>CM060922.1:810136119-811336119 GCA_030737875.1 Allium sativum | reverse complement strand
TGCAAATTCAGGGAGGTTTTGTCGATTTCATAATCGACCAGGTCATGACACAAATGAGTGTCGGCACTTGAGGAATCTAATTGAAGAGTTGATAAGAAAGAACCGTCTTCAGGAGTATGTGAAACGTTCGTCGGATACTGAGCCTACTCAAGGGCAGCAGATTCATCCAAGTCAAGACGGAAGAACACCTGCAAATGGTTCTCGACCTGTTATCAACACAATCAATGGTGGACCTCATCCTGCAGGAGATACCTGGGAGGATATTGTCAGGTATACAAATGAACTAAGCAGTGCTTCAAAAGAAAATGGATTTGAAGTTTGCAGTAACTCACTTCGTTGGAAAATACCAAAAACATCATGGGAAGATGTGGTATTCCGAGATCGGGATTCCAGTGGAATATTGACTCCAACCATTGACCCAATGGTGATCACTATTGGCTTGGGTCCAGCAATAGTGAAGAAGGTACTGATTGATAATGGGGCATTTGTAAATGTCCTTTTTTACAATACTTTCTCTAAAATGGGGTTGTCCATGGATAATGTGCGAGCAAGTAAAAATAAAATACACGGTTTCACCGGTGTACCAACTCAGCCTATTGGTGTAATCGATCTCCTCGTAAAGCTTGGTGAGGGGAAGAAGCAAGTTTCCATGATGCAGTCTTTTGTGATAATAGACTCGCTGTCAGGGTATAATGCATTTTTGGGAAGACTAGCACTTGCTGCTTTCAAGATAGCTCTTGCTCCATGGTGTTTGACGATGAAGTTCCCAACTGCAAACGGAGTGGGATTAATCAAAGGAGACCCTCAAGAGTCGAGAGACTGCTATATGGCAGAGTTGATTGAAGCTCGCAAGTATGACATCAAGAAGGATGTAGAGACTCCTCTCTGCATCCATGAAGCCCCCTTATAGCAATTAATGACCTCCCCCTGTGCTGGAGAATACAACGACGTGCAAGAAGATATGGATCCGCGAAAAACCAGTGCAGGGGAGGAAAGGGCAGCACCGGCTGAAGCTACCATTTCTATACAGGTCCATGATAACGATCCAGATAAGGTGGTAAAGATAGGCTCTCAGTTGGATCCTTTGTTGCGAAAAGAATTGATTGTTTTTCTAAAGACGAATTTGAATGTCTTTGCTTGGAACCATTCAGATGTGTGTGGAATATCTCCGGAAGTGATTGTGCATAAGCTGAACATTGATCCTAGCATACATCCTGTGAAACAGAAAAGACGGATGCAAGGCCCTGAGAGGTCTAAGGCTTTGGAGGATGAAGTGGATAGGCTATTAAAGAACAGCTTCATTCGCGAGTCCACCTATCCTAAATGGGTGTCCAACCCAGTTCTTGTAAAAAAGTCAAACGGCAAATGGCGGGTGTGTGTTGATTATTCTGATCTAAACAAAGCATGCCCAAAAGACAGTTTCCCCTACCTCGAATTGATCAGCTTGTCGATGCAATGGCGGGGCATGAACTGTTGTCTTTCATGGACGCATATTCAGGCTACAATCAGATCATGATGCATGAGCCAGACCAGGATAGTACTAGTTTCATAACTGATCGCGGTTTGTATTGTTATAAGGTAATGCCGTTTGGTTTGAAAAATGCAGGTGCCACGTATCAACGTCTGGTGAATTCGATGTTCAAAGGGCAAATTGGAAAAACCATGGAGGTCTATGTTGATGACATGTTGGTAAAATCCAAGGAAGCAAAAAGTCATATGGAAGACCTTGACGAAATGTTTCAAATCCTAAGGCGATACCGCATGAAGCTCAATCCACTCAAATGTTCATTTGGTGTAGCTTCAGGAAAGTTTCTTGGCTTCATGGTCAACGCTCGGGGCATTGAAGCAAACCCAGCACAAGTGGTTGCCTTGCGAGAAATGCGAGCTCCGCGGACTAAAAAGGAACTCCAAAGTTTGAATGGCAAGGTGGCAGCTTTAAGCCGCTTCATTTCAAAGGCAACGGACAAGTGCATTCCCCTCTTTGATGCATTGAAAAAGGAAAGGAAGAATTTCCAGTGGACTCCTGAATGCCAGCAAGCATTTGAGGATCTTATCAAGCACATGGAATCACCTCCGATGCTGTCAAAACCAAAAGATGGAGAAAGCCTGTTCCTATATCTTGCAGTATCATCCCATGCTCTAAGCGCAGCCCTCGTCAGGGAAGAAAATAAAATTCAGTGGCCGGTATACTACGTCAGCAAAAGGTTTACCGGGGCAGAGATGAATTATCCGAAGATCGAAAAGCTTGCATATGCTTTGCTTATTGCATCACAAAAGCTCAGGCCTTATTTCCAATCTCACTCTATCAAGGTCCTTACGGATCAACCTTTGAAACAAGTGTTGTTCCGTCCAGAAACCTCAGGGAGATTACTAAAATGGAATATTGAGCTCAGTCAGTACGATGTCACTTATCACTCCAGAAAAGCAATAAATGGGCAAGCCCTAGCTGATTTTATTGCCGAGTTCACTGATAGAGGAGAGGAAATGGAATAAACCAATGAGTTGGTCGCCAGATGGAAGCTTTTCGTTGATGGTGCTAGGAATGAATACTGTGCTAGGGCAGGAATCGTGTTTGAACTCTAGAAGGACGACAGATATGTTGTGCTCTACGATTCGAATTCCCAGTCACAAACAACGAGGCCGAGTATGAAGTTTTGCTCGGAGGATTGAGAGTTGCGAAAGAGTTAAGCCTGAGGAGTTTGTTGATCTTCAGCGATTCACAGTTGATGGTTTCTCAAATCAAAGGTGAATTTGAGACCAAGAGTGGAAATCTTCCAACGTATCTACGCAAAGTCAAAGAGTTTCTTGACAGTCTAGAGTACTATTCTATCTCTCATATCCCCAGAGGAGAAAATTGGAAAGCCGATTCTTTATCAAAGCTGGCTAGTACCGGAGATCCTCAAATCTTCGGCCTAGTTCCAGTTGAAGTTTTATCTAGTTCCAGTGTTGAAGAATCTGATATAGATTGGGTTATGGAGACAGCTGACGAGCCATACTCGTGGATGACCCCCATCAAGAATTATATACTCCATGGGACACTTCCTGAAAACCCGAAGGATCGCAAGAAGTTGCTCCGAAAGTCCCGTTTGTATCCCGTTCAGGATGGTCACTTATACAGGAGAGGATATTCAACACCTTTGCTACGATGTGTAACAAAGGAGGAATCCAAAGCAATCCTGGCAGAATTACATGGAGGAGATTGTGGCGGACATGTAGGTGGACAAACTCTAGCCAAAAAAGTTCTTCGATATGGCTACTTCTGGCCAGAGGTAAATCTCGACTCTATGATCTTTGCTAAAAAATGTGACCAATGCCAGAAATTTGCAAAGATTCTGAGAGCTCCATCGACTGAGTTGACACAAATGTTGAGTCATTGGCCATTCGCTGTCTGGGGCATAGATTTGATTGGAGTATTACCTACTGCAAAATCCGGTTTCAAGTACGCCATAGTTGCTGTGGACTATTTCACTAAATGAGCGGAAGCTGAGCCACTGGCAACCATCACATCAAGAAAAGTGATCAATTTTGTTTTGAAAAACATCATATGCAGATTTGGAATTCCGCAGAAGATCATCACCGACAATGGCACGCAATTTGAAAGCGATGAGTTCAAAGACTTTTTGCGACAAATATCACATTCAGAAAAGCTTCGCAGCAATTGCCCACCCGCAGGCCAACGGGCAAGTTGAAGCAATCAACAAAATCCTGAAATCCACCATTAAGAAGCGTCTCAAGAAAGCTAAGGGTAACTGGATTGAAGAACTGCCGCTTGCACTATGGGCTTACCGTACGACTCATAAAACTGCGACGTGGCATACTCCATTCTCTCTGGCATTTGGATCGGAAGCAATGATACCTGTGGAGTAAGAGGTTCCTACTCACCGCAGAATTCACTTTAACCAGAAAGAGAATGAAAAGTTGCAGCTTGAAGCCCTCGATTTACTCGAAGAAAAAAGGATTGAATCAGAGCTTAGGATAGTCGCCCATCAAAGGAGAATTGCCCCACACTTCAATCAAAAGGTCAGGCATAGAACATTCGAAGTGGTAGACTTAGTGTTAAAGAAGATCATGACCGCAACAGGAGTTTTTGGCCCCAACTGGGAAGGTCCATTTGTCATCGATCAAAAGCTCCTCGACGGCACCTTTAAGCTCAGGACTATAGACGGAATAGAAGTCCCAAGGGCCTGGAACAGTGATCACCTCCGGCGTTATTTCAAATAACTCTTTTGGCTCATATTCCTTTGTGTTTTTCTATGAATGTAACGGATACTTTGTATGAAATTACATGAATATGAGTAAAACAACTCTTTTGACTCCTGTCTAAATTATACATCGCATACCTTTGATTATATACTCAAAGATGTTCAGTTATGATTTCTGATTACAGGACATAATTAAAAGAAAAAATTCGATGGTTCATTCTCCGATGAAAGCCTGGTGTTAGCTCATAGCATAGTCCAAAAGGACAAATTAAGCACATGGATCCATAAAGCACTCCCGTCGAAATATGGTAAGTGAGGAATGTCTCCATAAGATAAAAAAGAAGAACAAAACACCAAGGCCAATCAGCGGGAGAAACCAATGGAGTAAAATCAAAGAAGACTCGCTAAAATTCCACCAAAGGAGTATCATTCGAGAGGATCGACCTAGGGTTACAGATTTACAACCGAGGCATCTCGATCAACTCAAAGGTCCAACAAAGTCAATACCCACTCCGTGGAACTAGGCAGACACAGTCTTGAACCCAAAACCTCTTCGGGGGTGCTCAGTCAAATAACTTAAAGTTAGTACAAATCTGACCACGTTATTACCAAATTGAGTCTTTAACCCAAAACCTCTCCGGGGGTGCTCAGTCGAATAACTTAAAGTTAGTACAAATCTGACTACGTTATTACAAAACTGAGTCTTTAACCCAAAACCTCTCCGGGGGTGCTCAGTCGAATAACTTAAAGTCAGTACAAATCTGACCACGTTATTACCAAACTGAGTCTTTAACCCAAAACATCTTCGGGGGTGCTCAGTCAAATAACTCAAAGTCAGACAAAATCTGACCACGTTATTGTCAAACTGAGTCTTTAAACCCAAAACCTCTCCGGGGGTGCTCAGTCAAATAACTCAAAGTCAGACAAAATCTGACCACGTTATTGTCAAACTGAGTCTTTAAACCCAAAACCTCTCCGGGGGTGCTCAGTCAAATATCTCAAAGTCAGACAAAATCTGGCCACGTTATTGTCAAACTGAGTCTTTAAACCCAAAACCTCTCCGGGGTTGCTCAGTCAAATAACTCAAAGTCAAACAAAATCTGACCACGTTATTGTCAAACTGAGTCTTTAAACCCAAACCCTCTCCGGGGGTGCTCAGCCAAATAACTTAAAGTCAGACAAAATCTGACCACGTTATTGCCAAGCCGAGTCTTCAACAAAAAACATCTTCAAGAGGCATTTATTCATTTCTCGGATATCTAATGCATTTAGATGCAAAGGACGGGGAATTCCAGACAATACATGCAAAGTTCGTATGAAGAATAAAAAGCTCCAAATGTCACAGTGCAATGGCAGACGCTTTTTAAATTCTAATTACAACTCAAAGCATCCAATCCTCAAGTCCATCTTCGATATATCAAGGTTGAAACAATCCATTGGTACGGAGGCATATAACATATCACATCACAAATCCAAAAGTAGCTGTTTGGTTTCTCACGTACCAAAGGATCGTCACAACCATATACAGGTGGAAAATCCATAAACAAGAAAAATGTGTAAAGTGTGATGTGCAAGTGTGATGTATAAACCAGAATATGCAGAAAAAAGTAACGACAAGGTTAAAAGTACAAAAACACAGAACATTGTCACATCACGTTCAAGCACAGGATCAAGTCACAGCATTGTCAAGTACAAATTATTCAAAATTCAGAACATTGCAAAGTAGTAAGCGAGGGCCGGCACTCGCATATACATCCGGTCTGGATAAAGTCTGGTAAACGCAAAACAAGCGAGTCTAACCCTTACTTCTTCGAACCGCCAGATCTTAATGCAGGTTTGGAAGCAGAACTCTCAGGGGTTGACAAGCTGGTGGTCTTCTTTTTGATAGAACGCTTTCGGTTTTTCTGACCAGTGGAAGAACTGACCTTTTCCCCTTGATTGTCGATAACATCATCGATTGTTTCTTCAGAATCATGGTCGTCTTCTTGGAGGTTGTGGAGGTCTCGATCAAGGTTGGCAATCACGTCAATCCTTTCTTCCTGAGAGCCTAGTTGAGAAAGCATTATGTCCATGGAAGCATCAACAAGTGGGCCTGTATTAAATAAAGGCAAGTCAGTTTCAATGGCGTTCATCACCATGGCTATGTATCCACCGACAGGGGGCAATGGTGAAAGTGAATTCATTGCATAATTATAATGGTCCACGAGCTTAAAATGTCCCAAAGGGGGGAAGAAACAATCTAAGTCAAGCATAACTTGGCACATGTCATCTTTACCTAAGGCGGGAGGGTTCGCACTGATTTCATAATCATCAATGTTTATTTCTCCATCCGAATCCTGTTGTCTATCTTCAGCAGAATTTCCAGCAGCAGGGGAAGGAATCGCGATATCTACACAAGTCGAAATGCTTGAGATGTTAACGTCATCAGTCAACCCGGTAAAAGTATTATCAACAATAGTACCTGAAGTCTTAGCTCCGGATGATTCACCATGTTGGCTCTTGAGGAAGTTTCTGCCTTCAGCTAAGGCCTCTCGATCCTCTTTATCCAGTAGATCAAGCTGGAGCTGGCTGTCCTCGGCCCCGTCAGATCATTTTAATACCTCTTCCCAAACATGAGCAAGAATGTTCCCATAACCCTCTCCTAAGAAACGAAGGCTCCCCCATACATAACGCTGCAAACATAAAATTCCATGAAGGTTGCCTCGTCCTCTTCCTTAATCTTTCGGGCATTGTCCAAAGCTTCTTGCCTTTCTTTCTCCAAAGTAGAAGTTTTGACAGTTTCAACGGCAAGTTTGTCACGAAGAGATATGATTTCCGACTCACGAGCAGATGAAGCCCTTCTTTCCAGGGCTAGCTGAGCATCAGCATCTTCTTGTGCTTTTAAGGCGTCTTCAGATTGTTTCTTCAATACGGCTTCCTTATGTTTAGCAGCTTCGAGTTCCTTATGAAGCCTTTCAATCTCGGATTCCAAATCGTTCACTTTAGAACCCCCTTCTAATGAAGAGATCTGGGTTTCCTGGGCTTTGATGACTTGAATAAGCTGGGCCTTTTCATCCTCCAAGTTTTTGATGCTTTCAATTCGGTGGGTGTTGAGATTCTGAAACTCATAGCCAAGTCGATGCCACGCTGAAAAACGCTTGTCAATAGTTTTGCCGATACCATCTAGAAGATCCCTTGCTTTTTCCACATCCTCAATCATGTCCCGTTTGTCTTTGGGGCAGAGATCTACATCAAATTTTATCCCTCTCATATCCCAATCTCTGAATCTGTGAGAAAAAGGAGAACTGGAACCTCCAAGTTCCTTCTCTACGTCAAGTACTTCGCGTGGCCTTGAAATAATGGCTTGAAGCTCGGCCGGGGTTGGAAAGGGAGGGACATATCCTCGTGCACACTTCTGAGGTATCTCTATGCTCAGATCATCTCCACTTTTTCTCTTTCCCAGAGAGCTCTCTTTTTCTCGCCTTGCCTCATCATCCGTTGTCCTGAGATGATCGTAAAACCATGCTCTTTGCTCTGCAGTTCGCTCATAAGAAGCATGAGAAGGAATTGGGTGATGATCATGCAATCTCTGAGGTTGAGATGTCTTGGTTGAAGGAGGGGCTGGCTTAAAGCGTTTCTTCAAGGGCTGGGGAAGGTTGGAGGAAGACTATTTGTTCTTCTGAAAATTGTCGATAAGCGAGGGCGGCCTCATTCCTGCAAAAGCAACAGACTCCTTCAGCATTTGAAAAGTATGTGAGTAAAACAACATGCGAAGTAAGTAGATGAGATTACGACTACGAAAACGAGCTTAATCCTAAAAAACATGCCTAGCAAGCGTGTGTCGGGATTTGATCCTAAGTCTACCCTTGCATCCGGCACTGGCTCGGGAATTTCCTGAGGATTGGAATCGGGCTGAACGTTGGGGGCTGTGGAACCTGAGGTAGGAGTTTTGTCCTTATTGAGATATTGCACGGTATCTAAGTCAGGAAGTTCACCAAAGGTACCCGTGGAATCTCCATCTTGGACATTGGGAATAGATGAATCCATAAGAACATCTTCAATGATCTGTTCGTTATCTAAAGCCGTTTCCTCTACCTCAAGCTGTTTACCCTCCCGCTGTACAATTTCCTCTCCGGTGTTTAAAGGAGGCGGGGTTTCTGCAATTTTCTCCGGGATTGACAAAGTGTCAACCTGTTTTTCAGAGGTGTGTTCATGTTTTTCAAGGGTGCTAACAGGTTTTTTGCTTCCGCTACCAGATTGTGTACACTTCTTCATGTATTTCTTGGCTGTCTTCTTCACCGTCAAAGTACGGGATGGGGGAAGCAGGTTGTATTGTCGAAGGAATTCTTTGGAAAGCAAAAACTGTCTACTCCTTTCAGTTTCGCTAAAAGATAATAATAATTCCAGAAGAGATTGGTTAATGTTTGTTTCTTGGTCAGAAGGAGCTTCTGTAAAATGAAGAAAAGTCAGTAAATGATCGTAAAAGGTAAAACGAAATCTTTGTGGATATTTACCTCCTTCGGTCCATCGACCGAAAAAGTTGTCAGGACATCGCACATAGAAAAATTGATCGGGAAATCCTTTGATACTCTCGAACAAGCCAGTTATGACCATAGATTGCCTGCTTTCCATGAAGAAAAAGGAAGGACGATCCTTCTTCCGTTTCTTAAAAGAGTATAAGGAGCATATATCTTTGAAAGATGGTTCGTGTTTTATGATTCTCATGAACAACACGTATAAACTCATAAGGATAAAATAGCCATTAGGGTGTAACTGATAAGGAGCAATGGCCAAATTATTTAGGATCATTGCTATGAAAGGGTTGAAAGGAGGAATCGCTCCACTCTGGAGCATCCCCCGATTAACTGCAACATATCCAGGGGGAGGGTGGTCAGGCGAACCATCTTTTCCAGGGAACTTGACTTCGTCATCAGATAGGCCATATTGCTTGCACAACTTAAGATACAAGTCAACTTCAAGCATCGTCAAGTAGCTATCAACTGGTGTATGAGTAAGAAATCGAGGGCTCAAAAAGTTTTGAATAACATTCATCTTAGTGATAGCAGTCGAAGATGTTTCAATATTTCGACCAGAGGTCCCAGCTTCTCTAGTTGGTGAGGTTCCCTCAACAATTTTGCGAGTCCTTCGTTTGGTCGTCATTTCTACACAAACAAGTATGTTTGAAGAACAAACTATAGGAATATTAGTTAAGTTCAAGCAGGGTCGCCTTGGCAACCTAAGGATCGGTCGCTCTAAAACCAGTCAAGCCTCGGTCGCTCAAAACTGGTAAAGCATCCGATCGCTTTAAACCAGTCAAGCCCCGATCGCTCAAAACTGGTGAAGCCCCCGGTCGCTCTAAAACTAGTAAAAATCTGGTCGTACTAAAATGAGTAAAAGCTCCGGTCGCCCAAAGATAACCCCTATTTGGTCGGTAAAAACACCCTTGGGCTGGTCGTTCTATGATTAATTTGCAAGCAATCACAACCTAGTCGGTCAAGATTCAAATCCGTCTGGGTCGGTCCTATCAGGTAAAGCTGATTCAATCTCGAGTGAGCTTGTTCTTGGGTGCACTACAGGTTGGTCAAGCAAAATAAAGCCGAGCTGGTCGGTCTATACATTGATTAATCTATTTAAACTAGTCGGTTAAACCAAATTGGCTAGAAGGATTATGTAAAGTAGTATCAGATCGACCCAACCCAGTTATTCGAAAAATCGACCAGACTGATCATACATTTAAAATTAAGCGTGATTATTCGATACAAACATCGTGAAATGATAAATTAAGCAGAAAATTATGCATGCGTCAGCCATTCAAACATATACACAAACATATTGTGATCATCATCGCAACAAAGAAAAACTACAAGGATCCTCATCTCGAAATCATAATCCACAAACTCAAGTTGAATGCTACATTACTATCAAACATTTCAGTACACCAAGGGTTTCAGACTCAAGGATTCTACCACAAATCACAATTGTACATCAAATCCGATTCGAGCATAGCTCAACCCAAAGCGAGATCCATTCAAATCCAAAGCAACGATGACAATTACAGCTAAATTAACATCAAGATGAAGATTCATACCTGCAATTAAATCAACTAACTGGCAGAGCTTAGATCGGACTTCCAGAGCTGACTGAAAACTCGAATTTGGGGAGATCGATGTCGGACCAGCGTTGAAGATCGATTCAAAGAGAAGCGCGACCGGAGATTAGATCGATTTGAAGGATTGGATTGAATTAAAATCTTGAATCGAAGAAGCAAGGCGGAGTTGACAAACTATCTTTAATGGAGCGTCGCCGCCATTAAAGCTGCTCGGAGAAGGTTGGATATGAATGGGGAAGAGCAAGAGACGGAAGTGCTTAAATACAGGGGTTACGCCGACAAGCCAACCCAGCCCATCCTGAAATAACCGACCCAACGGAAATCCAGTCCACATAAAAACCGACCCCTGCGAATAAAGTTTGAAACCGATCCCTAGTTAAAATTCGATTAATACAATCCATCAACGTATCGGGTAATATTTCGAAGTCCATAATTTTTTCATACAAAATATTATGAAACTCTGAGGGGCAAAATGTTATCCACTAAGATCGATATGTATAACTGATGGGTTATTGACGAACTTATACGGGTCGGTTCAGTAACGATTAAGAAGGGGTCGGTTCTCATAGAGCTCCTAATCGGTCAGAGTCCTTCAGATCATTTCTTCAAGAAGGGTCGGTTGTAATGGACGAAGTCCCTGGTCGTCCTTTTTCTCTTGAAAGCCCTGGTCGTCCTTTTCCTCACAAATTCCATGTCGTTTTTCTCCCAAGGTCGATCACATATTTCAAAAGCCAATTCTGTTATGTTCACAGACGTCTGGTCGGTCCGCATTTCCAGAAGACAGCTCCATTCTTGCTTCTCCTGCTCTGGTCGGTCCGCTTTTTGGTTTCAACTTCCTGGTCGTTCGTTTGCATCTGGTCGGTCCGCTCCGCATCTAAGCTTCCTGGTCGTCTTTCCCTTCAACGTGGGCTCCTGGTCGGTCAAAACAGTATAAAACAGCTTGACAGCTGGTGACAACTGGCATTCTTGTAAATACCCAAAAATACCGACCAGAACCCAGAATACAAGATTTCAGCCACTCCTCCGCCTATAAATAGCACCCTACCTCCATCATTTTAGGGGGACTTTTCTGGAAACACGTGGAGGTGCTACCAAATTTCTTTTTGGACTTCTTCAAGCATTCCAACATCTATTCTTCATAATCCAACAAAGATCAATGGAGCATGGAATCATGGCTTCCACAAATGATATATGGTAGAGCTTAAGGTCGAAGATCCATGGTAAAAGCTTGGTAATAAGGAGATTTCCTCGCCGTCCAAGATATTTCTCTACCATTTTCAGCAATTCAAATGGAAGGATGTGTGTGAGAGAAAGTTTGGTTGAATGTATGAGTGATCTTACCTTGTAAACAACTTGTTGATAACAAAATTCTCTCTTAAGAGTGGATGTAGACCTCCTCAAAGGTCGAACCACTATAAACTCTTGTCTTCTTTCTATATTTTGATGTTTTCATGTATTAGACATGGCCTCACATAATAAAAAAAGGTATCCTTACGTCTTGCCTTTGAAAAGGTGACATGCTTCCTAAGCATCTCGCCTCCGATTAGGTAACGCGTTAAGCAATACTTTGGTTGTTTTGCCAAATTTTGGTGTAAACATAAATTGGGAAGTCAATGTAAATTACTTTAAATGATTTTAAATGGTTTATATAAGTATATAATGGTTTTCTGAGGTATTTTTAAGTATCGAGGAATAATTTTTATTGCGGTCAAAATAGAGCTTGTCGTACTATGGCAATTCACGTATTTTATTTACAAATTTAAATGCCCATAACTTTTGCAGTTTAAATTGGATTTCCATGGAATGAAAAAAGGTCTGATTACCATTAACAGGAGCTTTCAAATGAGTGAAAGAAAAATTTAATTTCGAGTTATAATTTTCAAGTTATGTTTAAAACCGTTTTGGAAAAGGTCGTTGTAAGAGCAGCTGTTGACCATAACTTTAAACAACTGTTTTAAATATTTAAAAAATATGGAAAAAATTGTAAAATAATTATAAATTATGCAAAATTGTCTTGAATTGTAAATTTAAAGTTTTGGCTAAGATAAACGATATTTTGATCAAAGTAATTAAGATAACTGTTTTATAACACTTTTGCAGCGCTTTTGAAACACTATTGTAACACTTCATCCGGAAAACAACCTATTTTGAAAGTTTTAACTCATAAACCGTTTTTTAAATTATAAGTAATCAAGTTTAAGTGATTATGAAATGGTTTCAAGGATTTAAAAGTATTAAAAATATTTTATATTGAAGTAAAATTGATTTATTTGATTTTAAATGGGTTTTCCAAATTTAAATAATTAGATATGGTTGGAGATAAATCTTTCGATGTTTTATATTAATTCGGTAGATGATGACTCTTACTATTTGAGGAATTTAAAAGTTAGTTAATCGTTATTTCGCATATAGTGCGAGTTGGATACGTTGACTAATAGTAAGGATAAGTAGATGGTATTTCTATCCAGATTTTATGTCAAAGAGTTAGATAAATCTTTTAATTAAGATATGGGTTTCCCAATTTGATTGAGATAAGTCGGATAGAAGTTATCTTCGGATATTTAATATGAAATTCTATGGTGTAAACGTATGCTATTTGAGGAATTTGGAAGATATTATTATTATATTGTTATTCCACTTATATTATTCGTTGATTATGAGAATTGATATCAAATTAAGTAGATACAATTTCTGTGTAACTTATGTTCAATATCAATTGATTTAGGTTTTGTTGAGCATCGTATCTTCAATAGTATCATTCTTGAAAGCCAATGGGATTGAGTTGTGGAAATTCATATCATAATTTGGGATTTAATCAGATATTTGATTTGAGGAAATTAAAAGTAACAAATTGGGAAGGGATTTAAAAAGTAACATTCAATTTTTTAATTAAGATTAAAAAATTGAATGTTGGGAAATCGTTTTAAATAGAAACTATGGTTGAAATGATTGGAACATGGATTAAGGGTTTTAAAAAGAAACCGGATTTGTATAATGAGTTATTAAACAAAAAGTTAGTTGAGGTTTTAAGGCTAAATTGTCTTTGATTTGAAGGATATGTTTTAAAGAAGAAAAGTTGAAATATGAATTTGAGAATGGATTTAAAGAAGTATAATTTAACAAATCCAAGACAGAAGGAGATTCGGTTGAAAGCATATGTGTTCCATAATTGTGTTTCCAATTCCGCTTATTATTCGGAAAGATCGGTATCGAATTTATGTCCAAAAACCGTACCAAGTAATAATACGACATTGTAGAGCAACTGAAGATGTTACTGAAGACCTGGTGCCTTCATATTGTAAGGACGACTTGTTGAATGTCTCAAAAGGGTAGCTCCTGTTTGCAGATGGATTTTATATTAGCTAAGTGGTAAGAAGTCGGAACGTATGTGAAGGAATTTTGGATTTATGGTTTCGTTCAGACCCATAACAGACTTGTATGGATTGTATGTATGACATTGTAATTGACTGCGTAGCACTGATCTCTGTTAAATATATATCTTCTTGGTGGCAGAGAATTTATTCTCTCAGCTTAACACCCTTCTCTAAGACATATGAGCTTAGAGGTAACATATTGATAGAAATCAGCGATGCATTGTGAATGGATAATGCGACATACATAAGTTATGTGATGAGCTATGGATGATCAAAGCATGACTTATTTAAGCGTAGCTTTGTATATATTGTAACCTCGACAAGCCTCACACCTAGGTAAATGGCGAAAACAGGAAAAATGCAGCAGGATTATGTGGTGTTATCCCTTCTAGATAAAAGGTGTACTATGATATGGAGCACATATATGAACCTATATGGAATAACATCTACTTTTGTAGTTGTTGTTGACGCACGCTTGGAAAGGTCGGTTACGACCGGAAGATGACATACTCAGGCATACTCTAAGTTACCTAGTTACCGAGATAACCCGGTTTTGTGTTGGCATGAGGAGCATCAGTTGATCCTCGGACATCCCTCTAGAGGTGTTCAAAATTCGGTTTGGTAAGGAAGTTTCTTTGCTTGGTCATTGTTGGAAACTCAATCTCCACTACGAGCCTGTACGATTTTGTTTGTATTGCCTGCTGGTTACTAGCATGATTATGTCAGTATATTGGGATGGGGCATTATGCTGGCTAGTTTAATATATTTACTTTCGAAAGGTTTTTCACACTATGCACTAATAATAATATGAAAGAGGATTTTCGCGTATCAAAGGCATTTTTTGACTGCATAAGGAGAAACCTCGCCCAAGTGTGTGTTTGCGTGGTGTGTGTGCCGCAAGACCTTATATTAATTTCATTTTTTCAGAAAGTCATTGCAAATTTCTATGCACTTGTATTCACATGGAGTAAACCCGTTCCGCATAGCGGCATGGTCCGGTGAATTACCTAACTTTAAAATAAACCTTAAAAATAATGTTTTGAGTTCTTACACCAGTCCCATGACTGACCTGGAGTTTATTGTTCCCACACCTAAACTCTGGGTGCCCATAATTTTCCACATGGGCAGCCTAGTAGTTTAGTACGCAAATTTAGCCTTGGAGTTGGTTGGAGCAGGATTCTTGTTTTAGTTGGAGCTATTATGTCTTGGAGCATTCGCATTCTTTCGCTGAGTTTAGCATCTTTTCCGTTGTGTAATCTATGTACTCTGATGTATCTCTTGTAACTCTGATGTAATATTATTATAATGATAATGGAAATGTTCTTTTTATTTTGTGCATATGTGTAAGTACCCCTAACAATCCGTCTTTATGAACAGTTTAAGTTGGTTTAATTACTGGCGAAAACTGGGCAAAAAGGCAGGTCGTTACACAATCATATCCTACTTGGTTGTGACACACTTAGCCTTGCTTCGTCTCTCTTGATTTTAGTCATTGTCGATTGATGAGTCTTGAGGCTACGTTACATCTTGCTTATACATTTTACAATTAAGAAGTTCAACATTTTGAAAACCATATAATTTCGTCACTAAGTCGGTTCGAAGTGGTTTATGGACAACCAGGCCAGATCCCGATCTCTTTGAAACGAAAATTGATATATTAAAATTGGTCTACATTTGATAATTAGTTATTTAACTATTAATACATAAACAACAAACATCTAGGGATTCATTTCTCAAAGTAATTCTCTAAGTCTCATTTACTTAATCATTTATTGATTAATATTTTTATAACTTGGAAGCTACTTTCATATGCTTATCTCAAATTTATAAGTATATTCATAGAATATTATTTTAGTACTTCGAAATAATATAGAAACATACTTATCTCATTGACCTAAGTATGTTCATAAAGTACTTTTTAATACTAGAGATGTTTATCTATGCATATCTTATCTAACATCGACCTAAGTGTATGTAAAAACATTATATTCCCAGTATTCAGGAAATAGATTCATATACCAATCTAACACCGACCTAGGTATATTAACAAAATAATACTTTTTTTTTACTTGGAAAATTTTATATGCCTATCCTAATGATATAAGTATATTCATAAATCAATTTGGAAAGCCATCTTACTTTGTAAAACATATTAAACGGGTTAAACCCATTTATATTCGAAATATGGATTTTTGCCAAATTCTTATAAAAAATACTTAAGTAAGACGATTCATGAATTTCCTTAAGAAAAATTTCTTTACAAAATTTTACTTAAAGATTTTTTTTTTTTTTGAAATATTTTTAATCAAGGAATCCCTTTTAAAACATTGATTAAGCACCTACTTAACTGCTTATTAAATCTGCTCGAATAAATAATAAAATATAGCAATTTAAAAGGATATAAATTTTAAAAGCATACAGAAAACTAAAATTAAACAACTTAACAAAAAATTGTTTATATTATAAAAGCAATTTAAGTAATATAAAATTCATTAATTAAAACAATTTAACCAATAAACAATTGGACATCAATATAAAAATAATTTAATTTATATGAAATAATTTAAAAATATACAATAATTTATATTATAAAAATTTAAATCCTTTTAAACATTATAATATATAATGATAGGTAACTTTTAAACACTTATAATTTAAATAATAATTAATCTTCCTTTAAACGTAATTATAAAATAACCGGTAATACTTTAAAAGAAAAACTATTCATCTTAAACATGATAAATAAAACAAATTTCGTTTATTTTTAAATATCATTGAATAATGAATTTTCTTTAAAAAAAACATCATGTCTAAAATAAGTAATGATTTCAATTATCTGTTTTAAAGAAACTTAGTGATTGTAGTTACACGATGGTTACGTCTCTGTCTCACAGAATCCATTAGAACTTATAGCCAAGGTTATAAATTATAAACATTTTTCTATAGAGCTTAAGGCCCGCCATGGTACTTATACAATATACTAGTAATCCAATTCATTTTCTGATCAATGCTGGCATTTACATAAACATAAAGATATGTAAATAAATCAATAATTAGCTGTCATAGCTGATGTTACTTTATCGCTATGGATAATGACAGTTCCAAGTTAATATGGTAGCAGAGGGGGATTTGTTTTGCTCGGCATCTGCAGTAACAAATAAATTCATCCAATTTTTTAAACAATGTTTATTTGACCAACATAAAAACATCAACGTATATTCATTAACTGCATTATAACAAACATAAGTAAAATATTATTATCAATTCACACCTGATCAGCGTTCAAAATAAATTTGATTAAATATAAACTCGAACAATTTCTAATAGCAATTCAAATACTATAACGTGATCCTGTATCAGATTCGAACAAGCTAATTGCATTTTCCAAATGCTACATCGCAATCCTAAATATAATTCAACCACCAATCAGTTTATCAATCCAAACATCCAATCAATGATATGATTATTTTAGTCAAACCAATTAACCAACAATTTACACAATCAAGTAGGTAATCATATTTTAATCTACTTATATAATACTAGTAAATCAGAAAGGTAAGTTTTACTCACATTTGTTTCAGTTGTTGTTCACATTTTGATTCCTTTTAGAACTAAATGATGTTCGATTTTTGCTAAAATCCTCGCTATCTCCAAATCCTACTAATCCAATTCTATGCTGTGGGGGACATCGATACGAGTCCAATGCATATAACGATGTCTAGATCGGATCTAATATGTGAAAGTTATTCAATTTTATAAGATTCCAATTTCTAAGATATAACTAAGTATCCTAATTACATAATTAATTAGTTCATTACCGCTAACTCATCTTCCTCAATGTGTCTTTCTCGCTCCAGGTTTAATCAAACCAACCATGACTGAAATTTTGACCACATTATTCTCCCTCCACCATCAATGGACTCCAAGACCGACTTCACCATCGTTCCCCTCTTTGTAAACTCCTCCTCCTCATCGCCAAAATCAGAAACTCGACACCATTCTTTAAAGTTCGTCCTTTTTCCTCCATCACATAGGTTGCGACACTTTTCATGTCGTATAACCACCAAACTCCACTAATGATGCTCCTTCACCCTCTAATCACCAATCCAAGCTTCGATTAGCAATCTGATGGAAAAAACTCACTAGAAATCTAATCGTAGGATCATAGCCATCCCGTCATCAAACGTAAACCTCTTGAATCACAACAACAAGCTATAGATCTTATAATTAATTGAAGACAAAGCTCATAGAAATTTACTTTGAATTTATCATTCGGTAGGTGATTTGGTTTTCAATTATAAAAGAGGATTTAAGTTCCCTATTTTCGTTCTGATTTTTTATGTAATTGAAAAAATGGGAGGGAGAGAAGCATGTGTTGTCTTAATGTATGAGGCTGATGCTATGGTGAAGATAATTGGGTATTCTTGTTACTATTTTGTTAAACCCCATAAAATCCTCGTTATAGCTCGTAGAGTTCTTCAACTGCCGCACTATTTCAATTTAGCGTTGATAAATAGTAGATTCACTGCTGCATCCGCTAAATCAAGGCTTTTTAGCACCCGCTTTAGCATTAATAATTTATTGAACTTGGTTTGACTAGTATCCTTTTAAATAAAATCAATAAAGTTAGTGTGAAGGGATAATTTTGAGGCATAAGTGTCCAATATAATGTAGAAACTATTATAATCATCAAATCTAGCGTGTGCAACCATGATATTATTTGATTGTGTTATATAAGATTAATTATTATTTGTTTCCTCTACACATATAATGTGAGAAGGATAATTAATTAACTTTATGTATTTGGTTTCACGACTATAAATTTTCACCTTTTTGCACCTCAACCGCTATAGAACCGCTAAGCGCTTTAATTGCCCAACCTTGCTATGAGGAGTTATCAAAATTTAGATTAAGCTATACTTAAGTTTATATTAAATTAATCAACATCTCATCGCATAAGATGTATTTTGCAATTGGACTTCGAACGATAAAACAAAATACTTTCATGCTTAGAATAGAGACACGGTCTCGAGTAAGTAATATACAATAGTTATGGGACTATGAAAAGTCACAAAATTTTTGTTATTATACTATAAAATCAAATTATAACTCTATAATTTAAATCACTTAACTATACGTGTTTGTATCATTCATGATCACACAATAAGTCCTATGAAACTTGACATCTTAAATGATTTATTATTTTAGATCCGAAAAATTTATTTCAATTGAAGTCCGAGAAAGTTTGCATAATTACTAATTTCAGGCAGTAATAAAGGCGAATTAGTATTAAACGAATTTAAATTGCTTAAGTTTCAATGATAATAATTTCTTATTATCATTCTAATTCACATCAAACATAATTAAATCTTTCAAAACCATCCAAATTCATACTAGATTCCAAATCCAATTTGTTCACAAAATTCCAAAATTGAAATCACTGTTTCGCTATTCAAATCGATTAAATAACTCTAAGCATTTGGATTAATGTTACTTAATTTTCCAAATAAATATTTTAATATTTAAATAAATTTAATATTCAACTACTAAAACTCTAGGTTGTTATGGTTTGTTTATTTAAGTAACGTGTATTAATCAGTTATTATGTGCTAACTCTTTGGTTGTAGGGACATCTCGAGTATGAAACTTAAACCTGTGTAGTAGCATACTTTTCAGTATAACTACTAATATTTATTTATCACTCGTATTATTTTTGTCTGATCCAAGATTTTATGTTTCATCTTATTATCATGAGTTCTCATTAATATTATTGATGAGAAACTAAATAGCAGGTTCTGGTGGCGCATAAGCTATTTCAGAGATGAGCTAGGAGAGCTTGGTGTATAACTCTATATTATTGATATTTTTTCTGCTATTTACTTACATATACCCTGGGAGAGATGTAGCGAGCCCCGAGTGCACCTGATATTACTTCTTTCTATATATAACTCATTGGTTCTATAAAGATGAAATTTCCACACATTATGTCTCGCTACTATTCTGTTGTATATTTTCTTATTATATTTTGTCTATAGGCTATGGATATATGACGTTTTTTTTCTTTCCTCAACGATTGCTCATATCAGCCTGGCATATTACAGTGCATTTGTGATGACCACCCTACACCATCAATGTTTATATAACACAATAGTGCACTATACATGTACCCGGTCGATGCAGAATAGTTGTCAATAAAACGAAATAGGAGGAAGAAGGAAAATGAAAAGGAAGAAAAAAGGAAGATGTAAAGACAAAATACAATCACATAATTTGTCGTATATCTTATAGTGCATCGAAAGGCATGTAATAATAATCGCAAATATAGATCGATGAGATAGTAATAACTATATAAACTATAGAATCAAAGTATAAAGGATCGTACAATTATACAAAAAAGTAATAGATTCTATATAGGAGAAAAGTAAATTCACCAGTAAGTTGTCTCTAATCATAGTAAATAACATTTCCAATGTTCCACAATGTCACATAACGGAATAAACAACAATAATACAAGTATAATATGGAAATGTGTCAATTTCTACTGATCCACCTACATAGTTCAAAATAATGCTTACACCTATAACCTACCCTACGCATCAACATCGTCAATGTGTACCCAAGGTAATACGAGAAAACATAAAACCTTAAATCAGACAAAGTCTAGTACAAGCGATAAAAAGTTCTCGAAATACTATAAAAGTTGTAATCGAATAAGGAATAAAGAGTATGAAGAATCATGTTTGGCATGTTCATGTATCCAAAAAGTTGGGACATATATAATTATATACTACTCTATGATCAACATGTGGTATAATCTGTAACAAAGTAGTAGGATGACAAGATGTCCGCTATGAATACAACCATCATGTGGCATCTCTAAGTGAGAACAAGATAACAAACATACAATCCATCATCCATCCTCACATTCACTCACTTAATGCGTCATGCATATGGTATCTATGCTCTGACCACCTAATCCATCTAGACACTGACTGGTTCTAACGTGAACGAAGCCTACCATACTACCCACTATTTCAAAATGTCAACAGGCTGCACTGGATAACCATACCCAGTCCAAAATATCAACAGGCCCTTGGGTCTTGGTTGATCAAATCGAAAACATCAACCGACTCTACTCTATCATTGTGTCATTCCCTCATGTGTGTGCTAAAGTCACATAAATCCACAACCGCTTTGCGCAAATTCTCAATGGTGCAATCAATCTTTAGACTGTCCATAAATGAGACGACCCGAACCTCCCCATGAAGGAAAGCCCGGATTGAATTGAGAACACGACAAATCAGAATATAAACAGAAGAACATTTCATTGCTTATTACAACAATTCCACCAGAATACGAGAATATAGCAGAGTATGAATTACATATTACACATTTATTAAATTTCAGAGATTTACAAGTTACAATGCAGTGGAAAATAATACAAAACACAACTGAAAAGAATTTACGGTTACAGATTTTTTCGAATATCATTCTAGCTGTAAACCAGGATCCTGTGAATATAAATCTACAAAACCAAAACAACTAACCGCCCATGTGGAAAATAGGGGCACCCAGAGTTTAGGTTAAAATAATAAACTCCAGGTCAGTCATGTGACTGGTGTGAGAACTAAAACAGTTCTTTACTTTAAATCAGATATATCAAGGGACCCCGCCGTATAACATGGAACGGGGTTCCTTCCAAGAATACCAGTGCATATAACAACACAGCGCAATGCTTTTTGAAAAAATGAAGCTATTATAAGACCCAAGTCCCATCACACAATGCAACGCAAGCCGGAGGATAGGGTTTTCCCTTATAATAGCCAAACATGCTTGGTACGTTTAAAACAAATCATTTGATACTATTATAAGTGCATAGTGTATAAAACAACTTCAAATATAAATGTATCAATCCTAGACGGCATGGGTACTACCATATATCATGTCGCCAATACTAGGCTCTACAATCAAAACAACAAATGTCACATATTAGGAGTTATATTTCCATCTGTGAACCAAGGCAAGGGCTCGTCCTTACCACTTCGTTAGACTCTCTAGCCAAAGAGCCTCAGGATCAGAGCTCGAGTGACCCTTGGATCATCAGGGCTGGCCCATACTTAGCGGGTTAATAATACTGTAAACAATATGCTAGTCTACCCTATGGGGGCATAAATGAGCCAAATGACTCCATCAGCCCCAGATCAACTGATATAACCGAGGTGCCTCACTATCCATCATCCATATAAGTAAAATGTCTGGGCATGTAAAACCCAAACACCACTCCTAGCTAGAAACCAGCATATGTCCATTTCCCTGAGGTCCTTCTCCCATTTCTGGTTCACATCGGGGTGTGAGGATCACGAAATAACGCTACACAAAGCTATACTATATTAAAGCCATGCTTTAATCATCAGCCGCAAGACTCCACTTTTCAACAGAAGCCTTGATCATTTGCATCTAAGCATGCCACATAGGCAATTCACGCTATGAAACCGATGTCAATCAATCACATAGAATGAAATCCGATGTCAGACACACATCCATTTACAAGTTCGTTCTGGGTCTGAATGAAACCGGAGGCACCTTATTCCTCCCCAATATGTCCAATAAAGGGGAGAGGCCCTCGTATATCCGTTGACCTCCAAGTACGTCTGGACGATCACCACTTATTACCTTGTCTTGGGTGTACAGCCAAATCAAGACATCAGTAATCATCCAAACGATGTGAAGACCTCTGGTCTTCAACCACCATCTTCATCCTCGACACATCGTCGAATCAATCATTCAGAATGGGATAAACCCGGTCTTTCTAACTCGCGTATATAATAAATCATTGCTATAAAAACACAACATACGCCTCATTCCAATCGAGAATATTCCTTTATTCAAATATTCTTATACTTTGGGAAAGGTTCCCATTAGTTTTATCAAAGACAGATTCTTTAAATTTATTCTTTAATCTTCCTTTGGATATCATTTCAATCTAATTAAAGATGCATTAAAAATCCACTTGGTTTTAATCTTCCCAAAAATCAATATTAACAATTGTTTAATTTGGGAAATCATATCCTGTCTTTAACAGGGTTAAAGAACCAATGTCATTTAAAACACGATTCATGATAAACTCAAAATCACATTCCATTCCATCAGCCTTTAATCGTAAATTAGCAAGTGAACAATTCCCTAAGTATTAACCCCGAAGGCCGAAACCAACATCAGATCAATATCCAGGAAACCATTCAACTTAACTAATCTCCAGTTAGTTTCTGATTTTCTTAACTCCAATGCGTTTAAGAACAGTATTATTAAAGATACCATTCACGACAACCCAAAATCTCATTCCATTGGTAATCGGATTAGAGAACAAGTGTTATTTAAAACACCGTTCACGATAAACCCAAAGATCAATTTCTATCCAATTCCAATTAAATATTAATTAATTGGTATACTTCATTAAATCTAAATAAAAAGATTTAATCTTTTCTCAACTGGGTTTAAGAACAGTGTTAATGAAGACATCATCCATGACGAACCCAAAATCACATCAGTCTCTAACCATAAATTAGTTTGAGAACAATTCCCTAAGTATTAACCCCAAAGGCCAAAACCAACATCAGATCAATACCCAGGAGACCATTCAACTTAACTAATCTCGAGTCAGTATCTAATTTTCTTAACTCCATTGAGTTTAAGAACAGTATTATTAAAGATACCATTCACGACAAACCCAAAATCCAATTTGATATTAAATACAAGGCTCTGAATAGAAAATATATCGACTTATATTCAATATCAAATTATGAAACCAACAAATATCGTATTGGAATAACGATATATATGTCTTCCAAATTCCTCCACAATATTTGTATAATCACGAAATTCAATATCGAAATATTCCGAGCATAATTTCGATTCAAATCCATTCCAATTCATATATTGGAAATCCTGGTTATTTTTAAAACCATTTCAAATCCAATTTATTTATTTTAAAAATATTGGATTTATTATTCTATTTCAAAACTAGTTCATTTCGATAAAAATATATTTTTATCTTTTCAAATATGGAATCTTTAATCCAGTTCTTTCCAAATCATTTATTATGATTTTACACAAATTATTGACATTTTTAATAACTTTATCAACGCCCATATAGTCGATTCCCATAAACGGTCACCGAACTGCACTTACACCAACCTTTTCCAAATTTGATTTGGACATAATTCGAAATCCAACCGGTAGATTTCAAATCTCTATTATTTGTTAGAAATCTCTTTTTGATACGAACCCAACGGTTCCGGTTTTAGGAGAATCCGACGGTCGGATCTCCTGTAATGTCCATTCGAAGTCAATGTTCGAAATTCACGAACTGCTGCAGCGCGACGCGTTCTATTCAGGCCATTATATTATATATATAATATATATATAATATATATATTTTGTCGATTTCCTTTTAAAACGTATTTTAAATCATTTTAAATTTGTTTTCAAAATGATTTCAACTTCATATTCAATTTCTAATCAAAATTGAATATTCCATATCATCGATATATAAATGATAATATTTTCCAAACATTAGATTTTAAAATCATTTCCTTTTCGATATTCTATGAAATGAATGAAATCGATATAAATACCATTCACGTCAAAATGGCGTTAATATAATCAACACGGCTTTATATATTTAAATATTTTCGTGTCCATCCCAAATCGGACATCAAAATCAGATTTTGATCTGTTACTGAATATTATTTTAAAATATTCCTTATTTTAAAATAATCGTTATTTCAAAATATTTATCCTTTCTGAACTGGAATCAGACACAGTCAATTACCATATAATTTGATTTATGTGGATTTCATGCACACATATACACAACAACAATGATAAACAATCAACCATCATCCAAAGTGCATTCTACACTGTATAAGCATTAAATATAAATATTCAATGGTCATACAGCTTGCTAATCAATCGAACGACATACTACTAATTATTGGGACTAGTGTATGTCATATATCATTCCAATACCCGTGTGAGGTTTCAATCAACAAATAATGAATTTTATTTGCGCAGTTGGGCGATGTATAAAAATTTATCGTCCCAATCAATATCAGTAAAGTGTGTGTACAAAAACAAATCATTCGATTTGTTTATAAATATTTATTTCATTCTTATACACGTTAAAAATTAAATTTTTAACTATAAAATATTTTATTTCCATTTGTGAATATTTTATTTATCCAATCCACATCACAAACAATTTTTACAACAACATACAATCAAATAAACAAGTCGTCCATGGTCTGTGGACGAAGGGTGTCGGGTGCTGCTAAGCACCGTCTGCATCCTAGTATATATATTAACTAGAAAAATAAAATTAAAGTGAGAAGTTCTCACCTTTGGGGTTCCACTCCGCCGTGTTTTGATTGTCGATCTATGCAGTATACCTGCGTTAAAAATTATATTTTTAACCAATCAATAATTATTTTTTTGTATGATTATTTTATAAATAACATACATAGGCCAAAAATTATATTTTTATCTTTCTAAAAATAATTTCATATTTTTATAACAACGATACATAGATAAAAATCACATTTTTATGCCGCTACTATATAGATAAAAATCAAATCAAATCTTTCTATCGCTAATGAATATATAAAAATCACATTATTTACATTGCCATTCAAGCGAATAAAATCATATTTTTACTTTGCTACATATATGATAAAATCACATTTTTATATCGTCACTTCATATATAAGAATCCTATTTTTATCCTATCGCTACATAATAAAAATCCAATTTTTATTCTCTTTACATTCATATAAAAAGTAAATCTTTTTATGGTTAACAATCAAATCTTTTTTTCTAAATAAAAATCCCTTTTTCTATATAAAAATATAAATAAAAATCGAATCTTTTTATGTTAAAAATCATAGCTTTATGTATGTAAAAATCATAACTTTATATAAGCTAAAAATCAGATTTTTTTTTATAACAAAGAAAAACAAAATCAGAAAACTCACATTAAAAAGGGGACGGAGGGTTGCTGTAAATCGAAATGGAGAGAAAAGGGGGGTTTCAGTGCATTGCAGGTGGTCAAGGGTGGGAGGAAGCGCATCGGAGTTGGTCGGGGAGGTGGCGCAGGGCGCGGCGGGGCCATGGTGGACTGTGGAGCGACTGGCAGTGGCATTTGGGGGGTTTAGGGTTCCATGGTTGGCGAAGGAGAGAGAAAGCAACGGAAAGGAAGGAGGCGAAGGTGGTGGAGCTGCTCCGGCGGTGGCGCGTGTCTTCGGTGGTGGCGAGCGTGGGGGGAGCGGCCTCCGTCGTTCCTCCCTCTTTTTTTGTTTAATTTTGAACTGATCGGGGGAAATGAAAAGGAGGGTGAAGATTAAAGGAAAATGGGTTGACTTTTTTAATTTAATTATTATTATTATTTTCCAAAAAGTAACCTTCTAATTCGAACTCTGAATCCAACCCAACGACTGTCGCCCTAGATAACTACCACCATCCCGAACACAATGGGATATGTCCCATAAGCCAATTCGGCCGTTTCGATCAGTTTTCGTTAAAATCAAAATATAAATCTATATATTGAATTTGAACGCACATTTCAATTTACTGGGGTCACATACTAACTGTAAAAATTCCCGAAAAATATTTTCTAGCTTCGTATTGACGAAACAATCCTAACAAAACTAATTTCGTTAAATTTGGAGACCGTTTGAAAAATCGCCATTTTCTGGTCGATCCAAATTGACTAAAACTAACAAAACACTTTTTCCTTTGCCACGTTGACATATTGATTCAATAAATTACGATTTTTGGAATCTAGCAATAATTTGACATCCCGGATCCAACAAAAGTGGTTTCGTTGAAAACGGAGGTCGTTTGCAAAATTTTCATTTTTAAGGGCTATATTTTCCATAGTGACTATTCCGAACTTTCAACTGGGCATAACATTTTATTCCCACTATGAAATTTCAATTTTTTGGATTCGTTGGAAAGATATTCTCAAATAGATTTTAATATTTTTGGTTTCGCTAAAATCCGGTTTATTTTGAATACTGTACATTCATTTGAAATTTGAAATCGAATTTTCGAACTACCGCGCCATTTTCAATTTCTTATATAAATAAAAATAAATATTTATATTATAACGTCGATTCAAATAAATATATATTCTAATTCTATTCAAAATAAATTTCTCGTCATTATTATTTAAAATAATTCATTTTAAATATTCAAAATTCACTAAAATTGTCAAAATAAAATTTTAAATTGGTTCGGATTTTCCGGGTTATTACAATCTCCCCCACTTAAAATCTTTTCATCCTCGAAAAGGAACGGAGCTGAAAGTTGTTTTACAAACAAACTCAACTTTCATTATTTTCATTATGGCTTAAGTTCTTCAACTTTTCAATTTCTAAGAACTTTTCAATTTTTTCAAAAATTTGGCTAACACCCTAGATTTTCGAAAAATTTCACCATAACCTCCCATGTACGGGAGCACCGGGAAAATCCCAAAATCTCCATACAGGCCTCTCCAATCCAAAAAGAAAAAGAAACAGCCAAGCGGCTAGCCAATTGGCTCATAAAATCATCAAAAACACCAAGAAATACAATAAACATGTACCTATTTGTCGGGCATACAATTTTATTCCTTTGCTCTAGCCTCCTTGCTATAACCTGTTCACACACACACACACACACATATATATATATATATATATATATATATATATATATATATGTACATGCATGCGTTTCCAAACAATTTTCAATACAGTTCAAAATTTGATACAATTTGGCCTATATTTACCTTTCTTTCATATGTTGGTTTAAATAAATAATCACACAACACAATCATCAACCAATTAGTGAATTAACATTTCAAATTCATAATTTTGATACATATACAGAAAATCATGTTTTTGGTGCCAATTCACAACAATATCCCTATCTAGTTTTTGGTTCTCACAGCAGTCAATTGGAAATATATAAATATCACACCTTCGAAACTTGAACACAAATTCTGATGATGAAGCTTCAATCATCAGAACCATCTTCGGGCGACTAGAGTGTGATTCTATATATATCCAGTATATTAAAACTTTGAATACACGTTTGCAAGGCGCATATGCAAAATCTTTATATATTGGATTGTCCAAATTCAAAACAAATAAAATATTCAAATACGTATAATAAGGTTTAAATCTTCAAAACAATATTTTTTTCGTTTTTATTTATAAAAATAATACTCTTTAGACTCATTCTAGGATACTACTGATCCTATCTCTAACGAGTCATTCTTATTGGATATCGCTAATCCAATCTCTGATGAATTCTTTCGTATGGTTCTAATATGCCTTGTTCTCGAGCTCTTAAACCAAAGCTCTGATACCAAAATGAGAAGACACGAACCTCCCTGTGAAGGAAAGCCCGGATTGAATTGAGAACACGACAAATCAGAACACAAACAGAAGAACATTTCATTGCTTATTACAACAATTCCACTAGAATACGAGAATATAACAGAGTATGAATTACATATTACATATTTATTAAATATCAGAGATTTACAAGTTACAATGCAATGGAGAATAATACAAAACACAACTGAAAAGAATATACGGATACAGAGCTTTCCAAATATCATTCCAACTGTAAACCAGGATCCTATGAATATAAATCTGCAAAACCAAAACTATTAGCTGCCCGTGTGGAAAATAGGGGCACCCAGAGTTTAGGTTAAAACTATAAACTCCAAGTCAGTCATGTGACTAGTATGAGAACTAAAACAGTTATTTAAAACTTTACTTTAAATAATATATATCAAGGGATCACGCCGTATAACACGGAAAGGGTTTCCTCCTAAGAATACCAGTGCATATAACAACATAGCGCAATACTTTTTGAAAAAATGAAGCTATTATAAGACCCGGGTCCTATCACACAATGCAACGCAAGCCGGAGGATAGGGTTTTCCCTTATAATAGCCAAACATGCTTGGTACGTTTAAAACAAATCATTTGATACTATTATAAGTGCATAGTGTATAAAATAACTTCAAATATAAATGTATCAATCCTAGACGGCATGGGTACCATATATCATGTCGCCAATACTAGGCTCTACAATCAAAACTGCAAATGTCACGTATTGGAAGTTAGATTTCCACCTGTGAACCAAGGCAGGAGATCGTACTTACCGCTTCATTAGACTCTTTAGCCCGAGCCTCGGGATCAGAGCTCGAGTGACCCTTGGATCATCATGGCCGACCCACACTTAGCGGGTTAATAATACCATAAACGATATGCTAGTCTGCCCTATGGGGCATAAATGAGCCAAATGACTCCATCGGCCCCGGATCGACCGGTATAATCGAGGCGCCTCGCTATCCATCATCTACATAAGTAAAATGTCCGGGCGTGTAAAACCCAAAACACCACTCCAAGCTAGAAACCAGCATATGTCCATTTCCTTGAGGTGCTTCTCTATTTTCTAGTTCACATCGGGGTGTGAGGATCGCGAATTAACGCTACACAAAGTTATGCTATATTAAAGCCGTGCTTTAATCATCAACCACAAGACTCTACTTTTCAATAGAAGCCTTGATCATTTGCATCTCAACATGCCACACAGGCAAATCATGCTATGCAACCTATGTCAATCAATCACACTGAATCAAATCCGATGTTAGACATACATCCATTTACAAGTTTGTCCTGATTCTGAACGAAACCAGAGGGACCTTATTCCTCCCCATTATGTCCAATACATGGGAGAGGCCCTCGCATATCCGTTGATCTCCAAGTACGTCTGGACGATCACCACTTATTACCTTGTCTTGGGTGTACAGCCCAATCAAGACATAAGTAATCATCCAAACGATGTGAAGACCTCTGGTCTTCAACGACTGTCTTCAACCTCGACACATCGTCGGATCAGTTATTCAGAATGAGATAAACCCTATCTTTTTGAATAACTCGCATATATAATAAACCAGTGCTATAAAAACACAACATACGCCTCATTCCAATCCAGAACATTCCTTTATTCAAACATTCTTATACTTTGGAAAGGTTCCCATTAATTGTATCAAAGCTAAATTCTTTAAATTTATTCTGTAATCTTCCTTTGGATATCATTTCAATCTAGTTAAAGATGCATTAAAAATCCACTTGGTTTTAATCTTCCCAAAAATCAAAATTAACGATTGTTTAACTTGGGAAATCATATCCTGTCTTTAACTGGGTTAAACAACCAATGTCAATTAAAATACGGTTCACGATAAATCCAAAATCACATTCCATTCCATCAGCCTTTAACCGTAAATTAGCAAGTGAACAATTCCCTAAGTATTAACCCCGAAGGCCGAAACTAACATCAGATCAATACCTAGGAAACCATTCAACTTAACTAATCTCCAGTTAGTTTCTAATTTTCTTAACTCCATTGGGTTTAAGAACAGTATTATTAAAGATACCATTCACGACAACCCAAAATCTCATTCCATTGGTAATCGGGTTAAAGAACAAGTGTTATTTAAAACACCGTTCACGATAAACCCAAAGATCAATTTCTATTCAATTCCAATTAAATATTAATTAATTGGTATACTTCATTAAATCTAAATAAAAAGATTTAATCTTTTCTCAACTGGGTTTAAGAACAGTGTTAATGAAGACACCATCCACAACAAACCCAAAATCACATCAGCCTCTAACCGTAAATCAGTAAGAGAACAATTCCGTAAGTATTAACCTCGAAGGCCGAAACCAACATCAGATCAATACCCAGGAAACCATTCAACTTAACTAATCCCCAGTCAGTTTCTAATTTTCTTAACTCCATTAGGTTTAAGAACAGTATTATTAAAGATACCATTCACGACAAACCCAAAATCCAATTTGATGTTAAATACAAGGCTCTGAATAGAAAATATATCGGCTTATATTCAATATCAAATTCTGAAACCAACAAATATCGTATTGGAATAACGATATATATATCTTCCAAATTACTCACAATATTCGTATAATCACGAAATCCAATATCGAAATATTTCGAGCATAATTTCGATTCAAATCCATTCCAATTCATATATTGGAAATCCTGGTTATTTTTAAAACCATTTCAAATCCAATTTATTTATTTTAAAAATATTGGATTTATTATTCTATTTCAAAACTAGTTCATTTCGATAAAAATATATTTTTATCTTTTGAAATATGGAATCTTTCATCCCAATTCTTTCCAAATCATTTATTATGATTTTACACAAATTATTGATAATTTTAATAATTTTATCAAGGTTCGTACAATCGATTTCCATAAACGTCCATCGAACTGCACTTACAGCGACCTTTTCCAAATTTGATTTGGACATAGTCCCAAATCCAATCGCTAGATTTCAAATCTCTAATATTTTTTAGAAAGCTCTTTTCGATACGAACCCAACGGTTCCGGTTTTAGGAGAATCCGACGGTCGAATCTCCCGTAATGTCCATTCGAAGTCAATGGTCGAAATTCGCGAACTGCCGCAGCGCGGCACGTTCTATTCAGGCCATTATGTTATATATATATAATATATATTTCGTTGATTTCCTTTTAAAACGTATTTTATAAATTGTTTTAAATTCGTTTTCAAAACGATTTCAACTTTATATTCAATTTCTAATCAAAATTGAATATTCCATATCATCGATATATAAATGATAATATTTTCCAAACATTAGATTTTAAAATCATTTCCTTTTCGATATTCATTATAGAAATGAATAAAATCGATATAAATACCGTTCACATCAAAATGGCGTTAATCTAACCAACACCGCTTTATATATTTAAATATTTTCTTGTCCATCCCAAATTGGACATCAAAATCAGATTTTGATCTGTTACTGAATATTATTTTATAATATTCCTTATTTTAAAATAATCGTTATTTCAAAATATTTATCCTTTCTGAACTGGAACCAGACACAGTCAATTACCATATAATTTGATTTATATGGATTCCATGCATGCATGTACACGATAACAACGATAAACAATCAACCATAATCCAAAGTGTATTCTACACTGTATAAACATTAAATATAAATATTCAACGCTCATACAGCCTGCCAACCAATCGATCGACATACAACTAATTATTGGGACTAGTGTATGTCATATATCATCCCAATACCCGTGTGGGGTTTCAATCAACAAATAATGAATTTTATTTGTGCAGTTGGGCAATGTGTAAAATTTATCGTCCCAATCAATATCAGTCAAGTGTGTGTACAAAAACAAATCGTTCGATTTGTTTATAAATATTTATTTCATTCCTATACACGTTAAAAATTATATTTTTAACTATAAAATACTTTATTTCCATTTATGAATATTTTGTTTATCCATTCCACATCACAAATAATTTTCACAACAACATACAATCAAACAAACAAGTCGTCCATGGTCTGTGGACGACGGGTGTCGGGTGCTGCTAAGCACCGTCTGCATCCTAGTATATATTTTAACTAGAAAAATAAGATTAAATTGACAAGTTCTCACCTTTGGGGTTCCACTCCGCCGTCCTATGATTGTCGATCTATGTAATATACCTACATTAAAAATTATATTTTTAACCAATCAATAATTATTTCTTTGTATGATTATTTTATAAATAACATGCATAGGCTAAAAAATATATTTTTATCTTTCTAAAAATAATTTCTTATTTTTATAACAATGCTACATAAATAAAAATCATAATTTTATGCCGCTACTATATAGATAAAAATCAAATCTTTCTATCGCTAATGAATATATAAAAATCACATTTTTACATTGCCATTCAAATGATAAAAAACATATTTTTACTTTGCTACATATATGATAAAAATCACATTTTTATATCGTCACTTCATATATAAGAATCCTATTTTTATCCTATCGCTACATAATAAAAATCCAATTTTTATTCTCTTTTCATACATATAAAAATTAAATCTTTTTATAATTAACAAACAAATCTTTTTTTCTAAATAAAAATCCCTTCTTTCAATATAAAAATATAAATAAAAATTGAATATTTTTATTTTAAAAATCAGAGCTTTATGTATGTAAAAATCATAACTTTATATAAGTTAAAAATCAGATTTTTTTTCTATAACAAAGCAAAATAAAATCAGAAAACTCACATTAAAAAGGGGATGGAGGGTTGCTGTAAATTGAAATGGAGAGAAAGGGGGATATCTATGCATCGCAGGTGGTCGGAGGGGGGGGGGGAGGGGGGAGGAAGCGCGTCGGAGTTGGTCGGGGAGGTAGCGCATGGCGTGGTGGGGCCATGGTGGGCTGTGGAGCGACTGGCAGTGGCATTTGGGGGTTTAGGGTTCCACGGTTGGCAAAGGGAGAGACAGAGCAACGGGGAGGAAGGAGGCGATGGTGGTGGAGCTGCTCCGGCGGTGGCGCGTCTTCGGTGGTGGCGAGTGTGGGGGAAGCAGCCTCCGTCGTTCCTCCCTCTTCTTTTTTTTATTTAATTTTGAACTGATCGGGGGAAATGAAAAGGAGGGTGGAGGTTAAAGGAAAATGGGTTGACTTTATTTCTAATTTAATTATTATTATTATTTTCCAAAAAGTAACCTTCTAATTCGAACTCCGAACCCAACCCAACGACTGTCGCTCCTAGATAACTACCCCCATTCCGAACACAATGGGATATGTCCCGTAAGCCAATTCAGCCGTTTCGATCAGTTTTCATTAAAATCAAAATATAAATCTATATACTGAATTTGAATGCACATTCTAATTTACTGGGGTCACATACTAACTCTAAAAATTCCCGAAAAATATTTTCTAGCTTTGTACTGACGATACAGTCCTAACAAAACTAATTTCGTCAAATTTGGAGACCGTTTGAAAAATGGTCATTTTCTGGTCGATCCAAATTGACTAAAACTGACAAAACACATTTTCCTTTGCCATGCTCACATATTGATTCAGAAAATTACAAATTTTGGAATCTAGCAATAATTTGACATCCCAGATCCAACAAAAATGGTTTCGTCGAAAATGGAGGTCGTTTGCAAAATTTCCATTTTTAAGGGCTATATTTTCCATAACGACTATTCCGAATTTTCAACTGGGCATAACTTTTTATTCTCGCAATGAAATTTCAATTTTTCGGATTCGTTGGAAATATATTCTCAAATAGATTCTAATATTTTTGGTTTTGCTAAAATCCGGTTTATTTTGATTCCTGTACATTCATTTGAAATTTGAAATCGAATTTTCAAACTACCGCGCCATTTTCAATTCCTTTTATAAATAAAAATAAATATTTATATTCTAACGTCGATTCAAATAAATATACACATTCTAATTCTATTCAAATAAATTTCTCGTCATTATTATTTAAAATAATTCATTTTAAATATTCAAAATTCACTAAAATTGCCAAAATAAAATTTTTAAATTGGTTTGGATTTTCCGTGTTATTACAATAAAACTCCGTTCAAAGTCATCATGCTCTAGGGATTAACATCGACAATGTCATCTATCGCATGATACTATCATGTGTCTCTCATCCTCCTGTGATAGTCATGTCAGTACAAATTAATGTTATCTTGTCAGTATCTCGGAGAAAAACCATCCTACATCGAAGTCATTGCTTCCCATTGTGGAATCACAATTATCGAATGAAGAATCACCGTTTTGAAGCGCCATATCGCCTTAGCACCAAAACAATTGGTCGAAGAGCTGTAATGTCAAAAACACTATCGAACGGATCATTACATCCTGCTCTTGGAAGACTCATAATCGTCCACATCAAATTTGCCAAAATGATAACCAACAGCAGTTGTCAATATTGATGGCTACGTAGTGGTCAATAATGACCACTCTAATCATGTAATTAACAAAAAGTTGTTGAACACGCATCAAGTGAAAACATCTGGCATTCGTCTTGGAATCCAAGCTCATTGCCAAGTCCATCCTCCGTCTTCAAATCAGTCTCTAAGCTTTAGTGCCGCTTCATCTTTTGATAAGTCGCACTACTTCAGTGCTCCACCTTCTTGAAACATCTTTCACCCTTTGATGCTTCTTTGTGAATTTATCTCACCCATTTAAGTCTATTGTTACTTGTACGCTCAATCAGTATGCACCAACTTGTGCATTTGATCGATAAATACCAAACTCTAATGAACGAGATTTTCCTAGTATTATGTCTCCCACGAATGGCATTTTTCTCTCACCTAATCAACCAGTTGTCAAAAAATATCTAAGCTAGTATACCAATATTCATAGTAACACCAATAAAACAAGTAGAATCCATCTGAAGCAATCAAAGTGGGGGTAAGTATCCAAATAACCTAAATCCAGCAATATCATCGAGTAGAGCATAATAGCGCGTATATAGGTAAATTGTATTTACGTTAAAACTAAGTAAATTGATTATTAATTCTTTTATTTCTTAAGAACTAGGTTTTCATACCAAAGAAATCTCGTTTTAAAGTTAGAAATCATATAGAATCATCAGTTTTACACTGTATTGGCAATTATTGCTCAATAAGAGACAATACAACTCATTCAAACCATCTCAAAACTTCTCCTTAGCATAGAGCTTATCATCACTAGTCCAGTGCAATACATCCAAAATGGACATCGTATGCAAAAGATATCGCATATATAAGTTTCAAATCTAAACGAGTAACTAAAACAACTTAATCAAATAATAAGGTAACTAAAGCTAATTACCAAGCTGGTAATCTTCTTCCAAAAGCCTATAGCACATTGCTGAACCCATCATCACCATGTGTAAATTCACAGTGATACCGATCAATACTCGATGGTTTTGTGTGTCATTCATGTTGTTGAATTCCTCTTTGAAAGCTCGATATATTGACTCCAACGCCACAAGCTCTAGCCCCCTATCTCAAATTGCATATGTGCCTTTGTCCCCTCTGACATGCTTCAAATCAGAAGTTGCTAATCGATATTGAGCTTGTCCAAATTATAGGAGGATGTGCACCTTTCTACAATAAACCCAATGGTGATAGTCTCAGCACTTAACTCGCCTCGAATCGGCCAGGATGTGAAATACTAGATCCATGATAATGCATGATTGAACTTGAAACCAAAGTTGCATCATTCACCATTGATATGGAAACGAAGATATTTCAAACATGAGTTCAACGGAGGCAACACAGTGATTTTTCGAAGCATGGATTGTCAAATTTTGATTTTTGAAACCAGCAATAAGGAAGCAACTATGTTCTTCAAACATCCCCATTTCTATGACCCAAAGCTAAACGCTATAGATGTTGCAATCATCTATAGTATCGACTTTCGATGATAGAAAATATATACATTGATGAATCATAACATCAAAGTGTATAGAAGTATATAAAACTTTCAAAACATCATTCATTACATTTTCTCATTCGCAAAACCCATGTATAGCTCGAAATATAGTTATTATGAAGTATATATCCAAGACCGACATATGAAGATGCCCCTTGCTTCGTCAGAGTCAATAACATGCAATAAACAACTTTGCCTTTACATACATTCAAATAAAAATAACACGTAGCAGGAAAGAAGTATAAAATAGCTAAATTCCTCCTGTGAGTCTTTGGATGCTTATTCATCAAAAATGACCTAGAAAACCTTGCTCTCAATCTGCCCAAATGAATACTCGAAAGTAAAAAAGAAAACAAAAACTTCAGGTCAGACAATATTTTGGTGTAAATAATTACTATTACCCCAAAACAAATAGATATATAGTTAGACCATATCACTTAGAGGTACGAGGTTCCATCTTAAAAGTATATTTGGTAACTATTCTTATCCACTTGCACTCACAATAGCTAGACATAATAAATAATAATCTTGTGCAAAAATGCATCATAAAGTGGATTATTCATCCTCATTTTTCTGACTACCTGTCTTAACGGTTTAAGATTACCTATCATATAAACAAGTTACCCACTCATTTACAACTTATCTGCATGTGTTTAAGAAATTGAGATCATAAGGATTACCCATCCTCTATTCTTTGGTTTAATTATCCTCTTAGTTTATTAATTTTCAAAATATGAATTGACCATCCATTAGATGTGGGTTACCCACCACATGCCCTATAGTTTTATCCGTAGATGATCATGGGCCTTTAACATATGAGGATTATCTATCACACATGTCATATTTTTATCCATATATTGATTATGAACCCATAAATTCATACTTAATCTTCCCTCCCAAGAATGTTTCACTTTATTGGTATCCTTATTTTATTACATGATATTTTGATTCTAATTTGTTTCCCCAAGTATATGTTAATCACATGCAAGAAATATATGTAACAGCGTAAAATAATGGTATCACCATTTAAAATTTGTTAATTGATAATATAGTTACCTCCCGTACTTAAGGAATACGCGATAATCTCGTTAACTAGATCAATCATACATATAAGTGAAACTGAGGTTACATACAGAAATATAAAGAAATTCAATATAAGTGATAGCTTTATAGTCTTTTTCCGTATCAACCCATCATCTTACGTGTTAGAGTTAATAAAGTTGACTAAACTAATAGCCAAAGGTTTATCAACTATGTACATAGGTTATCTATCCATGAGATCTAAAATAGTTTGAAAATAATGGATAGAGGCAACAACCTCAAAGTTCTTTTGAAAATAATGGAGGTAACAACCTCGATTAAAACAGCATAGGCGACAATCCCTGATTCTTTGAAAATAATAGAAGCAATAAGACATGTACTTTATAAAGGAAAATAGTCATATCTCCTATGTATGAGGCAATAAGCTGTCATGCATGCACGAAGGAAACAAGATTTTATGGAATGATTAACTTTTAAAACATAAGTATGGACGAGCGGACAAAGAATGAGTAAATAAGAATGTTGGAAATGATAGCGATGGGTCTGGATACATCTTATATGATGTTTATTAATATTCTATGTATAAAGAAGCTTATCAACTACAATGATAGTAATAGGGCTTATTTACTAGGATGATGGTGACAAGCCTTACAGACCCTCAATACTGGCGATGACCGGTAGGTACATAACTTAAAACAGAATTTTAACCAACCGACGTAATTCTTTTCTCCTACTCGCATGTCTCGGTAAAAATGTTGTTAATTAATAAATCTCTTTTACGAACTACTGTTCATACTTTTAGAATTCATATGCTAAAACATTGAAAATCATTAATTAATAATGTATTAATTTCTTAGCTGTATCTAACTTAGTAGTATCATAATAAGTCATAAAAACATGGAGAAAAAAGCCTAAAATTCATGAAAATTAGAGAGTAGCCCTCTCTATCCAGTATAGAAATTTAATGACAAAATTCATTATCTAATTATTTTTAATAATTAAAACCCTAATTAATTAACAATATTGTTTCGTAAGAAATCCATAGAATATTCCTAAGTACTTGGAAAATTACGAAACTTAAATCCATCTCCAAAAACATGTCAAGAACATCACATGTAAACTTTCAAGCCAACTAGAGATGAAAAACTATAAGTTTCTATATAAAACCTATTCAAATCTATGTATAAACAAGCATAAACAAATGTTGTTCTATGCAAATAATGAAATAAAATAAAAATAATAATATATTAATGAAAACATTCATATTCCTAACTGCCGAACCAAACAAATATATAATGTATTATTCACCTTATAGCGGATAAAAGAGTTGAAATTTGTTGTGGATATATCCTAAGCTTTCTTTCTTCTTAGTTTTTCCTTATTTTTCTTCTTCTCGTCCTCCCTTATGTTGTGGTTGGCCTCCCTTGGTTTAATTTCAAGTCTGGTTTTGCAAATGAGAGAATGAAATGAAAGGGCGGAAGGTAATGTTTATGAAGGACTTTGTGTTTCCCAGTTTGCCGTTCCCTTAAGCCTTCACTTGTTTTATTTTAAACTAATTAGTTATTAAGGCCAAACCATGCTGAATTTCAAATATCCTTCTACATTATTCTACTTAATTTATTTGGTTGAATTCTCGAATAACATTACAATAAAAATCAAGGGTGTTACATCCTTCCCTTCTTAAAGAATTTTGTCTTTGAAATTCAGCAAGGACTAAAAACCAATGGTGTTACATCCTCCCCTTCTTAAAGAATTTCATCCTTGAAATTTAGTAAGGACTAAATTAAGCATTGCAACCATGCAAATAATGCTAGTATATCCTACCAGTTGTCCAAACTAGAATAAAAAAACAATGAACATACCATGAAGCAGATCAGGATAAGTTTCTCCGATCCTGTCGTTTGTCTCCTAAATGCAGCCTTTTTATTGTCGCTTCACTACGTTTTCATTACCTAACTGTATTGTTCCTTAATTTCTTCTCCTCTGGTTACAACTCGAATTATTTGTCCCATAATATTTAGATCTGATTCTTCTGTTACCCTTGGATTTATAGTGGTCTCTAGATCGTGCACATACTTTCAAAGATGAGAAACATGAAAAACATCATGGACACTTGTCCAATTATCTTGTAACTGTACTAGATACACAGGCTTTTTTCTATGATAGGAAAGGGACCAACAAGCTTGGTTTCCAATCTTCTTAACTTTCCAAATCTTAGCACACCCTTCATCGGTAATACTTTAATGGAAACATGGTCTCGAATTGAGAACCCAAAACCTTTATGCCTATTATCTGCGTTACTCTTTTTCCTTGATTGAGCTTATTTCATCCGATCTTGAGTTAACTTAATGTTTTCTACGGCTTCTTGCTCCAAATTTAGACCTTGGAGAAATATATCTCCGGTCTCTAACCAACTATCTAATGACTTACATAGCCATCTATAAAATGCTTTGAAAGGAGTCATTCCTATACTAATCTGATAGTTATTACTATAGGAAGAATCAACCATATGCAAATATTCATCCTATGAGCCAAAAAATCTAGAATACAAACTCTCAGCAAATCCTCAAGTACCTTGTTAACTCTCTCTATCTGCTCATACGTGTGTGGATGTTAAGCAGTACCCATCTTGTGCTTGGTACCCAAAACCCTCTGTAGACTTTTCCAGAACTCGCTGCAGAATAGTGAATCTGTATCACTAACTATGCTTCTAGGAATCCTATGAAGTTTAACTATATATATCTCATGAACAATTCTACCAACACAGGTGCCATACTGGTTGAATTAATGGGAATGAAATGGACAATCTTAGTCAATCTATCTACTATGACCCAAATACCCTCATTCCCTCTTCTCGGCCTTGACAAACCATTTATAAAATTTGTCGATACAGAATTTGATTTGTAAACTAGAACATCTAATGGCTGAAGCAATCCCCTGGCTTCTAATGCTCGACTTTTACATGTTGATAGTTCGTACACTATTTTACCCATGACCCTACATATCTTTCTATTTCTTCCTAAAAGAAACTTCACTTCATGTCACTACAACAACACAGATCTATTACAACGTGCAATGCCCATTGTAATAGGTGTTTTACAGTGGCCAACACTCCCGTTGTATTGTCCTCTTTTACAATGGGCAATGTGCGTAGTAACAGACGGTTGTAATAGAATTTTTACAATGGTCTTATGTTGTTGTTGTATGTTCCTTCAATAGAATAGCAACCCGTTGTAATATTTTTTTGCAACAGGTATTGACTGTTGTAATATCTTCTGTAACAATAATTAATGCCCCTTGTAAAATGCTGAAAGTTGCAATGGATTTGAATATTACACATAATATTAACAATATTTAAAGAATTGAATATTTAATTCAAAAATTATTTTTAAACAAATATTTATTCAAATAAATATTTATTACACTTTCAAATAGTACACGTAATGTTTCCCCTCTGTTTACACAATCACTTGTACACATTATAATAAAGTGACATGTTATAACAGTGGAAAACCACATAAAAATGCATAAAATTACAATTGTCCTCCTCATTTGCCTCAGAAGGTCTTAAACCTAATTACAAAGCTCATTTGCCTATGAAATCTGTGAAGCTCATTTGCCTCTGAAATGTAATTGGCCTCCACTTAATGCTATCCTCGTATCTTTTATTCACATCAGGAATTGCCTCTAAAATCTACAAGGCTCATATGCCTATGAAACCTACGAAGCTGAATAATACAATTAAACAATATTTTCTCTATCGATAAATGTGTATATATGTTCAAATGTGTATATACATGTGTATATATGTATATACCTCTTCTTTGATACAGGTTCCTTGTTCATATTTTCTCTATGCAAAGTTTTTGCTAGAACTTCCTTCATTGCATACAAATAGTTAAGTATTATTGCAAAACTCTGTAGTTACATAGCTATATTCATCAAGTACATTCATATGTAATACAACGAATAAACAAGAGGTAAAGAATGGATAAAAATATGTGTGTGTGTGTGTGTGTATATATATATATATATATATATATATATATATATATATATATATATATATATATATATATATAGCTGTTTCCAATTTACATTCTTCGTCATCCCCTTATTTAGTTTTGTAAAATATAAAATAAAATAGGATAATAGAAGGATCATATTAACCATATGTTTAGGATAATAGAATATAAAGCAGTTTAGTCAAAGACTAAAAAGGATGAATGGTTCTTTCTCCCAATTTATGAGCTAAATGGATGAAGCGGCATCAGATCAAAAAATGACAACTTCTGCACTATATATAAATCCAGCTCCACTTGCTGGTACTATAACAACTTACTGAAGCTCCAAGAACCTTTTCTTTCTATGATAAAAAACCAGTTTCATAAGCATATTCTAACATGATACTGGCTCTTGTCTTTGTTAACTTTGCTTCCCTTTCACATTATCTAAGCGTATTCTGATTTATTGGTTTATATCCTTCTTTATTGGTTTTCTCTTATTAGTTCTACCTAGTTCAAGTTTTCCCCAACAAAAGAATCGAATCATTGTTTTGTTAATTCATGTTGGCTTAAAATTTAGTTTAAGGATGCTAATTAAAGGGTGGTTCAGGGGTTTGATGGCGGTAATAAGGGAATGACATTGGATTTAACTAACTCGGCATTGACATTGAAGACCGTTGCAACCTTTCCTACCACATCTTGATATTGCTGACTGGCTTTGTTAATGGAATCAAAAAATTGCACATGAGATTGATTATTTTTATTGTAAAAAAATCTACTCAGGTTGTTGAAATCCTATTAATAGATGTAACAGTCTTGCCACTATATTCATATTACAAAAGAAATTATAAATAGCCTTGTACAGTAATGCAAAGATTATGATTTGTGGAGGCAAGATAATGTTGAGTTCATCTTTAGACCAACACTGACACATCATACTTATTTTCTTACTGAGTCTATGGATAAAAACTTGACAAGTTCAAATGTCAATCAAAAGAAATAAACAAAACAGTTTCTCCAATCGAAGCAGTACGATATATAAACATCAGTCACAGATCACACCCCAAGGTAATCATAAATTCTGGCATCCTCCCCGGGAACCTTCTGGTGTGATCCTTGATAAATTGCTCAAGTGACCAAAAATATAGCACAGGGGTTAGGTTAGGAACTACACTAAAAATGGGAATAGGTATGCTAGAGAGTAGAAATTCTGAGGTTAGGAAGATATACTGATATTTTCATCATTCTACAAATTGTAAGGTTAGAAACTACACTAAAAACGGGAATCGATATGCCAGACAATACTAGATTAGAAAGCTCAAGAATCAAACGCTGTTTCAGATCATCTCCATCATTCTAGCATTATAACCATACCTGGATCTCCTGATATTTTCCTGCCTCCTTTGCAAACAAGTGCCCCAAATCCAACCTTAGCAATGACTACAATTACCTAAAACGCAATCCCAACCTTCTTTCCACCGCTCATTCCAGATCCAACACTCTTACCATCGGCTCAATATCGCAACCAGAAGTGACGTCAGCAGCCTTAGCTTTCTCCACCACATGCGCTCGAGAAGGAGCCGGTGACGTGGACGTATTAGTTGCCGAAAATATCAACAGTGACGGAGCCGGAGTGTTCATTACGAAATCGATGGGGGAAGGGCGGAGTGGCCAACATCGATGGAGATGGCGACAAAGATGGGGAGGCTGATGGCTATGCCGACAGAGAATTAGAAGAAGATGGAGGGGAGGAAGGAGTGACGTGGAAAGATGAGAGATATTGGAAAACAGGTTACAAAGATTAAAAATGGAAAAGAGATACAATGAACTTATTGGAATAGTTCGAGAAGAGATTGAAATTTTTGAGGACGAAACGCGGGGTGGCAGCGAAAAAGCGAAAAAGCGAAAAATTGGGATGGAGCCAAAATTTGAAGGAATGAAGACAAAAGTTATGAGTAATTAAGTACGAATTTGATTTTGGAGCCAAAAGAAATACAAAGTTCAGTCCTTAGTTTGATTATAATTGTCAACAGGTTGAATAAAAGATTATGACGTGTATTATAGTTGCATAAAGTGAAAGGATATGAATTATTTATAAATTATTAGTTAAATATATTATATTTAATATTTATTAACTAATTATTGATTACAAATTATTAGTTATAATTAGTCATATTACTAATTACTAATTATCAATGGGATTATTCCATATTTCAAATTATTTATAAATTTTTAACACTTAATGTTAGTAATTGATTATTATATATTGACATTTAGTTAATATTACTTAAGTATTGTGTATTTAGTAATATTTTTTATTTATTACTAATTTTTATTATTTTAATTAATTAATGATTGTTAATATTATTATTTTGTATATTGATTCTTAATTTCAATTAGCATCTAATTAATTATTACTTAGTATAAAAAATTGTTAAATATTATTTACTAGTTACTATTATTTAAAAATAATTGTTATTTATTATTTTTAAAAATATGAATCTATTACAACTCACAGAATTGAAAAATTGTAGAATTTTCTATAAAAGCAAAAACAAAATCTTATTTATACATGTTAAAGAAATTAGTTATAAAATAAACATTCAAATACATAAGAAATTAATGATTTACAACGTGATAACCATATCATTCAATTTTATTTTTTTTCTTCAATATTTATTTAATTTCATATAATTTTGAATATTTTCTAAATTTTTATGGATGTTAATTTTCATGATAAAAAAATGACTGTTAAAAATTGGCATTTATTACAAGTGGTAAGTGAAAAGATTGTAACAAAAGATTAAAATGTATACAATAATATAAAGAAAACATTAGTTAGAACTTTTTTATAGCTATTTGGGTAAACATTGTAGATATTATTACTTTTGTAATGATGTTATAAATAATATAATATTATTGTCAATAATTATTATTAATGATTAATTAGTAAATATAATATTATTAATGATTAATTATTAAATATTAATAAATAATATTATATTATTAATGATTAGTAATTAGTAATTAGTAATATAATATTATAGTTAATAATTAGTAATATATGATTAATGATTAATTATTAAATAGTAAAACATAATCAGTACTAATTAGTAATAATTTTCTACCCGTTGTAAAATAGATATCTATTACAACGGACATTTTGTGAATGTTGTAAAATTGACATCTATTACAACGGGCCTGAAATGACCGTTATAATAGCACTCTATTACAACGTGCAGTTTTTACCCGTTGTAAAAAGAAAGTTGTAAAGGATATCTAATACAATGGCCACGAATGTAACTGTTGTAATAGTATTCTATTACAACGGGCAGTCAATGCCCGTTATAAAGGGTATTGTCCAGGGATCTATTACAATGGTTCAGAATATGACCGTTGCAGCATCATTTTATTACAACGGGCAGCCATTGCACGTTGTAATTGGTATTTTTGTTGTAGTGTGTTTTGATATATTTTGGTACCTCTAGAATGAATCGTAAACTAAGATCAATGGAACTCTAAGGATTTCCTTTCTTAGCTTCCAAAATTTGGGATGTACAATCTTCCCTTCTTCCTTATCCATCCCTTGTGGTCGAGAATGAAACCATTCAAATCATCAGACTCCCCTTTAACTTTGAGTCCCTTGTTCCTCTTAACAAATTCTGGATCTTATCCCCGAGTAGAAACAATCCTTTCGATTAAAATAGGTCGAACCACCAAACATGACATCATAGTTGTGCTCGGCTCAAACTTATTGTTGACCTCATCCATGCATCCTAGGTAATCAACACCTCTAAGTCTTTTCGTTCTGCCAACATAACTAACAACACATCTTGATGTTTCCTACTAAAGGCATCAACAATATTATTACCTTTTCCCAACGTATACTCAACGTCGAAATCATAATTTTCTAAAAGCTCTAACCATCTCCGTTGTCTCGTATTCAACTCTTCCTAATAGATCTCTATTGTCTCATGTTCAAATCTTCCTGAGAGAATAAGCACTTCAATGATTTGTGATTTGTTGATAGCTCGAATCTCTCTCCTAAAAGGTAGCGTCTTCTAATCTTCAAAGCAAAGACAATTACTGCTAACTCCAAATTATGAGTCGAGTACATTCCTCCATGTGGTCTAATATGTCTAGAAGCATATGAAATTATTTTTCCCTTTCGCATAAGAACAACTCTTAATCCAGTCCCACAACCATCAATATAAAATCACAAGGCATGATTACCATTTGGTGCTACTAAAACATGAGCAATGGTCAACAAATGCTTCAAACTCTGAAATGTTTCCTTACAACTTGCTTGACCAAACAAATTTAACATCCTTCTTGGACAATCCAGTAAGTGTCGCTGCTGTTCGCGAGAAATCGCTGATGATTATCAGAGCCCAATATAAGAAAACTTCTAATCTCGGAAACACTATCTTGTTTCTTTCAACTATTAGTTGCATCAACTTAGCTCCACAAACAACCCTTCTCTTGGAACTACATGGCTAAAAAACTTAACCTTTAGTAGGTGTTAACTCAAAGTATCAAACACAATCCGAAGATGAATCTCATGCTTTTTCTCATCTTTGGAATACACCAATATATCATGAATGGAAACAAATACAAACCTATCCAGGTGTTCTCGGAAAACCCGGTTCATCAAATCCACAGAGAAAGTAGGTGTATTCGTTAATTCAAATGGCATCATTATCCATCCTTATGAGCCTTATCTTGTCTGGAATGCCCTCAATGGAATATTTCCCTTTGCTATCCGTAATTAATGAAATCTATTAGCCAATTCTAAATGAGAAAACACTCCAACTCCACTCAACTGAATAGACAGATCATCTTTTTGCATCAAAAGATACTTATTCTTTACCATCTTCTCATTGAGCTTACGATAATCAATACATAACCTCGATTTCCTCTTAAATAACGCAACTGCTCCCTAAGTTGAATTACTCGGTCAGATGAAACTCTTTCCTTCCAAATCCTCTAGCTGACCCTTAAATTCCTTCATCTCAATCATTAGTAACCTACTAAACGGTCTAGTGGCTAGTTCAGCTTCAGGTACAAGATCTACACTGAACTTCATAACTTTCCTCGGTGGTAATCCTATAACTAATTCAAAAATGTCTGCGAATTCCTTAACAACACGAACTTAACTTACATCGTCACCAACTCAATCACACCCAGTAAAGCATAAATCTTCAAACTTCGACTCTGCACTGATTACATGATTAGATTACTACAACTAAAGTATCTCAATGTTTTTCCATATCCTAGCAAAATATCCTAGAATCATAATAATTTAACTAATCCATACCCAAAATAATTCCAAGCTTATAAAATTATTAAATATGCATAAACAACAGGCAAAAGCAAAACCTATCAATTCAAATTTTAGGTTATTACATCTCATCCCTAAAGTTTCATTCCCTCCTATAGGATTAGATATCTTAAAAAATAGCAAGGTATGAAGGATGTAATGACAACTTATCTACAAAACATTTGAAGATTAATGAATGTGATGCACCAATATCAAACAGTAATTTAATAGATATGCTACGAATCAAAAGCATACCTTCCATTACAACTTTAACTTTCTAGCATAAGTTGATTTAGATGATGGTAGTTCCAGAGCAAGAACTTTCCCTTTAAGTGCCTCTGGACACTTGTTCTTGTATTGCCGCTTTTGGTTGCAATTATAGCAACTCAAATTCTGTTTTCTCGTAGTTACCTTGATCTCGCCTGGTTATTGTTCATTAGCATAATAGCCTCTTTTATCGCACTTAAAGCAAACAACCTCATCTCAACACATCTTAGCCTTTCCTCTCTTCTAAGCTTATTTTCCTATAAAGAACTTCCTTTTCTTTCCTCGATAACCTTGGGTTTCTACCAGCTTACCATTACCAAACAAAGCAATAAACTCTTCATTTCTAGTGATCATTTCCACCATAATATTTCAAGGAGCTCTCAAGTATGGCATACTCACTTTAGAAATCTTTGGTTTCTAACTTCTCATTCCTCTTTAACATCGTGTCGACGGTACCACAAGCATATCGGAATAATTCCTCAGACTTATTAGTATACTCAAACACCGACATGTCACCTTTCTCAATCCAAGCAAATTTCCAAAGCAACGTAAACATAGTGTCCTCAGATATATATATACCTTTCTTCAAACCTCCTTCGAAATTCTACCTATGTTATCTCATACTCTTATATTCCTACAGCCAGTCTGTTTCACCAGCAAAAAGCAGCTCCTAGTAATTGATTTAAATCCAGTCTTCATTTCTTTTCATCCATTAAGGCTGAAAACATGAAGATCCTCTCACAAAGCAACAACCAATTCTCAACCTCAATGGCTTCCTTCGTTCAATGAAAAGGCTTCCATCTGAGTCAGACGAAATCCCAACTGATCCTAGCATAGTTATACCTGTTTGTACTACAGGATTAACACCTTTACCATTCATAACATTAGCTCCATCAAAACTAGTAGCAGCTTCATTTAGCACTAGATTAATAAAGAACTGACACAAAATCCCAATATCTACTAGTGGGGTTGCATCACCATCATTTTTATTAGTTTGACGACCTTAATTCCCTCGAGTATTAGAACGAGAATTTTCATTATTAACAGTTCTTATGCCACCTATATTCACCTTTTTGCTTTTTTCCTTCCATATCACACTTCCTTTTATCTGATACAACCTTTGTAAGATACCCAAGGACGATCTAAGAAAGTGGGGCTGACACATACTTATATAATATAAATTCTAGTAAGTTATAATATCATTATCTGATACACTACCCTAATCTCTGGGTTTACAGTTTTCATAATACCTTTAAGTTAAAAATCCTTCTGAGCTTACATAAACCCATGCTCTGATACCAAATCCGTAACGGCCCCAACTCTAATGCCCAAAATGAAATGGTATAGATGTTGCAGTCATATAGTATTAACTTTCAATGATAGAAAATGTGTATGTTAATGAATCTTAACATCATAAAACATAGGAATTTGAAAAAAAATCAAAACATTATTCATTATATTTTCCCATTTGCAAAACCTACATTCAGATCAAAATGTAATTATTGCAAAATATATTTTCACGAGCGATATATGAATATGCCTTGTTAGTCGATCAGGGTTAATAATAGACAATAAAAAACTTTTCCCTTACATGCATTCAAACAGAAATAAATCAAGCAGAAAGAAACTACGAAATAATTAAATGCCTCCCACACATCTCGGAAGCTTATTCATCAAAGGAATACATGAGAAACCTTGTTCTTAATCTACTTAAATGAGTACTCAAGAGTTCAATAGGAAAATAAAAACTTCAGGTCAGACAGTAGTCTTGTATGAATAATAACTACTATCCCGAAACAAATAGATATCTAGAGACCATGCCGTTAGGCAAAATGGATTTTCCTCTCACTAGTATCTTGGTACATAATAACCAATCATGTGCTTCTGCAATCACAATGGTTAGAGATAACAAATAATAATTATGAGCAAACGTGCATCGTATAGTGGACTACCCATTCGTATTTTCCTGACTATCTATCTTAGTGGTTTATGATTACCTATCATATGGATAAGTTACCTCGCCATTTACAAGTCATATAATTGTGTTTAAGAAATTGAGATTACTCATCCCATATTACATAAGGATTACCCATCCCTTACTATTTGGATTAACTATCATGTTAATTTATTCAAACAGTTTGTGTTAGATCCAAAATTGGGTCTAACACCCAAATTGTTCTAATATGCAGAGATTAATATCAGGAAAAGTGCAAGAAAAGCAGAAAAGACACAAGATTTATAGTGGTTCGGCATTAACGGGCCTACGTCCACTTTATATCTATGATTATACTTAAGATTCGAGTACAATCAATGATTTATCTCTCAACCTCACTTTTACAATGTCGATTCACTCAGTAAATTCAAGACAGCTCTGAATAGGAATAATGGAGATATGAGAATGGTGGAATCAGAGCTCAGAATTGCCAAAAAGCCCCTCAAAAATGCCAAGCCTGGGGCTATTTATAGGTGATATCTGCAGACGGATCGTGGTCATACATGGCACAAATCCCAAAGATTTCGGACTGGTTCGTGGCTTGATGAAGAAATAGTCAAAATAGCCGTTATGGACAGATGTCGTGAGATCCTGCATTCTCGGATCGTGGTAGACTTGGTCTCGACCTTTAACTTGGTTTCTAGGACCGGACCTTGAAGAGGCAGAGGGGACAGATCAGATCGCGTGATAGGGGGGCGATCATGATCGTGGTGGGTGTAACTTCATGAGCGAGCCTTCTTATTAGACTTGTGTTTGAATCTCGGTGGCTTGGTCCAAAAGCTAGCCAACATTTTGCCCCCTCGAAGTATGTTTTATCGAGGATGGAACATGCTTCGAAACTACTAAGTTATCTTTTCATGAAGCGATGTGAACCAAAGGTTATGTTTGTTTGAGATATCGTACCATTTCAGGAAATTGCACCCCTTAACTAGTACAAATATTAGGTTAATCCTTTGGTTATTTCTTCATTTGCTGGATAATTTTCGTCTTCTGATCATCAGGGTGTATTGTTGATAATTTGCCAGGTAAGTCTTCAAATTTTTACAAATACTTTCTTTGTTTTCCCTTTAGCGGTCACACTCGAGTTTAGGTCGTGAGGCATTATCACGGTCCATTGATGCATCCCTCATCACGATCCGATGACCAAGCGGGCACCTTTTTAAATTACGTTAGTTCTTTTGGTTATGGCCATACGTCTTTAGTGGAGCGGGCTACATCACGAATCGAAATGGGCCCCTACTTACGGTCCGATTGCTTCAAATAAGACAAAAAAGGGAATACAAACAGACACCGCCTGGTCTATATAAACCGAACCCTTCTCCACTTTTCCCTTTCTTCTTCTTTTGTTGTCGCCGCCAGTTCTCTTGAGTGAAACCCTAACTTTAAATTTCCAAAAATCCACTCGTCTCCTAACTTTAGAAAGGTAATCATATTAAAAATGTTTCCATGCAATTTCACCCTCGTTTTTCTTGAGTTTTCACTGATTTGAGAGGAGAGGATGGCGGAATTTTGTGGTGTCAAAGGCTTTAGAGGCGACGATGGTTGATGGGTTCAACTGTTCGAGTTTTTGAGTGAAGAGGAGGAAAGAAGAAGAAGAAGAAGGAGTTGGTCAGTTCGGATCGCAGATGCGGTTGGTATCGATCGGATTGGGTCGTGTGATTGGGATGGATCATGGAGATAGAAAAATCAGGGAAAAACTCGTGGTGTGAAGTCAGGCAGTGGATCGGATCGCAATGCTGGAGAGTATTCGGGTCGTGGCGCCTTGTGTTATAGGGGTTCCACGATCCGCTTATATACTCCTATCTGAACTGCATCACGAACCATCGGCGATCCGTTGCGAGACAAAGGGGTGATCCGTTCCCTTTGATCCGATACACATTCCACGATCTGATCCTTACATCCCGAGTGAACCGAGCTGGTCAGTGATCCCATACATACTTTAACTTAAACAATGCATCATGATCATAATACATATCGGACAGTTAGGCTAGAGCCTTCGAGACGAACTTCTTGGACTGATCAACAATACTTGATGGCATATCACGACCAATATCATATTCATTTAACTAACTTCATGCTTTTCTTATATGTACACACAAGAACACACTTGCACTTACACACACGGGGAACCGGTAACTTATGTTCTAATTTTTACTCGCCAACAAAGCTATGTCAGATAAACAAGTGACTGAGACACCGAATGAAAGTACCGAACCGGAAACATCAATACATCACAGCCCTGCTGTGCTTCCCTCAGATTCAAATGAGGAAAAATCCGATCCTGATTACGAGACGGATACCGATATAGAGTCAACGACTTCTGAGAGCACATCTCTTGAAGATGAGGATGATCGAGCTCCTGACGAGGTTCTGGGTGTTAAGGAAATAGAGAAGCTCACCAATTCTCTAACTTCCAAATTAGACGATATAAAACTTAAGAAGATATGCTTAAGACACGGAATTCCCTGGGACAATGTGAAAACTCCAGATAGCAAAGATAGACCTCATTCTGCCCTAGAGGGGTACATGACTATTAGTCGACTCATGTGCTGGGTAGGAGCTATTCCTCCATTTCCTCCAATTGTCATCGATCTCCTCAGGCAATTACGAATTGCCCCCATGCAACTCCATCCTAACTCTTACGCAGCTTTGTATACTCTGTACATTGCATATGCAGAGTTTCTGCAGACCGAAATTACCCTCAAGGATCTGAAATTCTATTACCATTTCAAGCATCGTTCCGCAGGAGCTCCCAATTTTTCTTTCTTCGAATCAGTTGCCAATAGAAATGTTGTGACAGATGGTTATAGTAATATAGGGGATGTCAAATCTGACTGGTTCTATATAAAACATCAAGCCGTATGCGCGAGGAAGTGGCTACAAGCAGGTATGTTTTCAACTTTCCTGCATTTAATTCGAATGCATAATTTTAGTGCTAACGAATCATTTTGTTCCATACAAATCACAACTTTGAGAGAACGGAAGGATCGATATACGAAGACCGAATGTCCTGCCTTCTCAAGAGTAACTCAAATTTCTTAAGGATTAAGAAATGTATCACCGACGAGAACCTTCACAAACACCATCTTTTAGATATAAGATTCGGACTTGGAGCGGGCGGCAAACCTTGCAAGTATATACCTCCGACTAAGGGAGAAGGAACTTCTTAAGTTGTAATGACAACTACCCTTCGCAAGATTCCTTCACCAATGATTAATTAGGATGATGAGGATTTGAACGTATACAAAGAAGACGAGGGGCGAGCTGACGAATCAAAGGAGGTCCCGACCTCTGGGGGGCAGTCTCCCTTAAGAACTTCATCACCGGTTGAGTCTGTCGCTCAGGATGAGTTAACGGAGGAACAGATACTTGGGGAATTAAATAAGATTCCTTTACCAGACGATATTTATACTCAGGAAGATTTTGGACAGGAACCAATTTATCCCATCTCTGAAGAGACGAGTGCCCCAGTTAGAGAAAAAGAAGTCATCCAAACGAGCCTAACTCTGGGCCCTGGTCCGTTAAAAAGGGGATTTCACGGGATGCACAAATCACATGCACCATTTACCATAACACTCTTTTATCACTGTCGTTCATAGTTTTAACATGCACCTGTTTCTTTTGTAGGGAGAATGTCTCGCAAACGATCTTATTCTTATCGTTCCCTTCGCGAGGGCACACCAAGCCTCCTTCCAGATCCCGAGCATGCTCGTAGTGATAGTCGGGGAAGGGATAGTCGTCGGCCCTGGGATTCTCATCAACCTTATTCCACACGATCTCGATCTCCATCAAAGCAAGGTTCTGAAAAGCCTCATAGTCATCCATCGTTACCGACTGGGGGCAAGCAACTTCCTAGAGATTTGACCCCTCCGAAGAGTACGCCTTCTCATGTCCAGTCTTCTAAAAAACACCACAAGCCAGAGGACAAAAACAAAGATGAGGGCAATATCATAGAGAAGAGAAAGACATCTCATGTTTCTTCTAGTGAGCACGACTTGGATACCACCGCTGCGCAGAATATTTCTCCTAATTCTGAAATTCAGGCCAGGCTAGAGCGCTTGCGGAAGCAGTTTCCTGATATTTTCTTTGAGAGGATGATGTTCATCTCGGATCTTGAATTGGTCCCCGAGGATTGGGACACAGAGGTGATCGGATACTTATGCCATGTGGCTAAACAATACGGGGTAATGAAGAAGCATGCTGCCACACTTTCTACTGCCATCCGCCAGCTAGAGACGGAAGCAACCAGAGCCAGAGTGAAGATTGATAATGATGTTAAGGCTAGGAGCAAAATGGAAAAAGAATTAGAGGATGCACAGGCCCAACTGGCTTTAGCTCGGCGAGATGCAGAGGATTACAGGTCTGAGCTGGAGAGTGCTAGGGAGCGTTTTCGCAGTGAGCTTGACTCAAACAGTCAGGAACAGGTGGCTCTGAGGAAGGAAGTGGAAGATCTTAGGGCAATTAACATTGAACTGAAAACAGCACAGGAACATTTTGCTGCTGAGAAAGCTGCCTTGGAGAAAGAGAGGGCGAGCTTAAAAGACGATATAGCTCTTGGTAAAAAAGAAAAAGAAGTTATAAATGATCAACTTGTCCAAGCTGAGGAGCGTGCAGCTCTTGCTGAAAGTAATGCCAATAATGCTCTTGAATCGGCCACTTCTGCTGCTGATAAGCTCACTGAGAAAGAGAAAGAGATAGTTGGTTTTTAGGAACTATTGTTTGACTTCTTTGGTCAAGTCATCAAGACTCGAGACATCTCCTGGATTCCGGACTATCATGTTACTCTGGCTAATTTATGGGATGCAATTGTTGAAGGCGAGAAGCGGCGATTGATGGTCGACGAGATCGACGAAAACCAGCTGATGCAGACCTTTCTTAGAGGTGAAGAACATGAGTCTTTGGAGAAAGGTAGACGCTTAATCCATGAAGAGATCGAGAGGGAGAAGAGTAGGCTCAAGGGCAAGGATAAAGTTGGCGAAAGCTCGAGCTCGGTGGTGGAGCCCAAAACCTCTGAAGTTGAGGAGTATAACCCTGATGATCTGTTGATCCCCTTGGCTCCAACCCTTCTAGTTGTTGGAGATACTATTACAAGTCTGGGCGATGAATCGGTTGAAGGTATCTCCATATTCTCTCCACAGTTCATCAAAGCAGTCGTAGCTTGTCGTCGTCTCATGGGACAAACAAATGATATGGTCACATCTTCTCCCGATTCACTAACATTTGCTTCTCATGGTGTAGGTATCGAACCGGTCGAGAAGGATGTGGAGGAGAAGGTAGTGGCGGAGAAAGTTGACGTCCCCTCGGGTACTGATGTTGAAGTTTCTGAGATTCCAAAGCAAATCGAGGGTACAACAAGCGAGAAAGTCACTGTAGCACCAGTGGAATCTGGCATCGGCGCTCCTGTGGACGCTGAGGTTATTGCGGCTTTGCAAGACACAGACGGTGGTCATGAGGACGAGGAAGAGGAGGTATGAGGCCAAGGATGATGATAGTGAAACCTTGGCTGACATGCAGGCTAGGAAAGAAAAGCAGTTGATTCTTAAAAAGGGGGAACAGGACCCTGTATTCGTGCCCCCTATTTTTGAAATCGACCCCAAGACTGGGTTGGTTATAAGAATCTCTTCCAAATCAATAACTTCACAACTTGCCTCCCAACCTTCTAGTCCTCCTCCGGAGCCTCTTGTTGATAAGAGGAAGAGGAAGAAAAGTGACCGCTCTGATGCTGACAAAGAGGGATTGGAGAAACAGAAGAAGGGAAAGAAATCAAAATCGTCTCCCAAGCGTAAATAGGGTGCACTTATTAGCTCGTATTTTAGCTTTAGGATTTCCTTTGGCCAAAAAATGTAGCTGTGAGAGTGGCCCTCACTTTTGTTTAGCTTCTTGTTCTTGTAAATCTGCTTTCAGTAAATGAAAATATATTTCTTTTGCGCCATTGCATTCCTGCAAATTCATCATGTTAGCAGAGTTTAAATAGTTATAACTGAAACATTCATAGTTAAATACTAAAGTCATGAGTAACAATCATTAATCATAACCGAAACAATCATCGAGAAATACGCGTGCTAAGTAAATGTGTAGTGGTGCACGTATATGCCCCCAATCAATCGTCATTATAGTGCCTGGCCAGGGCTTATTGAGGGTTGATTAGAGTCATATATGTGCTCCCCCCATTCCCGGAAATGAGGGGTTCGGGCCCCTTTTTCATTCTTGTCCCCGGTTGTGTGAGGGGATAGGAGCCCTTGAGCGGTATATATCACCATGCCTTTATACTCTCCTGATCCTTCAGCGGGGTAAGAGTTCTTATGGTGCTAAGTCTCTAGCGCCTTTATACTCTCCCGATCCTTCAGCGGGTTAGAGTTTGAGTGGCGCTAAGTCTCTAGCGCCTTTATACTTTCCCGATCCTTCAGCGGGTTAGAGTTCGAGCTCGATTCTTGGTCTGCTCACCGGTCCTTCAGCGGGGCAGAAGTTCTGGGGGCGCTTAGTCTCTAGCGCGTTTATACTCCCCCGATCCTTTAGCGGGTTAGAGTGTTATCAAGGCGGTTTTATCATTGTGCACCTTCACGCCTTGGGGACGTTATATTCGCGTCCTTTATACTCTCTCCCTGATCTCGGGAGTTAGAGTGCAAACAGTAGTGCGATTTACCTCGCTGCATCATTTAGAGCTTTAGTTACCGTTAGTCTTCCGATGGCATTTTGAATTAGGTATAATGTGATCGCTGCCTAGTTTAAAATAAATTTCAAAATGGTAACGGTTTATATTGGTCAAAATAAAAGAGTAGATAAGAAACGGTGCAGTAAAGGTAAATGACACGCGATATTTTTATAGTGGTTCGGTCGAATCATGACCTACGTCCACTTTATAATCTTTTGTTCAAGTAACCAGACTGTTCTAGGCAAGTCGAGCCTTTTTACATGGTCTTAGAAAACAAAAGAGTAAAACTGACAATTTCACGTTAGATAAAGCCGCAAATGCTGGGCATTCCACACTCTGGGGATTTCATCTCCATCCACGGTTGCTAGCTTGAAAGTTCCATTATCAAGCCTTCGTAAAATGGAGTACGGTCCTTCCCATTTCGGGCCCATAAGTACTGGGGGTGGAAAGACGCGCTTCAGAACCAAGTCTCCGGATTCAAATGTTCGAGCTCAGACTCTTTTGTCGTAATACCGAGCTATTTGTTGTTTATGCCTCAGGGCACGTAAGTCGGCTTCATCCCTTTTTTCCTCAACCATGTCCAGGGATTCAAGAAGCAGCTCATTGTTGGTCATCGGGTCGTAATAAATGGTTCGATGAGATGGTACTTCCAACTTGACCTGAATGAGCGCTTCAGCTCCAAAAGCAAGGGAAAACGGGGTGTGACCCGTCGCCGACTTATACGTTGTTATATAGGCCCATAGTGCCAAGGGTAATTCATCAACCCACATGGCTTTGGCCCTCTTCAATCTTTTCTTTAGAATGGATTTGATCACCTTGTTTACCGCTTCAACTTGTCCGTTCGACTGCGGATTTGCCACAGAGGTGTATCTTTTCTCGATGTGATACTTCTGACAGAAATCTCGAAACTCGGTGCTGTCGAATTGGGTCCCAATATCGGTTACGATGATTTTTGGAATCCTAAACCAACATATAATGTTCTTAACGACAAAGGTGATCACTCTCTTGGTTGTGATCGTGGTCAAAGGCTCTGCTTCTACCCATTTAGTAAAATAATCCACGGCCACAATAGCGAACTTTGCTCCGCCCTTTGCTATGGGAAGGCTCCCAATAATGTCAATTCCCAACATAGCAAAAGGCCACGGGGTTATCATTGTCTTCAACTGGCTAGGTGGAGCCCTAGGAATCTTGGAGAATTTCTGACAAGCGTCACAACGTCGTGCATACTTGGCTGTATCCTTGTTTATGGTGGGCCAGAAATAGCCGTATCGCAATATCTTCTTTGCCAATGTTGCCCTCCAGTGTGGTCGCCACATTCGCCCTTGTGGACTTCCTTCAGTACACGCTTTGTAATGACCCGGGTTTTTGTCGATCTTGGTTATCCGATATACAACACATATCGAACATCAAGAGTCGAAAATACCAGTCATTAATGAAAGAAATTAGAGGGTGAGGATAGATAAGATAGAAACTTAGAATAGAAGAAGAAGAAGAACACAATATCAGAGTAACACGATTCTCACAGCGGAACGAATAAATATATTTCATAACATAACTTTGAAATACAAATACGTACTTGAATATACATATCATTATCAAGGTACAGCACTTACAACACAACGGAAATAACTATAACTATATGATCCTGAAGCCTCCTACTCCAAGCTCTTCCAGTATATCTGTAAATCCTGACTACTTGACTGCCCGTACAAAATTGGGCACCCAAGAGTTTAGGGAAAACAATAAAATAAACTCCGAGTCAATCATGGGACTGGTATGAGTAAAACAGTTAAAACAGTTCGAACAAGTAAACGATATCTCATAAGACCACGCCGTATAATGGAACGGGTTTTTCCCTTATGAGAATCCAAATTATCTTTATATCAAAAACCTTTTTGATATTATAATAATGTCTATCAACCACAATATAATAATCATCTAGCAGAAACGCTTTCATCTCACGTTCTACATATATTGTATACAATCAAAACCGCAAGCACGTATTGGGTAATGGATTTCCAACTATGACAAGGTATGGAACCACCTTTCGCTAATGTACCTCTAGAGAGGAATACACTGGGTTCAACAAGAACATCTTGCAACCCAGCCACACATGACCGACCACTCATTTCGCTTGAGTGTATCGAATGTATATCACCAACGGTTGGGATCAACAACCGTTTCCTGAATGGGACAGCATCAACAATAGATTTTTAGAAGTAAATGAAACTCTAGATCAGGTGATTATACACCCTACTTCGGTGCGACCGACTTAGCCATGTTGCCTGCCCGATTTCTGTCATTTACCGGATGTGAGGCTAGAAGCTACGCTTTATCATCACACCAGATTCACTTTGAATGCCACATCGTCAAATCCATTAAATCACCGATTGACGTCCTCAACCATACATTATGTGTTAGCTAAAAGAAGTTTTCTTCTCCGCTTCCACTCTTGGTACGGTTGGAGAAATCAATATACGTGATCGTCTGGAAATACTCTGTCAGACATCCGTCCATACAAGTCATCCAGGAACAGGATGAACCGAAGGCACTATTCTGTAAACAGGATAGCCCTTGCATAACTCCATCTTCAATTTCCTTTGGCATATATGATTCGCAACGCTTATGCCAATACAGAGTGGTTCTTTGGATAATAATCCAACCGGTCTCTCCATATTAACAACGTTAAAATGGTCAAAACTTCGATAGTCTGTGATTTAACAATCGAAGAAAAACAGATGTGCAAACAACGATATTATTTCCAAATGGAAATTTATATCGATCAAACATCATTCAACATTTAGCTCTTTATTTCATTAATTTACTTATCTCCTGTTTCCCTATATTCAATATTTCTTATTTTCTAAATTTGGAAAATATACGTTATTAACAATGGAAAACATTTCCATTTCTTGTTTTCTTTATTAGAAAACATTTCTGGTTTCTTATTTGGAAAACATTTCCAAAGCTTCTTTATTGGACTTAGACAGATGCTTAAACAAACATCGCTATGCCAACTCAAACCATTTCCTTCACTGCCGAACCTTAACTATTCCTTAGTTAAAAACGAAGCCAATCAAGTTGGGGTAGAACTACCTCTCAGACCTTAACTGAACAACAATTCTAACTTTGAAATATGCAAAGTTCACTTTATATTCCTTTTACTAACTTCCTTACTTAACCCTCCTTCGAATAGCTATATTCGATTGACTTTTTTCACTTAACTCTATTCGATTAACCCTTATCAATTAACTCTATTGGACTAACACTATTGGATTAACTCTATTTGACTAACGCTATTGATTTACTCATTTCACTTAACTCCTTTCGAATAAACTATATTCGATAACTCCTTTTACTTTCTTCGAATAAACTATATTCGATTAACTCATTTGCTTCTATTCGAATAAACTATATTTGATTAACTTCTTTTACTTTCTATTCGAATAAACTATATTTGATTAACTCATTTTACTTTCTATTCGAATAAACTATATTCGATTAACTCATTTGCTTCTATTCGAATAACTATATTCGATTAACTCCTTTTACTTTAACTAACATCGATTAACTCCTTCCGATTTAACTAACATCGATTAACTCCTTTTAACTCGATTAAACTATTCATTGAAAAAGATTTACTTTTAGTAACAGTTCTTCACTTTACAAATGATTTCCCTTTTATAAAACTCTATTCGCTTTAAAAACATTTTTCCCTTTTATTTACTTTCGAAATATTTCCTTTTATAAAATCTGTTGATTTTATAAAATCCCTTTATTTCAATATACATTGAAATAATTCTTTTTACATCCCAGGGTCTTTTATGATATTTAAAATATCGAATAACAATGATCAACATCATTCCAACACACATAATCCATAATAGATTATATAACACATCATATATCACAATATATGAAAAACAGTAAAATAAATGTTGAGGAATCCAGTTGGATTCCTCCAACCTGTCTTCCTGCATCCACAGATGTTAAACAATATAATATAACATCACTTTCATTTCAATATGATATATTCTGTTAAACAGAATCAATATAGAAATTCAACTAACTGATTAGCAGTTCAATCAACAGTCAACACACAGTCAATCATCCAATATCTAACAGTTCTAAAAATACAACATGAAATTATAAACTGTTCAGAGTTAGTGAGATTTACTTACATTTGCGCGTTAGCCGTTAAATGACGGTTTGCGTTATTTGATTCAGTCGGACAATTTATTTCGCCATAAATTATAACGAGCTCGGATTCACTCCCGGTCAGTCTCATTGTGTTGCTCCCGTCCATACGATCCCAACGGATCTTGTTTCATCAGATTCTGATCACAAACGGAAAAGATATTTACATTACAAGTTCCTACACTATTTATTTTGGAATTTTACTTAGATTTATTCCCTTTGGGCTTTTACCTTACCACCCGGCCCAACTCCACTCTTTAATAACCCAGATCCGCCCACGTTTTCACCCGATCCACCACAAGTCCCTTCTTCCCCAAATCGTGAACTCCAGGAACAAAGTAAACAGCCATTTCGAATCCTTTAACCACCCATCCTCTTCCCTTTACTCCTCAATAATTCATGAGACCCTCACCATTGAACTGCTCTACTCGGCCTCTACCTCCTCCACCTGACCTCGACAAGCTCGCACCCACTTCACCGAACACGACTTCGAGCCAACATTACAGAGGACCGAACATGTAACACCCCGTAATTTTATAACATTAAAATTCACAAATTAAAGTATACTTAATTTTTAGAAAAGAATTAAGTGAAATGGGTTGCGCAGAGAAATATATATATATTGATATATATATATATAAAAATTAAAAATTAAATAAATAAATATGCGAAAAAGTTCAAAACAACGAATTGGGAGGGGAAATAACCGAACCGGCCCATTTTTGAGGTCGACCCAAGCCCTGTTGGGTCGACTAGGGGTTAATCCAGGGTGTTTGGCTGTCAACCCGTGGGCCGATTCGCTCAAATGCAGATTTTGCATTTGATTGGTTCTCATGGTTCAGGGTTAATCTAATGGTCCTAAATAACTTCCTACACCTATAAATACATCCTAATGCTAACCCTAAACCTAATTAAAATAGGATAGTTACCGTCATACCATCGCCATGGAAATCAATGGAGCCGCTGCCAACTAAGAAAGAAGAAAAGCAAATTCAATTCTAATTCTCTCAACCCTAAAGCAAAGCAAAACTCTCTCTTTTCTTCTCTAAATTGTGAGTATGATGATCTTAACAAGATTATTATCATTTTAATTAGGTTGAGTTATGAATGGATTATGAGTAGATGATGTGAATTATCATATATGTTGTTGTAAACCCCTTTTGCTATCATGTATATTGTAAATCCAATGTTATGTGATGATGATATCTTATATGTTGTAAATCATGCTATGATGATGTTATGTATGTTGAAAGTTTCTATGCTAAGTTGTGATGAATCATACATGTTAAAAAGGCCATGATGTTACCATCTATGCTAGTTAGTTCATATTAATTAAATCATCATGTTTGGGTTATGTTGATCTATATGACAAGTCACATATGCAACTTAGATTGATTAGAAAAGTTATGAACATATACCAAGACATCTATTATGACATCTAGAATTATGCTATGACATATGTGATATCCTATGCTAGTTCACACCATCATTATGTTGCCTAAAAACCCCATATGCAAGTTTATGTATAGATTTGGGCTATGATCATATCATGTAAATTGAGACATTTAACAAGTTGACACCTTTTGATCCTTAACATGTGTAGTTTATGCAAGTTTCACCCCTATTATGATTAGATTTATTTTAATTGTCTATATGTTGTGATAATTTATCTTTGTGCTAGGTGTTAGACTATACAAGTCTAGCCTATATTATGCGTTGAATAAGCGAACGTATAAACGTGGGGTAGGGGTAATATTAAGGATTTAATATTAAAAAGTTGGGGTGCAATTGATATGATTTTGCATGCCATAAGTGGATGGCCATAATTGAGTCAATTATGGACATCATTAAAAGTTGACTTAATTAATAATTTGAATAGGGAATTATTAAAACTGGGGTAAAAGATTTTAAGTGTTAATCAATGCTTAGGACACGAGGTTGGACTCGTTTGTGACGTAAACCTGCCCGGACCCGCCCGGCAAATCCAGTGGTCACAAATGTCAGCCCAATGTAAGAGGTCCTAGGCCTAAACTAAAGCATAACGGTTGTAAAGACACGAGGTTAGACTCTTTTATGGTGTAAGACTGCCCGGACCCGCCCGGCAAATCCAGCTGCCATAAATGCCAGTCTAATGTGAGAGGTCTTTATGAGGTTATGGCCTGAATGAATTAAGAAATACTTAACCAGATAAACATGTAACGTGGGACATGGGGGTTAAGTAGGTGCCTTGGGTGGCATGAGGAATCTAGGGGGTGCCTTTAGTGGCATGTGAAATACGATTAGTAAGACTTAACCAAACACACATGTAAATGAACATGACTAAGAGGGTTAAGTGGGATATACTAGTGACAAGCTTAGGTGGGTAGCTTGTGGGGGCCCATTTCGACCAGTATCCCAAACGTATCTTTGTGGGCTCGACCCAAGTCGAGGACGGGACACGCATGCTGGGTTTGACTGTAAGAGGCCAAAACGGGGAGCGGTGGCAATGCAAGTCCAACGGGTTTCATATGCGTGTGTGGACCCGGGCTGGTAGGTAAGACGTTGTTGCATCGTGTAGGTATAAGCCGTGCATTCTCAAGTTGTATCGGGTTGCCACTTTAGGGGAGTGATACACCCCACTGTGGGGCCAGCACGGGTATCTACGAGTAGGGAGCCGATCGAAAGTGGGTAGTGGGGTACACCTAGTGGAGATAGGGGCAGACGGCACCTATGTAGTCAGCTAGGGGTACGTAAGGCTATTTATAAAGTTTCTGTGTGAAGCAAGTGGGATCAAACAATAGGGTGACTGGTGTGGTGCAGTGTAGTAATGTGCGGTGCAGTGTAGTAATCATTCGTTAGTAATTAGGTGTGCCTTTACCGTTATCTTAAACGCTATCTTTATCTTCCTAAGAGTTCATAGACATTTACTTGTCTTCCAGCTTATGCCTTAGTCTAGTTATTTTGATAATAGTATTGTTAGAATTATCATACTCGCCAGACTTTATGTCTGACCCCCTCTATTTCTATCCTTTTTCCCCCTCCAGGTCCTCGGGTTGGGCCCAGCTCTAGTGGAGTTTGATTGAATTGCTTCATCTCTCTTTGGAAAGCTTGGACCATTGAAGTAAAGTCCAGCTTGTTATCTTTTTAATGGCTAATTATGTAATGGGATTATGTATTTTGTTTTTATGAAGATGGATATTGTACTTGGTTATGATCTATGGTTTTATGATGTAACAAACATGTTTAATTTCCGCTGCAATAAAATGAAATTTTAGATTTCCAAGTACTATTTATTATCTGTCTTGTTGTAATTTTTCTATTATATATTCACTTATAACCTCCATGGAAGTTAATGCATTCCCTTTGTGAGTGACATTAATGGACGTGGGGTGTTACACGTGGTATCAGAGCTTAAGGTTACCAGAATAGATAAAAATACTTTAGAAAAATAGTTATTTTTGGAAGAAGTGTTTTCAAAAACATGTTTTAATGAGAAATTTAAAGAGAAAAGTTAAAAAAAACATAATCCCCAATAGCCACATATCTTTATCTTTCGAATTTTCCATTTTGAATCTTTCCTTTTTCGTTTCAGCATGGCTGAAGATCTTAATCTACCCGACGGTGTAACGATATCAGGATGGTATAGGAGGTTATTAGAGGCTAGGGCCGCTGCAGGTCCAGCCAATGTTCCTCCACCACCAGTTGCACCCGTTCCTCCTCCTCCTCCTCGCGTAGATACTTTTGCAAAGACGTGCAAGGAATTCAAGGCTATGGGTGGAAAACCATTTCAAGGGTCAGAAACGTTTGTGGAAGCTAGAGATTGGCTTAAGGAGGTGGAAGAATTGCTAGAAATCTTTGAAGTAGAAGAAGGGAGGAGAGTTCGTTTAGCAGCTTGGTTGATGAAGGGAGAGGCCTCGTTTTGGTCGGAGGTCACTAATGGGGAGCGTCCTGTTGACTCTTGGGCTGATTTCAGACGTAGGTTCGAGGCGAAGTTTCTCTCAAGGGCGGAAGAAAATCTATATATGGAAAGGTTCTTGATATTGAAGCAAGGAAGCTCATCAGTGAAAGAATATGTCAATAAATTTAATCAGTTAGCAAGGTTTGGCTTGGACTTAGTAAATACGCCAGAGAAGAAGGCTCTAAGGTTCGTGAATGGCTTGAATGAACCATTGCAAGGGTTGGCTATGACCCACATCCCGATGGGGGCCACCTTTGAGAAGTTAGTAGAAATGGCGCTCATGCATGAGGAGAAAAGCGCTAAAGCTGATAAGGCACCCGAGAAGAAGGGGGATCAGAAGAAACCACAACAGCAAAACAAGAAGGGTGGTAAAGACAATAACGGCAAGGGAAAGAAGAAATGATTTAACTATGGAACCCCAGGCCATCTCAGCAAGGATTGCCGAAAGAAAAAGAAGACAGGCCGTTTTCATTGTGGCGATGCGGGACATTTAGTGAAGGACTGCCCAAAGAAGGGGCAGAGGGCAGGAGCTACCTCGGGAGGACAGGTGCAGGCTCTTATGGCACCAGGGCAGGCTAGGGGACAAGTTCAGGCTCTCGCGGTCCCACCGCTGCAAGAACGAGGTAGAACCATTTCTGTTGAAAGCTTAGTTTTTCTGTTTGATCATCCTGTCCGTACCTTATTCGATTCGGGCGCATCACATTCGTTTATCTCTACATCATTAGTTGAATCATTGCACTTAAACACCAGTTTAGTAGAGGATCCCTTAGTTGTTTCAAATCCAATAGGGGGCTCAGCTTATTTGTCTATGATGTGTTTGGATTTGAAAATTTCCATACTTAGCGTTGAATTTAGATGTGATGCTTATGTGTTGGGCTTCACGGGCTATGGGCTAATTTTAGGAATGGATTGGTTATCCAGAAATGGGGCCGTTCTTGATTGTGAAAGGAGAGTAGTTAGGCTCGTGACTCGCCTTGGCAACACTCTCGAAATCTTTTGTAATCCCATAAATTCGGTTATGCTAAGTTATCTAGAATCGCTTGACACGTCTGAGGAAAATCTACGATCTGTTAGAGTGGTCCGAGAATATTCGGATGTGTTTGAGGAGGTGAAGGGCTTGCCTCCGAAGCGGGAGATAGATTTTCAAATATATCTTGTGGATAATGCGAAACCAGTATCTTTGCCAGTACGCCACATGGCTCCACATGAAAGGAGGGATCTCAGTAAGCAAGTGAAGGAGTTGCTTGAGAAGGGGTTCATAAGACGAAGTATATCGGAGTGGGGTGCTCCAGTAGTATTTGCCACGAAGGCGGATGGGTCCCTTAGACTTTGTGTGGACTATAGAGAACTTAATAAGCTTACTAAGAAGAACAGACACCCACTGCCGAGGATTGACGATCTCTTCGATCAGTTAGTTGGCGCCTCAGTGTTTTCGCAGTTGGACTTAGCCACTGGGTTCCATCAGTTGAGAGTGGCTGAGGATAGCATAGACAAGACTGCCTTTAGGACTCCGGACGGTTTCTATGAATGGCTAGTGATGCCCTTCGGTTTGACAAACGCCCCAGCATATTTTGTTGATTTGATGAGTAGGGTGTTTAGGGAGTACCTTAACAAATTCATGGTAGTCTTTGTAGATGGCATCTTGATCTTTTCTAAGGATGAAGAAGAGCATGCCCTACATCTTAGGGAAGTGTTGGAGACCCAACGAGCGCATAGCCTTAAGGCTAAATTTTTTTAAGTGTCACTTCTGGAGGAAGGAAGTACGGTTCTTGGGGCATGTGGTTTCCAAAGAAGGGGTAGCCGTGGATCCCGCGAAGGTGGTGGCCATCCAAGATTGGAAGGTCCCTAAAAATGCTACCAAAGTGAGAAGTTTCTTGGGGTTGGCTGGCTACTATAGGAAGTTTATCAAAGACTTCGCAAAGATATCAGCTCCATTGACACGCTTGACGAAGAAGAACCTAGTTTTCACATGGGACGTAGATTGTGATGATGCGTTCCAACGTTTGAAGAGAGCTTTGACTTCATCCCCAGTCTTAGTATTGCCAGACGGGAGTAAGCCGTTTACCGTTTATACTGATGCTTGTGGGACAGGACTAGGCGCAGTCTTAATGCAAGAGGGTAGGGTAATAGCCTATGGTGGAAGGCATTTGAGAGCGCATGAGAAAAATTATCCTACACATGACCTAGAATTGGCCGCTATTGTTTTCGCGCTTAAGTCTTGGCGTCATTATCTTCTTGGCGAGAAATTCGAATTATTCACTGACCACAAGTCTTTAAAATACCTATTCTCTCAAAGGGACTTGAACTTAAGGCAGCAAAGGTGGATGGAGTTCTTAGCGTCCTACGACTTCGAAATAGCCTATACCCCTGGCAAGGGTAACGTGGTGGCAGACGCCTTAAGTAGAAAAAGATTATCCTTAAGTCCTTTGTTTGTTGAGCGGCGAAGTTTAGAATTCATTTCGATGTTTGACTTTAGACCTTCCGTTGACTTCGTACCCGGTTTGCTAGCATCCTTGGAGGTCAGACCTACGCTTTTGGGACGGATTGGCGAGGCACAGCGAGACGAACCGCAGTTGGTTGAGTTAGTAGAAAAACTCAAAGGAGGGGAGTCATCAAGCCATCTCCGTAGGTATACCCTAGACGATAAGGGTTGGTTACGTAGGGACGGTAGACTTTGTGTACCAAAAGACGATGACCTAAGGAAGACTATTCTTGACGAAGCACATCATTCGAAGATGACCATTCATCCCGGCGGGGACAAGATGTACAAAGACATGAAGAGAGTTTACTTTTGGGCCGGCATGAAGAAAGATGTGGCCGAGTATGTCGCTAGATGCTTGGTGTGCCAACAAGTAAAAGCGGAGCAAAAGAAACCCGGTGGGTTGCTTCACCCATTGGAGGTTCCACTATGGAAGTGGGAAAGTGTCTCGATGGATTTTGTGGATGGGTTACCGCGATCAAGGAAGGGTAATACGGGAATTTGGGTTATAGTAGATAGACTTACTAAAAGCGCCCATTTCATTCCCGTAAAGAGTAAGAGGACTGCTCCATGGTTAGCCTCCGTATACGTTCGAGAAATAGTTCGTTTGCACGGTGTTCCTTCTAGCATAGTGAGCGACCGCGATCCTATTTTCACTAGCGAATTTTGGAGAAGCTTACAAGAGGCGGTAGGGACTCAGTTATGTTTGGGCACCGCATATCATCCTCAGACGGATGGCCAGCCCGAGAGGGTGAATCACATTCTAGAGGATCTGTTGAGGCTATGTATCCTAGACTTTGGGGGTACGTGGGAAGAGCATCTTCCATTGGTGGAGTTCACATATAATAACAGCTTTCAGTCCAGCATTGGTATGGCACCATTCGAAGCTCTTTATGGACGACCTTTTCGTTCACCTACATGTTGGTGGGAATCTACGGATAAGATCTTACTTGGGCCCGATATGATTAGGGAGTCTTCAGAGAAAATCGACTTGATTCGAAGGAGGATGAAAGCAGCACAGGATAGGCAGAAATCTTATGCGGATAAGAGGAGGACAGATCTCGAGTTTGAAGTTGGGGACATGGTCTTTGTCAAAGTGTCTCCATTACGGAACGTTTTTCGCTTTGGGTCCGTTGGGAAATTAGCACCAAGGTTTGTAGGGCCGTTTCCTATTAAGGAGAAAATTGGACAGATGGCGTATAGAGTGGAGTTGCCCGAGAGACTTAGTGGTGTACACGACGTATTCCATGTGTCACATTTGAGGAAGTGCTTGCACGAGACCGTGGAAGTGGTAGAGCCGAGCTTTCTTAGAGAGGTGGAGATAGAGCGTGATGCGACAATTCGACGAGCTCCTACGCGCATTCTTGGGTCGGAGATCAAGAGGTTGAGGAATCGAGAGGTCAGACTAGTCAAAGTGCAATGGGGAGATGATGAGAGCAACGCTACTTGGGAGACGGAAGAGAAGATGCGTTCACGATACCCTTTTCTTTTTGAGGGTATGTCCTTTAATTTCTCCTTTATCGCTTAGCTTGTACTTATCTTATCTTTAGTATATCCTCTCGCTAGTATCTTTGACCTTTAGTTAGGATAATCCTATGGTTGAAACATGTGTTTGAGACATGTTATGTATGGTGGATGCAAAGTGGATGCAAGTGTTTGCTAGTGGTTGCTCGTGGATGCATATACACACACTATTAGGCACCAGATCGGCTCAGTCACTTCATATTGCATATATATGGATGTATTTAGTAAAATGGATGTATAATGGTTGTATTATCATATAGTTGCTGCATTCGGGTGGATGGTTGTGCACGCATATAGAATTAATATGTATCATTAGGAATCTTTTGCATAATATATTGGACGCATGGCACTATCATGAATTGCACTAAGGAGGTCGACTGAATCAGTAGACCGCCTAATTTTGCATTAGATATGGACATATACACACACTGTGCATATAAACATTAAAGCATTAGAAGTCTTTTAAGGACAATGGATGCTGGTGTTTGATGGTTGAGTAGATGGACGATTAGATGGTAGGATATACATTCTTCTTGACTTGGAGATTTCGGGGACGAAATCCTTTAAGGAGGGGAGAATGTAACACCCCATAATTTTATAACATTAAAATTCACAAATTAAAGTATACTTAAGTTTTAGAAAAGAATTAAGTGAAATGGGTTGCGCAGAGAAATATATATATATTGATATATATATATATATATAAATTAAAAATTAAATAAATAAATATGCGAAAAAGTTCAAAACAGCGAATTGGGAGGGGAAATAACCGAACCGGCCCATTTTTGAGGTCGACCTGAGCCCTGCTGGGTCGACTAGGGGTTAATCCAGGGTGTTTGGCTGTCAACCCGTGGGCCGATTCGCTCAAATGCAGATTTTGCATTTGATTGGTTCTCATGGTTCAGGGTTAATCTAATGGTCCTAAATAACTTCCTACACCTATAAATACATCCTAATGCTAACCCTAAACCTAATTAAAATAGGATAGTTACCGTCATACCATCGCCATGGAAATCAATGGAGCCGCCGCCAACTAAGAAAGAAGAAAAGCAAATTCAATTCTAATTCTCTCAACCCTAAAGCAAAGCAAAACTCTCTCTTTTCTTCTCTAAATTGTGAGTATGATGATCTTAACAAGATTATTATCATTTTAATTAGGTTGAGTTATGAATGGATTATGAGTAGATGATGTGAATTATCATATATGTTGTTGTAAACCCCTTTTGCTATCATGTATATTGTAAATCCAATGTTATGTGATGATGATATCTTATATGTTGTAAATCATGCTATGATGATGTTATGTATGTTGAAAGTTTCTATGCTAAGTTGTGATGAATCATACATGTTAAAAAGGCTATGATGTTACCATCTATGCTAGTTAGTTCATATTAATTAAATCATCATGTTTGGGTTATGTTGATCTATATGACAAGTCACATATGCAACTTAGATTGATTAGAAAAGTTATGAACATATACCAAGACATCTATTATGACATCTAGAATTATGCTATGACATATGTGATATCCTATGCTAGTTCACACCATCATTATGTTGCCTAAAAACCCCATATGCAAGTTTATGTATAGATTTGGGCTATGATCATATCATGTAAATTGAGACATTTAACAAGTTGACACCTTTTGATCCTTAACATGTGTAGTTTATGCAAGTTTCACCCCTATTATGATTAGATTTATTTTAATTGTCTATATGTTGTGATAATTTATCTTTGTGCTAGGTGTTAGACTATACAAGTCTAGCCTATATTATGCGTTGAATAAGCGAACGTATAAACGTGGGGTAGAGGTAATATTAAGGATTTAATATTAAAAAGTTGGGGTGCAATTGATATGATTTTGCATGCCATAAGTGGATGGCCATAATTGAGTCAATTATGGACATCATTAAAAGTTGACTTAATTAATAATTTGAATAGGGAATTATTAAAACTGGGGTAAAAGATTTTAAGTGTTAATCAATGCTTAGGACACGAGGTTGGACTCGTTTGTGACGTAAACCTGCCCGGACCCGCCCGGCAAATCCAGTGGTCACAAATGTCAGCCCAATGTGATAGGTCCTAGGCCTAAAATAAAGCCTAACGGTTGTAAAGACACGAGGTTAGACTCTTTTATGGTGTAAGACTGCCCGGACCCGCCCGGCAAATCCAGCTGCCCTAAATGCCAGTCTAATGTGAGAGGTCTTTATGAGGTTATGGCCTGAATGAATTAAGAAATACTTAACCAGATAAACATGTAAGGTGGGACATAGGGGTTAAGTAGGTGCCTTGGGTGGCATGAGGAATCTAGGGGGTGCCCTTAGTGGCATGTGAAATACGATTAGTAAGACTTAACCAAACACACATGTAAATGAACATGACTAAGAGGGTTAAGTGGGATATACTAGTGACAAGCTTAGGTGGGTAGCTTGTGGGGGCCCATTTCGACCAGTATCCCAAACGTATCTTTGTGGGCTCGACCCAAGTCGAGGACGGGACACGCATGCTGGGTTTGACTGTAAGAGGCCAAAACGGGGAGCGGTGGCAATGCAAGTCCAACGGGTTTCATATGCGTGTGTGGACCCGGGCTGGTAGGTAAGACGTTGTTGCATCCTGTAGGTATAAGCCGTGCATTCTCAAGTTGTATCGGGTTGCCACTTTAGGGGAGTGATACACCCCATTGTCGGGCCAGCACGGGTATCTAAGAGAAGGGAGCCGATTGAAAGTGGGTAGTGGGGTACACCTAGTGGAGATAGGGGCAGACGACACCTATGTAGTCAGCTAGGGGTACGTAAGGCTATTTATAAAGTTTCTGTGTGAAGCAAGTGGGATCAAACAATAGGGTGACTGGTGTGGTGCAGTGTAGTAATGTGCGGTGCAGTGTAGTAATCATTCGTTAGTAATTAGGTGTGCCTTTACCGTTATCTTTAACGTTATCTTAAACGCTATCTTTATCTTCCTAAGAGTTCATAGACATTTACTTGTCTTCCAGCTTATGCCTTAGTCTAGTTATTTTGATAATAGTATTGTTAGAATTATCATACTCGCCAGACTTTATGTCTGACCCCCTCTATTTCTATCCTTTTTCCCCCTCCAGGTCCTCAGGTTGGGCCCAGCTCTAGTGGAGTTTGATTGAATTGCTTCATCTCTCTTTGGAAAGCTTGGACCATTGAAGTAAAGTCCACCTTGTTATCTTTTTAATGGCTATTTATGTAATGGGATTATGTATTTTGTTTTTATGAAGATGGATATTGTACTTGGTTATGATCTATGGTTTTATGATGTAACAAACATGTTTAATTTCCGCTGCAATAAAATGAAGTTTTAGATTTCCATGTACTATTTATTATCTGTCTTGTTGTAATTTTTCTGTTCTATATTCACTTATAACCTCCATGGAAGTTAATGCATTCCCTTTGTGAGTGACATTAATGGACGTGGGGTGTTACAGAACATCTTCATCACCGAACCCTACCAGAAATTTACAACCGAACCCACTCTCCATCGTGAATTCAAATACAACCTCCATTTTGATCTATAGCGCACCAAACTGCAAAATACTCGAACCCTAGTCGTTACTGTAAATGGTCGAGCTCCTCGAACGAGCATCGCACGCCTTGCAAGTAGTATAGAATCAAAGAGAAACTCGGCAGGAATCGAAATATATTAGTATTTTGATTTTCGGAATTTCCTTTGATTTGTTTTGAATTTTCTTTTAGTTCGATTCTTGCTGGAGAAAGTTTTGAAGAGTGCGGCAGAAAAATACGTTGACTACTGAAGTGAATTCATCTAGGGTTAGGGATTGGATAACGTGTATTTATAGGGTGAGGATTTAAATACTTTTACATTTATTATTTATTGATTTTCTACTTGTATCATTGAAATAAAAATCCCTATACTCCCATACAATATCCAAAAATCACGAAACCGGACATGCACCTTCAGTTCGACATTACGGTCCCAACGAAACTGGTCTCGTCGAATTCCGACTTCGTATGCTCACACAACGTATTTTTAACCGTTAGAATATCGACTATTTTTCATTCTAAAAATCTGTACGATCACACAGTGACTCTAAAAATCACGAAACTAGAAATCTAACAACTATTTGACATTGCGGATCCAACGAAACTGGTTTCGTCGAATTCCGACTTTGTTTGCAAAAGTGGCTATTTTTAAAGCTCTAGATGACCCATTTAAATATATAAATATATTTAAATATAATTAAATAAAATATTAATAAATTAATATTATCGTATATATTCACAACAGAATATCATACAGCTCCACTGGGATTTATAACTCGATCCTTCACATCCCGATTAAATCGATATTCGATTTTAAATGAAATTTCCTTTTTAAAATATAAATAATTCCTTTATAAATTATATAGGAATTCCACAGCGACTTTTCTGAAATTTGATTTGGACGTGAATCAAAATTTACACGATGAAATCCCAATTTTTCTCTTCCACTAGAAAGATATACTCCACCAGCTCCACACGTTTCTTGTTTCACAGAAATCCGGCTTAAAACGAATCCTGTACATTCAGTTGAAGTTTGAATTGCCAATTTACGAACTGCAGTGCCATTTCGAGCTCGATTTTAATTAAAATAAAAATTATACGTTCAAACTGTCGTTTATATAATATATTCGTTATTCTAATTAAATTCTAAACTGAATTAAATATCACAGATGATCCAGTTCACACCATATAGCCATTTCAGCCAATTCTGATTATTTCAGAATTAAATATATTATTTAATTTATTATTTTAATTAAATATTCACCATTATTTAATTCCACGACCTTTTGATTCACTATATCACTATTTATATAATTAAATTAATTAATTATAATACCCCTGGCAATGCGGGTCATTACAATCTTTCCCACTTAAAATAATTTCGTCCTCGAAATTGCTAAAAGGTAGAGGACGACCCTATCGACTGGTTAGAACATATTTGTTCACTTCTTAACTCAAGTTTCAACTGAACCAATTTAATTTCAATTAAATATTAATTAATTCTTATCAACGAAAATTTCCAAAAATCCTGAAAATTTTCTAATGCCTTAACTTTCCGAAAAATTTCGCCAGCACCTCCTTTGTACTGGTCAATCGATCAAACTCCAACTCGCCTCTGTGGGCCATCTCCAACCCAAAAGAAAATCAAACAACCAAGCGGCTTGCCAATTCGGCTCATAAATCTTATATCCAATAGAAATATAAACTTGTACCTTTTGTCGGCATATCATTATATCTTTTCCACCTGTTATCAATTCAGCGGATACAAGGGTCATCCCAATCAAATTCCAATCCGCTTTTATCCACAACACAACCATTCATTTATATCCGAGCCAAATATCATTTCAACTCGAGTTTCTTCTCGATTCCCAACTCTTAACTTGATTATCCCATTACACTCCAAATTTGAATCTCACAATCCAATTTGTCTTGATATCATTCTAATTCAACCTCAGTTACCACTTTACTGGCTTTACTTTAATTCAATTTTGCTTTCACAAATTTCTGTTAAATTTGTTTTTTTTAATTTCAAACAGTCTTTCCTTGGGAGTTTTTTTTAACAGTTTACTCTTTTCAAAAATCAAAATTTCCTTTTGAACATGTTACTGAGCCCTTAATTAATATTCCATTAGTTAAATCACTTCTCTATTTCTTTATCAATATTTGTTAACCAAATATTTTCAATAACCATATTGGCCTTTTATGTCATTTGGAAAACATTTCCAAATATCGCCTTCCTTTATTTTCTAAACCTTAGAAAATATATGCTATTTATAATTGGAAAATATTCCAATTACTTATCTCTTTTCCGATCTCGTTTATTTCTATACTTAGGAAATATTCTTTATTATATTTCCAAGCTTACACTTATTTGGGTTAAAACGGATGTTGTGTAAAACATCGTTACGACAATCCAAATACTATATTCAACTAACTCTTATTCAACATTGATCTTCGAGCCTGAAATCTTACTATTTATTTGTTAATAATGAAATCAATCAAGTTGGGATATAACTACCTCTCAGACCTTGACTGAATAACATTTATAACGTCAAAACAGATATGACTACTTACTCGAATAATCATTACCATACAACTACTTATTCACTTTTAAACACATCTACACTTTCTCTTTCTATTCTTACTAGATTTTATTCTTAGTCTTCCTTTTTGATTTTTACTATTCTATTTCTAAGTTCGTTTCCTTATCGACTTCTATATATATATATCGATACGTTGATTTCTAACTATCAAATTATCTTAAAAATATTCTAACTCCTTAAATTCTCGGAAAAATTTGCCATAACCTCCTTTGTACTAGGAGCATCGGGATATTTCTAATAGCCTCCCATGGCCCTCACCAATCCAAAAGAAAAAGAAAAAGCCAAGCGGCTAGCCGATTCGGTGCATAAAATCTCATATCTGAATTAAATACATACCTTTTCATCGAGCAATCTATTTATATACCTTCATACCTTATCCATACCTATCTCATGTATATTTATACCTGCCCAATCTATTTTAACTATACCTGATCGTTTTTAACTCAATTCGTTAATTAATTTGTTAATTAACTCTTTAGTCTATTTCACTTTTATATTTGAACATGACATGTTCAAATATATTTTAACTTGCTTATTAACTAATTTGAATCCAAATTTCAAATTTAAGTTCTATATTCGATTTTGAATATCCATTTACCAATCCAATTCGCCTTTCAAAGTACAACTTCAAATTCAAAACTCGATTAACTAATTCCTCTTCGACTTAGTTAATTCTATTCAATTTCTATTCAAATTTTATATCACTTCTATTATTCAAATCTATTATTCAAATTCTATTATTCAAATTCTACATTTGAATTTCCCTTATATTTCTATATTCAAATTCTATATTTGAATTCCATTTGAATTTCTATATTCAAACTCCCTTTGAATTTCTATATTCAATTTCTATTTAAATTCCATTGAATTTCATATATTCGAACTCCCTTTGAATTTCTATATTCAAATTCTATATCACTTCCATTGAATTTCATATATTCAAACTCCCTTTGAATTTCTATATTCAATTTCTATTTCAAACCTTCTTTATTCATTCTTTATTATAAATCCCATTTTGAAATTCAATACAACTTGTCTTTCCCAAAACAAATTCAAAACAGTATCTCTGGTAGTAATTCGTCACTTACAACTCGAAAATGAATACTGATGGTGCAGCTGTCATCATCAGAATCTATTTTCCAGCGATCGAAGTGAGTTCAATACTATAAAACCATTTCTAAACATTTCCACTTTGAAATTCATTTCAAAATATAATTCACATTGCTTGTAAAACAATTTAAAATCTCCCAGGATCTTAAATTTTCCTTAATTTTAATCCAAATCTATTTACAAACACTTATCCAATTTTCCAGGATTTTAATTCAATTTCTGGTTTTAAATTTCAGATTTAACTCATCCGATCTCACGTATTTCACTTATATGAATCTGATTGGTTATTTACATAACCATTTAATTTATAATCTTACTCGATTATAATAACAACCAATATATCCACTATATTATAATTTTGATATATATATCTTCTCTATATCAAGATATACCTTGGGTAAACTTATTTTAATTTACCCTCTTTTCAAAACATATCGTGTCGACCCATCGTATTCGAGTGTTTATAAATTCCTACCGATATAGTGGATCAAAATGATCGACCAGAACTCATAAACAACTCAACCAATGAATCTCCACAATAGAAAACAATTTTTATATCAATAACAAATACGCTCACTCGTATATATACACTCAACTCAATCTAGGGTATTACTAACCCCATCTCAACTTAGTCACGCCACAGAGCCAAGGTAATTCACTTAACTTAAGCTCTGATACCAACTGTAATGACCTGGGTTTTTGTCGATTTTGGTTATCCACACATATCGAACATCAAGAGTCGAAAATACCGGTCATTAATGAAAGAAATTAGAGGGTGAGGATAGATAAGATAGAAACTTAGAATATAAGAAGAAGAAGACAATATCAGAGTAACACGAATCTCACAGCGGAACGAATAAATATATTTCATAACATAACTTTGAAATACAAATCTGTACTTGAATATACATATCATTATCAAGGTACAACACTTACAACACAGCGGAAATAACTATATGATCCTGAATCCTCCTGCTCCAAGCTCTTCCAGTATATCTGTAAATCCTGACTACTTGACTGTCCGTACAAAATTGGGCACCCAAGAGTTTAGGGAAAACAACAAAATAAACTCCAGGTCAGTCATGGGACTGGTATGAGTAAAACAGTTAAAACAGTTCGAATAAGTAAACGATATCTCATAAGACCACGCCGTATAACGGAACGGGTTTTTCCCTTATGAGAATCCAAATTATCTTTATATCAAAAACCTTTTTGATATTATAATAATGTCTATCAACCACAATATAATAATCATCTAGCAGAAACGCTTTCATCTCACGTTCTACATATATTGTATACAATCAAAACCGCAAGCACATATTGGGTAATGGATTTCCAACTATGACAAGGTATGGAACCACCTTTCGCTAATGTACCTCTAGAGAGGAATACACTGGGTTCAACAAGAACATCTTGCAACCCGGCCTCACATGACCGACCACTCATTTCGCTTGAGTGTATCGAATGTATATCACTAACGGTTGGGATCAACAACCGTTTCCTAAATGGGACAGCATCAACAATAGATTTTTAGAAGTAAATGAAACTCTAGATCAGGTGATTATACACCCTACTTCGGTGCGACCGACTTAGCCATGTTGCCTGCCCGATTTCTGTCATTTACCGGATGTGAGGCTAGAAGCTACGCTTTATCATCACACCAGATTCACTTTGAATGCCACATCGTCAAATCCATCAAATCACCGATTGACGTCCTCAACCATACATTATGTGTTAGCTAAAAGAAGTTTCCTTCTCCGCTTCCACTCTTGGTACGGTTGGAGAAATCAATATACGTGATCGTCTGGAAATACTCTGTCAGACATTCGTCCATATAAGTCATCCAGGAACAGGGTGAACCGAAGGCACTATTCTGTAAACAGGATAGCCCTTGCATAACTTCGTCTTCAATTTCCTTTGGCATATATGATTCGCAATGCTTATGCCAATACAGAGTGGTTCTTTGGATAATAATCCAACCGGTCTCTCCATATTAACAACGTTAAAATGGTAAAAACTTCGATAGTCTGTGATTTAACTATCGAAGAAAAACAGATGTGAAAACAACGATATTATTTCCAAATGGAAATTTATATCGATCAAACATCATTCAACATTTAGCTCTTTATTTCATTAATTTACTTATCTCCTGTTTCCCTATATTCAATATTTCTTATTTTCTAAATTTGGAAAATATACGTTATTAACAATGGAAAACATTTCCATTTCTTGTTTTCTTTATTAGAAAACATTTCTGGTTTCTTATTTGGAAAACATTTCCAAAGCTTCTTTATTGGACTTAGACAGATGCTTAAACAAACATCGCTATGCCAACTCAAACCATTTCCTTTACTGTTGAACCTTAACTATTCCTTAGTTAAAAACGAAGCCAATCAAGTTGGGGTAGAACTACCTCTAAGACCTTAACTGAACAACATTTCTAACTTTGAAATATGCAAAGTTCACTTTATATTCCTTTTACTAACTTCCTTACTTAACCCTCCTTCGAATAGCTATATTTGATTGACTCTTTTCACTTAACTCTATTCGATTAACCCTTATCAATTAACTCTATTGGACTAACACTATTGGATTAACTCTATTTGACTAACGCTATTGATTTACTCATTTCACTTAACTCCTTTCGAATAAACTATATTCGATAACTCCTTTTACTTTCTTCGAATAAACTATATTCGATTAACTCATTTGCTTCTATTCGAATAAACTATATTCGATTAACTTCTTTTACTTTCTATTCGAATAAACTATATTTGATTAACTCATTTTACTTTCTATTCGAATAAACTATATTCGATTAACTCATTTGCTTCTATTCGAATAACTATATTCGATTAACTCCTTTTACTTTAACTAACATCGATTAACTCCTTCCGATTTAACTAACATCGATTAACTCCTTCCAATTTAACTAACATCGATTAACTCCTTCCGATTTAACTAACATCGATTAACTCCTTCCGATTTAACTAACATCGATTAACTCCTTTTAACTCGATTAAACTATTCATTGATAAAGATTTACTTTTAGTAACAGTTCTTCACTTTACAAATGATTTCCCTTTTATAAAACTCTATTCGTTTTAAAAACATTTTTCCCTTTTATTTACTTTCGAAATATTTCCTTTTATAAAATCTGTTGATTTTATAAAATCCCTTTATTTCAATATACATTGAAATAATTCTTTTTACATCCCAGGGTCTTTTATGATATTTAAAATATCGAATAACAATGATCAACATCATTCCAACACACATAATCCATAACAGATTATATAACACATCATATATCACAATATATGAAAAACAGTAAAATAAATGTTGAGGAATCCAGTTGGATTCCTCCAACCTGTCTTCCTACATCCACAGATGTTAAACAATATAATATAACATCACTTTCATTTCAATATGATATATTCTGTTAAACAGAATCAATATAGAAATTCAACTAACTGACTAGCAGTTCAATCAACAGTCAACACACAGTCAATCATCCAATATCTAACAGTTCTAAAAATACAACATGAAATTATACACTGTTCAGAGTTAGTGAGATTTACTCACATTTGCGCGTTAGCCGTTAAATAACGGTTTGCGTTATTTGATTCAGTCAGACAATTTATTTCGCCATAAATTGTAACGAGCTAGGATTCACACCCGGTCAGTCTCATTGTGTTGCTCCCGTCCATACGATCCCAACGGATCTTGTTTCATCAGATTCTGATCACAAACGGAAAAGATATTTACATTACAAGTTCCTACACTATTTATTTTGGAATTTTACTTAGATTTATTCCTTTGGGCTTGTACCTTACCACCCGGCCCAACTCCACTCTTTAATAACCCAGACCCGCCCACGTTTTCACCCAATCCACCACAAGTCCCTTCTTCCCCAAATCGTGAACTCCAGGAACAAAGTAAACAGCCATTTCGAATGCTTTAACCACCCATCCTCTTCCCTTTACTCCTCAATAATTCATGAGACCCTCACCATTGAACTGCTCTACTCGGCCTCTACCTCCTCCACCTGACCTCGACAAGCTCGTACCCACTTCACCGAACACGACTTCCAGCCAACGGTACAGAGGACCGAACATCTTCATCACTGAACCCTACTAGAAATTTACAACCGAACCCACTCTCCATCGTGAATTCAAATACAACCTCCATTTTGATCAATAGCGCACCAAACTGCAAAATACTCGAACCCTAGTCATTACTGTAAATGGTCGAGCTCCTCGAACGAGGGTCGCACGCCTTGCAAGTAGTATAGAATCAAAGAGAAACTCGGCATGAATCGAAATATAATAGTATTTTGATTTTCGGAATTTCCTTTGATTTGTTTTGAATTTTCTTTTAGTTCGATTCTTGCTGGAGAAAGTTTTGAAGAGTGCGGCAGAAAAATACGTTGACTACTGAAGTGAATTCATCTAGGGTTAGGGATTGGATAATGTGTATTTATAGGGTGAGGATTTAAATACTTTTACATTTATTATTTATTGATTTTCTACTTGTATCATTGAAATAAAAATCCCTGTACTCCCATACAATATCCAAAAATCACGAAACTGGACATGCACCTTCAGTTCGACATTACGGTCCCAACGAAACTGGTCTCGTCGAATTCCGACTTCGTATGCTCACACAACGTATTTTTAACCGTCAAAATATCGACTATTTTTCATTCTAAAAATCCGTACGGTCACACAGTGACTCTAAAAATCACGAAACTAGAAATCTAACAACTATTTGACATTGCGGATCCAACGAAACTGGTTTCGTCGAATTCCGACTTCGTTTGCAAAAGTGGCTATTTTTAAAGCTTTGGATGACCCATTTAAATATATAAATATATTTAAATATAATTAAATAAAATATTAATAAATTAATATTATCGTATATATTCACAACAGAATATCATACAGCTCCACTAGGATTTATAACTCGATCCTTCACATCCCGATTAAATCGATATTCGATTTAAAATGAAATTTCCTTTTTAAAATATAAATAATTCCTTTATAAATTATAAAGGAATTCCACAACGACTTTTCTGAAATTTGATTTGGACGTGAATCAAAATCTACACGATGAAATCCCGATTTTTCTCTTCCACTAGAAAGATATACTCCACCAGCTCCACACGTTTCTTGTTTCACAGAAATCCGGCTTAAAACGAATCCTGTACATTCAGTTGAAGTTCGAATTGCCAATTTACGAACTGCAGCGCCATTTCGAGCTCGATTTTAATTAAAATAAAAATTATACGTTCAAACTGTCGTTTATATAATATATTCGTTATTCTAATTAAATTCTAAACTGAATTAAATATCACAGATGATCCAGTTCATACCATATCGCCATTTCAGCCAATTCTGATTATTTCAGAATTAAATATATTATTTAATTTATTATTTTAATTAAATATTCACCATTATTTAATTCCACGACCTTTTAATTCACTATATCACTATTTATATAATTAAATTAATTATAATACCTCTGGCAATGCGGGTCATTACACGCTTGATGTCGTCATAGGCGATGCACCGGAGGAGAGACATCGAGAAACCTTGTCCGTACAGGACTTCGCCTTGCAACACATATCGGGAAGCCTTTCGGATAACTGCACGCCTCTCACTTTTCTTTGTTGGGAGCATTCCGTTCATCAAAAAATTCTTTAGAGGGGTCATTCATGACACCCTCTCAGGTTCAATCTCTAGTACATAATCAACTTCCATCTGATCCACGCTAGGGAACTGTAGTACTTCAATCAGGGCTAGCTCCATATGTTCTGGATTATCGGAACTAGCCATCTTCGCTAACTTGTCTGCTTTTTGGTTCTCCGCTCGAGGAATGTGAGATATGTTGTGATGATCAAAACCATCCAGCAACTTCTTTACTTTTTCCAAATATGATATCAACCTTGGACTCTTAGCCTGAAACTTTTCATTAACTTGGTTCACAACTAAATTGGAGTTGCAAAAGATGTCTAGCTTTGTTATCCCCAATTCCTTTGTAAGCTTCAACCCGGCAATTAAAGCTTCACACTTGGAATCGTTATTAGTGGCGTGGAACTCTAATCTAAGAGCGTAATATATTAGTCGTTTCTCTGGAGTTTCAAGAACCACTCCGGCACCAGATCGTCTGTCATTTTTAGCTCCATCAGTATATAGTTTCCAGGCATTAGGGTCAAGGAGTAGCTTTGGCGGATCGTCCTCCTTAGTTACTACATCATCATCTGGGATCGTGAACTCCGCAATGAAGTCCGCAAGCACTTGCCCCTTATCGACCTTCGGGGCTGGAAATTCAAATCAAACTGACTTAGCTCAATGTTCCACTTGAGTAGTCTCCCTGATGCATCTGGGCTCTGCAGATCCTGTTTAAGCGGGTGATCGGTGTACATAGTAATGGGATGAGCTTGGAAGTAGTGGCGAAGTTTTCTAGATGCGATTAGTAAGCTATATGCCAGCTTTTCTATTTTTAGATAATTCCGTTCTGCGGCCGCCAATTTCTTACTCATATAGTACACCGGTCTTTGTACCTTATCCTCTTCTCTTACCAAAACCGAACTGATTGCGTGAGATGACACTGCCAGGTACACAAATAAATCCTCGTGATCCATAGGCTTAGACAGTATCGGGGGTCTTTCCAGATGATTCAACAGATTTTGGAATTCTTCTATACAATCAGGAGTCCATTTAAAGTTGCGTTTGTCTCGCTTTATCAGTTCGAAAAACAGGATGCATTTATCTGTAGCTTTGGAGATGAACCAACTCAGCGTCGCCACCTTTCCAGCGAGGCTCTGGACGTCCTTCATTTGCTTTGGTTCTTGGATATTTCGAATTGTTGTAATTTGATCTGGATTGATTTCGATTCCACGTGAGCTGACGATGAATCCTAGGAATTTTCCAGATGCTACCCCAAATGAACATTTCAAAGGATTCAGTTTCAGCCCATATTTTCAGAGAATCTCAAACATCTCTGCTAAATCGTTAGTATGATCTGATGATTTTCTGGACTTTACCAACATGTCGTCAACGTATACCTCCATCGTTTTCCCGATTTGGTTGTTGAACATTCTATTCACCAATCGCCGATATGTAGCGCCGGCATTCTTCAAACCGAAAGGCATCACCACATAGCAGTATAATCCCAAATCTGTAATGAAGCCGGTATGTTCTTGGTCTGGGATATGCATGGGGATTTGGTTGTACCCTGAGTAGGCATCCATAAAAGAAAGGAGCTCATGACCCGCTGTCGAATCTACCAACTGATCGATTCTAGGCAATGGGAAGCTATCCTTCGGACAGGCTTTGTTTAGATATGAGAAGTCGATGCACGTACGCCACTTTCCATTGGCCTTCTTTACCAAAACCGGGTTTGAAATCCAGTCAGGGTATGTTGAATCTTTAATGAACCCATTACTTCTTAGCTTTTCGACTTATTCTTCAAGGCAACAGACCTCTCTGGGCCAAGCATTCGCCTCTTTTGTTTGACAGGAGGATGTTTCGGGTTGATGCTTAACGAATGACTCATAATCGAGGGAGATATCCCACACATGTCCGCATGGGTCCAGGCGAGTACATCCAAATTAGCTTTCAGGAAATTTGTTAATTCTTTGGCTCGAACAGTATCCAACTAGGATCCAATCTTCAGGACCTTCTCTGGGTCACTTTCATCGATTAGTACATCCATAGTCGCTTCATTGGGAGTCGCCATTCTGCCTCCAGGCTCTTCATCCTCTCTGGGATCTATATCCTCGGGCAACTCTCTGGGCGACCCTCCCGAAGGTATTCTCTTTAGTTGCTACGACGATTCCTCCCTCGGAGGGGAAGAACTGTCTTTTGTTTCTACATCTTTCCCTTTGCGGAGCAACTTCAGCTCCGCTATGTAGCATGCTCGTGCAGCAACTTGATCTCCTCTAACTATACCTACACCGGCATCCGTTGGGAACTTCAACAATAAGCACCAGGGTGCGATACATGCCCTGAATTTGGTTAGGGCCGATCGGCCTAAGAAGGCATTGTACGGCGATTCAATATCCAAGACCACGAAGGGGAGGATCCTCACTCTCCGACGTTCTCCTTCTCTAAGGTTTATTGATAGTTCCACATATCCCATTGGAGCAGTCGAGGCTCCATTAAATCCACGTATCCAACCCTCGCATGGTTTCAAATCCTTCGGTTCGAGTTTCATTTGGTCGAATGTTTTCTTGAATAGAATGTTGACTGAACTCCTGTTATCTACCAAGACTTTATGAACTATAGCTGGGCCGATGGTGACGGTGATCACTAATGGGTCTTCAGTTGGGGAGTGAACCCCAATACTCTCTCGCTCGCGAAATATGACGTCATCAGACATCGTCTTCTGCTGCTTAATCGGGGCATTATCCTCAGGATTGCTACATTCTCCCACTTCAAAGTGCTGTTTAGCCGTGTTCACGTACTGATCCATAGCTCTGAAACTGTGCCTAGCCAGATGAAGCCCACCAACTATGGTATTAATAACGATATTTTTCCTTTTTGCTGAGCCGTTGGTTTGGCAGCAGGTTGGCCTTGGTTTGGGGCTCGCGCAGCTTGCCCTCTATCCCTAGGGGTCACCTTATACTCATCTAGCTTTCCTTCCCGAAGCAGGTTTTCGACCACATCTCTTAGATGACGACATTCATTCGTGGTGTGACCATGAGTCTGGAGAAAGAGGCAAAATTTCCCAGTCTCACGTTCCTTTTTCGTCGAGTCTCTTGGTCGAGGCCTTTTGTATTGGAGGACATTATATGTATCCAGGAAGATGTTCTCCAACGTATCATTTAACGGTGCAAAGCTCTCAAATGGTCTGGGCCGGGATCTTCTCTGAGAGTCATTCCCTCGATTTCTCTCTTGATTATTGTTAGTATTGTTCCCAGATTGGCAACCGTTTCCTTGATTCTTGTTCCCAACATTAACTTCGACCTTTCCTGAGGTATCTCTCGTCTGCTTGATGGCCACGTTGCTTTGGATATCTTCCTTATCAGTAGCCTTCCTTTTCCGATTAGCGTATATCTCCTTCTGACGCAAGCAAACATTAGCTTTTTCATAAAATATTTCTCTAGTCAGGGGTGGCTTGCCGGCCAGATATCTTCCAAACTCGGTATCTTTATCTACGCCATCGATTAGGGCCATCAACACAGTTTGCTCATGCGCATCTCTGACTTCTGTGACAGCCAAGTTGAAACGATCCAAATATGACCTCAGGCTTTCGTCCGGTCGTTGTTTAATAAGGGATAGCTCAATCACATTCTTAGACCTCTGGGCATGAAGACGGTATTGGTTCACGAATTTCTCACTCAATTCCCTGAAGCTGGATATTGACCGTGCTAGCAAGCGGGTAAACCACAATAACGCCACATCTTCCAGGAATATAGGGAATGCTTTACATTTTACCGCGTCTGTAGCTGCAGCGGCATTCATTGACCAGGAGTATCACATTAGATGCTGGACTGGGTCAGTCCTGCCCACATAGCGATTCATGGTTGGCATATTGAAGCGCCTCGGGAATGTAACATCCAGTATGTTGTCAGTAAAAGGCATATGACTGCGATCTATGCCCCAATCTTCATTCCTCTGTCCACGGCTATCTATCATGACTTGCCTAATCATTGCTTCAACCTCTGCATGGGTCAGGGTAGATTCAGGATCAACACTTCTTGCCCGACGACCCCCTCCAGGATTTCTTTGACGTGCTGCTGCAAAGTCTGGACGCTGAGCAGAACTCCCTTGCCCCCTATTGCCGCGATCAGTCGCACGACGAGCGGGAGGAACAGGTCGATTCTGAGCAGGATCAATAACGCCTCCATTCCTAGGCAGCAGTATGGGCTCATTCAAGTTACAGTTATTGGTTTCCTGATTAAGCACTTTTATATTCTCAGCCCTTTCCAATGGAGGCCATTGCCGGTTTCTCCGTGGTTCTTCAAATGAGGATGTATGTTCCGGGGATAAAGGGTAAGCTGGAGGTGGCGAAACCTGCCTTTGAATATCATTAATTCGTCTGCCTATGGCAGTAATATTCTGACGCAACAACGAACTCTCCTGCCTTTGGGCGGCCAATTCATCAGTTTGCCTGTCCAATGCTTCAAGTATTCAAGTCAGATGTCCTTCGGTAACTGGAGCAGAAGGGTCGAACTGGTCATCTTCATCTTCTGTTATACGCAAGGAACTTGAATCGGGTTGAGCGGAAGTACCAGCACGAGCAGAATGAGCCATAATTTCCTTCCCAGGTCGAGTAGTAGTCTAATTATCAGTTTGGATCGTGGTCCTCCTAGGCTGGTGGTTCGTGGTACCCCCTTGACATCGGGTCGTGGTGGTCCCCTGGGATCGGATTGTGATGATGGGTGCAGAAGGGATCGTGGCGTGGTCCTGCGATCGGGTAGTGACTCCTTTAGCTGCTTGGTTCGTGGCTCCATCACTGGATCGGATCGCCCCAACATTGCCACGATCCGAGAGCTCTTCGACCTATTCGTGCACGCTTTCTTCAATTGCTTCGTTCGCACTCTTGCGAAGTTCGTACTTCCTTAGACTTCTTTCTAGCCATGATATTTGAGTTTTACCGAAATCTTCAAAAATAGAAACAGTGGAGTTTTGGACTGTTTTCTTCGGACTTGACTATCCAAACAATAGAACTACAATCCAATATGGTGAAACTTCGTTCTCAGTGAAAGCACCAAAATGTTAGATCCAAAATTGGGTCTAACACCCAAATTGTTCTAATATGCAGAGATTAATATCAAGAAAAATGCAAGAAAAGACACAAGATTTATAGTGGTTCGGCGTTAACGAGCCTACGTCCACTTTATATCTATGACTATACTTAAGATTCGAGTACAATCAATGATTTATCTCTCAACCTCACTTTTACAATGTCGATCCACTCAGCAAATTCAAGACAACTCTGAATAGGAATAATGGAGATATGATAATGGTGGAATCAGAGCTTAGAATTGCCAAAAAGCCCCTCAAAAATGCCAAGCCTGGGGCTATTTATAGGTGATATCTGCAGACGGATCGTGGTCATACGTGGCACAAATCCCGAAGATCTCAGACTGGTTCGTGGCTTGATGAAGAAATAGTCAAAATAGCCGTTATGGATAAATATCGTGAGATCCTGCATTCTCGGATCGTGGTAGACTTAGTCTCGATCTTTATCTTGGTTTCTAGGACCGGACCGTAAAGAGGCAGAGGGGACGGATCGGATCGCGTGATAGGGGGCGATCGCGACCGTGGTGGGTTTAACTTCATGAGCGAGCCTTCGTATTAGACTTGTGTTTGATTCTCGGTGGCTTGGTCCAAAAGCTAGCCAACAGTTTGAAAATAAGTTGAAATAGTGCTCATTAACACAATCAATGATGGCAAGGAATAGAAGAAATATCCTCAAAGTTCTTTTGAAAATAATGGGGGGAACAACTTCAATAAGGTTTAGAAACAACAAAGAGAGAACCTTGATTCTTTAAAAATGGTAGAAGTTGTATGCCGCGTACTATATATAGGAAAATAGTTATATCGCCTATATACGATAATGATAAGCTATTGCATATGTACGAAGGAGCCAAGCTTTGTAGCGTGGTTAACTTTTAAAACACAAATATGGATGAATGCAGTAACGACCAAGTCTATAAGAAAGTTAGTGACGGTAGCAAGATGGTATGGATATGTAACAACCCGAATTGCGACAGACCGAATGTTTTTTCAAAATTCTAATCTATTGAAATTCCAGTTGGTTTGCTCTGGTATCCTGCAGAAAAGACAGAAATATAAAATATATCAAAGCTTGGAAAAACATCTCACAGCGGAATGGATAAAACATAATGTAATCGAAATATAGCCTTATCGTAGTGATAATACTAACTAACCAGTATCCAAAGCTATCATATCTCTGCCACAAATCTATCCTCCGAGTATGTTATGAGGAGGGGGTCAGAACACAAGTTCTGGTGACTAGATTTAAACTATACATTTTGGATAATCCTACATATACCGTTCAGTTACATTTTCTTGTTTATTAGGTTACTTGGGTTATCAGCACTCAAGGCTTACACACACGTTGTACCCATCTATTTCCCAGTGGATAAACCTAATACAGTATATATGTAGCTACCCCCCCCAATATTGAGGTACACCCCATGGTACCCTACTCGCACGGTCTCCACCATAATGCCATAGAAATGTGCGCAGTCGCTCATCCAACTTCGGTGTGACATATGGATCTCTATATAACAATGTTACGTTCTGCATATATCTGTCATTACTATGCTACATAATCGTATAGACTGCCACCTTCGATCAAATCAGATTCCATCACACCTCAAGTCTACGATATACCACCCAGAGCATACATGCATGTATTTAGACTTTCCCACGTGCTTATCATCAATCGTATTCGATGCCTTAACTGCACATAACCTCTAATGTGCACCGAGTTCTGTGGCAGGGTTAGACAAGAAACGCGGAACTCGATCGGTAGCTTTTCCATATCTGTACGGGCCCGCCTTTAAGAGCCTCAAAATACGGATATCCTTCAGGTCAGTTTTTCATGGTGGCTATGGCCCCACCTCGGCCCCTCCCTCAACTAGTAAAGACAATAAAAGCTAAGCGACTTTCCTCTAACAAACAATCTAAACATCTAGTTTGCGTCTTACCTCAACCACCGTGCCTCGATAGTGAAAGGTGGATGACATCTTGGGTTTAGCTCTAGTCTTTTCGCATCCAACTGGTTGCCGGTAACGGGTACCCGACGATCTACTATCCTTGTTGATGGTGTCCCCTACCTCCCTGTTGAGGCAATGGCTGAATCACCCTAGTGTCACCTTGTCACACCTTTCTGACTACAAAGCTTGCAGTCAAGGCTACTCAACGGGTAGTTACGCGCAGACCCAACCTCTGTGAGCATAGCCTGAACACTACCACCACAGAGGACTACTAGGAGCACCTTCCATGTCTTAGGAAGACGCGTACTTCCCCTTCCAGTCCTTCGGAGCTGACAGAATGATCAGAGAACGTGCGCTCCCCTCGTGCCTCATGACACCGCGATGATCTACCTCGTTGGGTTATTCACTTAAACGTGCGGACTGGTCCAAGCGCCTTATTTTAATACATTATTAGACTCTATGTCTAAACATTCTGTTATGCGCTTGCTTTACCTCATCAGGTTTCCATTTAACTTGGTTATTCCCATTCACATTGTCTTCTTATTCAAGTTACCAAGTTCCTCTTGCATATTAATTTCAGTCATATAACTTAACCCATTTAAGTTTATTAATAAGCTCACAACATGTTATTTTCTAGATTATGATACAAGGTCTGTAATCCACAATCCATTTATATTATTCATTGTCCAACAACACGTTCTACTTAATATGTAATTAAGTATATCTCAATTCACATGTTTTCTGTTTAACATGTCACTTATTATTTATGATTATATCACTTATTTCATTTCATAAGTTTGCCTCCTTCATTTTTATTTAATCATAATTCCATCTTATATTGTCACTACCACTTATCGTTGTTTACTTATTAACTTAGTTCTCTTAACTAAGGTTTGTTAATAAGTTTCTCTTCCCATAAATATAAATTATGTTGTCCTCATCCGTAGATTTCAGATTCTCGTTCTTACAAATAACTTAATTTACAATTAAGTACAACTTATCTCATTACAAAAGTTATTCCATTTTCTTTATCTTTTATTGTAATCTAAGTTATAACTTCCACTTGTCCCTAGAACAAGTCTACCTATTATATAACATTCTCATTAATGTAATTAGTTATAATAGGTTATTATTATTCCCCGTTCATTCACTTGTTTTACTGTTGTAACTTCCATTCATTTCCTTATTCATTTCCATTAATCACAATTAATGCTATTTTATCAATCCTGCTATTTATATATATGTATATGTTTTTAGGCACTAGGCCTCTCACATTAGCCTACACTTGGGGATGCTGGATTTGCCGGGCGGTTCCGGGCAGACTTCTTTCACAAGTTGACTTAACCTTCTGTCTTAGCACCGTTACATGTTTTATTTAAGCACTAGACCCCTCACATAAAATTGACAACTTGTGGATGCTAGATTTGCCAAGCGGTTCCGGGCAGACTACTACCACAAGTTGAATTTAACCTCGTGTCTGATTTGCAGTTACAGTTTTCTATTTACTGTAAATTTTCTATATAATTTAGGCGTGTCCATTCTTTCAAATTTTTACTATAATTTATGTTTTACATGTCATCATATTAAGCCTATTTTATGTCGCATATTTTTTCTAACATGTAATTGATTCTATTCTAACATGTAATCATTTAATTATGTAATTGTTCAAATCTAACAAGTTAACATGTGATTTTCTCAATTCTACATCCAATAATTCAAGTACACAACATGCCACAAGTTAATCATGTAATTAGAATATATATACAATAGTAATCGTTACACATATTTTAACAAGTTTGCATTTCAAAATATGAACATTTCAACATATTAAACATTTCAATATATGAATTTTCCAACATACTAATATTTTAACATATTAGTATTCCAACATGTCAAATTAGCATTTCATCACTTTAATCATTCTAGCAGGTTTACATTGCATATTAACGAGGAATGTCAAACGATAATATATCATTATCAAAAATGATATAATTTAAATTCACTCACCTAAATTTGCTTTCCAAATCCTGAATCTAGTCCATATCTTAGTATTCCATGATCCTCCTAACTGAATTTAGAACCTAGCAACCATGTATCCACAACTCTTACTAAAAGAAAAAGGGAAGAAAGAGGAGAAAATTGAAATAGACCAGATCTAAGAAATTATCTCACTTCGAATATGATTCTGAACACCTTCTAATTAGTATTTATTCTTTTCCTCTAGATCTTTATTCAGAATTTTCCTAAACTAATTATTCTATTACTATTTTTCTAAAGATATTTGAGGAGGAGGAAGAATGGCAGAGCGTAGACGTTGTCTCAGAGAATATGGGATTTGGGCTAAGCTTTACTAGCCTATTTATAGGTGCTCAGGATCTTATCGTACATGCAGCACTGAGTCAGCATTAGACATAGTTAAGAAAATAGTCCAGGTTCGCAGATGAATCTAGCCGGATCTGGGGGGTGTCGACTCTAGTGTCGACCACCCTATAGGTGTGTCGACCCTCCTATAGGTCCTACGAGCTGTTTTTGTGCAGAAGTTTGATTTTCGAATGTTTGAATTTTTGAAATCTATTTAACTGTTATATTCACATGTAATCTTCTTATACATATACAAATCTTATAATGACCATTTTACACGTATATATATACAAGCATAACTTTTATTTTGTTTTCAAAATTCAAATGGCGTTGTACTGTTATTTGATTCTTATCATATTTCTTTAATTGCAGCCTTATCTTGTACTTTGTCTCTTGTGTGTGTATATATATATATATATATATATATTTCTGCACATATATACATATATATTCTCATATATATACATATATTTTCTTTACTTTCTTATATGTATATTTTTCCTTATATGTGCGTTTATACATATTTTCTCTTTAGAACATGTGTTATTTTAGTCGTTCCCTTAAAATAAAAATATGGCACTGGCGGGGATTGAACTCTGTACCTCATGTATGCAAGCCACATGCTCTAACCAATTGGACTACTAAGGCTATTGTTAACAAGGCTTAGAACAATGGTAGTTATTATTCCCTTCTTATTCCTCTTTTTCATGTTTTGCGACAATATTTCATTTAAACCATTGCATGAGTCCTTTTCTTTTATTTCTCTTTTATTATTAATGCATAATATTTGTAAATCAGTGCATGCAATATATTAACACTGCATGCAACCAATCCTTTATTTCTTTTAATGCATGCATTACATTTTTGTTTGCATTAATATTTTCTTCTTTTTTAGTGCATGTATTTATTACATGCAATCACATATTATCTTTATTTTATTCTTCATATATATATATACATATATGAATATATACACACATATGCATTATTTAATTATTTAATTGTCATAAAATGCGGGGTGTTACATTCTCCCACTCTTAGGAAATTTCGTCCCCGAAATTTGATAAGGATAAAAATCAATTAACCCCTAGCATAATATACATCCATCATGTGTGCATCCAATTTGTACAAACATTGTGCACTTGTGCAAAGTGAAATACAATATAATATTACATGTATGCCTAAGCGGTACCTCCTGTGTGTATGCAAATTTTTCAAAAATTCTTTAAGAACATGATGCTCACATCTTAAGTATACTGACAGTTCTATATAAATGCAATATTTTGAGAATAAAAATATATTTTCGTCCAAATTTTCCGTCGCTCTTACTGGGTAAGAGCGTAGTTCATCCAATTTTGCATCCAAAACCCTACCAACCATCTTTATTTTTCGAATTTCAGAAAAATCTAATTTTTTAAATTTGATTTCTTATGTTACAAAAAGGTGGAAAACGGAAGATTTCACATCTTCCATTTTTCTTTTATGTACCTTTTTCCGACTGTGCTTGGATTTTATGTAACTATTTATAAAGATTTCCTATTTTCCTATCAAACCCAGCCCATATAAGAAAATTTTCTTTATTACTGGTTTTCTTTTTCATCTTATCTTGTAATTTTTTACTCTTGTTCATTTTTTTCTCAGAATTTGTCAAGTTTGTCGCTTTACTAAATTTATTGCTTCCTTTTTAGTCGTACCATTTCTATTCCTAGCTTATATAATCATCTGATCTAAGTTTAATTTCAAATAAGCCTTCAACTAAAACCGGAAAACATACACTTTACACAACTACTACTAAGGGCCAAGAATCTCGAGACTATGTCCCCCTCAGACAGTAAGCTTGAATGACGGGATCAATGATAGGTTTAGGTGTTACCCTAACTCCCAAACAGGAAAAATAACAGAACGATCCCAACAGAAATGCAATAACAGGTTGTACCCCTAAATGAAAATTAGCAACATAATATAAATATTTACTTGCCCTTTACAATCTAGTAGTCACAACTAGTCCTAGCTGTGTACCAACATTTATCTCAAGCAACACCCTAGGCTTTTCAGTTCTTATGCATTCTACGGGAACTTACCATTATTCCAAGATAATTCTCGCTATTTATTTAATAGCCTCAAAACCTTTCTCGTCTTCCCTAGGCACTAATCCTTACCTACTCCATACTTTTTAAAACATGATTTGGCCTTTTCATTTCACTTTTCTTTCAAAAATTAGAAAGCATCAAAACTTTATTTTCCTCATCAAAACTTACTTTTGCTAAACCATAAAAACATATCATTTATATATAATTTTTTTTTTCTTTCAAATCACAAAAACTAGAGTAGATAAGGAAAACAATTTCTTAATCAGTTTACGGCTTGTTCTTGCCTATAAGGTCAGTTCAGTTTCTTACTACAAGGTGCAAACATCTACTCTATTCTTAATTTCTACAAGTTATTATGTCCACCCAACAAAATTCTCTTGTTAAAACAATTTATCAAAAATGATTGTCAAAAGAATAGAGGTTTCAAACTTTCTTTACTGAGAATTTTAACAAAATGCTATACTTTCTAAGTTTTTCTTTGTAATCCTTTCATGCAATATAACAAGAAAACTAGCGAGCTATGCATGCTCTATAATATGCATCTTTTACTGAGAGAATTTTACTTTAGACAAAATTTTCACAAGAAATCATTGTTCCCAAAATATACCCCATTTTAATTCAAAACTCAATATGTGTACTTTACATGTTTTAAAACTATAACTTTTAAGAAACACCATAAAACACCCTCCCAAAACTTTTACAATTTCATGTTCTTAAAAGTTAACAATGGGGTTAGACTCAAAGCGGGTTTCCAATTTTCCTAGGCTTTCCTAGACACTCTCAAAAAGTCAATTCTCTCAACTATATATATATACCTAAAACATTTTTCTCTTTTTAACCTTTTCCAATTTATAAGGTTTTTCCATCAAACCCACTAACCCAAAATACTAATCATATGGGATTCACCTTCCTTCCATACAAAGTCCATTGTACACTTTCCACCCAAATTACCTAAGGGTCTCAGATTTCCATATTCATTCCTTTAGTGTACAAAATGGACATCCCAATTCTTACCATATTATACTCTTTCTATTTAGTGGGTTCCTCTATGGATCAAGGTACATATATATATATATATAATATTTATATTTAAAAAAAAATACAAACACGTTCACTCACTATCTATACAGGAATCCTAAACCTAAGCTCTAATACCAGATGTAACATCCTGAATTCCAACAAACCGATTTTTTTCCAAAATTCTAATATATCGAAACTCGTGTAGGTTTGCTCTAGTATCCTGCAGAAAAGACAGAGATATAAAATATATCAGAGCTCAAAAAAACATCTCACAGTGGAATGGATAAAATATAACATAATGAAAATATAGCCTTACCGTAGTAATAATACTGTCTAACCAGTATCCAAAGCTATCATATCTCTGCCACAAATCTAACATGTGAGTATGTTATGAGGAGGAGGTCAGAACACAAGTTCTGGTGACTGGATTTAAACTATACATTTTGGATAATCCTGCATATACCGTTCAGTTACATTTTCTTGTTTATTAGGTTACTTGGGTTATCAACACTGAAGGCTTACACACACGTCGTATCTATCTAGTTCCCAGTGGATTAACCTAATACAATATATATGTAGCTACCCCCCAATATTGAGGTACACCCCATGATACCCCACTTGCACGGTCTCCACCGTAAGGCCATATAAATGTACACAGTCCCTCATCCTACGCCGGAGTGACATACAAATCTCTATATAACAATGTTGTGTTCTGCATATACCTGTCACTACTATGCTACGTAAGTGTACGGACTCCTTCGATCGAATCAGATTCCATCATAGAGTAATGCTCTCATGTCTACGATACATCACCCAGAGCAGACATGCGTGTATCTACACTTTCCCACATATGTATCGTCAATCGTATTCGATGCCTTAACCGCACATAACCTCTAATATGTACAGAGTTCTGTGGCGGGGCTGTACAAGAAACCTGAAACTCGGTTGGGAGTTTTTCCATATTTGTACAGGCCCGCCTTTAAGAGCCTCAAAATACGGATATCCTTTAAGTCTGTTTTTCATGGTGGCTATGGCCCCACCTCGACCCCTCCCTCAACTAGTAAAGACTACAAGAGCTAAGAGATTTGCCTCTAACAAACAATCTAAACATCCAGTTGGCGTCTTCCCTCAACCACCAAGCCTTGATAGTGAAAGGTGAATGGTGTCTTGGGTTTAGCTCTAGTCTTTTCGCATCTCACTGGCTGCCGATGACGAGTACCCGACGATCTACTATCCTTGTTGGTCGTGACCCCTACCTCCCTGTTGAGGCGATTGCCGAATCACCCTAGTGTCACCTCGTTACAGCTTTCTGACTGCAAAATTACTTTTGCAGTCAAGGCTACTCACCGGGTAGTTACATGCAAATCCAACCTCTTTGAGCACATCCCGAACACTGCACCACCACAGAGGACTACTAGAAGCACCTTCCACGTCTCAGGAAGCCGGGTGCTTCCCCTTCCAGTCCTTCGGAGCCAACAGAATGATCAGATGAATGTGCGCTCCCCTTGTGCCTCATGACACTACGATGATCTACCTCGTTATGTTATTCACCTTAAAGGTGCGGACTGATCCAAGCGCCTTATTTTAATATGTTATTAGACCCTATGTCTAAGCATTCTACTATGCACTTGCTTTACCTCATCAGGTTTCCATTTAACTTGGTTATTCTCATTCAGATTGACTTCTTATTCAAGTTACCAAGTTCCTCTTGCTTATTAATTTTTGTCATATAACTTAACCCATTTAAGTTTATTAGTAAGCCCACAACATGTTATTTTCTAGATTGTGATCCAAGGTCTATAATCCACAATCCATTTATATTATTCGTTGTCCAATAACACGTTCTACTTAATATGTAATTAAGTATATCTCAATTCACATGTTTTATGTTTAACATGTCACTTATTATTTATGATTAAATATCACTTATTTCATTTCATAATTTTGCCTCCTTCTTTATTATTTAATCAAAATTCCATCTTATATTGTCACTACCACTTATCGTTGTTTACTTATTAACTTAGTTATCTTAACTAAGGTTTGCTAATAAGTTTCTCGTCCCATAAATATAATATGTTGTCCTCATCCGTAGATTTCATATTCTCGTTCTTACAAATAACTTCAATTAAGTACAACTTATCTCATTAGATAAGTTATTCCATTTTCTTTATCTTTTATTATAATCTAAGTTATAACTTCCACTTGACCCTAGGACAAGTCTACCTATTATATAACATTCTCATTAATGTAATTAATTATAATAGGTTATTATCATTCCCTGTTCATTCACTTATTTTACTGTTATAACTTCCATTCATTTCCTTATTCATTTCCACTAACCACAATTAATGTTATTTTATCAATCATGCTATTCACGTGTGTGTGTATATATATGTTTATGCACTAGACCACTCACATTAAGCCTACACTTGTGGATGCTGGATTTTACGGGCGGTTTCGGGCAGACTTCTTCCACAAGTTGACTTAACCTCGTGTCTTAGCACCATTACATGTTTTATTTATGCACTAGACCCCTCACATTAAATTAACAACTTGTGGATGCTGGATTTGCTGGGCGGTTCCGGCCAAACTTCTACCACAAGTTGAATTTAACCTCATGTCTGAGTGTAGCTACAGTTTTCTATTTACTGTAAATTTTCTATATAATTTAGGCATGTCCATTCTTTCAAATTTTTACTATAATCTATATTTTAGATGTCGTCATATTAAGCCCATTTTGTGTCGCATGTTCTTTCTAACATGTAATTGATTGTACTCTAACATGTAATCATTAGTCATGTAATTGTTCAAATCTAACAAGTTAACATGTAATTTTCTCAATTCTACAACTAATAATTCAAGTACATAATATGCCACAAGTTAGTCATGTAATTAGAACATGTATATATACAACAATAATCATTACACATATTTTAACACGTTTGCATTACAACATATGAACATTTCAGCATATTAAACGTTTCAACATATGAATTTTCTAACATATTAATATTCCAACATGTCATATTAGCATTTCATCACTTTAATCATTCTAGCAGGTTTACATTGCATATTAACGGGGAATGTCAAACGATAATATATCATTATCAAAAATGATATAACTTAAATCCACTCACCTAAATTTTCTTTCCAAATCCTGAATCTGGTCCAGATCTTAGTATTCCATGGCCCTCCTAACTGAATTTAGAACCTAGCAACCATGGATCCATAATTCTTACTAAAAGAAAAAAGGAAGAAAGAGGAGAAAATTGAAATAGACCAGATCTAAGAATTACCTCACTTCGAATATGATTCTGAACACCATCTAATTAGTATTCATTCTTTTCCTCTAGATCTTAATTCAGAATTTTCTGAAACTAATTATTCTGTTATTATTTTTCTGAAGAGATTTGAGGAGGAGGAAGAATGGCAGAGCTTAGACGTTGTCTCAGAGAATTTGAGAAGTAGACTAGGCTCTGCTAGCCTATTTATAGGTGTTTAGGATCTTATCGTACACGCAGCGCTGAGTCAGCATTGAACCCAGTTAACAAAATAGTCCAGGTTCGCAGATGAATCTAGCCGGATCTAGGGGGTGTCGACCCCCCTATGGGTCCCGTGAGCTGTTTTGGTGCAGAAGTTTAATTTTCGAATGTTTGAATTTCTAGAATTTATTCAACTGTTATATTCACATGTAATCTTCTTATATGTATACAAATCTTCTAATGACCATTCTGCACATATATATACACACGTCTTTTATTTCGTTTTCAAAATTCAAATGGTGTTGTACTATTATTTGATTCTTATCATATTTCTTTGATTGCAGCCTTATTTTGAACTTTATCTCTTGTATGTGTATATATATATATTTGCACATATATACATATATATATATATGTTTCCTTTACTTCCTTTTAAGTATATTTTTCCTTATATGTGCGTTTATACATATTTTCACATTAGAACATGTGTTATTTTAGTCATTCACTTAAAATAAAAATATGGTGCTAACGGGGATCAAACTCTGTACCTCTTGTATGAAAGCCACATGATCTAACCAACTAGACTACTAAGGTTATTATGAACAAGGCTTAGAACAATGGTAGTTATTGTTCCCTTCTTATTCCTATTTTTCATGTTTGCTGCAATATTTCATTTAAATCATTGCATGAATCTTTTTCTTTTATTTCTCTTTTATTATTGATGCATAATATTTGTAAATCAGTGCATGCAACATATTTACACTGCATGCAACCAATCCTTTCTTTCTTTTAATGCATGCATTATATTTTTATTTGCATAAATATTTTCTTCTTTTTCAGTGCATGTATTTATTACACGCAACCGCATGTTTTCTTATTTTATTCTTCATATATATATTTATGTATATGCATATACACATATGCATTATTTAATTACTAAATTATCATAAAATGCGGGGTGTTATAGGATATATCTTACACCATGTTTAATATATTTCATACATAAAAAATCCTATCAACTATGACAATAGCGATATGGCTTATGGACTAGGACGACGACGATAAGTCTTGCCGACTCCTTCCCTGCACGGGCAATGGCATATAGGCAAATAACTTTAAAACTAAGTTTTGGCTAACTAAAGTTATTGTTTCTACCTACTAAACACGATTTGGAAATACATTATTAGTTAACAAATTTCTTTTTTTAAACAACTGTTCGGGCTTTTCAATATTCATATGCTAAAATATTGGAAATCATTTGTTAAGCCTTAACTAATGTACTAGTTTCATAAGCTTATCTAACATAGGGAAATCATAATAACTCATAAAAACATGGGAAAAGTTAAAAAAATTCACAGAAATTCGGGAGTAATTCTCTTTACCCATTGTATACGTTTCAAATCAAAAATCATTATGTAATTATTTTTAATAATAAAAAATTGTGACTATCTGTATTTCTAGCTTATGAAATTCACAGAAAGTTCCTAAGTGCTTGGAAAATTATGAAACTTAAAAATCCTCTTCAAAAAAATGTTAAGAACATCATACAAAATTTCAAGCCAGCTAGAGATGAAAAACTATATGTTTCTACCTAAAACCTATTCAATTCTATGTATAAACAAGCATAAACTAACACTGTTGTACCCAAATAATGAAATAACAACAAAATCATCATGAATACATTTAAAGGATTCAAATTTTCCCTATAGGCGAACCAAACAAAGATAAAGTGGATTATTCACCTTAAAATGGAGTGGAGAGTTAAAATTTGTTGTAGATGAATCCTAAGCTATCTTCTTATCTTTTCCTTAGTTTTTTTCTTCTTCTCCCCCATTGTGGTTGGCCTCCCTTAGTTTAGTTTCAAGTCTTCTACACAAATGAGAGAATGAAATGAAAGGGTGGAAAGGTATATTCATGCAGGACTTTGTAGTTCCCACTTTGCCCTTCCAATAATCCTTCACTTATGTTATTTTGAATTAATTAGTTACTAAGGCCAAACCATAGTAAATTACAAATTTCATCTCAACATCCTTCTTTGTTATTCGAATTAATCTATTTGATTAAATTCCTAAATAATGTTATAATAAAAAATAGGGATGTTACAGTTCTGTAATAGAGCAATAGAAGAAAACGTGGAAGATGAATGAGCAGTAATGGGCCAATCAAATTCAAGGGTTTTAAGTAATGGATAAGGATTAATTTATCCATTTTCATTTAAATTCTCAACTAGAAATCATCGCAGATTTCGAGATCTTGTGATCAAACGGTGTATTTGATTACCACGAAACTCGATTATGTGCATCATCTCAATATTATGATTCTGATGGTATAAGTTTCACTACAATCCAGGACTGCACCTCAAAGTGATAATTTACATGTATTTCGAGACCATTTTGATTGTCAACTAGTCGATCTCCAAACATATTGACTCGTATACTTTTACTTCACATAACAAATCATTTGGGCTTAATGGAAGTGGTATCGAGTCCTAATTCAATTGTATTTGAAAAGTCACATTATGGAACCATGAATTAATTAGTGATTTATATTTGAATATTCAATTGTTAAAATATTAGGTTGTTACATTATTCCCTCCTTAACTGATTATGTCCCAAAAATCTAATAGTGCATTGTACAAGCACCTAATAGATGCAAAATTGTTGTCCAAAGAAAGAAACGGGAGAAAAGAAGGGAAATTGGAAGGAAGGAATAAACACAAGAAATAAACATAAAATTTGTTGTATATCTCATAGCGCGTCAAATAACATATAATAATAATCACAGATGTAAAATAGGTGAGACAGTATTAACCATATAAACCACAAAATCGGCGTATAAAGGCTCATATAGTTATATAAAGTAGTAGCCTATGTAAGTGATAAATAAGATCACTAGTATGCAATCTCTAATAACAGTAAATAACCTAATTAAGGCTCCAGTGTCACATAATGGAATAAATAATAATAATACGGCATAATACATAAAGGTGTCACCTACTGCTGATCCATCTGCACAACTCCAAATAATGTGTACCTTCTCATCAGCATCATCGATGAGTATACAAAGTAATAAAAGGGAACATAAAACATTAGGTCAAAAAAATCCAGTGTGATTGATAAACAAATCTTGAAGTATTAAAAGTCATAATAGTGACGAGTATAGGGAATCATACTTGGCATGTCCCTACGTCCACAGAGTTAGTACATATAAATATACAGACTAAAAGCACTGAACTTATGGTATCTGACACTCCATCCATCTAATCTATCAAGACGCCAATAGTATCTAAGCTAATGAACTCTGCCAAGCTACCCACTATGTCAAAACATCAATAGACTACAGTGGATAACCTTACCTAGTCCAAAACATCAATAGCCTTTGGGGTTCGAACCCGCTATGACGAAAATGTCAAATGAGTCTAATTTGTCCATGAGCCACTTCCTCAAAGATATACCGAAATCACGAACACCGACAACACCTTAATGCATGTTCAACGCAATAGAATCCATTTATAGGTTATCCATAAGACTCTAATTTGAAGTTGTAACGCTTTGGGGGACTATCCTCGATAATCGTCATCTACCGCAGAATACCATCATATTTATCCCATCCTCCTTCGATATCAGATTAATACAACCTAGTTTCGTCCTCTCCACAACTTGGAGAAAAATCATCCATCATCGAAAACATCACTTCTGATCTTAGAATCACCATCATCAAATAATGAATCAATGCAATAGAGCACCACATTGCGTCAATGCCAAAACCATTAATTAAAGCGCTATCACATCAAAATATTCGTTGAATAAACCATAACATCTTTCTCCTCGAAGACTCATCACCGTCCATGTTAAGTTGGTCAAAACGGCCATCAATAATAGTATTCAATACTAGTCACTCCGTAGTAGTCAATAACGCCCACTTTGATCATGTACCTAACCAAAAGTGGTTATATACACTATAACAATCTGAATTTTTAACAAATAATACTTCATTAATTAATTAAGGGATAAACTGATAAAATAAATATTAATCAAAAAGAGAATTGATCAAAAAAGGATTTCACCGTTCGTCCACTACGAAATTCTGATTCAAATAGACTTTTAGTTTGCGTAAATTGGATTTAAAACGAAGAAGTTATTGTTGTTTAAAGATTAAACAAAAATTCAAAAAATAAAACATTGTAAGACCCAAGCAGGGTCGACCACTGGGTCGACCCAGGGCTCAAAAGGGTCGACCCCTTTGTTGACCCACATATGGATATGGGTCGACCCAGACGTGACCTGACAATGTTGTTTACCAAACACGATTTCAACCATTCAGGCTCTATTTTTTATTTTACTTCCTGGCCCTTCTTTTAATCGAATTTCCTAAAATCGAAACATAAAATCCAATGAACTTGGACATAAAAATCCAATGAACCTGGATACCCTAACTCTATTATTTATCACTCACAACCTAACCTAATCTTCACTACTCCATTTCTCCACCTCTTTCAAATAACCCTCTTCTCAACTATAATTTTAAAGGAGTATTTAGGGATTGGTTCTACACATATTTCTAGGGGATATTCATAGATATAGAGGATGTACAAAAGCTTATTGGATTTTCTTAAATTTTATGTGAGTATTACTGTGATTACGTCCAAGTTGAGGATAATAGTTATTGTAGTGTTTTTAGATCTAAATCTTTCTATAGTTATAAACAGATCTAGCATATTTGTTGCCTATTTACAGATCCAGCTATCACTAATTCTTTTTTTGTAAATAATTCTTTTAGATCTGATTTTCGTTCCTGTTCTTCTCTTTTTACCTATTTCATTAACTCCATTACTATAATTTATTTCAGTTGTCTACAGCTTTGTTCTTCGTATGAAAATTTATTTCAGTTTTTTCATTAGCCCTATTTTTATTTCATATCTATTTCTTCCAATCTGAGCCTAGGCAATACAAGAGCCTAACTATTTCCTTTTTATTTTTGACATTGAGTTTAGGTCTTCTATGCCTAACCTTTCATTTGTTCTTATTTTTGCGCAAATTGGGTTAAACCACATAATGAGACGATAATAGCGTAATTGGATAATAATAAGAAATATGCATAAAAGGAATAATCGACGATTAGTGAATTTTATACAATAATGGGTATAAAAGAGACACGTTGAAATTTGATTATAAGGTGTAATTAACAAACGAACTGTGATATTGGGATAGTATTGAAAGCATGTTAGAAAGAGGACTTTGGGCATGAATGTTATATTCATGTAATGGAATGTTAATTGGAATGAATTGTACTAAATTTAACATTAAGTAACCGGTATTTGGAAAACATGTTAGTTGGAATGAATTGTACTAAATTTAACATTAAGTAACCTGTATTTGGAAAACATGTTAATTAGAATGCATAGTGTTTAATTTAACAATAAGTAACATGTATTTGGAAAACATGTTAATTGGAATTAATTGTAGTCGATTTGACATTAAGTAACCTATATTTAGAAAACATGTTAATTGGAATGAATGTCACTTAATTTGACATTAAGTAACCTGTATTTGGAAAACATTTTAATTGGAATGAATAACACTTAATTGTACATTAAGTAACTTGTAAGTGTAAAACATCTGAGCAGTGATGCACTGGACTTGTCTGACTTGGGTAAGGGTTGTATAAAAAGATTAGGTTTAATTAGAAATGTTAATTACAACCTTGGAATATAACACGAGGTTATATTGGGCTTGTTAACGAACTTAAACATGCTAAGTTAAACCTGTTTGATTAATAAGCTAAGGGGTCTATTATGGTGAGATACAAGGGGATTGAGGAAATCCTAGTTATAACTTGAGGAGCATGTCTAGGGGTAACTTGTGTAAAATACTTGTTTGTCTGAAACCTGTATCAATCAGTATCCCTATTGTTATCATCCAGAGCCTCGCACTAGGCAAAGGCTAGCACATGTTTATTAATCTGGATAGTAAGAGTTTCAAAATCTAAGGTGGTTACAGGCATGTTCCAACGAATCAGTGAGCGTGCATCATTACGAATAGGGAGGATAAGACATTGTAATGTCTATAATTATGGTCATGTCTTTTAAGTTTATGGGTTCAGGGCTGATAAACCTGAATTCCATAGCTGGTACAGGTTATTCACGTCTAGAAAACCGATCGATGGGTAGAATTAGGAAATTCCTTCCTAACTACTTTTTTCTGTCCGAACTTATAGAAGTGCAAAACAGTCAAACTGCTTGATATGATCATCGCTGTCTTTGTAAGAATAGTTAATCCTTATTATCAGTTTATATCAGTTACTGTTCACCTTTAGATATGTACAGAAACTTACCCTTTTATGACACTAGCCATGTCTTTTAAGTTTATGGGTTCAGGGTTGATAAACCTGAATTCCATAGCTAGCACAGGTTATTCACGTCTAGAAAACCAATCGATGGGTAGAATTAGGAAATTCCTTCCTAACTACTTTTTTCTATCCGAACTTGAAGAAGTGCAAAACAGTCAAATTGCTTGATATGATCATCGCTGTCTTTATAAGATTAGTTAATCCTTATTATCAGTTTATATCAGTTATTGTTCACCTTTAGATATGTACAGAAATTAACCTTTTTATGACACTAGAACCACTATTTATCTATTTTCATTAACTTAGCAGTTGCGCTGGTAATCATAGCAGCTCACCAGACTTTATGTTTAACCCGTTTCCTTTTTTCCTTTATCTTTTCTTCCCCCTGGCTAATAAGGAGAAAGTGTATAGTTCATATTTTTTGTTTATTTTTTCATGAAGGATTTCTGCAAAAGATGGATTAGTTCCTATTCTCTTTCCAAGGTTAGCTTGTATCTTTTTGAATATATTGGGGATGATATTCTTTTTGACTGAGATTTTAAGACCCGACATTTTGTAACTATTTGGTTAATTGAAACAAAGACAGATTTGAATTTATAAAATGAAAGTTTCTTCTTCTGCTGTAATTTTATTATTTTATGTCTTGTGAAATCTTAGTCTCTATGATATTTTATGTCTTTATACCTACAATGCTCCATATTTTGTTAATGAAATCCTCGTACGGTTCACATTAAGGAATGTGAGGGGTTACATTTGGTATCCGAGCCTAAGGTTACCAAGATCACTAGAAAAGATATTTTCAAAACAAAATGTATTCTTCAGAAATCAAAATTTAATTTTGAAAACTAAATATCCCCTAGGTCAGCTACAACCTTCTTTTGACTCTTTCAATTTTTGAATCTTTATCTTTTCTTCGTTAAGTTACAAGGCGTCCTATCTAAGCTTTTCTTTACAAGTTGAAAATTTGATTAGTGGACAAAACCCGTTTAGCTTAGTATTTAGGAAAGGTCGAGGTTAGAAAGGAACTCGCTGCTTGACAATATTTAAAAGGGTTAATCATGGACAAAACAACCTTACAAGTTTAGTGATGTAAGGATGGTTTGGAAGTTAAGATTAACCTAGATTGATTGGTTAACAAAAAGGGATGTGTTTCTATAGTTTCGTTTGAAATTAACATAGAAAACGTCATTGCAAGAATGAATGGATTAATGCGGAATAAAGGTTTTATCTTATTGCGTACTATCCGCCAACTTAAAGATAATCAAAAAGAAATATCACGCAATTGCATATTTCTATAGAATGGATTGTCCTATACTATGGAAATAGATTTTTATACATTTTCGATAATTAATCAATTAGGAATAAGTAGAACTTACTAAAAGGAAAATTTAAGGATGACAAGTAAAAGATCAACATAAGTATATTAATATCGAAAAGATTATAGGGAAAGGTGTTGATCAAAAGTGATCAAGGAATGATAAAAGGCAAGGGTGCTGAAAGAAATATTGTTATCTATCTTTAGTTATTTCTAGTTTTCCTTTTTGATTAAGAATATTTTGTATAATTTTCTTTGATGTATTGGTTGGGGTGGCTGCTTGGGGCCAATAGCCACGATAAGTTGAGTCATGTGGATCATCTGTATTGTAGACTCAATGAAGCGGACCTTTACGGATACGTAAATCCCCGAGGGTACGATGATAGCACCACCGACTGTTTTTCAATTAGGCCCAGTAGTAGCTTCTGAACCCCATAGGGATCATCTTAATTATTTGTGGTGAGTAGGGGTTGAAACTAGAAATCTTAATGTTTGGGGATTTTCATGGTATGTGTAACACCCCGAAATTTTAACGATGCTAAAGATGATGAATTAAAGAATAATTAGTGTGAAATACACTATTAACAATGAATTAAGGAAAAATTAATTAAATATTCAGAATTAAGTAAAACGATCCACGCCATTGCGTCCGTCTCGGAATTCTGGTCAAGATAGACACCTGGTTTGCGTAAATCAGAAACCGTATGAAGAAGTTATTAAGGTTTGAAGTTTGTATGCATATAAGGAAGATATATACACATATAAATTCAAAAATATTCAAAAATCAGCCAGATCAAAAATCCGATGCATAAATCAAGGAAGGGACGGCCGTTTGAGGTCGACCCGAGACCCGGCTGGGTCGACCCATGGGTCGAGCCAGGCTCATGGGGGTTGACTCCGGGGTCGACCTAAGGGTCGACACCCCTGAAGAGGGGTCGACCCACCTGAAGGGGGGGTCGACCTACCCGGGGATTTGGAAGCTTCTCTGACGTGGACGATTCTGATGGCTTCTGGTCTAATCTGAAGGTCTTTGTTGCTCCTGTACTCCTATGTAAAGGACCCTAAACTGAGGTTTTATTCATCTAAAAATGGCAGTGACGACGGAGCTCTGCTTTAACAAAAATTGGAGTGCCTAATCTTCACCAAATCCAATTCAGCAAACATTTTACAAATTCAACGGTTGCTACAACAACAAAATTCAATGTGTTCTTCGCAGTAATTTGGATCTATTTCCTTAGATCTATTCACTGTGAGTTCAAGTTATTTTTAGATCTAAATATTTAATTAGTAACCTTAATATGTATATAAAAATCGGATCTTGAATCAATGCCTAATCAGTTCTAATATGACATAATTATTAGATCTGCTTTTATATGTCCATACCGCCACCATGTTAAATCTTGTCATAATATGCCTATTCAGTTATGCCTATTTCTATCAGTTTATTATGGATTCGTTATTATGCCTGTTCTGATTCTCTTCTCTCCCTCTTTTCCCTTTTTATTTCTATATAGCCAGGCTACCTTCGAGCCTAGGCTTAACGCTGAAAAATGCGAACGTGAGAAATTGGGAACGATTGGGAAAGACATAAATTGGGGCATAATTGGTATTGGAAAATATGAATATAAGTTTGGGGATAAAATGTGGAAATATACAAATATAGATTTAGGGACATATATCGTGTTGTATAACATGAATATGAATTTAGGCGAGCATTGGAAAATATGATTTGGCATAAATTATGTAAAATATGATTTGGGCGTAAATTGGAATATATGTTAATATGAATCTGGGCACAACTTGTATTGAAATATGTGAATATGAACTAGGGACATAAATCGAAAAATATGTAGATTTGGGTTTGTGCATAACATAAATATATATATATATATATATGCCTTGACTTATAACTTGGGAAAAATAGCATATGGTGCATAATTAAAAGGTGAATTGAAAAGGGGGCGTAAAAGTCTATAATTTGAATATTTAATTGGGCATATAATTAAATATGGGGAAAAAAGGGTATGATCATCTATGAGGACATAGGTAAAATTGGATAATAATGAATGCCTATGATTACAATTAGAAATTGTAAATGTACTTAGACACGAGATTAGGTTGCATTACTGGTGGAAGTCTACCCAGACCCGACCGGTATATCCAGCAATCACTAATGTTGAACCTAATGTGAGAGGTCTAAGTGCACAAATATGAGACGTGCTCAGACACGAGGTTAAGCCCAATTTGTGGAATAAGTCTGCCCGGACCCGCTCGGCATATCCAGCATCCACAAATGGCAGGTTTAACGTGGGAGGTCTAGCATACTGTAACCATAAATTAAAATATGTAATAAATCTTGAATCTAGTTGAATCCATAGGGATTGTATGAATAAAATAAAGATGGGGTTAAGTAAAATTGGTTGAACGGTGGGTGGGTTAAGTAAATCGGAGTGGGCGGGTAATATTTACATCTAGGCCCATAAACTTAACCCGATAAGGTTATGTAATTAAGCCAACTAGTGGTATACATAACCGGTAGAAATTATGTAATTGGAAGACACCTTGTAGGGTAAGCATAACTTGTAGAAATGATAGATTTAGATATGTGTAATAATCTACTAGGTAAACAACGAAAAGTTGTAGTGATAGTGTAAATCGAATATATGATTAAATGAGAAAGAATGAGGATAACTTGTGAAATATTAAGTTATATTTAATCATAAATGGTAAGTGACATGTTAATTAGGAAACATGTGAATTGAGATATACTTAATAACGTATTAAGGAGAACATGTTATTGTAATGATGTAACCAAGCAAGAATATAAAATAGATTGTGGATTACAGACATTGGGCCACAAACTAGAGAATAACATGTTGTGGGCTTATTAATAAACTTAAATGGATTAAGTTATATAATTGAAATTAATAAGCAAGAGAATCTTGGTATATTGGAATAAGAATTCAATATGAATGGGAATAACCAAGTTAAATGGGAACCTGGTGAGGTAAGGCAAGCGCGTAAAAGATGTTTAGACATAGGGTCTAACGAGGAGGCGGAGGGTCACGACCAACAAGGATAGTAGACCATCGGATATCCGTCATTGGCAGCCAGCGGGATGCGAAAAGACTAGAGCTAAACCTAAGATATCATTTCACCTTTCATTTTCGAGGTACGGGGTTGAGGGTAGATGCCACATGGATGTTTAGATTGGTTGTTATTAGGGGCGGTCTCTTAGCTCTTGTAGTCTTTATTAGTTGAGGTAGGGTCCAAGGTGGGGCCATAGCCACCATGGAAAACAGACCCTAGGAATATCTGTATTTGGAGGCTCTTAAAGGCGGGCCTGTACAGGTGTGGAAAAGCTCCCGGCCGAGTTCCGTGTTTCTTGTTTAGCCCTGCCACGGAACTCAGTGCACATTAGAGGACGTGCGATTGAGGCATCGAGCTACAATTACAGTACATATATGGGACAATCTAGATACATGCATATCTGCTCTGGGTGGTGTATCGTAGACTAGAGGGCATTTCCGATAAGGACTCTGATTCGATCGTTGGTGGCAGTCCGTACGCTTTCGTAGCATAGTAATGACAGATATATGCGGAACGTAACATTGTTATACATAGATCCGTACGTCACTCCGGCGTAGGATGAGGGACTGCGTTCTTTACGGTGGAGGCCGTGCGAATGGGGTACCATGGGGTGTATCTCAATATAAGAGATAACTACATATATTGTATTAGGTGAATCCATGGGAAAGTAAATGGGTACGATGAGAGGATAAGTCTTGAGTTCTACTAACCCAAGTAACCTAATAATCAAGAAAATGTAATGGAACGATACTGGTAGGGATCATTCTATTTCTGATATACTAGTATTGGCGCGGTGCAGAGAAATGTATTTAGGAAGCGCAATATATCTTGTTCATCTTATCTTGCTTAGTTCACTCTTGTTATTGTTACTGTTGTCTTGTTCTTCCAGTTTATATACTTGCCATGATACTTTTATTTATTTATATTTAAAAGTAATTGGACTCGCCAGACTTTATTTCTAACCCTTTTTGTTTACTCTTCTCTCTCTTCCGTTTTCCCCAGGTTCTCGGGGTGGAAGTGCTTAGAGTTGATTTGGATTCTTTCAGCTTAGCTTGGATTTTGGATATAGATGTACCGCTTTGACCTCTGGTCAACTCTCTTATGGCTTCAAATGGGAAATATGGTTTTATGCTTTTGTACTCTGATATTTTTGTCAAGATAAATTATTTATGTAATTGGTTACTTCAAACTTATGATGTAAACTCAGTATTTGGGACCATGATGTTTTTATTCAAATATTTTTTTTTAATTCCGCTGCTATTTTACATGTCTGTTTTGTAATATTATGTTCTTGTTTACCTATAACGCTTCACGAAACTTAATGCATTCCCTTAGTGAGTGACATTAACGGACGTGGGGTGTCACATTTGGTATCAGAGCATATGGTTATAAGGTCGGATAAAATATTTTGAAAATAGTTTTCAAAAAGGTCTCAAAAACAAAGTGTTTTAAAATAAAAAGTCTATTTTTGAAAAGCATATTTCCCAAAGCCATAAATATCTTCTTGATTCTCCGCTTGATTCCTTTTCCTTTTTGTTCGGGGAACCGTTTCTTCCCGAAAGGGTATACCTATTTCGGCATGGTTCCATAGGCATATCAAAACTACGGTACATGTCGAAGGGCAAAGAATTGCCCAACCTCCATCTGTAGCCGCAGCAGTTTCATCTGTGGCTTATTTTCTTTCAAGCCTCGTAAGAATTTCCATGCGATGGAGGCAGCTTTCAAGACTAGTTAGCATGTGGCAAAAAAGGAGAATAAGGGAATTAAGGCTAAGGAGAACAACCCAAAGATGAAAGAAAATGGTGGCTTAAGAAGGGAATATAGATAAAAGGAGAAAAGAGGAAATACCATAACTTCCGAATGGTGGGGCATCTGAAAAAGGATTGCAGAAAGAGGAAAGGCATTTTACCACTTTGGTAGGGCGGGACACCTTATTAAGGAGTGCCCAAAGAGACAAGAATAAGGCCAGAAGGCAGGAACTTCTAGGGGGCAAGCTAATGTTCTCATAGCTGGTGGACATGATAGGAGAAGGAAAGTTTCTGTCGAAAGATTGATTTCTATTTCTGATCATCCAGTTAGGATTCTTTTTCTGGAGCTTCACATTCTTTTATATCTGATTCTTCAGTTAAGTCTCTGCACCTGGATACTAGTAAGGTTTTGGATCTCGTTATTGTCTCAAACCCCAATGGAGGTGCAGCTCATTCAGCGATGATTTGTTGGGGTTTGAGTCTGTGTTAGGTGTCAAGTTTGATTGCGATGCATATGTTCTTGATTTCATAAGATATGGTTTGATTCTAGGATGGATGGGTTAATCATATATGGAGCCATTCTAGATTGTGACAGGAGAGTCGTTGGACTTCTGACTTGCCATAGAAAGACTCTCGAGATTCCTTATGACCCCAAAAGGGTCTGTCATGCATAGTCTCCAAGAACCTCTTGATATATCTGTCGATGATTTGCGACCTGTACCAATAGTCGCGAGTATCCTGATGTTTTGATGAGGTTCAGGGTTTACCCCCGAGGCACGAGATTGGTTTCTGCATATACTTGGTGGACAATGAAAAGCGAGCTGCATTGCCGGTGCGGCATATGACTTCTGAAAGAAAAGAGTGAACTTTGTAAGCAAGTAGGGGAACTATTTGAGAAGAGGTTTGATAGGTAAATTATATCAGAATGGGAAACCTGTTGAAGACAGTCGTTGAGAAAGCCCATCATTCTAAGACGACTATTCATTCAAGAGGCGATAAAATGTATAGAGTTCAAGGTAGTGAGTCCAAACTTGCGAGAGGAAGTGAAAGTAGAGAAGGAAGCAATGATTGGACGAGTTCCGACATGCATACTTGGATCGGAGGTTAAGAAATTGTGCAACAAAGAAGCGATGCTAATAAGAATGCAATGGGGAAAGGACCGCAAGAACGCTACTTGGGAGGCTTACGACAAGATTCGTGCTTCATATCCTTTCCTTTTCGAGAATATGTTCTTAACTTTTTTTCCCAAGCTACGAATTAATACTTGTATCTGTCGTTTTAATATCTCCTATCGATCGAGTCTTTAGATAGAAAACTAATGAATATAAACATGTGTTTGAGACATGTTATGTTTGATGGATGCAAGTGTTTACTAGTGGTTGCTCGTGAATGCATAGGCACTAGATCGGCTCAATCACTTACATATTGAATATTGATGCGTGTACATTAAAAAAATTTAGGATGAAAATGGGCATATTGTTAGATTGATGTTGCATTTGGATGGATGCTTGTGCATACATAAAGAACTTACATGTATTAGGATAATTTGCATACATTTTGGTTACATGACACAAAAATACATTGCATTAAGGAGGTCAACTGAATCAGTGGACCGCCTGATCTTCAGCATTAGTTTACAGACATATTCACACATTATTGCATATGTTCATAAAAACATTAGAAATTCCTTAAGGACAATGGATGCCTGTGATTGCTAAGTGGATGTATGATTGTTGGATGTTAGGATATAAGTTCTTCTTAAATTAGAGATTTCGGGGACGAAATCCTTTGAGTAGGAGAGAATGTAACACCCCGAAATTTTAATGACACTAAAGATGATGAATTAAAGAATAATTAGTGCGAAATACACTGTTAACAATGAATTAAGGAAAACTTAATTAAATATTTAGAATTAAGTAAAAAAGACCACCTCATTGCGTCTGTCTTGGAATTCTTGTCAAGAAAGACACCTGGTTTGCGTAAATCAGACACCGTATGAAGAAGTTATTAAGGTTTGAAGTTTGTATGCATATAAGGAAGATATATTACATATAAATTCAAAAATATTCAAAAATCAACAAAACCAGAAATCCAGCGCGTAAATTAAGGAAGGGCTGACCGTTTGATGCCGACCCGAGACCCGGCTGGGTCGATCCATGGGTCGACCCAGGCTCATAGGGGTCGACCTCGGGGTCGACCTATGTAACAACCCGGAATTTTGGAACCAATTCAAAAATTTTATATTAGAAATTTTAATAGATTTTTAATATTTCAAATAATTTATTTTAAATAATAGCGGCTAAAAATTTATTTAAATTGAAGTTAGAACGGGAAATTTTAATTTAATTATAAAAGGAGTTAGAAATAGCGCGGTAGTTTGAAAATTTGAATTTGAACTTTGATTGACTGTACAGGTTGCAAAATAAATCTGATTTTAGTGAAACTAAAAATATTAGAACCTGTTTAAAAATATGTTTCCAACGAATCCGAAAAATTGAAATTTCATAGCGGGAATCAAAAGTTATGCCCAGTTTAAAATTCAGAATAGTAGCTATAGAATTTATATACATATTTTAATATTAAAAATAGCCATTCTTCAAACGACCTCCATTTTCGATGAAACCACTTTTGTTGGAACTGAAATGTCAAATTATTGCTAGGTTTCAATTTTCATAATTTTTCGAATTAATATGCGAGCGTGACAAAAGAAAACGTGTTTTGTCAATTTCAGTCAAATTCGATCGACCAGAAAATGGCCATTTTTCAAATGGTCTCGGAATTCGACGAAATTAGTCTTGTTAGAACCGTAACGTTAAAATATAACTAGAAATATTTTTTCTGGAGTTTTTAGAGTCAGTATGTGGCCCCGATAAATTAAAATGTACGATCAAATCAAATAAATAAATGATTTATATTTTAAATTAAAGAAACGTAGGCTAATACGATCAAACGGGCTAACGGGACCTAGCCCATTGTGTTCGGGATGGGGGTATTTAGCTAGGGGCGACACTCATTGGGTTTGATTTGGAGTTCGTGGTGTTAAACTGATATTATTTGAATTAAATGTAATAAATAAATAAAATATATTAAAATACGGGTGTAAATACACTCATATACGTAACCTTAATGTACAATTCCTGTAGCCGCCGTATACCATCAGTTCAATAGCCACGATGCTCAGAAATTCAAACCCTAAAAACTTGAGATCCATTCAACAAAATTCATAACTTCTAAAGTGAAAACAGAAGAGAGTTTTATGGGCTTTCAAATGGTACGGGAATGATCAGTTTTCATGGAGTATTGCTCTCCGATTCAGGGCTCAAAGCTGCTGCCTTGCGAGGCGTCTTTGGGGATCCAGGCACGTGCGAGTTGGCCCCAACACACGGTGGAGGTGCGGCGGAGGAAGGGCATCGTCGTGGCATAGGTGTATGGCGGTCCGGTGGTCCAAGGGCGTGGCGGCGGACGGATTCTCTAGTCGACGGGTTTGGGTTTCTCTGGAGTAATGAAGCCGATGTAGGGGAAAGATTAATTAGTGGGATAATAATAGTTAATCATTTTAAATTAATTTATTTAAGTAATTAAAAGTTTAAACATCCGTAACTTGTTCAAACAGGATCGGAATTGAACGATTTTGATTGCGTTGGAATCATGAAATCCAAATCTACGCCATGAAGTTGTCTAAAGCTGAAAACAAGCATGTTGAAAATTCAGACAAAAAGCAATGTGAGATTTCTATTTTAAATGAAATTAATTAATTATTTCATTGTGAAATTTATATTCATTTTATATAAAATTCATGTTGGTGTTGTGTGTGTGTGTGTGTGTGTATATATATATATATATTGCAGTGTTGATTGTTTTATGATTGTGATGAATCACTGAATTGATTTGTGTGTCTCATGTTTGTTATGAAATAGATAAAAATAATCATATCATGTTTGAAATAAAATAGGTGAAACAAGCTTCACACATTTGGTTGAAATAAAATTAGCATTTTTGTTTGCTAAGTTAGATCAGAAATTGTAACAAACAAATTATTCTTTTATTTGTTGAATACATAAAAAAATGTAAACACATAAATTCCTCTTTTATATGTTATTAGAACACATAGAAAAACGTAGACAAATAAAATATTCTATTATTTGTCATTAGAATACATAGGAAAATGTACGTAAATGAATTTGTCATCTAGTTATGAATTGTTATGTCAAAAATTTGAATAAAAATAAAATATTCATTTGATTGTTTACATTAAAACATGGTTTTGTTTAAATTTAGAATAACAATAAAATATTCAATTTTATGATGGTGTCAAAAGTTAGATTAACACTAAAATTTCATTTCTATTGTTTATATAGAACATGGTTTTGTCAAAATTAAAATAAAAATATTCATTTTTATTGTTTATATGAAACATGGTTTTTGGTCAAAAATTTGTTTGTAATTAAAATAAAAAGATTAAAATAAAAGATTATAATAAAAAGATTACATTTTTATTGCCACTTGGTTTTCAATAAAAAAGATTATGATAAAAAGATTTCATCTTTGTCGTCACTTTGTTAAATACTATAAAAAGAGTAGAATTGAAAATATGTTTTTATTATCATTTTAGATTATAATAAAAAGAATAGAATGAAAGCTATATTTTTATTGTTATTTTAGTTATAATAAAAAGAGTAAAATATAAAGATATATTTTTATTGTCAATTTTGTGGAAATGAAAAGATAAGTATTAAAGGTCATTTTTTGTTTTCACTTTGTTTAAATAAAAAGAATTAATATGAAAGATTATATTTTTATTGCTCGTAGTTTAAATAAAAAGATTGAACTTCACAAAAATTTCATTTTTGCTAAATAAGGTTAGAGTTAAACAAAATTGCATTTTTGTCAAATAAATTAGAGTTATAAAAGTTAAAACCAAATTTGTCACTTTTGTCAAATGTAATAGTTAAAACCAAATTTGTTACCTTTTGTCAAATGTAATGGTTGAAATAGAATTGGCCTTTTGTCAAAATATAATTATTGAAATAAAAATGAACATTTTTGACAAATTAGAATAGCTAAATTAGAAATATACATTTTTATCAAAATACACCTTTTTGTCAAAAAGATTGGTTGAAATAAATATATCATATTTGTTGAAACCAAATAGCTGAAATGAAAAGAACATTTTTGTCAAATTATATTAGTTGAAACAAAAATGTATATTTTGACAAAATAAGATGGGTAAAAACAAAAAAATTACATTTTGGTTAAATAAAAGAGTTAAACACAAATAACATTTTTGTTAAAGATGTTTGTGTCACAACAAAAATATTCATGTGGTTAGAATAGAATTGTCAACAAAATGGATGTATCACTTTTTATACATTTTGTTGAAATATAATTTATATGCAAATATAAGAATCATTTTTATTTGCATAACATACAATAGAATTTAGATGCAAATATAAGAATCATCTTTATTTGCAAAACATACATTAGAATTTGTATGTGAAATAAAGAATCATTTATTTGCCACAACATACATTAGAATGTGTAGGTAAGTTAAAGTGATATCTTTATATGTTAATGCATACATTAGAATTTGTATGCAATTTAAAATAAACGTTTTTATGTGTTAGGTTATACATTGAAAACATATACAAATAAGATTATTTCTTTTATGTGTAAAAGTTAAGAATAATTATATACAAATTAAGTATAATGAAAATTATCTTTTTATTTGTCATCAGCAATAATGTCATATAAATAAATTATATTTTATCAGACATTAGAAATGTATAGGAAAATTATACGAGTAAATACATTTTATTTTGGCATTAGGAATATAATAGTATGTTTGTTCATTATCATCAACATGTTAGCAGAATTAAAATTGGTAAAATTCATTAACCAATTATTTATTTATATGAACTGTTGTTGGCTGAAAATCCCACACGGGTATTGGGATGATATTTGACATACACTAGTCCCAATATTTAGTTGTATGTCGATCGGTAGATTGACAGGCTGCGATGAGCATTATTATTTCATTTTAATGCTCACACAGTTGTAAAATTTCACTCTGGATGTAAATTGATTGTTTAATGTTTATTTATCATTTGTTGTCATATACATGCGATGTAGTAAATCCATATAACCGGAATTATATGGTAACTGATTGAGTCGCATTTCGATTCAGGATTTCTTTTAAAATAAAGAGTATTTTAAATAAAGAATATCTTTTAAAATAAAGAATATTTTGAATAAGGAATATTTTAAAATAAAGAATATTAATATTCAACGAAGAATAAAATGATGATTTCTATGTCCATTTTTGGATGGACACAAAAGATAAAAATATATTTTTATCAAAACGAACTAGTTATCAACTAGGAATAAATCTTTTAAAATTAAAATTTAATGAAGTCTTTCAATTAATTAATATTTAATTGGGATTAAATAAAAGAATTAGATTTTGGGTTATCGTGGATGTTGTCTTAAATAACACTGTTCTTATACCCTGTATGAAAGAATAAACCTTTAATTAAGATTATTAGAATTTCCAATTATATTTAGTAAATGGAATAAAATGATATGTGAATTGGGTTCATCATGAACTGTGTTTTTAACGACATTTGTTCTTTAACCCAATTAACAATAAAAATATGATTTAGAATTTATAAATCTTTTTATTAAGATTTAAAAAGAAATTTTCTAATGTTAAGTTTTCCAATTTAATATATTAAATTGGAATTAAGTGGAAATTCGATTTGATAATAATCAAGATAGGCTTATGTAAAAGAAGACTGTTACTATATATGGAATTTAAAAGGCTTTTCCGTTATTCCATTTATATTAGCAGTCTGATACGGAAATTTATATCGAATATATATTGATTTGATTTTTGTGAAAATTCCATATTTAATGGAAAATGATTTTGGGTTTATCGTGGATTGTGTTTTAAATGACATTGGTTCTTTAACCCAGTTAAAGAAAGATTAATTTCTCAAAAATTGAATAGTCATAAAGTAATGATTTTGATATTAAAACCAAATTGGAGTTTTGATAAATCTTTAAAAAGAAGATTTAAGATTAAATTTAAAAGAATTTATCTTTGATAAAATTGATGGGAATCTTTCCCCTTTTAATATGGATATCTTATTAAAAGTATATTCTAATTTGGAATGAGGCATATGATGTGTATCCATAGCACTTGAATTGTTGAATATAAATACGCGAGTTATTCGGAAAGACCGGGTTTAACCCATTTTGAATAATTACTACGATGATTAAAGTCAAAGACATTGAAGACGGTGGAAATGATAGAAATGATAGAATTAGATGTGATGGACACCTTGTAGGGTAAGCATAACGTGTAGAAATGATAGAATTAGATATGCATAATAATCTGTTAGGTAAACAACGATAAGCCGTAGTGACGGTGTAAGTTGAATTTATGATTAAATGAGAAAGAATAAGGAAAACTTGTAAAATAAATAAGTTATATTTAATCATAAATGGTAAGTGACATGTTAATTAGGAAACATGTGAATTGAGATATACTTAATAACGTATTAAGTAGAACATGTTATTGTAATGATGTAACCAAGCAAGAATGTAAAATAGATTGTGGATTACAGACCATGGGCCACAATTTAGGGAATAACATGTTGTGGGCTTATTAATAAACTTAAATGGATTAAGTTATATGATTAAAATTAATAAGCAACAGAAACTTGGTAAATTGGAATAAGAATTCAATATGAAGGGGAATAAAGTTAAATGAGAACCTGGTGAGGTAAGGCAAGCGCGTAAAAGAATGTTTAGACATAGGGTCTAACAACATATTAAAGAAAGGCGCTTGGACCAGTCTGTACGTTTGAGGGTGAATAACCCGAGGGGTAGATCATCGTGGTGTCATAAAACACGAGGGGAGAGCACATTCGTCTGATTTTTATGACGGCTTCAAAAGACTGGAAGGGGAAGCACACGGCTTCCAGTAGTCCTCTGTATGGTAACAGATATCTTAGGCTGTACTCGCAGAGGTTGGGTCTGCGCGTAATTACTAGGTGAGTGGGCCTTGACTGCAAATGTAGCTATGCAGTCAAAATGCTGTGACGAGGTAACACTAGGGTAGTTCGGCGGTTACCTCACGAGGCGGCGGAGGGTCACGACCAACAAGGATAGTAGACCATTGGATATCCGTCATCGGCAACCAGCGGGATGCGAAAAGACTAGAGCTAAACCCAAGATATTATTTCACCTTTCACTATCGAGGCACGAGGTTGAGGGTAGATGCCACACGGATGTTTAGATTGGTTGTTATTAGGGGCGGTCGCTTAGCTCTTGTAGTCTTTACTAGTTGAGAGAGGGGCCAAGGTGGGGCCATAGCCACAATGGAAAACAGACCCTAGGAATATTTGTATTTAGAGCCTCTTAAAGGCAGGCCTGCACAGGTATGGAAAGGCTTTCGGCCGAGTTCCGTGTTTCTTGTTTAGCCCTGCCACGGAACTCGGTGCACATTAGAGGACGTGCGATTAAGGCATCGAGCTACAATTACAGTACATACGTGGGACAGTCTAGATACTTGCATATCTGCTCTGAGTGGTGTATCGTAGACTAGAGGGAATTATTCCGATAAGTAATCTGATTTGATCGATGGTGGCAGTCCGTACGGTTACTTAGCATAGTAATGACAGATATATACGGAACGTAACATTGTTATATAGAGATCTATACGTCACTCCGGCGTAGGATGAGGGACTGCATTCTTTACTGTGACGGCCCGCCCCGCACCAGCCGACATTTCCAATGAAAGTGCGCTGTACCGATGTCCAACCGACACGGGACGGTCGCCAAAGAAAGGAAAAAGAAGAGAACTTACTGGTAAACTATCAAAGAACCTGTAGAATGTCTCACAGCGCATGGAATAAAATATAATAATAACATACTTGACATAAAACAGGTGAGACAGTGCATAAGCTGAAACTAAAACCTCATAGCAGCGGAAAATCCAATTACAGCTTATGTTCCACATCATCATTATTATAACTAAAAAAACTATCTCTAAAGCAAAAGAAAGGAAAGGTACACTACTATTGCCCAAAGTAGTGACCAGTAGCGACACAGGGAGAATATTTATATATATATCATATGTGGAAGCCTCCTGCTCGTCTCCGGTATAGCTACTCATGCATCACCAGCTAACCTGTCTCTAGTCTGCTCGTGAGAGCACCCAGAGTAATAAGAAGAGACATAAAACTCTGGGTCAGAAAAAAGTCAGGTTTGAGCGATATGAAGCAAAACAAAACAATAACAAGTATACTAAACCATACCTGAACCTGGACCTGCAACCAAAGAGTTAGCACAACATACCGCTCAATACTCTAAGGTGCCACTAACATATGGTATAAAGAATACGGGGTGGGGGTGTGCATGTCATAGTGATGGAAAACAAATCAAGCATAGCAACCATCCTCACATCTCTCACTCAATGCGTAAAGCATACGATATCCACCACTCTGATCACTAGACCCATCGAGGTAATGACGGAGTTCGACTTGTACAACTACTGCTACCACCAAGCTTCTCCCATGGGATCATGACCAAACCTTTTCAAATGACCCCACTTCATTGGTCTATAGCCCACTAGTCGTACCTAGGCTACTGTGGCCCTGAATCCGTCCACGTACCTCCCATACATAGTGATCCAAAGTCATGGACATCGCAGCAAAGCCCAACTCATGAAGTTAACTCTTTGGTTCCCAACTGGATCCTGAGTTCTACTTCCTATTTGGACTTCCTTTGCATCTCGGGTTTTGGTCGAGTAGGAGCTGGTCTTCAAAAGAGTCGTCGTGTAGAAGTAGCTTAAGTCTGGTTCGGTTCGGCTATACATCATCTTCAGATTTCTCATTCAGTTCGGGTCCTCTGGTTTGGCTCGGGTCTACCCACCCGTTTCGGTTCGGATGCCACTCTCCAACTTGGTTCGGTTCGGGTGCCTCTCTCGCTTCTGTTCGGTTCGGGTGCCTCTCTCATTTCGGTTCGGTCCACGTAGATCGAATCCCACACCTTCCTGCCGTTCCGATCCGACCCCAACTCCACTCGGTTTTAATGGCCTTCCTTTTTGACCTTGCATCCTCTTGTGCCAGGTTCCGGTCCGATCCGTACTCTCTTGCCCAGTCCACCGATCCGATCTAAGCCCAATATCTGATCCGACCCGAAACCCTGCACAACTTTCTGCAACTTTTTCCAGCAACTGTTTTACGCCATTTGACGGCGTTTTTAGCTAATCTATCTTTTCTAAATAATCACAAATCATTCCAAACAGTCATAGCAACATGTATAATCAACCACAAACACCCAAAACAATAATTTGATAGGTTAAAACGGATCAAACATAGCCAAAATCCCATATTTTCCCTTAAGCATGTTTAAGCAAAACTAATGATAGGATCAGTAAAACCTAACCAAACTAACCAAATTTCCTAACAGAGGCCTAAAACAATATTTCAAAATTTATCAATATTTTTCCAGATTTATAACATGTATAAATTCGCTAATTATCACTAATTACCCTTAATTAACCATAATTAGTGAGGAACTATGCAAATCACTCACCTTAGCCACAAACAGATTACCAAATATGAAATGATTCTCTGTTTGGTGCTGTTCCCAAGGCTATACAGCAGTTCTACCTCGATTCTTGTGCTAATCCGCTTTGATTTGATGTAGATTTGGCTTAATTAGTGATTAGAAGGTGATTTGGGTGTTTCAGCAAGTGGAGGCCATTGCTAGGGTTCTAAGAATGAAAGTGGCAGCTGTGAAAGTGAGAAAAAGGGTGTTCTCTAAACCCTAACAGCCCTTAAATACTCCAAATCCCGAAATTCCCCTTTGGGCCTAGCTATTAATCACCCGGTTAAGCCCAATTAAGCTGTTTTTCACCACCTGAAACTTGTTTCAGCCATATCTCCCAAACGGTGAGTCCGTTTGGCTAATGACCACTCTAAGGAAAGGTAAACTATCATCTGGATCTAATGGAAGTGGTTTCAGGTCAAAACTCCTTTCCAATCAAAAGTTATGGCCGAAACAAGATCAGCTAGGGGTAAAACGGTAATTTAAAAATTGGCAAAAATCATGAATATGGGAAATGACCTCAACAGTTGTCTCCTAAAGTTACATGACCATAAGACTTCGTATGTGAAAGAAATAAATATTATATGATCCTTCGATGCGTAGAATGCGGGTCGTTACATTCTCTCCCCCTTAAGAAATTTCGTCCCCGAAATTCCTTAACCCAAAAACATACAAGGAATCCCGCATGCCTACCAGCCACATACAACAATCAAACATGCAAAACAACAAAACAAGCCTATCCTAGCATGCGGAAAGACTAAATCTAAACTGAAATCTTACCAGGCGAAGAGTTCTGGATACGTCTTCCTAATGCTCTCCTCTGTCTCCCAAGTACAGTCATTCTCATTCTCGCCCCACTGAACTTTGACCAATTTCACCGCCTTCCTTTGAAGTTGCTTCGTATCGTTCCCAACAATACGCATAGGCTTGCGGTTCCCAACCGCCTCGGGTTCAACCTCGATATCATCCAACTGATCAAGTGAAATAGCCACATCGGGGTCGTGCACGAACTTCCTTAACTGGGAAACATGAAATACATTGTGAACTCCTGCCATCTTCTCTGGTAATTCAACTTTATATGCCAAATTCCCAATTTGCTCGAGAACTGGGAATAGTCCAACAAATCTTGGTGTTAACTTGCCTCTCATGCTATATCGTATCACGCTCTTCAACGTAGAAATCTTGACAAACACCAAGTTGCCAGTGGAGAACTTTAATTCTTTTCTCCTCCTATCGGCATAACTCTTCTGCCTATCTTGGGCAGCCTTCATTCGCTGTTGGATAACCTTAATCTTAGCTGAAGTTTCTCTTATCACATTTGGTCTAAGCACAAACTTCTCACCAGTTTCTAACCAACATGACGGTGAGTTACACGGTCTTCCGTACAAAGCTTCAAATGGAGCCATACCAATATTGGATTGGTAACTATTATTATATGCAAACTCTACTAGATGCAAATGGTCATCCCATGATCCACCAAAGTCTAATATGCAAGCTCTCGAGAGATCTTCTAATACTTGGTTTACCCTCTCTGTCTGTCCGTCGGTTTGAGGATGATACGTGGTACTGAGATGTAATTCTGATCCTAACGCCTCTTGTAAGCTCTTCCAAAATCCACTATTGAACAACGGATCTCGGTCACTCACAATGCCTTTGGGTATTCCATGAAATCTAACTACCCACTTTACATATAGTTCAGCTAACTTAGCTGCCGTCCTGTTTGACTTGACGGGTATAAACTTTGCACTCTTAGTCAATCGGTCCACAATCACCCAAATGCTATCATGGCCCGATCTAGTCCTTGGTAATCCATCAATGAAATCCATCGAGGCTTGTTCCCATTTCCATTTTGGAATTTCTAATGGTTGTAACAAACCACTAGGCTTCTTTTGCTCAGCTTTAACCAGCTGGCAATTCATGCATTTGGATATAAACTTCCCAATGTCTCTTTTCATCCCTTCCCTATAGTAGGTCTGCTTCATGTCTCGGTACATCTTGTTACCACCAGGATGTATAGTCAGTTTTGAGTGATGACATTCTCTAAGCACTTCATCTCTCAATCCATTGACATTGGGCACAATAAGTCTTCCATTCTTTCTAAGCCATCCATCTCGATCAAGCCCATACTTGTTCATCTCTCCGTCGATTCCCATCTCTAACTTTGAGATGATTTCCAATAAGTTAGGATCGTTCCTCTGACTGGAACCAATCCGCTCAACCAAAGTGGGTCTGATCGTCAAACTTGCTGACATTTCTGGATCCAGTCTGCACTTTGGTCTGAAATCATACCCCACGATGTACTCCAGTTGCTTCCATTCTAGAAACATAGCCCCTAAAATGGCATGTCTTCTACTCAATGCATCAGCTACCGCATTTCCCTTTCCTGGTGTATATGCGATGTCGAAATCATAGGAAGCTAAGAATTCTAACCATCTTTGCTATCGGAGATTTAGATCCTTCTGAGAGAAGAGATACTTTAACAATTTATGATCAATAAACAACTCGAATCTTTCTCCCAAAAGATAATGTCTCCACATCTTCAACGCGAACACGATCGCTGCCAATTCCAAATCATGGGTAGGATATCTTTTCTCATGCGGTTTCAGTTGCCGACTTGCATAAGCTACAACCCTACCTCCTTGCGTCAATACAGCACCTAGTCCGGTACCACATGCATCTGTGTATACCGTCATCTCTTCATACCCCTTAGGAATGACTAACACTGGTGCACATGTCAACTTTTCCTTTAGACTCTTGAATGCATTCTCGCACTTTTCGTCCTAGACGAAGGCTTGATTCTTCTTGGTCAACTGAGTCAACGGTGCTGCTATCTTGGAGAAGTCTTGGATAAACCTACGATAATATCCAGCTAACCCCAAGAAACTTCTTATGTCCATTGCATTCTTGGGCGTAGACCAATCTTGTACCGTAGCCACCTTCACTGGGTCCACGACGATACCATTTTCTGAAACAACATGGCCCAAGAATCTCACTTCCCTTCTCCAGAAGTGACACTTAGAAAACTTTGCTTTCAATTGGTGTTTTCTCAACACCTCCATCACTATCCTCAAGTGTTCCTTGTGTTCTTCCTCTGTCCTCGAATAAACAAGTATATCGTCCACGAACACAAGAACAAAATTATTCAACTGATCTCTGAATACCCTATTCATATGATCCACAAAATATGCTGGTGCATTGGTCAACCCGAATGGCATGACCAACCACTCATAAAAACCAAACGGCGTCCGAAATGCCATTTTAGCTAAACTCTCAGCTTCCACTCTAAGCTGATGAAAACCTATCGCGAGATCCAACTGGGAGAACACTCTCGCGCCACTCAGCTGATCAAACAAATCATCTATCCGCGGTAGAGGATACTTATTCTTCCTCGTCACCTTATTCAACTCGCGGTAGTCTACACACAATCAAAGGGAACCATCAGCCTTGGTAGCAAACACAACTGGTGCTCCCCACTCAGAAACACTTCTTCTGATAAATCCCTTCTGATAAAGATCACTTACTTGCACCCCGAGCTCTCGCTGCTCCCTTGGCGCCGTACGACGAAGTGGCATCATTATAGGTCTGGTATCTTTCACTAAATCAATACGGAACTCAATCTCTCGATGTGGTGGAAGCCCGGTCACTTCCTCGAAGACTTCCAGATACTAACCAACCACAGGCAAACCTGACAACTCATCATGCGGGATGTCAAGGGAATTTAGAAAACTAGCCATTACCCCATCACTAGGTAGACCACCAAACACTACCCTCCGTCCATCATTCGCTCTAGCTGTCACCAAAAAGCCCTCACAGTCTACCACCACCCCGTATCTTTGGAGCCAATCAACTCCCAAAATACTGCCAAACCCAGTAAAGCCCAAAACAAAGCAATCACAAACAAACATGCATCCATGACTCGATAAGACCACATTACGACAAATCATGCTAAGGCTAGTCGAACCACCAATCGGTTTCGTCACTACTAAAGGTCTATCGACAATCTCGGGCTCCAGTCCCAACCTATCTACCAGGTCACTAGATATGAAAGAACTGGAAGCTCCGGTATCAAATAAAACTCTAACAGGAACATCATAAATAGAAAGCATACCTTGAATAACGACATTCTTTCCCTTCTCCGGCGCAGTTGGGGCATTCGACGAAGAAGGAATAGCATTAAGGGCATATGCTTTCACCATCTGCTTTTCTTTAGGGGGTTGCAGACACTTGTCCTTGTGATGTCCCACTTGGCCACAGTTGAAGCACTTCCTGTCTGCTAGCTTTGCTCGACAACTACTAGCAAAGTGGCCCTTCTTGCCACAGCTAAAGCACTCAACATCTTTCTTCTTCTTCTGGCCATCCTTATTCTGGTTCTGCTTCCTCTTATACTGAGAACCATTTTTCCTCCACTGCTTGCTTGCGGTTTTGGCTCCTCTGCAGATGCAACCTCGGTCTTTGACTTGGGGTATAGACTCTCTGATCTTAAAACTTTTCCCATAATCGATTCAAACGTCTCATCGATGTGGTTAATAAGCCTTTCCCCAAAGTATTGATCCAAGCCTGTTATGAACTTCTCATTTTTCTTTTCGCTAGTATCTATTAGGGACAACCCATATTTCGATAAAGTGTCGAATTCGGCAATATACTCCGAGATAGCTCTGCCATTCTGCTTGAATTCCAAGAATTTCTTAAACAGCACTGACTTCTGAGCAGCAGGAATGAACTCATCGCTAAAGCGAACCTTAAACCGATCCCAACTAATCTGATCTTCGGGAGTAGCTGCCTTTATAGCATTCCACCAATTCATTGCCCGTCCTTGCAGCTGACGGGATGCTAGCCTTCTCTTCATCGCATCCTCGATACCCAAGTCTTCGAAGATACGCTCGCAGCTATCCAACCAATCTTGAACATCTGTGGCTGACTCCGTTCCGTGGAACGGCTTTCCACCAAGACTAGTGTAATCCTTGCAAAGCTTGGCGAAATCGGCCCTAAGCGCCTGCACCACTGCACCACCACCATTTGCAGCATTAGGGACTGCTCTTTGAACATCTCTAAGCATCTCTCTCATGAAGTCAGTGAACATAGTCCTCATGTCAGGAGCATTCCCATTATTAGCTCCTCTACCAGTACCCCTCGTATATCGGCTCATCGTTCAATCTGTAAAGAGAAATGATTAACCATCTCCATAGTGGTGCCAGTGCAGTGCGACTTCATCCTTAGATATACTAATAGTATACATATATATGCTCTTGAAAACCAAAATAATCACAATTACGCGCTCTCATATACGTATTATCCCTCCCTGGTGTCTTTCCCTAGGTTAACTACGCAACCTAGAGCTCTGATACGAAGTGTGACGGCCCGCCCCGCACCAGCCGACATTTCCAATGAAAGTGCGCTGTACCGATGTCCAACCGGCACGGGACGGTCGCCAAAGAAAGGAAAAAGAAGAGAACTTACTGGTGAACTATCGAAGAACATGTAGAATGTCTCACAGCGCATGGAATAAAATATAATAATAACATACTTGACATAAAATAGGTGAGACAGTGCATAAGCTGAAATTAGAACCTCATAGCAGCGGAAAATCCAATTACAACTTATGCTCCACATCATCATTATTACAACTTAAAAAAAACTGTCTCTAAAGAAAAAGAAAGGAAAGGTACACTACTAATGCCTAAAGTAGTGACCAGTAGCGACACAGGGAGAATATCTATATATATCATACGTGGAAGCCTCTTGCTCGTCTCCGGTACAACTACTCGTGCATCACCAGCTAACCTGTCTCTAGTCTGCTCGTGAGAGCACCCAGAGTAATAAGAAGAGACATAAAACTCTGGGTCAGACAAAAGTCTGGTATGAGCGATAAGTAGCAAAACAAAACAATAACAGGTATACTAAACCATACCTGAACCTGGACCTGCAACCAAAGAGTTAGCACAACATACCGCTCAATACTCTAAGGTGCCACTAACATATGGTATAAAGAATATGGGGGTGGGGGTGTGCATGTCATAGTGATGGAAAACAAATCAAGCATAGCAGCCATCCTCACATCTCTCACTCAGTGCGTAAAGCATACGATATCCACCACTCTGATCACTAGACCCATCGAGGCAATGACGGAGTTCGACTTGTACAACTACTGCTATCACCAAGCTTATCCCATGGGATCATGACCAAACCTTTTCAAATGACCCCACTTCATTGGTCTATAGCCCATTAGTCGTACCTAGGCCACTGTAGCCCTGAATCCGTCCATGTACCTCCCATACATAGTGATCCAAAGTCATTGACATCGACAACCCCTTAGCACACGTCCCGCAGCAAAGCCTAACTCATGAAGTTAACTCGTTGGTTCCCAACTAGATCCTGAGTTCTACTTCCTATTTGGACTTCCTTTGCATCTCGAGTTTTGGTCGAGTTGGAGCTGGTCTTCAAAAGAGTCGTCGCGTAGAAGTAGCTTAAGTATGGTTCTGTTCGGCTATACATCATCTTCATATTTCTCATTCAGTTCGGGTCCTTTGGTTTGGCTCGGGTCTTCCCATCCGGTTCGGTTCAGATGCCACTCTCCAACTTGGTTCGTTCGGGTGCCTCTCTCGCTTCGGTTCAGTTTGGGTGCCTCTCTCGCTTCGGTTTGGTCCACGTATATCCGATCCCACACCTTCCTGTCGTTCCGATCCGACCCCAACTCCAATCGGTTTTAATGGCCTTCCTTTTTGCCCTTGCATCCTCTTGTGCTAGGTTCCAGTCCGATCCATACTCTCTTGCCCAGTCCACCGATCTGATCCGAGCCCCATATAAGGTCCAACCCGAAACCCTACACAACTTTCTGCAACTTTTTCCAGCAACTGTTTTACGCCATTCGACGCCGTTTTCGGCTAATCTATCTTTTTTAAATAATCACAAATCATTTCAAATAGTCATATCAACATGTATAATCAACCACAAACACCCAAAACAATAATTTGATAGGTTAAAACGGATCAAACATAGCCAAGATCCCATATTTTTCCTTAAGCATGTTTAAGCAAAACTAATGATAGGACTAGTAAAACTTAACCAAACTAACCAAATTTCCTAACAGAGGCCTAGAACAATATTTCAAAATTTATTAATATTTTTCCAGATTTTTAACATGTATAAATTCACTAATGTAAAAGGTAGCTGCAATCAATCGTTAATGGCGTCCTCTCTTCCTTCTTCTCCTCCTCATCTTTCGAATTATCCTTCTAAGTATAAACCTTTCCTTCTTCCTCGATCTGTTTCTTCTTCGTCTCCTTCCTCTCATCGCTTTCGTTCTAGTCCCTCTTTCTCCAATCTTTACCCTTCGTCTAAAATTGTTCGCTCAACTCCATCCCGTTCTGTTCGTTTTAATATTCCTCACTCTTCTTCTCGTGCCTCTTCTTCTCATTATCCTTCTAATTGTCCTTCCATTCGAACGGATAAGAGTCAGGATCAGTCTCGCTCTTCTCCTCGTCAATCTCGTTCTTCTTTGAATTATTCTTCTAATCATTTTGCTGTTCTTTCTGATCATCCAGCGGTAGTTCCTCCTAAGTCTTATGCTCAAGTGGTTACAACGAAACCATTAACGCCTTCGAACCCAACTCCTAAGATGAAAATTAAATCACCTTTGCTAGAGTTTGTTTCAGTTCATCAAACTATCACCCAGCTGAAGAAGGAGAAATGATGTTTGAAATGTGCATGCAAAGGTCATGTGAGTTCCACGTGCAGAGACCCGACAATTTGTTTCAAATGTGGTTCAATAGGTCACTCTGTGCAAAGATGTTTACGAAAAAATTACTTCGTTGGTAGCTCCTCGGCTTCTGCAATTACAGCCAATAGTAACAAAAGTAATAATCATGCTCGTTGGGTCCCAAAACAACCCAATTGCTCTGCCAACTCAGCACATCAACAGTCACTTCGTAATGCTAGCCGTCAACTTACTCACCATGGAAATTACAATTTTTCGAAACTAGCTAATTATAATTCACTTCACTCTTCCCCTCCTGATTCACTTTCATCTCCAAAAAACAGAATTTTCCAAAAAATGGATTCCTCAAAATGCATTTTAGCAAAAACACTCTCAGGAAAATGGAGCATAGAAACCCTTCATCATGCCTTAGAAGTTAACCTTGAGCATGATATTTGGCCGATGTCGATTATCACTAACAATTCATTCTTGGTCCATTGCCCTTCTTATGGTAAAAGAGATCATGCACTTTTACTTAAAATCCTTACTAAGCCTGGAGCTGTGATTGGTTTGGAAGCATGGGATGAGGAAACAATGGAACCTGAACTGGAAAACGAATCATGGGCTAGGGTAGAAGGATTCCCTGAATTTTTAAAGTACAACGATGAAGCGGTGAAGGAAATACTTAAGCCGATGGGTAGAGTTTTAGCAGTTGATGATTGTGATTGGTGCCACGTTGACCACAGAGAATTATTGGTAAAATTACAATTTTTCAAAGGAATCGGCTCAAAAAATGAATTTGCAGCCTGTTTTAACAACAAAACTCACATCATCAAAGTCCAACGTTGTAAACATGAACATCCAGGTACAAGACCTGTACTCATATTCATAGGGAATAATGATGAGCAAGTGGTTCCGTGCATCCACAATGATCAAGATACAAATTCGGAGGATAGATTTGATGCAATGATTGAAGAGGCGATGATGTTACCACCTTTTCCCTCGATTTGTGGAGAGATTAACATGAACCCTAACTACCCAGAATTTGACGATCAAGAGATGGAACATGATGATCAAGAGGAAGTGAACCAGGAAGTAAAAGATGATCAGAACCAGAATGTGCAAGATGTTGAAGATAATCAGATTATCCCTTATGGTAACGATTTTTCTATGCTCCCTATTCAAGCCATTCCTTTTGACATCAGCTCTATTCCTCCTCCACAATCTCCTCCTCAGTAACCATGGTCTGATGACAATGATTGGCCTCAATTCATTTCCCCCATCTTTGTTCGTCGCAGTGGGAGACGCAACAATCCTGATGTTACAGGTAGTTTTCTTACTCCTGTTGTTTTTTCCACTTCAAATAAGCGTTTGAACAAAAAGATAGCAAACTGCATGGGTGTAAATTTACGTGACTCACACTATAAATCCATGCAGGCATTAGAAATAGAGCGTATTAATAGACATCAATGAAAGTGGTCACATGGAATGTACGGGGTTTGGGGGACCATTCGAAATGTCATGCTATAAATTTAGTTTTGTCCCCACTTAAAATAGATATCCTTTTCCTTCAAGAAACAAAACTCGTTGAGCCATCTAATTATCATTTTAGATTGATTGGAGGGTCCTTCTTGAGAGGTTGGACCTACGTTAATGCTATTGATACAAGAGGTGGCCTTATTACTGCATGGAATGATGCTGAGTGGTCTCTGTATCAAACTTTCCCTTCTCAATTTTCTCTTCATGTTGCTCTAAAAAATATTGCTTCTAATTCAATATATCTTTTTTTCAACATTTATGGTCCTCAAGATTATCATGAAAGAATTGCTATTTGGGAACATTGTAAACAAATGTCAAACAATGTTATTGGACCTTGGGTGATAGGGGGTGACTTCAATACTGTGAGATATCCTGATGAGAGAAAATCTTTTTCTTTATCTGCTGATTCTGAAGCCTTTTACTCTATTATCTTTGATTGTTGTCTTTTCGATCCCCCTATTTGCAATAGATCTTTTACATGGTCAAGCAACAGAATGAACCCATCCCTCGCCAAACTGGACAGATTTCTTTTCAATGAAGCTTGGGAAGAATCTCACCCATTATCCTTTGCTTCTGGCCTTGCTACTATTATTTCTGATCATTGCCCTGTTGTACTTGATTCGAGTTCACTATCTAATTTTAAACACCCATTTAGATTTGAGAGATTATGGTTACTTGAACCATCTTTTAAAGAATTTGTTCAAAAGGTTTGGGATAATCCTGTTCAATCCCAATCAGCCACTCACAGAATTATTCTTAAATAGAGATCTTTGAGAAAACCGATAAAACCTTGGGCTAAATCAATTTGGGGCTCAATTCGAACTCGTATATCTAATATCCAAGATGCTATCTTAGATCTCAATATTTTGGAGGAATCTCGTCCTCTTAATGATGTCGAACTAAACTCTCTCAATAATCTGGAATCTGAGTTGGACGGATTGTTTAAACAGGATGAAATGGGTTGGAAGCAGAGATCCAAAGCCAAATGGCTAAAGGAAGGAGATAGAAATTCAGCTTACTTTCATAGAATAGCTAATGGAAGAAGACGAGCATCACACATTCTTGAAATAACCCATGAGGGTCAAGTTTATTCAAACCCTGATGATATTTTTTCTCTTTTTTCCAACTATTATCGCTCCATTCTGGGTTGCTCATCCTTTGAAATTCCTCTTATTGATTGGTATTCTCTTTATCCTTCACCCGCTTCTATTTGTATAGATCAACCGTTCACTGAAATGAGGTATGGGCTGCGTTAAGAGACATGAATGATGATAAAGCCCCTGGGCCTGATGGGTTTGGGCCTTCCTTTTTTAAATCATTTTGGGCTATTATGAAAAATGATATTATGAATATGTGCAATGAGTTTTTTGAAAACCCTAATCTCATATCTCGTCTCAATTATGCAAATATTGTGCTTCTTCCCAAATTTGCCGGTGCAAACTCTTTGTCTGATTTTCGTCCTATCGGTTTGCTTAATACCACTTTCAAAATTCTGACTAAAACTCTCGTGAATCATCTTCAATATGTCATCGCTGATCTTGTTGGTGCTGAACAATCAGCATTTATTCTTGGACGAAACATTTCTGATTGCATTGCAGCTACTCAAGAGGTAATCTCTTATTGTCACAATATGAAAGTACCAGGTGTTCTTCTTAAATTAGACTTTTCAAAAGCATTTGCTCCGTTAATTGGGAATTTGTATTGCAAATGTTTAAACATAGGGGATTTTCCCAACGTTGGTGTAATTGGATAAAGGTTATTCTTACAACAAGTCATTCTTTAGTTTCAATCAATGGTGATATTGGGGGTTTATTTAAATCAAGTAGAGGTTTGAGGCAAGGCGACCCCTTATCCCCTCTGATTTTTGTATTAGTTGCTGATGTTTTTAATCAAATGGTTAAAAGAGTTATAGCCAACAACTACTTTAAAGGGATTCATCTGCCTAATTCCTCTCTGTCCATTTCTAACATTCAATTTGCAGATGACACTATCATCTTTTCCTCTCCTAACTTTAATCACATTTTTTGTCTCAAAGTTGTTCTCTATACTTTTGAGATTATCTCTGGTTTGCCAATCAATTTCTCCAAGAGCTCGATAATAATGTTAGGTGGGGCTGATCATCTTGGTTCTTCTATCTCAGCCATCTTAAACTGTCATGTTGATAAGTTCCCTATTTAGTATTTGGGTATTCCTCTTAGACCCACCAAACTACACAAATTGGATTGGATGCCTCTTATTCAAAAAATTGAAAAGAGATTATCTTCATGGAAGGCTAATGCTCTTTCTTCAGCAGGTCGTTTAGTGTTGGTTAAGGCTGTCTTATCAGCATTACCAACTTATTGGATGTCTATCCATAAATTTCCTAGGTGGGTAATTTCAAAAATTGATTCAATCAGAAGCCCGTTCCTATGGAATGGGAACAAGGTCAAAAAACAGGTTAATTGGCAAACTTCTTGCTTACACACTAGTCAGGGAGGTCTGGGTATCATTAACCTTTATAATTTTAACTTGGCTCTTTTATCTAAATGGTTATGGAGAATCGTTACTCCTGGCTCGTACCTTTGGAAGAATTGGATTCTTTCTCTCTACTATTCTAACAATCCTCATCTTGTTTTACACTCCTCTCTTCCTATCAAATCTTCTCCTTTCTGTTCTGGGGTTATTTCATGCTTACTTAGAATTAAAAACTTGTTTCAAGTCAAAGTGGGTAATGGGGGCTCTTGTTTATTTTGGTATGATATTTGGCATGGTCATATTCCCCTTCATTAAGTTTTCCCCATGCTTTTTCCTCACACTACTAATAGATTCTCCTCTGTAGCAAATTTGTTGCTTTTGGGTCCTTCTGCATTGTGTCCATCTTCTATTTTTAGTGTGCATGTTTTGAATGAATTACTTCTTGCATCCAGATTGTTAATAAACTCTCATCTTTCCTCTAATGAAGATAGCTGTTTTTGGGCTTTGTCTCCATCAAAAGGCTTCTCAGTCGCTTCGTTGTACAAATTCATTAATTTCTCTGGAAGGTTATTTTCTTTTCCTAGAATCTAGAAGATTCTCCTACCCCTTAAGATTTTATTCTTCAATTGGTGTTTGGTTCATGGTAAAATAAACACAAGAGCTAAATTGCATAGACTTAACCTGATTGAAGACTCCCGATGTGTTCTTTGTTCTATTCATGTTGAGACAATTGATCATCTTTTTCTGAATTTTGATTACTCATTTCCTGTCTTGGCAGCCACTAGTTCATTTTTACTTGGCTTTACTCCTGAGATTAATTCAGTTTTTGATCTCTGGGAATTTTCTGATGCAAATGCTGCTAGAGATTCATTCTTTGCAGTTTTCTGTTGGTGCATATGGAAACAAAGAAATGCTATGATATTCAACAAACCACTGAAGAGTTTTAGAGGATTATGTAATATTATAATTCATTTCTTTAAATCCTGGTCAGGTCATTCTGCTCCTTCAGTCAGATTTGCATTTGCTCTTCCAACAGCTACTAGTCCAGCGGAATCAGTGGGCTCTAATCACGGTGATTCTAGTCCAGACTTGCATTAAGAACCTTTCAGTTGCAGGATATCTTTTGCTATTTAATGATCGTAGCTTTTGGTTTATGTATGATCAGTTTTACATCTTTGCTACTGCTATGGATAGACTCTTTTTGTTGTTGTGGTAATGTGGGTTGTGATGATGTTTATTATGGCAGAACTTATTGTATAATTATTTCCCTTTTGACACAAAACTTTACGCTACCAGTTGGGCTTGTCAACTGGGTTATATAATTATTTATATTAACCTAATCGGCTGTGTAGTTACGCGCTACACATCCGTCTTTCTCAAAAAAAAATTCACTAATTATCACTAATTACCCTTAATTAACCATAATTTCTTAGGAACTATACAAATCACTCACCTTAGCCACAAAAAGATTACCAAATCTGAAATGATTCTCTGTTTGGCGCTGTTTCCAAGGCTATACAACAGTTCTACCTCGATTCTTGTGCTAATCCGCTTTGATTTGATGTGGATTTGGCTTAATTAGCGATTAGAAGGTAATTTGGAGTGTTTTAGCAAGAGGAGGCCATTGCTAGGGTTCTAAGAATGAAAGTGGCAGCTGTGAAAGTGAGAAAAAGGGTGTTCTCTAAACCCTAACAGCCCTTAAATACTCCAAATCCCGAAATTCCCCTTTGGGCCTAGCTGTTAATCACCCGGTTGAGCCCAGTTAAGCTATTTTTCACCACTTGAAACTTGTTTCAGCCATATCTCCCAAATGGTGAGTCCGTTTGGCTAATGTGACCACTCTACAGAACGGTAAACCATCATCCGGATCTAATGGAAGCAGTTTTAGGTCAAAACTCCTTTCCAATCAAAAGTTATGGCCGAAACAAGACCAGCTAGGGGCAAAACGGTCATTTAAAAATTGGCAAAAATCGTGAATATGGGAAATGACCCCAATAGCCGTCTCCCAAAGTTACATGACCATATGACTTCGTATGTGAAAGAAATAAATATTCTATGATCCTTCGATACATAGAATGCAGGTCGTTACATTTACGTTGGAGACCGTGCGATTGGGGTACCATGGGGTGTATCTCAATATTGAGAGATAACTACATATATTATATTAGCTGAATCCATGGGAAAGTAAATGGGTACGATGTGCGGATAAGTCTTGTGTTCTACTAACCGAAGTAACCTAATAATCAAGAAAATGTAATGGAACGATACTGGTAGGGATCATTTTATTTCTGATATACTAGTATCGGTGCGGTGTAGAGAAATGTATTTAGGAAGTGCAATATATCCTGTTCATCTTATCTTGCTCAATTCACTCTTGTTATTGTTACTGTTATCTTGTTCTTCCAGTTTTATACACTTGCCATGAGACTTTTATTTATTTATATTTAAAAGTAACTGGAATCGCCAGATTTTATGTCTGACCCTTTTTGTTTCCTCTTCTCTCTCTTCCGTTCCCCTCCCCCCCAGGTTCTCAGGGTGGAAGTGCTTAGAGTTGATTTGGATTCTTTCAGCTTAGCTTGGATTTTGGATATAGATGTACCGCTTCGACCTTTGGTCAACTCTCTTATGGCTTCACATGGGAAATATGGTTTTATGCTTTTGTACTCTGATATTTTTGGCAAGACAGATTATTTATGTAATTGGTTACTTCAAACTTATGATGTAAAATCATATTTGGGACCATGATGTTTTGATTTAAATAAAGTTTTTAATTCCGCTGCTATTTTACATGTCTGTCTTGTGATATTATGTTGTTGTTTACCTATAACTGAAACACCCCACCTCCGTTAAGGTCAGTCACAAAGGGAATGCCTTAACTTTGGTGGAGCATTATTGGTAAAAGACACAGATAATTTACAAGACAGATATATATAAGCAGCGGAAAAACTAACTTTATTTCAAACGTGGTTCATAACAAAACATTACAGCAAACTGTTTCAAACCAACTTCCAAATCACTACATCAAAATCTCTGTATTGATTATTACATAAAGAAGCATAAAACACAATAAAACTTCATAAATCCCCCAAGTAGTAGTGTGTCCAAAGCCATCGCCAAAAATAAGAAGTTCCAAGCTATGCATCACAGAGTCTTCAAGCTTGGAAAGATGAACGGTCTAAATTAAGCTGAGCTATTCCCTCTCTGGGTAACAGAAGGGGGGGGACAGAAGAAAAGAGAGTGAAAGAAAATGGGTTAGACATAAGTCTGGTAAGTCCAGTGATTACTCAACATGTAAACTGATAAGAGAACCATGACTTGAATAAGCTGGACACAGGACAATAATAAGGAAATAAGGTAACATAGGATAAGGTAAGATAAACAGGGCAAGATAAATAAGGCAAGATAAACTAATCATACGATCGCACTCATGTCCATATTCTCTGCACCTACTAGATATTTCAACCATTATCATGAGTTCAAACCCAGTGATTCCCTTTCATTGATCGACTCCTACCCGCACACGTTTTCCACTTGTGTCATACAGCCCCGCTCGATTGTAGATACATGTGCTGGACCCACCATAGGGTGTATCAAATCCTATGGTGGCAACCCGACACGATTCAAATGTACAGTGTATAACTACTGATGCCCAGTGCTTGCTTTTTCTACTCTGGAGTACGTGCACGCCCGTACTCCATCGGAACCTACACCGACGCACCAACCGCCATCGTTTTGACCGCTTATAATCAACCCAGTAATCATGCCCCACCCTGCCTAGTTCAGGGTACCATGATACATCTATGTGGGTTACTGCTGAAATGGGTCCCCGTTACTAGGGTTTCTAGTCAAATGTTAAATTGGTTAAGTGTCCAAGTTAACCTAAACCCACCCATCAGTTTAGTTAACATGTTGCATTGGTTAAGTGTTGCCCTAATTAACTTAACCCTACCATTCCTGACTTAGCTTTAATTCATTTATTAAAGAAGAAACCACTCACATTAGACATGTATTGTTGCAGTTACTGGATGTGCCGGTCGGGTCCGGGTAGTTTTACACCGCAACTCAGTCTAACCTCGGGTTCCTTTGGGCTCAATGCACTAACCTCCCACATTAGATATCGTTACGGTTGCTGGATGTGCCGGGCGGTTTTGGGCAGTCTTACACCGTAACTCAATCTAATCTCGGGTTAGGCATATTCGTCTTTTTCTAATTTTTACATATTTACCTCTTTATATTTATATGTAAATTATTGTCATTCAAGTCAAGCCCCACTTTCCTTTTTAAATCAAGTTCATAATTTTAGGTATAAAAATTTATACCACTTTATGCCATGAAGCATTTACATGTTCATGAGCCAAATATGCCAATTACATATAATTTCATATTTTTCCCCAATGTTACCCCTGTTAAGCGTTCGCATAAATCACGTAAAATGTTAGGCTCGATACATAGCCTAACCTGTACACAAAAGGGGAAAAAGTGGAACATGTAATAATTCCAACGTCATAAAAATATGGATCTTACTACACATGTGTCATATGAATATGGCATAGAACAATATACACTTAATTATGAACTTGCAAATTTAGATCTACTCAACATGAATCATGAAATAGGGGTTTTACATAGAATTACATAAACTTAACATTAGGCATGTAATTGTGAACTTCGCAAACTAGTTGGATCTAATCTAACATGAACCTAATCATATTAGCATGTAGTTTTGGGTCATATATGTAAACATGGTTGAACTTGCATAAAATTCCCAAATTGACATACAACATATAGATGTCATTACCAAATCATGCGACATAAAATGTCATCGCCCAATTATACAACATAGTATGTCATCGCCAATTTACACAATATAATATCCGTCGCCAAATTATACAATATGGAATGTCATCGCCAAATTACACAATATGATATCCATTGCCAAATTATACAATACGGTATGTCATCACCAAATTACACAATATGATATTCCATCAAATTATAATATGTCATTGTCAATTTATGTCATTGCCAAAATATATAACATAATATGTCATTGACGAATTATACAACATATAGATCTATCTCAAAGCATTTAACATTTATCATTATATCACATACAACATGATCACAAACATGATAAGAGTCATTGTCTTAATCAATTCAGTTTTAACAGAAAGGATAGGCATAGATTTACATTAGGCGATGTTCTAAATCCAGTTATTTAGTCACAATTCTAGTATCGTTTAGGTCTAATGATAACTAGACTTACAAAAAGGAGGCTAGTCTTGAGTTCTGGGATCTGTATTCTAAATTTGTATAGCTCTCCTTTGTTGTAGAAATTGAATTCTCTTAGTTGAATTAGATTTGATTTGCAATTCCTACTTGCTTTCTAGTTGAATGAGAATGGCGGCTACTCTAGGTTGAGTGTTGACATCATGACGGTCTTAGGAATATTTTTGTGTGGCTTTAGGGTTTAGATTTAGGTTTCTTATATAGAAGTTTGATTTAATAGGAGCCGTCAGATTAACCTAGAGCAAATCAAAGCCATTCAAACCTAAGATAACCAACCAGAATGTGCCACGCAAGCCCTAATGACACAACAATTCGTCACAGGAGAAAACACGTCAGATTTCAGATCTGACCCGAGGGGAGGTCGACCCCTAGGTCGACCTGTATGGGGGGAGGTCGACCCCTAGATGACCTCCTGGTCGGTCTGGACTTGGGCGGGAAATTTCCCGCCTAGCCCGCTTCTGCTTCTGGTTTTGAATTTTGAATTTTCTGAACTTTATTCTGAGCTGTTTATTTTAAATTCTGAATCTTCTGAAGGTCATAACTCCTTCATACGGATTCCGATTTACGCAAACTCGGACTCTATCTCAAGCAGAATTCCGAGACGAACGCAATGGCGTAACCCGTTTCCCTTAATTTTCACATTTGAAATTTATTATTCTTTAATTCATTACTTTAATGTTTACAGAAAATGCGGGGTGTTGCATTCTCCCCTCCTTAAAGGATTTCGTCCCCGAAATCTTCAAGTCAAGAAGAACGTATATCCTACCATCCAATCATCCATCTACTCAACCATCAAACACAGGTGTCCATTGTCCTTAAAAGACTTCTAGTGCTTCATGATCATATGCATAGTGTGTGTACATGTCCTTATCTAATGCAAAATCAGGCAGTCTACTGATTCAGTTGACCTCCTTAATGCAAGCCATGTCGGTACCATGAGTCCATTATGTATGCAATCATCCTTAATCATACTTTCTACATGAGTGCACAATCATTCATACAAATGCAATGTCCATATGATAACACATCAAGTTTCAATCATATACAGGTACATATATGCATATGCAATATGAAAGTGACTGAGCCGATCTAACACCTAATGTGTGTGTTTATGCATCCACGAGCAACCACTTGCAACCATCAATCATAACATGTTTCAAATACATGTTTGCATCCATTGGTTTCTACCTAAGGATCGAGGATAGCACTGAGGAAAAATACTAAAAAGATAGATACGAGCATGAACAACTTAAGGAAAAAGAGATCAAAGATGTACCCTCAAAAAGAAAAGGGTAGGCTACGCGTATCTTGGCCTCAGTCTCCCAAGTCGTGTCTTCCTCAGCGTCACTCCATTGAACTTTAACAAGTTTGACTTCGCGGTTGTGTAGCTTTTTGACTTCTGTACCTAAGATACGAGTTGGAACCGTTCTCACAGTCGCCTCTCATTCTACTTCTACTTCCTCTAATATGCTTGGTTCCACCACTTCCGTAGATTCATGTAAGCACTTTCGTAGGTGAGAAACGTGAAAGACATTATGAACTCCAGCCAATCTTTCGGGCAGCTCTACTCTGTAAGCCATCTTCCCAATCTTTTCAATGATAGGAAACGGCCCTACAAATCTTGGTGCCAACTTTACTGCGGATATGAAGCGAATGACGTTCCTCAAAGGAGATACATTAAGGAAAACCCTGTCCCTAACCTCAAACTCAAGGTTGGTCCTTCTTTTATCTGCGTAGGACTTCTGTCTATCTTGGGCAGTCTTCATTCTTCTTCGTATCAAGTCCACTTTCTCTGAAGTCTCTCTAATCATATCTGGTCCAAATATGAGCTTGTCTGTAACCTCCCACCAAAAAGTTGGTGATCGGCATGGTCTTCCATATAAAGCTTCGAAGGGTGCTATGCCTATGGTGGCTTGGTAACTATTGTTGTAGGCAAACTCCACCAAAGGAAGGTGATCTTCCCATGTTCCTCCAAAGTCAAGAATGCATAGTCTCAAGAGGTCTTCTAATACCTTGTTCACGCTTTCCGTCTGATCGTAGGTTTGAGGGTGATAGGTCGTGCTTAAGCATAGTTGTGTGCTTATAGCCTCTTGCAAGCTCTTCCAAAACTCGCTCGTAAAGATAGGATCTCGGTCACTTACAATGCTGGTGGGTATCCCATGGAGTCGAACTATCTCTTTAAGGTAAATGGATGCTAAAGATGAGGCAGTCCTCCTACTTTTAACGGGTATAAAGTGAGCGCTTTTTGTGAGCCTGTCCACTATTACCCAAATACTGGTATTGCCCCTTCTTGACATTGGCAGCCCATCAATAAAGTCCATTGAAATGCTATCCCATTTCCACTGCGGGACTTCTAGAGGATGAAGCAAACCACCAGGCTTCTTTTGCTCCGCCTTGACTTGCTGGCATATCAAACACTTAGCGACGAATTCAGCTACATCCCTCTTCATGCAATTCCAAAAGAAAACCCTTTTTACGTCTTTATATATCTTGTCTCCACCTGGGTGTATGGTCAACTTGGAATGGTGTGCCTCTTCGAGAACCTTCTTCACCAAATCCCTTGCTTGTGGGACGCATAGCCTTCCATCCCGCCTCAACCATCCCTTATCATCGATGGAGTATCTATTGAGGTGACTAGAAGTCTCACCCTAATTAGCTTGTCCATCACATCAACTAGCTGAGGGTCTTCACGTTGCGCAGTTCCTATTGAATCCAAAAGAGTAGGCCGCACTTCTAGCGATGCTAACAAACCAGTCACATGATCGATGGAGGGTCTAAAGTCAAAATTGGCCATGTACTCCAAGCTCTGCCTTTCAACAAAGAGAGGGCTTAAGGTCAGCTTCTTTCTACTCAAGGCGTCTGCTACTACATTGCCTTTGCCAGGGGTATAGGAAATCTCAAAATCGTAGGATAACAAGAATTCCATCCACCTTTGTTGCCTCAAGTTAAAATCTTTCTACGAGAAAAGGTACTTCATCGATTTATGGTCAGTATATAATTCAAACTTCTCACCTAGGAGATAATGGCGCTAAGACTTAAGCGCAAAGACGATGGCAGCCAATTCTAGGTGGTGGGTTGGGTAGTTTTTCTCGTGTACTTTCAACTGCCTGCCTCCATAAGCTACTACCCTCCCTTCTTGCATCAAGACAACACCTAGTCCCGTACCACATGCATCCATGTATACAGTAAACATCTTGCTCCCATCCGGCAATGTCAGAACTGGGGCTATTGTTAGAGCTCTCTTTAATCGTTGGAAAGCAATATCGCAATCCAAATCCCAATTGAAAGTTCGGTTCTTCTTCGTCAACTTCGTAAGCAGAGCTGAGATTTTCGCAAAGCCTTTGATGAACTTTCGGTAAAAGCCCGCTAGCCCGAGGAAGCTACGGACCTTGGTCGCATTCCATGGAACCTTCCAATCTTGCACCGCAACTACTTTTGCGGGGTCCACGACTAACCCTTCTTTGGATACCACATGTCCAAGAAATCTTACTTCCTCTCTCTAGAAGTGGCATTTGGAGAATTTGGCTTTCAACTGATGTGCTCGAAGAGTATCCATGATTTCTTTTAAATGCTGAGCATGCTCTTCCTCACTCTTTGAGAAAATCAAAATGTCATATACGAAGACCACCACAAACTTATTGAGGAACTCCCTGAATACGTTGCTCATCAAATCAACGAAGTAAGCGGGTACATTTGTCAGGCCGAAAGGCATGACAAGCCACTCGAAGAAACCATCTGGAGTTCTGAACGTGGTCTTATTAATGTTGTCTTCAGCCACTCTCAGCTAATGAAACCCAGTAGCTAAATCTAGTTGGGAGAAAACCGATGCACCTACAAGCTAATCGAACAAGTCATCTATTCTTAGAAGTGGGTGCCTATTCTTCTTGGTCAGCTTGTTTAGCTCCCTATAGTCAACGCATAGGCGAAGCGAACCATCCGCTTTAGTTGCGAACACTACTGGAGCACCCCGTTCAGAAATGCTCCGCCTTATAAACCCCTTCTCAAGCAACTCTTTAGCTTGCATGCTGAGTTCTTTCCTCTCCCTTGGATCCATGTGTCTAACGGGTAAAGCAACGGGTTTTGCATTATCAACGAGGTATATGCGGAAGTCTATCTCCCGCTTCGGAGGTAACCCTTTAACCTCTTCAAAGACATCCGAGTATTCACGGACTACTCTAACAGACTGCAAATTATCAATAGACGCATCAAGAGATTCTAGATAGCTAAGTATAACAGAGTTCATGGGATTACAAGAAATTTCGAGAGTGTCACCGAGGCGAGTCATGAGTCTAACCACTCTCCTTTCACAATCGAGGATGGCACCATTACTGGATAGCCAATCCGTGCCTAGAATCAACCCATAGCCCATGAAGCCCAAAACATAGGAATTGCATCTAAACCCCAAACTTAGTATAGAAATTTCCAAATCCAAACAAATCATTGACAAATAAGTTGAGCCCCCAATTGGATTTGAAACAACCAAGGGATCCTCTACTAAACTGGTGTCTAGGTGCAGAGATTCAACTAAAGCAGTAGATATAAAAGAGTGCGATGCGCCAGAATCAAAGAGTGTACGAACATGATGATCAAAAAGATAAACTAAACTCTGTACATAAACATTTCTACATCATTCTTGCGGAGGTGCCATGAGAGCGTGAACCTGCCCTCTAGAAGTAGATCCAGCTCTCTGCCCTTGTCCTTGTTTTCTTGGGCAGTCCCTAGCCATGTGTCCTGCCTCGCCTTAATGGAAACAACCACCTATCTTCCTTTTCTTCTTCCTACAGTCCTTAATCAGATGTCCAGGAATGCCACAAAAATTACACTTCCTCTTGTCACGGGTTTTGTTGTTCTTCCCGCCCTTCTTGGAATCTGTCTTCTTGCTCTGTGATCCTTCCCCTTTCTTATCCTGAGGTGCTTCCTCCTTTGTCTCCTTCTTTCCAACCTTATCTTCTTCTTGTAATAGTGCCATGTCCACCAGCCTCTCATAAGTCGCACCCATATGTATATGGGACATAGCTACGCTGAGCAGTGGCTCATTCAACCCTTTAACAAAGAGGAGATCCTTCTTATGTGGAGTGTTCACTAACTCCAAACCTAGCCAGCTGATTGAATTGGTTAACGTATTCCTTGACCGACATACTTCCCTGTTTGAGAGCTAAGAACTTCTCCATCTGTAGGCTTCGTTCAGCTTGTGAGAGGAATTTCATTTCAAACCTCATTCTAAAATCCATCCAAGTTTCAACTGGTCTTTCAGTGTTAGTAACTTCCCACCAATAGGAAGCTTCGTCTTTGAGCAACCACACGACCAACTGTATCTTCTGTGTATCATCCACTTCGAAGATATCAAACAAATCCTCAGTTTCTTTGAGCCAGTTTCTTGCTTCCACGAAGGATTCATTTCCATTAATGTTCTTTCCACCCATGGCTCGAAAGTCCCTACATATTTTTGAGAAAGCATTTGCACGAGGAGGAGGAGGAACCGCAACAGCTGGGGGAGGAGGAACGTCTGCTAGGCCTGCGGCGTTAGCCCTAGCTTCTAGGTACCTTCGGAACCAGCCAGGTACCAGCATGCCCTCTGGAAGGTTAAGATCCCTAGACATGCTGAAACGAAAAAGGAAAGATTCAAAACAAAGAATAAAAAGATAGTGCATATGGCTTTGGGGGATTATGCCTTTTTTTAAAAATAAAACACTTTTTCTCGAAAATTTCTTTTTGAAAAACAGTTTTCAAAATTTTTATCTGATCTGGTAAACCTTTGCTCTGATACCAAGTGAAACACTCCACCTCCGTTAAGGTCACTCACAAAGGGAATGCCTTAACTTTGGTGGAGCATTATAGGTAAAAGACACAGATAATTTACAAGACAGATATATATAAGTAGTGGAAAAACTAACTTTATTTCAAACGTGGTTCATAACAAAACATTACAGCAAACTGTTTCAAACCAACTTCCAAATCACTACATCAAAATCTTTGTCTTGATTATTACATAAAGAAGCATAAAACACAATAAAACTGCATAAATCCCCCAAGTAGTAGTGTGTCCAAACCATAGCCAAAAATAAGAACTTCCAAGCTATACATCACAGAGCCTTCAAGCTTGGAAAGATGAACGGTCCAAATTAAGCTGAGCTATTCCCTCCCTGGGTACCTGAAACACCCCACCTCCGTTAAGGTCATTCACAAAGGGAATGCCTTAACTTAGGTGGACGGTTATAGGTACAAGACACAGAAAACTTTACAAGACAAATAAATATAAGCAGCGAAATTAAATTATTTATTTCATACGTGGTTCAATACAAAAGCATTACATCAAATTGTCTCAAAATAACTTCCAAAACATTACAACATAATTTCTGTCTTGATTATTTAATAAAGAAGCATAAACCATAAATAAAACTGCATAAATCCCCAAGGATAGTGTCCAAGAGCCATAGCCAAGGTGAGAGAGAGTCCAAATCATACATCTACTTTCTTGAAGCTTGCAAAGAGTCTGACTAAGCTGCAGTATTCCCTCCCTGTGGAACTGGGAGGGGAAACGGAAGAAAAGAGGACGAAGGAAACCGGGTCAGACAATATGTCTGGTAAGTTCGGTGATTACTAGTATTTAAACAAGGAAAGGGGCCATGACAGTAATAACAGAACATAGGACAATACCCTAATATAAGATAAGAGGAACATGTGATCGTACTCATTACTATAGTCTCTGCACCTACTTAACCATTGGTTCAACCGGCCCTACGTGTTAATAACAAACGATCCCCTTAATGATCGGCTCCTACTTGCATGCATTCATATCCTGCGTCATTCGGCCCCGCTTGACTGTAGATACCTGTGCTGGTACCACCATGGGGTGTATCAGTCCCTCTGTTGGCAACCCAACACGATTCAAGATGCACAACGTATACTACTGATGCCCAGTGCCTGATTTTTCCACTCCGGAGTACGTGCACGCCCATACTCCGTCGGAACCTACACTGGCCCACCAACCGCTGATGTTTTGACCGGTTATAATATGCCCAGTAATCGTGCCCCACCCTGCCTAGTTCCAGGGTACCATGATACATCTATGTGGGTTACTACTGAAATGGGTCCCCGCTGCTAGGGTTTTCTAATCAACATGTTTATTTGGTTAAGTGTCCAAGTTTACCTAACCCCACCCATTCGTTTAGGTAACATGTTGAATCGGTTAAGTGTTTACCTAATTGACTTAACCCTACCAATCCTGACTTAGCTTTAATTTATTAAAGTACCAACCACTCAAATTAGACAGGTATTGTTGTGGTCGTTGGATGTGCCGGTCAGTTCCGGGGAGATTTACACCACAACTCAGTCTAACCTCGGGTTCTTTTTGGGCTTGATGCACTAACCACCCACATTAGACAAGTCTTGTTGTGGTCAATGGATATGCCGGTCGGTTCCGGGCAGATTTACACCACAACTCAGTCTAACCTCGGATTAGGAATATTCGTCTTTTTCTAAATTCACATTTTTCTATATATGTTTAATTTCTTTATGTAAATTAAATTAAATTTAATCATGCCATAATTATCCTTTGATTATGCTCACCATAAATGGTATATCAAATATAACATTTTATGAACAAATCTATGCCATGATTTTTCATATTTTCCCATCGCTACCCCCGTGGAACGTACGCATGAATCACATAAAATGTTGGGCTAGTAAATTAGCCCAACCCATAAACAAGAAAAGGGTAATAAATAAGGGACATGAAATAAACATAGCATACATTTCAACTTGTCATGTGTAACTTGGCATGGAGGTATCATTTAACTTTAATTAAATGGGTAAAGGTGAACTTGTGACTAAGTTGGGTGTAATTGTCATGTAAACTTGACAAAGGTCTAGCATGGAGGTTTAACATATAATCACAATTTCAACCCACAACTTAGCATATTAACTTATGTATGTCAAAACATGCGAAAGCTACTATAATCATTTTTAAATTGCAACTTAGCATGATAAATTATGTGTGTTAAACATAAGAGGGCTGCTATAAACGTATTCGAATCACAATTTAGCATAATACTTATGTGTTAAAACATAAGAGGACTACAATTCCAAATTTTACAACATAAATAGATTCAACCTAACATGAATATACATGAGTGTTGATCTAACATATAAGCATGTGTTTTAGATCATAAACTTGCAAATAACCACCAATTTATAACATGACATGTTTCACCATTTAATTGGCAAAATAAATCCATTACCAATCATAATAGATTCCAATAACATACAATATGTTCATCACCACAAGCATATAGACATGATTAATATATAATATGTTCATCACCACAAGCATATAGACATGATTAATTACAACGATACTTTAAGATAAACGAGAATCAAATCTTATACATAAGCATCATTCTATATTCACATTACAACACGTCATGATTCATTTGAAAGAACGTTTAAATCTGCGTAATAACCAACTTACAAACTAAAAAGGAATTCTTGCGTTCTGAAATTTGAATTCTAAAATTGGTAAGCTCGCCTTTGATGTAGATCATTGAATTTGATAACATTTAATTTGATTTTTGATTCAGGTTCTTATCTTGTCTTTGAATTGGAGACGGCTACTACAAGTTTTCTATTGACAGCATGATAGTTCTAGGATTATTTTTGTGTGATTTTTAGGTTTGAGCATTGGGTTGTTTATATAGAATTTCAATTCAATTTAAGCCATCGGATGATCCTAGGGTTAACCACAACCATTCAATCAAGATAGGGTGACACCTCAGCACTGAGTCACAAAATCGTCACCTTTCAGATCTGCCCGCCGGGGGGGGGGGGGGGTCGACCCGCAGGTCGACCTGTAGGGGGGAGGTCGACACTAGGGTCGACCCCCTGGTCGACCTGGGTCTTGGGCGGGAATTTTCCCGCCCAGCCCGCTTCTGGCTTCTGATTTGAAATTTGAATTTGTTTTCAAGCTGTTTGAATTTATTTGAATTTTCTGGAAACTTCCGACAGCATAACTTCTTCATATGAAGTCCAATTTACGCAAAATCAGACTCTATCTCAACCAGAATTCCGAGAGAACACAATGGCGTAACCCGTTTCCCTTAATTCTCACATTTTAAATTAAGTATTGTTTAATTCGTTACTATACCGTTAACAGAAAATATGGGGTGTTACATTCTCCCCTCCTTTTAGGATTTCGTCCCCGAAATCCTCAAATCGAGAAGAACTTATATCCTACCATCCAATCACCCATCTACTCAACCATCAAACACAGACGTCCATTTTCCTTAAAAGATTTCTAATGCTTCATGATCATATGCATTGTGTGTGTACATGTCCTTATCTAATGCAAAATCAGGCGGTCTACTGATTCAGTTGACCTCCTTAATGCAAATTATGTCAGTGCTATGAGTCCATTATGAATGCAATTTTTCCTACTCAAAATTTCCTACATGAGTGCACAATCATTCATACAAATGCAATGTCCATATGATAACACATCAAGTTTCAATTCATATACCAATACATATATACGTATGCAATATGGAAATGACTGAGCCGATCTAATACCTAATGTGTGTGTATATGCATCCACTAGCAACCACTAGAAACCACTTGCAACCACTTGCAACCATCAATGATAACATGTTTCAATTACATGTTTACATCCAAATGGGTTCCTAACTAAGGATAAAGGATAGGATCGAGGAGATCAAAGATAGATATGAGCATAATCTTAAGGAAAAAGAGATTAAGGATGTACCCTCAAAAAGAAAAGGGTAGGCTGCGCGTATTCTGTCCTCAGTTTCCCAAGTCGCGTCTTCCTCAGTGTCACTCCATTGAACTTTGACGAGCTTAACTTCATGGTTGCGTAGCTTTTTGACTTCTATTCCCAAGATATGGGTTGAACTCTCCTCACAGTTGCTTCTCGTTCAACTTCAACTTCCTCTAGCATGCTTGGTTCTACCACTTCCACAGACTCGTGTAAGCATTTCCGCAGGTGAGAGACATGAAAGTTAATATGAACCCCGGCCAATCTTTCGCGGAGCTGTACCCTATAAGCCATCTTCCCAATCTTCTCAATGGTAGGGAACGGCCCTACAAATATTGGTGCTAACTTTCCTACGGATCCAAAGCTTGACGTTCCTCAAAGGAGATACTTTAAGGAACACCTTGTCTCCAACTTCAAATTCAAGGTCAATTCTTCTTTTGTCTGCGTAGGACTTCTGTCTATCTTGGGCAGTCTTCATTCTTCTTCGTATCAAGTCTACTTTCTCTGAAGTTTCCCTAATCATGTCTGGTCCAAGTATGGGCTTGTCTGTGAACTCCCACCAGCAAGTTGGTGACCTGGACGGTCTTCCATATAAAGCTTCGAAAGGCGCCATGCCTATGGTGGCTTGGTAGCCATTGTTGTAAGCGAATTCCACCAAAGGTAGATGATCCTCCCATGTACCTCCGAAGTCAATAATTCATAATCTTAAGAGGTCTTCTAATACTCTGTTGACTCATTCCGTCTGGCCATCAGTTTGAGGGTGATAGGTCGTGCTTAAGTATAACTGTGTGTCTACAGCCTCTTGTAAACTCTTCCAAAACTCGCTCGTGAAGATAGGGTCTCGATCACTCACTATGCTGGAGGGTATCCCATGGAGTTGAACTATCTCTTTAAGATATATGGATGCTAGAGATGAGGCTGTCCTTCTACTGTTGACGGGTATAAAGTGGGCGCTTTTTGTGAGCCTGTCCACTATTACCCAAATGCTGGTATTGCCCCTTCTTGACCTAGGAAACCCATCTATAAAGTCCATCGAGATGCTATCCCATTTCCACTGTGGGACTTCTAGAGGATGGAGCAGAGCACCAGGCTTCTTCTGCTCCGCCTTCACTTATTGGCATATTGAACACTTAGAAACAAATTCAGCTACGTCTTTCTTCATACCATTCCAAAAGAAAACTCTTTTGATATCTTTATACATTTTGTCTCCGCCTGGGTGTATGGTCAGCTTGGAATGGTGTGCCTCTTCTAGAACCGCCTTTACCAAATCCCTTACTTGTGGGACACATAGTCGTCCATCTCGTCTCAACCAGCCCTTGGCATCAATAGAGTATCTATTGAGGTGACTGGAAGTCTCACCCCTAATTAACTTGTCCATCACATCGGCTAGCTGAGGGTCTTCTCTTTGCGTGGCTCCGATTGAGTCTAATAGAGTTGGCCCCACTTCTAACGTTGCTAGCAAAGACAGGTACAAAGTCATAGGAGGGTCTGAAGTTAAATCTTGCTATGAGCTCCAAGCTTTTCCTTTCCACAAAGAGAAGGCTTAAGGCCAGCTTCTTTCTACTTAAGGCGTCTGCTACTACATTGCCCTTGCCAGGAGTGTAAGAAATCTCAAAATCGAATGAGGCAAGAAACTCCATCCATCTTTGCTGCCTCAAATTGAGATCTTTCTGCGAGAAAAGTATTCCAACGATTTATGGTTAGTATACAGTTCAAATTTCTCACCTAGGAGATAATGGCGCCAAGACTTAAGCGCAAAAACGATGGCTGCCAACTCTAGGTCGTGGGTTGGGTAGTTTTTCTCGTGTACTTTCAACTGTCTTCCACCATAAGCCACTACCTTCCCTTCTTGCATCAAAACAATGCCTAGTCCCGTTCCGCAAGCATCTGTGTATACTGTAAACATCTTGCTTCCATCAGGCAATGTCAGAACTGGGGCTATTGTTAGAGCCCTTTTCAAACGTTGGAAAGCAATATCGGAATCCAAATCCTAATTGAAAGCTAGGTTCTTCTTTGTCAATCTTGTCAGTGAAGCTGAGATTTTTGCAAAATCTTTGATAAATTTTCGATAAAAGCTTGCTAGCCCGAGAAAGCTTCGGACTTCGGTTGCGTTTCGAGGAACCTTCCAATCTTGCACAACAACCACTTTCGCGGGGTCCACAACTATTCCCTCTTTGGACACCACGTGTCCAAGGAACCTAACTTCTTCCCTCTAGAAATGGTATTTGGAGAATTTCGCCTTCAACTGATGTGCACAGAGAGTATCCATGACTTCTTTTAGATGCTGAGAATGCTCTTCCTCATTCTTTGAGAAGATCAAAATATCGTCTACGAAGACCACCACAAACTTATTGAGGAACTCTCGGAACACCCTGCTCATTAAATCAACAAAGTAAGCGGGTGCATTTGTCAAGCCGAAAGGCATGACAAGCCACTCGAAGAAACCATCTGGACTTCTGAACGCGGTCTTATCAATGCTGTCTTCAGCCACTCTTAGCTGATGGAACCCAGTAGCTAAATCTAATTGGGAGAAAACCGATGCACCTACAAGCTGATCGAACAAATCATCTATTCGCGAGAGTGGGTGCCTATTTCTCTTGGTCAGCTTGTTTAGCTCCCTATAATCAACGCACAGGCGAAGCGAACCGTCCGCTTTAGTTGCGAACACTACTGCAGCACCCCATTCAGAAGTACTCCGCCTTATAAACCCCTTCTCAAGCAATTCTTTAACTTGCTTGCTGAGTTCTTTCCTCTCCCTCGGAGCCATGTGTCTAACGGGTAAAGCAACGGGTTTTGCGTTGTCCTATCTCCCGCTTCGGAGGTAAGCCCTTTACCTCTTCAAACACATCCGAGTACTCACGGACTACCTTACAGACTGCAAGTTCTCAACGGACGCATCAAGAGATTCTAAATAACTAAGCACAACGAAGTTCATAGGATTACAAGAAATTTTGAGAGTGTTACTAAGGCGAGTCATGAGTCTAACCACTCTCTTTTCACAATCGAGGACGACACCATTACTGGATAGCCAGTCCATGCCTAGAATCAACCCATAGCCCGTGAAGCCCATAACCAAGGCATTACATCTAAACCCAACGCTTAGTATAGATATTTTCAAATCCAAACAAACCATTGACAAATAAGCTGAGCCCCCAATTGGATTTGAAACAACTAAGGGATCCTCTAATATACTGGTGTCTAGGTGCAGAGATTCCACTAAAGCAGTAGATATAAAAGAGTGCGATGCGCCAGAATCAAATAGTATACGAATAGGATGATCAAAAAGATAGACTAAGCTTTCAACAGAAATATTTCTACCTCGTTCTTACGGAGGTGCCATGAGAGCGTGAACTTGTCCTCCAGGAGAAGATCCAGCTCCCTTCCCTTGCTTCCGTGGGCATGCCCTAGCCATGTGTTCTGTATCACCACAGTGGAAACAACCACCCATCTTCCTTTTCTTCTTCTTGCAGTCTTTGATCAGATGTCCGGGAATGCCACAGAAATTACACTTTCTCTTTTCATGGGGTTTGTTGTTCTTCCCGCCTTTCTTTGAATCAGCCTTCTAGTTCTGCGACCCCTCCCCCTTCTTATCTTGAGGCACTTCCGCTTTTGCCTCTTTCTTGTCCTTGTCTTCCTCATGTAAGAGTGCCATGTCCACTAACCTCTCGTAAGTAGCCCCCATAGGTACATGGTCATAACTAAGCTATGAAGTAGCTCATTCAATCCCTTGACAAAACGGAGAGCCTTCTTATGAGGAGTATTCACTAAGTCCAGTCCAAATCGGGCCAGATGATTGAATTGATTGACGTACTCCTTGACCGTCATACTTCCTTGCTTAAGAGATAAGAATTTTTCCAGCTGTAAACTTCATTAAGCTTGTCAGAGGAATTTCATCTCAAACCTTATTCTGAAATCCATCCATATGTCCACTGGTCTTTCAGCATTAGTTACTTCCCACCAATAGGAAGCTTCGTCTTTGAGAAACCATATAGCCAACTGTATCTTCTACCTATCGTCCACCTCGAAGATAACGAACATATCCTCAGTTTCTTTGAGCCAGTTCCTTGCTTCTACGAATGATTCAGTTCCCTTGAAATCCTTTCCACCCATGGCCCTAAAGTCTCTACAAATCTTTGAGAAAGCATTTGCACAAGGAGGAGGAGGAGGAACCGCTGCAGCTGGAGGAGGAGGAATATCTGCTGGGCCTGCGTCGTTGGCCCTAGCCTCTATGTACCTCCTGAACCAGCTAGGTATCGGTACACCCTCTGGAAGGTTAAGATTCCCAGACATGCTGAAACGAAAAAAAGAAAAGATTCAAAACGAAGGATAGAAATATAGTGCATATGGCTTTGGGGATTATGCCTCTTTAAATTTAAAACAACACTCTTTCTTGTAAAATGCTTCTTTATATTCCTTTTTGAAAATAATTTTCAAAAACTCTTATCTGTTCTGGTAAACCTTTGCTCTGATACCAAGTGAAACACCCCATGTAACACCCCACCTCCGTTAAGGTCACTCACAAAGGGAATGCCTTAACTTTGATGGAGCGTTTTAGTGGACAGAACAGAAATTTACAAGACAGATAAAGTAGTACTTGAAAAATTTATAACTTTATTACAACAGAAACAGAAATAAGTTTGGTTACATCTTTTCAAACCACAATATCAGAATTCAAGTACAAAATATCGGTCTTGTACAAAAGCCATCAAAAGGCATAGTTTTTAAAGTCATAATCCCCAACGTAAACTACCATGGAAAGATAGAGCCAAAGCCAAGCAATACTTCAAGCAGAGAGAACCTGAATCAAGCTCCTATGTTTCCACCCGAAAAACCTGTGGTGGGGGGGGGGGAGAAAATAGGCGAAACAAACTAGGTCAGACATAAGTCTGGTGAGTCCAGTGACTTTCAACATATAAACAGATAATAGTATCATGACATTTAAATAAAACTGGATGAGAGACAACCGCAACAGGAATAGCAGGTTAATAGAATGATATAGACTAAGCTAAGCTTTTTACTTAGTCCTCACTTCTCTGCACTAATACTAGTATAATATGATTAGGTGTTACCCTAATGTCTAAACTGAAACAGAAACAGAATAATCTCTACAGAAACAGAATGTTAGAATTAGGTATACACTAGTAATGGGCCTTTACCACCCCAACAGACGGTACCTTGCAGAAACATACAGGTGTTGCCACCCAACAGAAACAGACGGTACCAACAGAAACAAACAGAACTAAGTGTACCCTAAGTCCTACCCCCAAGCGATCGGCTCCCTAATACATAAATACCTTGTGTCGGCCCCACAGTACGGTGTATCACTCCCTAAAGTGGCAACCTATTGGCACAGACCTATTTACAGATGTCACAGTGTTTTACATCCTCAGAGCAGACCGGATCCAAGCACGCACATGACCAGGTTGGAACACACCATCAACACCCCTCGCCATTATCAGAATGAACCGCTTATAATTAGTTCAGTAAGCGATCCCGGACCCCTACATAGCGTGGGTTCAAAGCTTTGATACCAGAAAGGGTTAATTACTAATATGGGTCCCAAACAACAGATGACACAAGTATTTCCCCTCCTAACCTTGTGTCCCTAGACTAACAGATTTCAGATTAACTTGTTTACAGATTTTTGACAGAGTTCAGGTTACTAGTTCACTGATTAGACAATCAAGTTAACAAGTTTTCAGACTAACGGATCAGATATACAGATTAACAAGTTCTCAGACTAACGGATCAGATATACAGATTAACAGGATTACAGATTGTTTTACCTAACTTTGTATTGGGCCTACAGATTTACGAAATGGGTTTATTAGATTCATCAGACCAATTGTTTTAACCCTATCCACCCAACACGTTTTAGGTATCATATTTATCTTAGATTTACATTAATTAATTATTAATGCACAGACCTCTCACATTAGGTCGGTAGCTTGTGGCTGCTGGATATGCCGGGCGGTTCCGGGCAGACTTCTACCACAAGCCAGACCTAACCTCGTGTCGAAGCATATTTTAGTTATGCCTACGACCTCTCACATTAGACTGACAGTTTGCGGTCGCTGGTTAAGCCGGTTGGTTTCGGGCAGGCTTCTACCGCAAACGGAGTATAACCTCGTGTCATAGCCACTTTACTGAAAATATCAGACTAATTATGTCTATTTAGCAGATTTAACTTCTTTACAAGTTACGGCAGATTATCCAAAGTTCTATTAACATGTTTTGCTCAATTTTAGATCGAGCCTCCAATTTATAATTATTCAGCTTTCAACAGATTAAGCAATTCAATGGATTTAGCAGATAACAATTTTAGCAGATTAGGCAATTCAACGGATTTAGCAGATTAGGCAATTCAACTGATTAAGCAGATAACAGATTTAGCAGATTAGGCAATTCAACAGATTTAGCAGATAACAGATTAGCAGATTAGGCAATTCAGCAGATTTAACGGATTAAATATTTCTTAAAGTTTTATTTACATATCTTGCCTAAATTTACATGCCTAAATCATGGTCATAATTCATAATACGACATATGCCCCAAATTTTAATTAAACTTTGCACAGTACAGAATATTCTCTAAAAAGTCCCAAACAATATGAATTATGCCAAATTATAGCCTATGATGCCAAATATCCTAAAATCCATATTTAGGCGCATTCACATTAATAGTTAACCTATTTTAATATAGATCTTTACGCCTAAGTCACATATATCTTTTTTTCTCTTTTCAAGTCATAGATCGTGATATGAAATATGCCCCAAAATCTAGATCTTCAATTTTAATCATGTATTAAGCCTTCAAAATCAGATCTTGCATTATAATATGCATTATATTCCAAATCCCAAGTAATATGCTATCATATAATAATTCTTCTTTCAAATCACAGTCTTTTATACATAGTATACACTGATTCTAGATCTTAATTTACAACCTATGTTCTTTTCTCAAATCAGTCACAGATCAGTCATGTCCAATTATGCAATATTCATTATTTGTCCTAAAATTAGCGTTTATGCGTTAATCTCTTATGAGATTTGGCGCAGGCTTGTAGTAGCCTGGCTATAGAACAGAAAGAAAAAGGAGATACAGAATAGTTACAGAAAAACAGATTTGACAGATAAGAATATGCATAACCTCAGATTTAAAATTAATTATACTTCATTTTGTTACTCTTATGTTCACAGAAAATTCGGGGTGTTACATTTTCGCATCCTTAAAGGATTTCGTCCCCGAAATCTTCAAGTTAGGAAGAATATGTCCTACCATCCAATCACCCATCTACTCAACCATCATCCACAAGCATCCATTGTCCTTAGAAAACTTCTAATGTTGTATGAACATATGCAAAAGTGTGTGTATATGTTCCTTATCTAATGCAAAGATTAGGTGGTCCACTGATTCAGTTGACCTCCTTAATGCAAATTATGTCAGTGCCATGAGTCCAACATGTATGCAATTTTCCTATTTGATACATATCATTTCTATATGAGTGCACAACCGTTCATTCATATGCAACATCCATGTGCTGGGTGGACCATTTCTCATCGATAAATTTTTTTAAAAAATGCACACACATCCATATGCAGTATGAGAGTGTTTTTGAGCCGATCTAGTGCCTGGTGTGTGTATATGCATCCACGAGCAACCACTTGCATCCACTTGCAACCATCAAAAATAACATGTCTCAAACACATGTTTACACCCATTAGTTTCTACCTAAAGGTCGAAGACTCGGTCGATAGGATAAAGTCGAGTGATAGAAGCAAGTACAATTACAACAAAAGCTAGGTTCCCATTAGACATTGATTTAAGAGAATAACCCCCTAAGTATCAACTCTGAAGACCGAAATCAACATCAGATTAACACTCAGAGATTCACTCCCATTGAACAAATGTTCAACTGGAAATCTACTTCACGCTTTGAGTAAAAACCCTTATCCTTTTCAGAAATATTCAGATACCTACAGACTACTGATACAGATCAAATTACCAAATGATTCTTAGGAAACTAAGCATGATAAAAACCCAGAATATATGCGTCATAGTCAACTTAACGCCCAACACAGATACCCTCAAACCTCAACTTATCACAAACAGATGAGTTGTAACCCTCATGGGGTTTGAGACTATAGCGGAACCAGAAACAAGACTAGTATTAAAGTGCAGAGTTTCAATTACAGAATCAAAATGCCGGAATCAGAAAGAGTTTTTAACTCCACAATCAGATAAGGAGATTAATCCCTCTAAAAAAAGTTTTCCTATTTCTATCCTATCCACGAGCCTCGAGGGTATTCACCTGTCCTCCAGAAGTTGGTCCTGCCCTCTGCCCTTGTCCTCGTTTCTTTGGGCAGTCCCTAGTGAAGTGCCCCATTTCTCCACAGTTGAAGCAAGTGCCCTTCCTCTTTCTGCAATCCTTGTTCAGATGGGTCGAGCTTCCACAAGTAAAGCACTTCTTCTCCTTCTTATCTTCAGTCTTCTCATCCTTCTTTTGTGTTTCCTTTTTGGGCCCTGCCTTCTTGTTCTGTGGTCCTTTAAGTTTTTCTTCTTTCTTCTCACTTTTGGTTTCCTCTTCATGCATCAATGCCATGTCAACTAATTTCTCGAAGGTAGCCCCCATAGGAATGTGGGACATTGCTAATCCGTGTGGAGGCTCGTTCAAACCTTTAGCAAACCTTAGTGCCTTCTTATGCGGTGTATTTACTAAATCTAAGCCGAATCTTGCCAAATGATTAAACTTGTTGATGTACTCTCTCACTGATGAATCCCCCTGCTTCAACGCCAAGAACCTCTCTACGTATAGACTCTCTTTCGCTCGTGAGAGTAATTTCATCTCGAACCTATGCCTGAAATCCATCCATCTCTCTACTGGACGCTCTCCATTTGTGACCTCCCACCAAAAAGAAGCTTCGTCCTTAAGCAACCATACCGCCAATTGTATCTTCTGCCTAACGTCCACCTCGAAGAAAACGAACAAATCCTCAGTTCCTTTGAGCCAGTTCCTTGCCTCCACAAAGGATTCAGTTCCATTAAAGTTCTTCCCACCCATGGCTCGAAAGTCTCTACATATCTTCGAGAAAGTATTCACGCGCGGAGGAGGTGGAGGAGGAGGAACCGCTGCAGCTGGGGGAGGAGGGACATTTGTTGGGCCCGCATCATTAGCCCTAGCTTCTAGGTACCTCCGGAACCAACCAGGCATCGGTACGCCCTCCGGAAGGTTAAGATCCCCAGACATGCTGAAACAAAAGAAAAGGAAAGATTCAAAACAAAGGATAGAAAGATAGGCTATGGCTTTGGGGATCATGTTTTTCAAAATAAACTCTACTTTTGAAAATACTTCTTTTTTAAACCTTTTTGAAAATAGTTTTCAAAACTTTTTATCAAATCTGGTAACCTTCTGATACCAAGTGTAACACCCCACCTTCGTTAAGGTCACTCACAAAGGGAATGCCTTAACTTTGATGGAGCGTTTTAGTAGACAGAACAAAAATTTACAAGACAGATAAAGTAGTACTTGAAAAATTTATAACTTTATTACAACAGAAATAGAAATAAGTTTGGTTACATCTTTTCAAATCACAATATCAGAATTCAAGTCCAAAATATCGGTCTTGTACAAAAGCCTTCAGAAGGCATAGTTTTTAAAGTCATAATCCCCAACGTAAACTGCCATGGAAAGATAGAGACAAAGCCAAGCAATACTTCAAGCAGAGAGAATCTGAATCAAGCTCCTATGTTTCCACCCTGAAAACCTGGGGGGGGGGGGGGGAGGGGAGACGGAAAGAAAAGAGGCGGAACAAACTAGGTCAGACGTAAGTCTAGCGAGTCCAGTGATTTTCAGCATATAAAAGATAATAGTATCATGACATATAAATAAAACTGGATGAGATACAACCGTAACAGGAATAGCAGGTTAACAGAATGATACAGACTAAGCTAAGCTTTTTACTTAGTCCTCACTTCTCTGCACTAATACTAGTATAATAGGATTAAGTGTTACCCTAATGTCTAAACTGAAACAGAAACAGAATAATCTCTACAGAAATAGAATGCTAGAATTATGTATACACTAGTAATGGGTCTTTACCACCCCAACAGACGGTACCTTGCAGAAACATACATGTGTTGCCACCCAATAGAAACAGACGGTACCAACAGAAACAAACAGAACTAAGTGTACCCTAAGTCCTACCCCCAAGCGATCGGCTCCCTAATACATAAATACCCTGTGTCGGCCCCACAGTACGGTGTATCACTCCCTAAAGTGGCAACCTATTGGCGCAGACCTATTTACAGATGTCTCGGTGTCTTACATTCTCTGAGCAGACCGGATCCATACACGCACATGACCCGGTTGGAGCGCACCATCAACACCCCTCGCCATTATCAGAATGAACCGCTTATAATTAGTTCAGTAAGCGTTCCCGGACCCCTACATAGCGTGGGGTCAAAGCTTTAATACCAGAAAGGGTTACTGACTAATATGGGTCCCAAACAACAGATGACACAAGTATTTCCCCTCCTAACCTTGTGTCCCCAGACTAACAGATTTCAGATTAACTTGTTTACAGATTTCAGACAGAGTTCAGGTTACTAGTTCACAGATCAGACAATCAAGTTAACAATTTTTCAGACTAACGGATCAGATATACAGATTAACAAGTTCTCAGACTAATGGATCAGATATACAGATTAACTGGATTACAGATTGTTTTACCTAACTTTGTATTGGGCCTACAGATTTATGAAACGGGTTTATTAGATTCAACAAACCAATTTTTTTAACCCTATCCGCCCAATACATATTAGGTATCATATTTATCTTAGATTTGCATTAATTAATTATTAATGCACAGACCTCTCACATTAGGTCGGTAGCTTGTGGCCGCTGGATATGCCGGGCGGTTCCGGGCAGACTTCTGCCATAAGCCAGACCTAACCTCGTGTCTAAGCATATTTTAGTTATTCCTACGACCTCTCACATTAGACTGACAGTTTACGGTCGCTGGTTAAGCCGGTTGGTTCCGGGCAGGCTTATACCGCAAACGGACTCTAACCTCGTTTCGTAGCCACTTTATAGAAAATATCAGATTAGTTATGTCTATTTAGTAGATTTTACTTCTTTATAAGCTACGACAGATTATCCAAAGTTCTATTAACATGTTTTGCTCAATTTTAGATAAAGCCTCCAATTTATAATTATTCAGCTTTCAACAGATTAAGCAATTCAACAGATTTAGCAGATAACAATTTTAGCAGATTAGGCAATTCAACAAATTTAGCAGGTTTGGCAATTCAACAAATTAAGCAGATAACAGATTTAGCAGATTAGGCAATTCAACAGATTAAGAAGATAACTGATTTAGCAGATTAGGCAATTCAACAGATTTAGCAGATAACAGATTAGCAGATTAGGCAATTCAGCAGATTTAACGGATTAAATATTTCTTAAACTTTAATTTACATATCTTGCCTAAATTTACATGCCTAAATCATGGTCATAATTCATAGTACGACATATGCCCCAAATTTTAATTAAACTTTGCACAATACAGAATATTCTCTAAAAAGTCCCAAACAATATGAAATATGCCAAATTATAGCCTATAATGCCAAATATCCTAAAATCCATATTTAGGCGCATTCACATTAATAGTTAACCTATTTTAATATAGATCTTTATGCCTAAGTCACATATATCTTTTTTTCTCTTTTCAAGTCATAGATCGTGATATATAAAATATGCCCCAAAATCTAGATCTTCAATTTTAATCATGTGTTAAGTCCTCAAAATCAGATCTTGCATTATAATATGCATTATATTCCAAATCCCAAGTCATATGCTATCATATAATAATTCTTCTTCCAAATCACAGTCTTTTATACATAGTATGCACTGATTCTAGATCTTAATTTACAACCTATGTTCTTTTCTCAAATCAGTCATGTCCAATTATGCAATATTATTATTTGTCCCAAAATTAGCGTTTATGCATTAATCTCTTATGAGATTTGGCGCAGGCTCGTAGTAGCCTGGCTATAGAATAGAAAGAAAAAGGAGATACAGAATAGTCACAGAAAAACAGATTTGACAGATAAGAATATGCATAACCTCAGATTCAGATTTATAACCATGCCAAGATCATAATAAAAGTTTATATCTGAAAATAACTGTACTCACAAAAAGGGAACGATTCTTGTATTCTGTGTTCTGACACTGAATAGCGCTCCTTTTATGTAAACTAGTTGTTCTTTTAATCCTATTCAGTTTGGAAGAAGATGCACTAGTTTTATCCTAGGTTTCAGCAGAGTAGCGACGCCATTATTTTATTTTCTAAGAGGGAGAGAGCTATGGAGGCTAGAGAATAGTGTAGGAGATTTAGGTTTTGGCTTAGGGATGTATTTATAGGAGAATAGGAGTGTCCAGAGCCTTAGATATTAACCTAGAACCAATCCAGACCATAAGAACAACTAAAACCATGTCACATGCCGAAGAAAATCGGATCTGGGCAAAACAGGTCGACTTGTAGGGGGGAGGTCGGAAGGTCGACCCCCTGGTCGACCCTATGTTCGACCTGCCTACCCAGGTCGACCCCCAAGTCGACCCTAGTGTCGACCTGGGTCCTGGGTTCTGATTTTGAATTTCGAATTTTTGAATTTATTTTCAAGCTGTTTTATATTTTCAGAAACTTCTGAAGGCCATAACTTCTTCATATGGAGTCCGATTTACGCAAACTCGGACTCTATCTCAAGCAGAATTCCGAGACGAACGCAATGGCGTAACCCGTTTTCCTTAGTTATCACATTTAAAATTAATTATAGTTCATTTAGTTACTCTTATGTTCATAGAAAATTCGGGGTGTTACACCCCACCTCCGTTAAGGTCACTCACAAAGGGAATGCCTTAACTTAGGTGGAGGGTTATAGGTACAAGACACAGAAAACTTTACAAGACAGATAAATATAAGCTGCAAAATTCAATTATTTATTTCATACGTGATCCAATACAAAAGCATTACATCAATTTTCTCAAAATAACTTCCAAAACATTACAACATAATTTTTGTCTTGATTATTTAATAAAGAAGCATAAACCATAAATAAAACTGCATAAATCCCCAAGGATAATGTCCAAGAGCCATAGCAAAGGTGAGAGAGAGTTCAAATCATGCATCTAATTTTTTGAAGCTTGCAAAGAGTCTGACTAAGCTGTAGTATTCCCTCCCTGTGGACCTTGGGGGGGGGGGGAAGAAAAGAGGACGATGGAAACCGGGTCAGACAATAAGTCTGGTAAGTTTGGTGATTACTAGTATTTAAACAAGGAAAGCGGTCATGACAGTAATAACAGAACATAGGACAATACCCTAATATAAGATAAGAGGAACATGTGATCGCATCCATTACTATAGTCTTTGCACCTACTTAACCATTGGTTCAACCAGCCCTACGTGTTTATAACAAACGATCCCCTTAATGATCGGCTCCTACTCGCATGCATTCATATCCTGTGCCATTCGGCCCCGCTTGACTGTAGATACCTGTGCTGGTCCCACCATGGGGTGTATCAGTCCCTCTGGTGGCAACCCGACACGATTCAAGATGCACAGCGTATACTACTGATGCCCAGTGCCTGATTTTTCCACTCCGGAGTATGTGCACGCCCATACTCCGTTGGAACCTACACTGGCCCACCAACCACCGACATTTTGACCGGTTATAATCAGCCCAGTAATCGTGCCCCACCCTGCCTAGTTCCAGGGTACCGTGATACATCTATGTGGATTACTGCTGAAATGGGTCCCCGCCACTAGGGTTTTCTAATCAACATGTTTATTTGGTTAAGTGTCCAAGTTTACCTAACCCCCACCATTCGTTTAGTTAACATGTTGAATCGGTTAAGTGTTTCCCTAATTGACTTAACCCTACCAATCCTGACTTAGCTTTAATTTATTAAAGCACCAACCACTCACATTAGACAGGTATTGTTGTGGTCACTGGATGTGTCGGTCGGTTTCGGGCAGATTTACACCTTAACTCAATCTAACCTCGGGTTCTTTTTGGGCTTGATGCACTAACCACCCACATTAGACAGGTCTTGTTGTGGTCACTTGATATGCCGGTCGGTTCCGGGCAGATTTACACCACAACTCAGTCTAACCTCGGATTAGGCATATTCGTCTTTTTCTAAATTCACATTTTTCTATATATGTCTAATTTCTTTATGTAAATTAAATTAAATTAAATCATGCCATAATTATCCTTTGATTATGCTCACCATAAATGGTATATCAAATATAACATTTTATGAACAAATCCATGCCATGAATTTTCATATTTCCCATCGCTACCCCCGTGGAACGTACGCATGAATCACATAAATATTGGGCTAGTAAATTAGCCCATCCCATAAACAAGAAAAGGGTAATAAACAAGGGACATGAAATAAACATAAAATAGCATACATTTCAACTTGTTATGTGTAACTTGGCATAGAGGTATCAATTAACTTTAATTAAATGGGTAAAGGTGAACTTGTGACTAAGTTGGGTGTAATTGTCATGTAAACTTGACAAAGGTCTAACACGGAGGTTTAACATATAATCACAGTTTCAACCCACAACTTAGCATATTAACTTATATATGTCAAAACATACGAAAGATACTATAATCATTTTTAAATTGCAACTTAGCATGATAAATTATGTGTGTTAAACATAAGAGGGCTGTTATAAACATATTCGAATCACAATTTAGCATGGTACTTATGTGTTAAAACCTAAGAGGACTACAATTCCTAATTTTACAACATAAATAGATTCAACCTAACATGAATATACATGAGTGTTAATCTAACATATAAGCATGTGTTTTAGATCATAAACTTGCAAATAACCACCAATTTATAACATGACATGTTTCACCATTTAATTGGCAAAATAAATCCATCACCCAATCATAATAGATTCCAATAACATACAATATGTTCATCGTCACAAGCATATAGACATGATTAATATATAATATGTTCATCACCATAAGCATATAGACATGATTAATTGCAACGATACTTTAAGATAAACGAGAATCAAATCTTATACGTAAGCATCATTCTATATTCACATTACAACATGTCATGATTCATTTGAAAGAACGTTTAAATCTGCGTAATAACCAACTTACAAACTAAAAAAGAATTCTTGCGTTCTGAAATCTGATTTCTGAAATTGGTAAGCTTGCCTTTGATGTAGATCGTTGAATTTGATAACTTTTAATTTGATTTTTGATTCAGGTTCTTATCTTGTCTTTGAATTGGTGACGTCTACTCCAAGTTTTCTATTGATAGCATGATAGTTCTAGGATTATTTTTGTGTGATTTTTAGGTTTGAGCATTGGGTTGTTTATATAGAATTTCGATTCAATTTGAGCCGTCGATGATCCTAGGGTTAACCACAACCATTCAATCAAGATAGGGTGACACCTCAGCCTAGTGACTCAGCACCAAGTCACAAAATCGTCACCTTTCAGATTTTCCCGGGGAGGGGGGGGGGGAGGGCAGGTCGACTCCCAGGTCGACTTGTAGGGGGGAGGTCGACACTAGGGTCGACCTGGATCCTGGGCGGGAATTCTCCCGCCCATCCTGCTTATGACTTCTGATTTGAAATTTGAATTTGTTTTCGAGGTGTTTGAATTTATTTGAATTTTCTGGAAACTTCCGACAACAATAACTTCTTCATACGAAGTCCAATTTACGCAAACCCAGACTCTATCTCAACCAGAATTCCGAGACGAACACAATGGCATAACCTGTTTCCCTTAATTCTCACATTTTAAATTAAGTATTGTTTAATTCGTTACTATACCGTTAACACAAAATACGGGGTGTTACAGGGAACGGAAGAAAAGAGAGCAAAAGAAAATGGGTCAGACATAAGTCTGGTAAGTCCAGTGATTATTCAGCATGTAAATCGATAAGAGAACCATGACTTGAATAAGCTGGACACAAGACAATAATAAGGAAATAAGGTAACATAGGATAAGGTAAGATAAACATGGCAAGATAAACAAGGCAAGATAAACTAATCATACTATCACACGCATGTCCATATTCTCTGCACCTACTAGATATTTCAACCATTATCATGAGTTAAAACCCAGTGATTCCCTTTCATTGATCGGCTCCTACTCACACACGTTTTCCACTTGGGTCATACGACCCCGCTCGATTGTAGATACCTGTGCTGTTCCCACCATGGGGTGTATCAAATCCTATGGTGGCAACCTGATATGATTCAAGATGCATAGTGTATAACAACTGATTCCCAATGCCTGCTTTTTCCACTCCGGCGTACGTGCACGCCCGTACTCCGTCGGAACCTACAATGACACACCAACCGCCGTCGTTTTGACCGCTTATAATCAGCCCAGTAATTGTGCCCCACCCTGCCTAGTTCAGGGTACCATGATACATCTATGTGGGTTACTGCTGAAATAAGTCCCCATTACTAGGGTTTCAAGTCAACATGTTAAATTGCTTAAGTGTCCAAGTTAACCTAACCCCACCCATCAGTTTAGTTAACATGTTGCATTGGTTAAGTGTTTCCTTAATTAACTTAACCCTACCATTCCTAACTTAGCTTCAATTCATTTATTAAAGCACCACCCACTCATATTAGACAGGTATTGTTGCGGTTACTAGATGTACCGGTCGGGTCCGGGCAGTTTTACACCGCAACTCAGTCTAACCTCGGGTTCCTTTGAGCTCGATGCACTAACCTCCCACATTAGATATATATTGTTACAGTTGCTGGATGTGCTGGGCGGTTCTGGGCAGTCTTACACCGTAACTCAATCTAACCTCAAGTTAGGGATATTCATCTTTTTCTAATTTTTACATATTTACCTCTTTATATTTATATGTAAATATTGTCATTTAAGTCAAGCCCCGCTTTCCTTTTTAAATCAAGTTCATAATTTTAGGTATAAAAATTTATACCACTTTATGCCATAAAACATTTACATGTTCATAAGCCAAATATGCCAATTACATATAATTTCATATTTTTCCCCAACGTTACCCCTATTAAACGTTCGCCTAAATCACGTAAAATGTTAGGCTCGATACATAGCCTAACTTATACACAAAAGGGGAAAAAGAGGAACATGTAATAATTCCAACGTCATAAAAATATGGATCTAACTACACATGTGTCATATGAATATGGCATAGAATAATATACACTTAATTATGAACTTGCAAATTTAGATCTACTCAACGTGAATCATGAAATAAGGGTTTTACATAAAATTACATAAACTTAACATTAGGCATGTAATTGTGAACTTCGCTAACTAGTTGGATCTAATCTAACATGAACCTAATCATATTAGCATGTAGTTTTGGGTCATCTATGTGAACATGATTGAACTTGCATAAAATTCCCAATTTGACATTTAATATATAGATGTCATTACCAAATCATGCGCCATAAAATGTCATCGCCCAATTATACAACATAGTATGTCATCGCCAATTTACACAATATGATATCCATCGCCAAATTATACAATATGGAATGTCATCGCCAAATTACACAATATGATATCCATTGCCAAATTATACAATATGGTATGTCATCACCAAATTACACAATATGATATTCCATCGCCAAATTATAACATGTCATTGCCAATTTTTGTCATCGCCAAAATATATAACATAATATGTCATTGACGAATTATACAACACATGGATCTATTTCAAAGCATTTAACATTTATCATTAAATCACATACAACATGATCACAAACATGATAAGAGTCATGGTCTTAATCAATTCAGTTTTAACAGAAAGGATAGGCATAGATTTACATTAGGCGATGTTCTACATCCAGTTATTTAGTCACAATTCTAGTATCATTTAGGTCTAAATGATAACTGGACTTACAAAAAGGAGGCTAGTCTTGAGTTCTGGGATCTGTATTCTGAATTTGAATAGCTCTCCTTTGTTGTAGACGTTGAATTCTCTTAGTTGAAATAGATTTGATTTGCAATTCCTACTTGCTTTCTAGTTAAATGAGAATGGCGGCTACTCTAGGTTGAGTGTTGACAGCATGACGGTCTTAGGAATTTTTTTGTGTGACTTTAGGGTTTAGATTTAGGTTGCTTATATAGAAGTTTGACTTAATAGGAGCCGTCAGATTAACCTAGAGCAAATCAAAGCCATTCAAACCTAAGAGAACCAACCACAATGTGCCACGCAAGCCCTAATGACACAACAATTCATTACAGGAGAAAACACGTTAGATTTCAGATCTGAACCGAGGGGGAGGTCGACCCCCCGGTCGACCCCCCGGCCGAACCCACGTCGACCTGTATGGTGGGAGGTCGACCCCCTGGCTCGACCTCCTGGTCGACCTGGCCTTGGGCAGGAAATTTCCCGCCCAGCCCGCTTCTTCTTCTGGTTTTGAATTTTGAATTCTCTGAACTTTATTTTGAGTTGTTTATTTTAAATTCTGAATCTTCTTAAGGTTATAACTCCTTCATACGGATTCCGATTTACGCAAACTCGGACTCTATCTCAAGCAGAATTCCAAGACGAACGCAGGTGTAACCCATTTCCCTTAATTCTCACATTTGAAATTGATTATTCTTTAATTCGTTACTTTAATGTTTACAGAAAATATGGGGTGTTACAATAACGCTTCACGGAACTTAATGCATTCCCATAGTGAGTGACATTAACGGACGTAGGCTGTCATAGTATGGGTTAGCTTTGGGTCTAGATAGATTAACCATATAACTGGTTATCTCAGATTTTTGCACTAGTAGTAGAATTCGATTGAGGTGCTTATACTCTAAGGTTTTAAAGTAGGAAAATTGGGAGGATGAATTAATTAGCCAATTGGGGGCTATTTTGACTTCAAGACGAAAAAGATCAAACTAGGTTATGCAATGGACTAATTTTTGAGACTTCTTACGACCTGAAGTGTCAGTCATGTTGATATTCCTATTTTCCTTAGTGCATCTCTAGGCAGTATCGATTTAGTTCTCTTTGTGTTATATATTCCAAATATGGTGAGTGGTTGAAAGATTACCTCTAGGAGAGAGAGAGAGACTGATTTGTGAATCTATATTTGTGATGATGCTAAACTTGTAGCATTTTGGGAAAAGCACACGATTTTGAGGGTATAAGAAAGAATTGAGTTTCATTGTTATGACTGGAATCTTTTCTAGATAGGGAATTATGTTGTCATTAAATGGGTTTGGAGTTTAGACAAGTTGTTAGCATGATGATCTATCTCAGATATTGGAAGTAAAATGTTTTTTCTTAGAGGCGAACTCGTGGATTAGTTGGATTTGAATATCTTACTCCGTAAACCCTATCTTTTGAAAAGAATAGTGTGACTCTTATGTTAGAGCCTTCGACGCGTATTTTAAGAAAGTAGTTGGACTTCAGTTGTAATGAAAAGATTTTAGGAAAAAGGCAAGTAAAAGAATATTTGAACTAGTTACCTTACCTTTTTGGCTAGCTTGTACCTAAGCCTAGTTATTGACTTGTGTAGTAGGGCGATTAATAAAGACTATGCCGATAGCATGTTGGTCTAAGAACCTTTTTCGGATTAACGTTTTAATTACAATTCTACTAAAGTAACATTGGTTAGAAAACATGTAAGATTAGGTATCTCGGATTAACCACCATTAGTTTGTTATAAGAGAAGGACCATTACCTACTATGTGAGAAGTATGAATTTTCAGTAACCATAAGTTGTTGGTTAGTTGTTTCCGTACTAAGAATTGAGGCTTTAAGACAAGGAAAGTATATCAAATATGTAGTTGACAATTTTTGGCTTTTTGGAAGTTTAAGGATTCATGTAATATCAATAGGAATATTTTGTAAGCCAAAGAGATTTAACCCAAGATTGTATCTTAAAATTGGATATGAATTCACCATTTGTTAAGACACATTATTGAGATTCAATGCTTATAAGTATTTTTACATTTGGACAAAAGAGTTGGATTTCAAAAGCTCTGACTAAATCTTTTTATGACCACTAAATTAAGGCAAGTAATTGGCTCAGTTAATGAATAAGTGAATAAAGAGAATATGTAGATTCCAAACAAATAATTGTGTTCTAAGACAGAGAGGTGTTTTACAGAAACTTATGGAACCACTTTGGGTCAAACCCCATATGTATAAAATTCTAGAAATAAGAATTTTGAATGACTAATGTATCTTGATATGGAATTTGTATTTTGGGAATTTCTTAAAAGCAACTATACATATTTCAAAAGGAAAACTTTGTAATGGAAATTTTGCCTTATTAAGAATTTATTCAAATAAGGTTTTGAAATTATATATATAGTGGGGCGGTAGATAAGTCTTTATCGGATTGAACAATGTAAGTGGAATGAGCCAAGGAACACAAGATGGGTAAAGTAAAGACTAGAATTTGAAAGACAGAAAAGTGTGGCTTTACTTGTAAAATTAAGATAATCTTTTGGATTAGTTCACTTGAGTGTTTCTCCCCGAAGTAACTAAGATGAATGAGATGAAAGAACTACACCGAGGGATTCAAGTCCATTTCACGTATTCTTTTGACAAATATTTCCTCTTTGATATTCTATCAGTAACTTCTTCCTTTGATTAGGGATTTCCTTCAATCCATGGGAAGTGTAGATGTTTGGATTTGAGCTTATAGATGATAGGGTATGGTTGAGACATGAGTTTGAGACATGTTATGTTTGATGATTGCAAGTGGATGCAAGTGTTTGCTAATGGATGCAGTGGATATATATATGCACTCTAGGCACTAGACTAGGGATCGGCTGAACTAGGACACTTACATATTGCATATGGATGTATGCACATTTTAATTTATTTTCACTATGGATGAAAAACAAGTTTGAATCATCACTTGGATGTTGCATTTTGGTGAATGGTTGTTGCACACGTATAGAATTTTATATGTATCATTAGGATTCTCTTGCATACATACTTGATGCACGGCATATACATGAATTGAATTAGGGAGATCAAATGAATTAGTAAATCGCCTGATTTTTGCATTAGCTTAGGTACATATACATGACACCTTTGCATATATTCATACAAAGTATTAGAAATTCTAAGGATAATGGACGCCAATGGCTGATGGTTGAGTAAATGGGTGTTAATATTTATAATATTCTTCTAGCCTTAGAGATTTCAGGGACGAAATCTTTTAAGGAGGAAAGAATGTAACAACCCGAATTTTTAACAAACAATAATTAATTAATTGAGGAATAAACTAATAAAATAAAAATTAATCAAAAAATATTGAGAATTCCGCAAAAAAGGATTTCATCGTTGCGTCCGTTACGAAATTCTAATTCAAATAAACATTTAGTTTGCGTGAATCAGATTTAAAATGAAGAAATTATGGCTATTTAAAGATTAAACAAAAATTCTAAAAATAAAATAATACAAGACCTAAGCTGGGTCAATATGACACCCCACATCCTTTAATGTCACACACATGAGAATGCAATTACGTTTTGTGAAGCGCAATAGGTATAAAGTAACAATACATAGACTAAAATTCGTAAGACAAAATATAGAATCCAGCGGAAAACTTTCAAAACATTTATTTTTATTAAACCAGTATCACAGCATTATAGTTTCAAATACCATAAAACATCCATCGCGTGGAAAGTAAGTCATCAGAGTACAAGTACAAAAATATAAAAATCGTACCTCTCATGAGCCATAACAAAAGTCACAGAACAGAAATCAAAACAATAAATGAAGTAAGAAATAGTCCAAGTCAAAGCTGAATCAAAAAGTCACGATCACTGCTACAATCTTCCGCCCTGAGAACCTTTGAGGGGGAGGAAGAGAAAGACAGACTAGGTCAGACAATAAGTCTAGCGAGTGTCAGTGATTTTTACATAAGCGTAAGATAAAAAAAGTACCAAGACAGATCAATAGTATTGGATATGAAAATACAGTAACGTAGGAAATACGGAGTAAAACAAGATAAGGTAAGATAAGCTTCTTGTTTATATCCCAGAACAGAATTGGTGCACCAACTATAAGAATATCATGATTTGCTTTTACCTAATTACTGCATAGTGATCGACTCCCTAAAAAGACACGAATAACCTGTGCCAGTTATGGTATTCTGGGATATCAATCCCAAACCCATTAACTAAATACACACAGCCTTACCCGTCGGTGTTACAGTGTCTTATCTTCCCTAGTCCAATCCATGATAGCTCATGATTCCTTTGAAATGCGCTCGTACCCATCTCCGGAATTAGAACCACTTACGATCATCCATCAGTAAAGTGTGCCATAATTTCTACCTAGTGTGAGACTCGTTTGATAATAGGTGGGTACTGATTGATATGGGTTCCAGATAGAAAAACAAATAACAGATTGACACAAGACACCCCTAGGCTTAGTCCCCAAGTTAACTAGGATTTTAAGAGTCCCTACATGTTTTGCCTACAGAATGGACATCTTAGATTATTAATTAGACAGGTTTAACTTAGCAGGTTTAAGTTCATTAATAAGCTTAATATAACCCTATGTTATATTCCAAGATTGTAAATAACATTTCTTATTAAATGTAATTCTGTAGATAACCCTTCCCCAAGTCAGACAGGCCCCTTCTCAAATGTTCAAAGATACATATACTAATAACATGTTTTTCCTAATATACATTTGATTCTCATATTTTCCCATGACATGTTTACTTATTATAAAATTAAGTCCAACCTATTCAGATTTACATGTTTGCATATTCTTCCTTTATAAATATCCAAATTTTACAGTCCTTGGTTCACAATTTGCAATATGCCTAAATCCCCTTTTTATCGTTCTTACATGTTATTCCAACTTTTCCAACTCAATTGTAATGGCCTAGGATCTCATTGGCCTAGGCTTAGCGTAAAACAAAAGAAAAAGGAGAAACAGATTCATACTCAGAAAAGAATAAAATGAATAAATAGGCAAAATAAGACTGTAAATAAAACAATGACAGAGAGGGGATAAGGAAGAAGAATGTTCATATAAACAAATAATAACTAAAAAAGGAATTGCTAGTTGACAGTAATTAAATAGTATATGATAACTGTTGTATATGACGTTACTGTATACACAATTATATGATTTTTGTTTGATGATAACAACCAAATAAATATTATTTTGAGTGTGTTTGTTACTGTACTGTTATTCTATATCAATGATAGAAATATAATATTTATATTTATATAAAATACCACTGGACAAGAATTAAATATTCAAATAGTATTTTATTAAATATAATATTTTATTTCAAATATTCAAACAGTACAAGTTTTATACTCCACTATTTGTACACTTCACTGATACAACACATTTCACATTTAAATTCATACACATCTTCTCTACAACACTCTACACTCATTGTAAAATTTCATATTTATACAGACACTCACTAGTACATACACTCATTCACTGACACTGTTCTTGTCTTCAATCTTCTGTCTCCTGTCTTCACAGCTCACTGTCAGTCCAGTCATCATTTCCTTACCTGTCATATACAGAAACACACACACAGAGTATCTATAACATAAATAATATTCTAAAGTCTATCGAATATAATTTTTATTTTAAAATTTATTTGCCTCAGAATTTCAGTGTGTTTCTCATCATTTCTCATAACTTGATCTGATATGTATATACGCACTGATCAGCCTCAACATACTACACTGGTTTGCTGATCACAACCAGTTGATTCTGAACAGCCACAACACAGTGCAGCAGTCTACTGATACAAAAAATTCACACGTGCACGATATACGTACACAAACACTGTTGTGTATATATACACTTATATAAATGTACATGTAAATATGGTCGAGCCCTACTCAAAGCAAATATATGGGCTATGCACAAGTCAACAAAGTCAAACCAGAATGGCCAATGAACACAGCATAATCTCAATGGTGCAAAATGACAATTTCAAACATAAATACAAGTTCTGGTCAAACCATGTATATACAAGGCTCAACACTGTGTGCATATACAACATGGCAACTCAAATCAGTTTAAGAGGACATGATACAGCTATAAGAACAGTAATGACAATCATGGATGGATCAAGTTCAAACAAGTCGGTAATGGTCAAGGTTACACTTCAGTTTGGAAATGCTCAAACAGATTTTAAGCCAGGCAAGAAGTTTAGATGCACAAACATAGTTCAGTATATACAAGGTCATGGAAGCAAGAAAATGTGTGTGAACTGGTCGAGTTCAAGTGCTTTCTACAATTTCATATTCAAGTGCAACAATGTGTCGAGATATGCTCTTATATGCTCAAGCTGATTTCAATGTAAACATTATTGCCAAAGTGGTCATAGTAGTGCAGAATGATCTCATGTTCATGGCAATGTGCAAAGTGGTGCCAACAGTCAAAGTGATCAAAACAGCATATATTGGCAAGGCAAAGTGATCGAGCTAAAGACAACAACATGTTTTCTTGAGACAAGAATTAAATGTTTTCCATAATTATGGAATCACTTTTGGGAATGTTTTTAATCTGTTTCCAGAATATAATTTCCAGAAATCACGAGAAACAAATGCATATGTTAAAGGATTTGCATATGGGACAAATTCATTTCTATTTCCTGAAATCAACATTTCAACTTGGCAACAAGTTTAAATGGTATAGTGAAAATTGTTTCCAGTTTTATATATGAACATATATGGAAAATGTTTGTCATCTTCAATTTTTTTGGGCAGAAATCATGCAAGTTTCTCATATCTGGTGGAATCCATTCAAGGCAACAATTTCAAGGAGCAATTCGACTAATAGAAGAAAACAAATAAACTAAGGAATTATGGCAAAAAGGAATGAAATCACATGAACTATTTTTTGGCAAGTAATAATATGTTTTTGTTTCCAGGAGTCTTTCAGCAGTCATGCTTCACAAAGATAGCAAGAATCAATTCATTTATTCCTTATATCAAGTTTGGACATTCATGGTAACATTCAGTATTTTCAAAAATACACGTACAAGAATTTTGGCAACATTTCTGAGTGGCCTGCAAATAAACATTTCCATTTTTTTTCAAAGAATCTCGGCAAGAATTATTTCCAGAAATTCATTCACAAGGCAATAAATTTAGTCATGGACTCATGGCAATTTACTGAGGAAATCAAGACCACAAAATTATCGCAGCAATCAGCCAAATCATATGAAAATTAGAGAGAAATTTTAGGATATAATTATCCTATATATTTCACACCATTCGTCATAGGCAAGGTTGATCGAAACAAGCAACAAAAATCTGAAGAACAAATTCGAAGAATCAAACTAGATTACTCATAGTTGTTTCGATAAAGCCCTAAATCATGAGCAAGATAGCTTCAACAGACAAAGGCCGTCAGAGACAAATTTATTTTAGAAGCCACGATTCAATTTGGTGTGGATGTGGAGAAACCCTAATTCTTAGAGCCGCCATTTTTAATTCCAGAAAGGAAGAGATCTGTAACACCCCGAATTTTCTGTTAACATTAAGGTTACAAAAAAATAATAATAAGTGAGTAAAGGGGGGATGTATCTAATGTGCATATAAAAATAATAATAAGTGTGTAAAGGGGGGATGTATCTAATATGCATACAAAAATAATAATAAGTGAGTAAAGGGGGGATGTATCTAATGTGCATATAAAAATAATAATAAGTGTGTAAAGGGGGGATGTATCTAATGTGTACATATTTATATGGATAAACAAATAATAGTAAATGTTGATAATGTACATTAAGAGAGTAATTATGGCATAAGTAAAGTTAGGAATTATTTACATATAGGATTTGTCCTATGAGAAATGTGTACATTGTAGAGTATATATATATATGCTAAAACATGAAATTACATATAATTGAAATAGTAATTATGGCATAATTCAAAATGGGGGTAATTTGCATGCATAGTAATTATGGCATAATTCAAAATGGGGGTAATTTGCATGCATATTAATTATGACATAATTTAAAATGGTAGTAATTTACAGTCCTTAATTGTGAACATAATTGGCCTCTTTTGAAATTGATGGCCTTGATTAACCCTAGCATTATCAGACGGCTCAAATTAAAATGCAACTCTATAAAAAGACCCTAGGTCTCCAACTAAATATTCACATGAAAATAAGAGTTGAAGCCGCCATGCTGTCGAATGAGAATTAGAGGGAGCCTCCATTTGAAAGAGACGAACAACAAAGCTAATACAAGTAAAAGATTAAAGCTTCTGCAACGATTCTACAACAATTAAAGATTCTTTCTTTAATCCAATCAAGGCAAGCACAGTTATTTTCCAATATAAACTTTAATTGTAATTGTGACATGATTGTAAATCTGAATTTGAGGATGTTCTGTTCTGATCTATTTTATTCTGTATTTCTTTCTGCTTTCTGTTCTATAGCCAGGCTACCACGAGCCTGAGCCAATCTCATAAGAGATTGACATACGCAAAAATATTTGGGACAATGTAATGAATGATGCATAATTGGACTAATCTGTGACTGATTTTGAGTAAAGGATATAGGTTGTAAACTAGATCTAGATCTGTGCATATATGTCAGTTTGGGATTATCATATGATAATATATGACTTGTAAATTTGGAATATAAGGCAAATTAAAAATTAAGATCTGAATTAAAAGACATAATACATGTTAGATCTAGATCCTTAGGCATATTTTATATAACGGACTATGACTTGAACAAAAAGGAAGGTGTGGCTTAGGCGTAAAAGATCTACACCAAAATAGGATAATTATTAATGTGGACACGCCTAATATGGATATTGGATATTTGGCATTAAAGGCTATAACTTGGCATAATTCATACCATGATTTGGGGACATAATTCAATATTTGATTTTTAAGAATGTGATACATGAACCTAGATTTGTGGCACATTTTAAGATATGTGATTTAGGTGTGGGGATTAAAATCTATAATAAGATTTGATGACTATTAAGTGTGAACACAACTAAATAGGGATTTTTGGATATATGACATGCATTGTAATTAACGGTTATATTTGGTATAATTTATATGTGAATCTGCTGTACAATGCTAATTTAACCAAAATTGGAACATATGTTATGTGGTAAATTATGTCCATATTCTGCGCTATGTAAATTTATGCAAACATGGAAGTATATGATCATATTGTGAATTTGGATATTTAATCTAGATTGGTATAAAATGTAATATAAAATCTAGATTAGGCTTAACTATTGATTTGGAACACCAAATATATGACATAGTAATTTTGGGCATGGCTATTATGGCAAGTTTGGGAAGGTGGGGTACAGCCTACTCTGATTAATAATTTGAAATTACATGTAACTGTCATGTTAGCATAATCATGGTTAGTGACATTTAATTTGGTATAAGTTACATACCAAAAATTATAAACATGATTTGAAGGGAAGGTGGGCCATAATAATAAATGTTTATTAATGTAAATTATGGAGTAAGTAAATTAGAAATAATTTACGTGTGAATAAAAGGCTTTAAATTGGCATACCTTTATAGTGAATTTATGAATAGATTAATGACACATATACCTGAATGTTCTAGGGTGACAGAGAGGATAGTGTCTAGGCTTGGGTTTGGAAAATACAAGTTTCCTGCCCTCCCTGGCTATCCCTAACTGATCCGATGGACGGGATGGTTACCTTAAAAACCTAATTTGAAAATTAGATGCGTGACAACTGTATGGACACGAGGTTGGACTCATTTATGGTATAAGACTGCCCGGACCCGCCCGGCGAATCCAGCAACCATAAATGGTAGCCCAATGTGAGAGGTCCTACAGGGTTGCGGTAGTAATATGATTAGGCTAATGACACTTAACCAATATAGTATGAATGGGTGGGTTAAGTGATATGATTAGGCTAATGACACTTAACCAATATGGTAAGAATGAGTGGGTTAAGTAATATGACATCAAAAACGTGTTGGGTGGATAGGGTTAAACCAACTAGACTAATATATGTGATAAACCCGTTCATGAATCTGTAGGCCCAATACAAAGAAAGACAAATCTGAAAATCTGTTAAATCTGTACATCTGACCCGTTAGTCTGAAAACTTGTTGATTGGATTTTCTGATCTGTGAACTGGTAAATCTGAACTCTGTATGTCTGAACTTGTAAACAAGTTAATCTGAAATCTGTTAGTTTGGGGACACAAGGTTAGGAGGGAATTTACTTGTGTCATCTGTTGTTTGGGACCCATATTAGTCAGTAACCCTTTCTGGTATCAAAACTTTGACCCGACAGTAGGTAGGGTACGGGCACGCTTACTGAACTAATTATAAGCGGTTCATTCTGATAATGGCGAGGGGTGTTGATGGTGCGTTCCAACCGGGTCATGTGCGTGCATGGATCCCGGTCTGCCTCTGTGGATGTAAGACGCCGTGACATCCATAAATAGGTCTGTGTCGTTCAAAGGTTGCCACTTTAGGGAACGATACACCCTTCTGTGGGGCTGGCACAGGGTATTTATGTATTAGGGAGCCGATCGCTTGGGGTAGAATTTAGGGTACATCTAATTCTATCTAATTCTGTTGGGGTACCGTCTGTTTTTGTTGGGTGTAATACTTATCTGCTTCAGTGTGGTACCGTCTGTTCGGGTGGTAAAGGCCCATTATTTCTGTTCGGGTGGTAAAGGCCCAATACTAGCACTCTGTTTCTGTTTCTGTACCATATGTTTCTGCTTGGGCGGTAAAAGCCCATTTACTAGTACTCTGTTTCTGTAGAAATTATTCTGACTCCGTTTCTGTTGTAGTCTGAACGCTAGGGTAACACCTAATTCTTTTATACTAGTATTAGTGCAGAGAAGTGAAAAGTAATAGCTTATGTAATTCTGTTTCTTCTGTTTAACTTAAGTATATCTGTTGCTTCTGTTACGTTATCTCTTGTCCAGCTTTATGTTCATGTCATCATTACTATTATCTGTTCATAACTGAAAATCACTGGACTTGCCAGACTTTATGTCTGACCTTGCTTGTTTTCGCCCCTTTTCTTCCGTTCCCCCCCCCAGGTTTTTCTAAGGAGGGAATACTCTAGCTTGATCCGGATTCCTTCTGCTTGAAGTGCTTAAAGTATGGCTTGGCTCATGATAGCTTCTGTTCTGTGGGGATTATGCTTTTAAAGTTTTGTACTCTGATAGTCTGAACAAGGCTGATATTTATGTACTTGAGTTTTTGATAAAGATGTAACCATACTGATTTCTGTTTTCCGCTATAATAAAGTTATTATTTTTCAAGTACTGTTTATCTGTCTTGTAATATTCTGTTCTTTTTACTAAAACTCTCCACCAAAGTTAAGGCATTTCCTTTGTGAGTGACCTTAACGGAGGTGGGGTGTTACACTTGGTATCAGAGCTGAAGGTTACCAGATTTGATAAAGAATTTTTGAAAACTATTTTCAAAAAGGTTTTGAAAAGGAAGTATTTTCAAAAGTAAAGCTTATTTTGAGAAACATAGTCCCCGAAGCCATATATCTATCTTTTGATCCTCTGTTTGAATCTTTGTTTCCTTCTTTCTTGAGTCTCTGGGGCTCCCGGCTTTCTGGGAGGTAACCTCATCGAAGGGCAGAGTAGTGCCCGACTTCCATCAATAGCCATAGTAGTTTCACCTGCGTCTAGTTTTCTTTCAAGCTTTGTAGGGTTTTCTGCACGATGGAGGAAGCCTTCGAGGGACTGGTCAACATGCTACACAAGTATAGTAAAGATGAGAATGAGGGAGTTTGGCTAAGGAGCACAACTCAAGGATAAGAAACTCATGGATATGAACTTGGTTCAAAAAAGAAGGCAAAAAGGAAACACGAAAGAGGGAAGAAAAGTCTGAAGATAAGGAGGAGAAAAGTGCTTTACTTATGGAAGCTCGACTCATCTGAATAAGGATTGCAGGAAGAGGAAGGGCACTTGCTTCAACTATGGTAAGATGGGACACCTCACTAGGGACTGCCCGTAGAAACGAGGACAAGGATAAAGGACATGACCTACTTCTGGAAGACAGGCGAATGCTCTTGTGGTTGGTAGATAGGATAGAAGCAGGGAAAAATTTCTATAGAAAGTTTAATTTCCTTATCTGATCATTGAATAGAACTCTTTCTGATTCTGACACTCTGATTCTGTAGTTGGGTCTCTGTACTTTAATACTAGTCTTGTTTCTGATCTGGTTATAATCTCGAACCCTATAGGGGGTACGACTCATCGGTTTTTGATAGATTGGGGTTTGAGGTATATCTGTATTAGGCGTCAAGTATGACGCATACATTCTGAATTTTGTGGAATATGATTTTACCATGCTTAGCTTCCTAAGAATCATTAAGGGAACCTGATCTGTACCAGTAGTCCGCAAATATCTGAATATTTCTGATAAGATTTCCAGTTCTGACATTTTCTAAAGAGGGTAATCCTCTGGGTGTCAATCTGATGTTGATTTCGGTCTTCGGGGTTGATACTTAGGGGAATTATTCTCTCAACTAATGTCTGATGGGAACCAAGTTTTTGTTTTATCTGTACTCGCTTCCATCACTCGACTATATCCTATCGATCGAGTATTCAACCTATAGATAGGAATCCTATGGATGTAAACATGTGTTTGAGACATGTTATGTTTGATGGTTGCAAGTGGATGCAAGTGGTTGCTAGTGGTTGCTCGTGGATGCATGTACACACACTAGGCACTAGATCGGCTCGAAAACACTCTCATACTGCATATGGATGTGTGAGCATTTTAAATTTTTATGGATGAAAATTGGTTGAAACAGCACATGGATGTTGCATATGAGTGAATGGTTGTGCACTCATATAGAAATGATATGTATCAAATAGGAAAATTTGCATACATAATGGATTCATAACACTGACATAATTTGCATTAAGGAGGTAAACTGAATCAGTAGACCGCCTGATTTTGCATTAGATAAGGACATATACACACACTTTGCATATGATCATGAAGCATTAGAAGTCTTTTTAAGGACAATGGATTCCTGTGATTGAATGGTTGAATAGATGGATGATTGGATGGTAGGACACATTCTTCCTAACTTGAAGATTTTGGGGACAAAATCCTAAAAGGTGGGGAGAATGTAACACCCCGAATTTTCTGTTAACATTAAGGTTACAAAAAAATAATAATAAGTGAGTAAAGGGGGGATGTATCTAATGTGCATATAAAAATAATAATAAGTGTGTAAAGGGGGGATGTATCTAATATGCATACAAAAATAATAATAAGTGAGTAAAGGGGGGATGTATCTAATGTGCATATAAAAATAATAATAAGTGTGTAAAGGGGGGATGTATCTAATGTGTACATATTTATATGGATAAACAAATAATAGTAAATGTTGATAATGTACATTAAGAGAGTAATTATGGCATAAGTAAAGTTAGGAATTATTTACATATAGGATTTGTCCTATGAGAAATGTGTACATTGTAGAGTATATATATATGCTAAAACATGAAATTACATGTAATTGAAATAGTAATTATGGCATAATTCAAAATGGGGGTAATTTGCATGCATAGTAATTATGGCATAATTCAAAATGGGGGTAATTTGCATGCATATTAATTATGACATAATTTAAAATGGTAGTAATTTACAGTCCTTAATTGTGAACATAATTGGCCTCTTTTGAAATTGATGGCCTTGATTAACCCTAGCATTATCAGACGGCTCAAATTAAAATGCAACTCTATAAAAAGACCCTAGGTCTCCAACTAAATATTCACATGAAATTAAGAGTTGAAGCCGCCATGCTGTCGAATGAGAATTAGAGGGAGCCTCCATTTGAAAGAGACGAACAACAAAGCTAATACAAGTAAAAGATTAAAGCTTCTGCAACGATTCTACAACAATTAAAGATTCTTTCTTTAATCCAATCAAGGCAAGCACAGTTATTTTCCAATATAAACTTTAATTGTAATTGTGACATGATTGTAAATCTGAATTTGAGGATGTTCTGTTCTGATCTATTTTATTCTGTATTTCTTTCTGCTTTCTGTTCTATAGCCAGGCTACCACGAGCCTGAGCCAATCTCATAAGAGATTGACATACGCAAAAATATTTGGGACAATGTAATGAATGATGCATAATTGGACTAATCTGTGACTGATTTTGAGTAAAGGATATAGGTTGTAAACTAGATCTAGATCTGTGCATATATGTCAGTTTGGGATTATCATATGATAATATATGACTTGTAAATTTGGAATATAAGGCAAATTAAAAATTAAGATCTGAATTAAAAGACATAATACATGTTAGATCTAGATCCTTAGGCATATTTTATATAACGGACTATGACTTGAACAAAAAGGAAGGTGTGGCTTAGGCGTAAAAGATCTACACCAAAATAGGATAATTATTAATGTGGACACGCCTAATATGGATATTGGATATTTGGCATTAAAGGCTATAACTTGGCATAATTCATACCATGATTTGGGGACATAATTCAATATTTGATTTTTAAGAATGTGATACATGAACCTAGATTTGTGGCACATTTTAAGATATGTGATTTAGGTGTGGGGATTAAAATCTATAATAAGATTTGATGACTATTAAGTGTGAACACAACTAAATAGGGATTTTTGGATATATGACATGCATTGTAATTAACGGTTATATTTGGTATAATTTATATGTGAATCTGCTGTACAATGCTAATTTAACCAAAATTGGAACATATGTTATGTGGTAAATTATGTCCATATTCTGCGCTATGTAAATTTATGCAAACATGGAAGTATATGATCATATTGTGAATTTGGATATTTAATCTAGATTGGTATAAAATGTAATATAAAATCTAGATTAGGCTTAACTATTGATTTGGAACGCCAAATATATGACATAGTAATTTTGGGCATGGCTATTATGGCAAGTTTGGGAAGGTGGGGTACAGCCTACTCTGATTAATAATTTGAAATTACATGTAACTGTCATGTTAGCATAATCATGGTTAGTGACATTTAATTTGGTATAAGTTACATACCAAAAATTATAAACATGATTTGAAGGGAAGGTGGGCCATAATAATAAATGTTTATTAATGTAAATTATGGAGTAAGTAAATTAGAAATAATTTACGTGTGAATAAAAGGCTTTAAATTGGCATACCTTTATAGTGAATTTATGAATAGATTAATGACACATATACCTGAATGTTCTAGGGTGACAGAGAGGATAGTGTCTAGGCTTGGGTTTGGAAAATACAAGTTTCCTGCCCTCCCTGGCTATCCCTAACTGATCCGATGGACGGGATGGTTACCTTAAAAACCTAATTTGAAAATTAGATGCGTGACAACTGTATGGACACGAGGTTGGACTCATTTATGGTATAAGACTGCCCGGACCCGCCCGGCGAATCCAGCAACCATAAATGGTAGCCCAATGTGAGAGGTCCTACAGGGTTGCGGTAGTAATATGATTAGGCTAATGACACTTAACCAATATAGTATGAATGGGTGGGTTAAGTGATATGATTAGGCTAATGACACTTAACCAATATGGTAAGAATGAGTGGGTTAAGTAATATGACATCAAAAACGTGTTGGGTGGATAGGGTTAAACCAACTAGACTAATATATGTGATAAACCCGTTCATGAATCTGTAGGCCCAATACAAAGAAAGACAAATCTGAAAATCTGTTAAATCTGTACATCTGACCCGTTAGTCTGAAAACTTGTTGATTGGATTTTCTGATCTGTGAACTGGTAAATCTGAACTCTGTATGTCTGAACTTGTAAACAAGTTAATCTGAAATCTGTTAGTTTGGGGACACAAGGTTAGGAGGGAATTTACTTGTGTCATCTGTTGTTTGGGACCCATATTAGTCAGTAACCCTTTCTGGTATCAAAACTTTGACCCGACAGTAGGTAGGGTCCGGGCACGCTTACTGAACTAATTATAAGCGGTTCATTCTGATAATGGCGAGGGGTGTTGATGGTGCGTTCCAACCGGGTCATGTGCGTGCATGGATCCCGGTCTGCCTCTGTGGATGTAAGACGCCGTGACATCCATAAATAGGTCTGTGTCGTTCAAAGGTTGCCACTTTAGGGAACGATACACCCTTCTGTGGGGCTGGCACAGGGTATTTATGTATTAGGGAGCCGATCACTTGGGGTAGAATTTAGGGTACATCTAATTCTATCTAATTCTGTTGGGGTACCGTCTGTTTTTGTTGGGTGTAATACTTATCTGCTTCAGTGTGGTACCGTCTGTTCGGGTGGTAAAGGCCCATTATTTCTGTTCGGGTGGTAAAGGCCCAATACTAGCACTCTGTTTCTGTTTCTGTACCATATGTTTCTGCTTGGGCGGTAAAAGCCCATTTACTAGTACTCTGTTTCTGTAGAAATTATTCTGACTCCGTTTCTGTTGTAGTCTGAACGCTAGGGTAACACCTAATTCTTTTATACTAGTATTAGTGCAGAGAAGTGAAAAGTAATAGCTTATGTAATTCTGTTTCTTCTGTTTAACTTAAGTATATCTGTTGCTTCTGTTACGTTATCTCTTGTCCAGCTTTATGTTCATGTCATCATTACTATTATCTGTTCATAACTGAAAATCACTGGACTTGCCAGACTTTATGTCTGACCTTGCTTGTTTGCCCCTTTTCTTCCGTTCCCCCCCCCAGGTTTTTCTAAGGAGGGAATACTCTAGCTTGATCCGGATTCCTTCTGCTTGAAGTGCTTAAAGTATGGCTTGGCTCATGATAGCTTCTGTTCTGTGGGGATTATGCTTTTAAAGTTTTGTACTCTGATAGTCTGAACAAGGCTGATATTTATGTACTTGAGTTTTTGATAAAGATGTAACCATACTGATTTCTGTTTTCCGCTATAATAAAGTTATTATTTTTCAAGTACTGTTTATCTGTCTTGTAATATTCTGTTCTTTTTACTAAAACTCTCCACCAAAGTTAAGGCATTTCCTTTGTGAGTGACCTTAACGGAGGTGGGGTGTTACAAGATCGGGCTGATAAAAGATGATGAAAACACAATGGAGAATGGGCCAACCATGTTTTTCAAAGGGGATAACCCTTGTTTTATCTCCAGGGTTTTAAAACATTAGGGCTTAGTTTTAATTTATTTGTTTTTGTAATTTGAACTGAAATCGACAAAACAGTTCTAGAGTCTGTAAAATCCAGGGATTCAGTTAAGGGTTTAACTGACTGTTGCTAGTGTCTGTTAAACCTAGGTGGTTTTCTAGTTTCTCTGTAAAACTAAATAGTTTATTAGAGTCTGTAAAATTAGAGGAAATCTGATCTCGGGGTTTAGATCAGTCTAGGGTTTTTACTGTAGGATTAGAATAGAAGCGAGGGGTTCGCAAGTTTACATGGTCTTGTAAGCGAGATCTATTCTATTACCTAGTGGAAACCTTAGGAATGCAGTAGTAGGCAGGATTTTGCCGAAGCTAGGTATATCTTGTGTCATTTACTTTTCTGCATTTATTTTATGCTGTATTTTGTGATCTGATATTTTTAATATCTTGCTTATTTTTCAATAAACCCTATTCACCCCCTCTAGGGTTAATCTAGATCCAACAAGTGGTATCAGAGCCTGGTATTCATTAACTCTAAAGTAATGGTGATTCCTAGTTTTCAGTCCATAGAGAGTCAGTCCAGTTTATCTCCAACTATTTTCGATGGAGCAGATTTTTTAAACTGGAAATTCCAAATGGGATTGTATTTAAAATCTGTTAACATTAAATGTTGGGATGTTGTTATCAATGGGATTGATATGTAAGATAAGAGAAATATTGTTTTCAATAGTCATGTTATGAATATCATATTTGGTTATCTTAGTACCGAACTGTTTATTCATACATCTCACTGTTTAACTGCATAGGAAATCTGGGAAAATCTGAATACATTGCATGGAAGAAAAGATGAAAACTGCTCAAAACCCCATAATGGCAACTCAGATTCAGATCCAAGCTTAAAAGGAGAAACTGATAGATCAAATGATGGAGAATCAACAGATGCTGAAACTGAAAATTTAACATACGAAGATTTAGTTTATATGTGCATCGATTTGACTAAATCTATTGATAAACTTAAGTTAGAAAACAAATCATTGAAATCTAAGAATTCTGAGTTGACCAGTAAAATTGACGTTTTGGAATCACAACTTGGATATTTTAAAAACTCTTCAAATTTAGATTGCAAAAATTGTTTGAAATTGAAAACCAATCTTGTTCATCTCAATAAAAATATTCAAAGGTTTGAAAATGAAATTCTGATCTTAAAAGAAAACAAGATTGAGTTGTCAAGTTTGAACAATTTTCTACAAAAGGAATTTGAAAATTTTAAGACTAATATAAATTCCGAATTTGAAATTGCTGAAAAGGAGAATTTGCTGAAATCTGATTTGATTTTAAAAGTACTTGAAAACGAGATTGAAAATTTCAAGAAATGTGAATTTGAAAATCAAAAACTTTTTGAATTTGAAATATCTGAGTCTCAAGTCAAAATCAGACTACTTGAATCTGAAAATTTGGTTTTGAAACAACATGATGCTAAAAGAAAGATCACTAATAATCGATGTTCTGATTTAATAAAAGAAAACAGTGATTTAAATCCAAAATTCAACGACCCGGATCAACTTTGAATAAATTCTCTAATGAGGAAAAATTGTTGAATATGTTGCTACAAAACCAAAATTCTATTGGAAATAAATGTGGTCTTGGCTTCGGGAGAATTTTTTTTTTTGAAAATCGAAATTCAAATGATTTAAAAATTCTTCAAACATCTTTGGAAAGAATCGATTTGAAAATTTGAACTTTGATAAATTCAAAGGATATTTAAATCATAAACGTGATGTGAATTTGTTTTAAAATAATCCATTTAAACAATCGTGGATCCCAAATAAAACAAACTTTGTTAAATTCAAATAGATTTACGTTCCAAAGGGTGCAAAGGTAAATTCAGATGGATTGTTATGTAAACAAGTCTGGGTACCAAAACATATGAATACAACTGTGAGTGGTTTTACAAATTTTGTTAGACCACTCGATCTTATAAACAGTTTGGTACCAAAGATGGCTGAGGAACTGTTTTGCGAAAGAGAAACTGAATTCAAACTCCTTCATATCATTGGATCATCCACAGTTCCTTAGCCAAATCTGTTGAGTTAGAGATTCATTTTCTTACACTGAATTCAGGTATGGTCTCTTGACTCACAATTTTTGTATATTCCTTGTTTTTACACTTTTGTATATTTTTTTTCTATCCCCTCTACCTACTTTCTCTGTTTTGATTTATCACTGCCATATATTTTTGTCTTTCTTCCTGATCTTTAATAACTTCCAATTGTAGAATTCATATTTTCTGGAAATTCACTTCATTTGTATAAAACTCTAATGTTTTAATTATTTTCAAATCTTAAATTTAAGCTTGTAAATTTTTGCAATTGTTTTGAGGTTTATTTCCTGTTTTCTGAATTCATAACAGTGTTGATGTAATAACCAGGAAATCCGAGCCATTTTTTTTTTTGGCAATTTTAGAGAATTTTGGATATTTAAAATGATTTATTTTAAATAATAACAACGAGAAATTTAAAATGAATAGAATTAAAACGTATATATTTATATACGTCGTCTTTAGAATATAAATATTTATTTATAATTATAAAAGGAATTGAAAATGGCGCGGTAGTTCGAAATTTCGATTTCAAATTTCAAATGAATGTACTGGATTCAAAGTAAACCGGATTTTAACGAAACCAAAAATATTAGGATCTATTTGAAAATATCTTCCCAATGAATCCGAAAAATCAAAATTTCATAGCGGGAATCAAAAGTTACATCCAGTTGAAAATTCAGAATAGTCGCTATGGAATTCTGGCCCTTAAAAATGGGAATTTTGCAACCGACCTCGGTTTTCGACGAAACCACTTTTGTTGGATCCGCGATGTCAAGTTATTGCTAGATTCCAAAATTCATAATTTTTCGAATCAATATGTGAGCGTGGCAAAGAAAAACGCATTTGACCAATTTCAGTTGATTTTAATCAACTAAAAAATGGCCATTTTTCAAACGGCTTTCAAATTCGATGAAATTAGTTTTGTTAGGACCGTATCATCAATACGAAGCTAGAAAATATTTTTCGGGAATTTTTAGAGCCCGTATGTGGCCCCGGTAAATTGAAATGTGCGTTCAAATTCAATATATAGAGTTCTATGTTGATTTTGATGAAAACTGATTAAAATTATCGAATCAGCTTATGATACATATCCCATTGTGTTCGGAATTGGGGTAATTAGCTATGGACGATAGTCGGTGGGTTCAATTTCGATTCAGAAATAAAAAGTTGCTTTTTGGAATTTTAAAATAATATAAATTTTCATAAACCCCCTATCTTCTATCCATCTCCTTTACACTCCCCCCTCCCCCCGGTTCATTTCGAATTCAGAAAAAGAAAAAAAACCGAGACCTATCGCGCTGCGCCGCCCCCCATCCACCGTCGCGCGCCACCCGGAGCGCCGCCCCCCTCTGGCGCCCACCCTCCCTCTCCTCTGTAAACCTCTACACCCCCTGACCCCGTCGAACTCTATCTCCTCGCCCCCTGCAAACGAGAATCGAACCGCCCCTCCATACCACCGCCTCAACCCCCGCCCAGCGCCGACCACCATTATCGCCGCCACCATACCCCCTCCTCGATTTCAACGACGAGCAGCCCTCCCCCCTCAACACAAAATCGATTAAAGGTGATCTTTTTATTTATTTATATTCTTTTTAGTGTAATCAGTTTAGAAAAATATATATGAATAAAGATCAGTTTTATATTTATATATATTAACGTAAATTAAAAATAGGATTTTTATACGTATGATTTTAAAAACAAAATAGGATTTTTATGTGTAGGATTTCAAGAATAAAAATACGATTTTTATATTATATAGATAATAAAAATTTGATCTTTATATATGTAGAGAAATAAAAATCTGATTTTTATTATATATATGTTGAAATAAAAATGTGAATTTTATAGCGATGATATAAAAATTCGATCTTTATAGAAGAAGTAGAAATATAAAAATATAATTTTTATATAGAAAGAAGCGTTGTAAATATATATGAAGTAGAAATAAAAATAGAATTTTTATCTATATAATAGCAGTATAAAAATAGAATTTTTATATACATGGCAACAATATAAAAATGTGATTTTAATATATGTAGTGGCTACGGACAATGAAATTGACAAAAGGCGAGCACGACGAAGATTTCTACATATGAAGAGTCATGGCGTTTGGTTAGCTAGTCGGTGAGAACTCCTCACTTTTACTTTGATTTCTAGTTGAAATATATACTAGGATGCAGACGGTGCTTAGTAACACCCAACACCCGTCGTCCACAGACCATGGATGACTTGTTTGTTTGGTTGTTATGTTGTGAAGTTTGATTGTGTGATGTGCAGTGAAACAAAATATTTTATAGTGGAAAATATTTTATAGTTAAAAATATGATTTTTGACGTGTATATGAAATAAAATATATATATTCATGTGTATATGAAATAATATATATATTCATGTGTTGAAATAAAATATACATTCGTGTGTTGAAGTAAAATAAATAGTAATAAACAAATCGGACAATTTGTTTATATACACTTATTTGACTGATATTGATTGGGACGATAAATTTTACACATCGCCTAACTGCACAAATAAAATATGTGTTTGCTGATTTGAAAGCCCATACGGGTATTGGGATGATATTTGACGTACACTAATCCCGATTGTTTAGTTGTATGTCAATCGATGGGTTGACAAACTGTGTAACCGTTAATTATTTATATTTAATGCTTATGTAGTTGTGTGGTGCACTCTGGATGATGGTTGATGATTTAACGTTGCTATTATACATATGTGTTGTAGGGAATCCATATAATAAACGTTATATGGTAATTGATTGGGCCTCATTCCAATTTGGAAAATAAGAAATATTAATTCATGTGTTGAATAGAAATATATATTCATGTGTTGAATAGAAAAATAAATATTCATGTGTTGAATGGAAAATATATATATTCATGTGTTGAGTAGAAAAATATATATTCATGTGTTGAATAGAAAATATAAATTCATGTGTTGAATAGAAATATATATTCATGTGTTGAATAGAAAAATAAATATTCATGTGTTGAATGGAAAATATATATATTCATGTGTTGAGTAGAAAAATAAATATTCATGTGTTGAATAGAAAATATATATTCATGTGTTGAATAAAATATATATTCATGTGTTGAAGAAAATATTCATTTGTTGAATAGAATAACGAAGTTATTGAAATATATAAAGCCGTGTTGGTTAGATATGCGCCATTTTGACGCGAACGATATTTATATCGATTATATTCGTTTTTAAAAAGAATATAGAAAAGGAAGTGATTCAAAATATAACGTTTTGAAAATATTATCATTTGTAAATCGATGATGTGGAATATTCAATTTTGATTCGAAATTGAATATGAAGTTGAAATCGTTTTGAAAACGAATTTAAAACGATTTATAAAATACGTTTTGAAAGGAAATCGACGAAATATACATATATATATATATAATATTATATATATGTAATGGCCTGAATAGAACGCACCGCGCCGTGGCAGTTCGCGAATTTCGACCATTGACTTCGAATTGATATTATGGGAGATCCGACGGTCGGATTCTCCTAAAACTGGAACCGTTGGGTTCGTATCGAAAAGAGCTTTCTAACGAATATTAGAGATTTGAAATCTAACGGTTGGATTTGGAGTTATGTCCAAATCAAATTTGGGAAAGGTCGTTATAAGTGCAGTTCGATGGCCGTTGATGGAAATCGACTGTACGGGCCTTGATAAAATTATTAAAAATAGTAATAATTTGTGTAAAATCATAAGAAATGATTTGTGAAGAATTGAAATGAAAATTTCCAAATTTGGAAAGATTAAAAAAAAGATTTTTATCGAAATGAACTAGTTTTGAACTAGAATAATAATTTATTTATTTTTAAATAAATAAATTGGATTTGAAAGGGTTTTAAAAGTAACCAGAAGTTTCAATAATTGAATTGGAATGGAATGTGATTTTGGGTTTATAGTGAACCATGTTTTAAATGACATTGGTTCTTTAACCCAGTTAAAGATAGGATGTGATTTCCCAAGTTAAACAATCATTAATATTAATTTTTGGGAAGATTAAAACCAAGTGGAGTTTTAATGAATCTTTAATTAGATTGAAGTGATCGAGAATGGGGTATCACCAGTTTTTCTCCAGGCGATAGTTAAATCTTTAATTAGATTTGAACGTGAAATGGTAATTGAATTTACCGATAACACCGTGGTGTTAGATATGTAGTATGACCAGTTTTACTTCATGGGATGAATAGGTTGGGATTAGGAAATAAAATAAATGATTACTTCGGTGTGGTTCGCTAATCCCGACTAGTTTGAATTGATATTCAAAAGAAGATTAAAGAATAAATTTAAAGAATTTATCTTTGATAAAATTAATGGGAACCTTTCCCAAAGTATAAGAATATTTGAATAAAAGAATATTCTGAATTAGAATGAGGCGTATGTTGTGTTTGTGTAACACTTGTTTATTATATACGCGAGTTGTTCAGAAAGACCGGGTTTATCCCATTCTGAATAACTGATTCGACGTGGTGTCGAGGATGAAGACGGTGGTTGAAGACCGGAGGTCTTCACATCGTTTGGGTGATTACTGATGATCTTGATTGGGCTGTACACCCAAGAGGAGGGAGTCAGTTGGTGATCGTCCAGACGTACTTGGAGATCGATGGATATGCGAGATACAAGGTGCCTCCGGTTTCGTTCAGACCCAGAACGGACTTGTAAATAGACTGTGTGTCTGACATTGGATTTTATTCTGTGTGATTGATTTCTATTAAATATATATCTGTTTGGCGGCGGAGAATTTATTCTCTTGCTTAACGCCCTTCTTTGAGACGTACGAGCTCAGAGGTTATATATTGATGGATATCAAGCGCATGGAGTGAATTGCCTGTGTGGAATGCCTAAGTGGCAATATGATCAAGGCTTCTGTTGAAAAGCAAAGTCTTGTGGTTGATGATCAAAGCACGGCCTGTGTGGCATAGCTTTGTGTAGCGTTGATTCATGAGCCTCATACCCCGGTTGTGAACCAGAAACGGGAGAAGGACCTCAGGGAGGACATGCGTTTCTTTCTAGCTAGATGTGGCGTCAGTGGTTTTACACGTCCTGACGAGTTTGACTTATGTGGTTGTTGCTGTTGCGAGGAGCCTCAGATATATCGATGACTCTGTGGAGCCGATGGAGCCATTGCGTTCATTTACGCCCCAAAGGGTGGGGAAATGCAGTGTTCAGGCATTTTAATCCACATCGGTGGACCGGCCCTGACGATCCAAGGGCCCACCTGAGTCTGGGTCCTGAGGGGAGGGCTAGAGGCTCTCGAATCGGTGAGGACTATCTTTTGCCTCGGTTCACAGATGGAAATCCAACTTCCAGTACGTGACTTTGCGGTTTTGATTGTAGAACCTATGTATGGCGACATAGTGGGATGGGGCACTTATGCCGTCTATGATTGATACTTATGATTGAAATTGTTTTGACACTATACACTTATAGTAATAAAAGTTGAAATTTAGAGTATCAAGCATGCTTTGGCTATAATAAGGTAAAACCCTATCCTCCGGCTTGTGTTGCATTGTGTGATGGGACCTGGGTCTTATAATAGCTTCATTGTTCTTTATTTAGCATTGCGCTGTTTGTTTTATGCACTGGTACTCTTAGGAGGAAACCCGTTCCGTGTTATACGACGTGGTCCCTTGATTTACCTAACTTTAAAATAAAGATTAATAATTGTTTTAGTTCTCACACCAGTCACATGACTGACCTAGAGTTTATTGTTTTAACCTAAACTCTGGGTGCCCTTAATTTGACATGGGCAGCTTGTAGTTTTGGTTTTGTAGATTTATATTCACAGGATCCTGATTTACAGCTGGAACGATATTCGGAAAGCTCTGTATCCGTGTATTACTTCTAGTTGTGTTTTGTATTATTTTCCACTGCGATGTATTTAAATGTAATTTAAATCTCTGATATTTTCTATGTAATATTTATTCATACTCTGTATATTATCGTATTCTGATGGAATTGTTGTAATATACAATGAAACGTTCTTCTGTTTGCGTTCCGATGTGGCTTGTTCTCAATTCAATCCGGGCTTTCCTTACCGGGGTAGTTCGAGTCGTTTTAGTTTGGTATCAGAGCTTTGGTTTACAGAGCTCGGAGAACAAGACACGTTAGAACCAAACAAAAGAATTCATCAGAAATTGGATTAGTAATATCCGATGAGAATGACTCGTTAGAGATGGGATCAATAGTATCCTAGAACGAGTGTGAAGAGTAATGTTTTTTAAAATAAAATTGAAAACAAGTTTTGTTTTGAAAATTTAATTCAATTATTCGTATTTGAATATTTATTTATATTGATTTGGACTATCAGGTATATAGCGGTTTTAATATGCGTCTGATCCACGTGTATTAGAAGCCTCCAATATACTGGATGGATATAGAGTCACACTCTAGTTGCCCAGGGATAATCCTAATGATGCGGTCACATCATCAGTATTTATATTCGAGTGCCGAAAGTGTGATATTTATATATGTCCATAGACTGGTGTGGGAACCCAAAACTAGATAGGGCTATTTTTGTGATTTGGCATCAAAAACATGATTTTCTGTACATACATCCAAGTTATGAATTTGAAAAGATAATCAACAAATTGATTGCTGATTGTGTTGTTTGATTATTGGTTGATTAATTAAAATTTGAACCACTTAGCCAAATTGTATCAAATAGTGAGTGTATTGAAAATTTGTCGCATTTGCTTGCATATACATGTACTTACAGTGAACAGGTCATAGCAAGGTGGCTAGAGTAGAAGAATAAAATTGTTTGCCCGACAAATAGGTACATGTTTATTGTATTTCCTTGGGTTTGGATGATTTTATGAGCCGCTTGGCTATTTCTTTTTCTTTTTGGATTGATGAGGGTCATGGGAGGCTATTTGAATTATCCCGAAGTCCCCTGTGCAGGGGAGGTTATGGTGAAATTTTTCGAAAATTTAGGGTGTTAGCCAAATTTTTGAAAAAATTGAAAAGTTTTTAGAAACTGAAAAATTGAAGAACTTAAGTCGTAATGAAAATAATGGAAGTTGAGTTGATTTGTAAAACAACTTTCAGCTTCGTTCCATTTTGGGGACGAAAAGTTTTAACTGGGGGAGATTGTAATAACCCGGAAATCTGAGCCAATTTAAAATTTTTATTTTGGCAATTTTAGTGAATTTTGGATATTTAAAATGATTTATTTTAAATAATAACGATGAGAAATTTAAAATGAATAGAATTAAAACGTATATATTTATATACATCGTCGTTAGAATATAAATATTTATTTATAATTATAAAAGGAATTGAAAATGGCGCGGTAGTTCGAAATTTCGATTTCGAATTTCAAATGAATGTACAGGATTCAAAATAAACCGGATTTTAGCAAAACCAAAAATATTAGGATCTATTTGAAAATATCTTTCCAACGAATCCGAAAAATTAAAATTTCATAGCGGGAATCAAAAGTTACATCCAGTTGAAAATTCAGAATAGTCGCTATGTAATTCTGGCCCTTAAAAATGGGAATTTTGCAAACGACCTCGGTTTTCGACGAAACCACTTTTGTTGGATCTGCGATGTCAAGTTATTGCTAGATTCCAAAATTCATAATTTTTCGAACCAATATGCGAGCGTGGCAAAGGAAAACGCGTTTGACCAGTTTTAGTTGATTTTAATCAACTGAAAAATGGCCATTTTTCAAATGGCCTTCAAATTTAATGAAATTAGTTTTGTTAGGACCGTATCGTCAATACGAAGCTAGAAAATATTTTTCGAGAATTTTAAGAGCCCGTATGTGGCCCCGGTAAATTGAAATGTGCGTTCAAATTCAATATATAGAGTTATATGTTGATTTTGACGAAAACTGGTCGAAATGATCGAATCAGCTTACGATACATATCCCATTGTGTTCGGAATGGAGGTAGTTAGCTATGGACGACAGTTGTGGGTTCAATTTCGAGTCAGAAATAAAAAGTTGCATTTTGGAATTTTAAAATAATATAATTTTTCATAAACCCCCCTGTCTCCTTTACACTCCCCCCACCTGTTCATTTCGAATTCAGAAAAAGAAAAAGAAAAAAATCTAGACCTATCGCGCCGCCCCGCCCCCCATCCACCGTTGCGCGCCACCAGGAGCGCCGCCCCCCTCTGGCACCCACCGTCGCGCGCCACCAGGAGCGCCGCCCCCCTCTGGCACCCACCCTCCCCCTCCTCTGTAAACCTCCGCACCCCCCGACCCCGTCGAACTCCATCTCCTCGCCCCCTGCAAACGAGAATCGAACCGCACCTCCATACCACCGCCTCAACCCCCGCCCAGCGCCGACCACCATTATCGCCGCCACCATACCCCCTCCTCGATTTCAGCGACGAGCAGCCCTCCCCCCTCAACAAGAAATCGATTAAAGGTGATATTTTTATTTATTTATATTCTTTTTAGTGTAATCAGTTTAGAAAAATATATATGAATAAAGATCAGATTTATATTTATATATATTAACGTAAATTAAAAATAGGATTTTTATACGTATGATTTTAAAATCAAAATAGGATTTTTATGTGTAGGATTTCAAGAATAAAAATACAATTTTTATATTATATAGATAATAAAATTTTGATCTTTATATATGTAGCGAAATAAAAATCTGATTTTTATTATATATATGTTGAAATAAAAATGTGATTTTTATAGCGATGATATAAAAATTTGATCTTTATAGAAGAAGTAGAAATATAAAAAAATAATTTTTATATAGAAAGAAGCGTTGTAAATATATATGAAGTAGAAATAAAAATAGAAATTTTATCTATATAGTAGCGGTATAAAAATAGAATTTTTATATACATGGCAACAATATAAAAATGTGATTTTTATATATGTAGTGGCTACGGACAATGAAATTGAAAAAAGGCGAGCACGATGAAGATTTCTACATATGAAGAGTCGTGGCGTTTGGTTTAGCTAGTCGGTGAGAACTCCTCACTTTTACTTTGATTTCTAGTTGAAATATATACTAGGACGCAGACGGTGCTTAGTAGCACCCGACACCCGTCGTCCACAGACCATGGATGACTTGTTTGTTTGGTTGCTATGCTGTGAAATTTGATTGTGTGATGTGCAATGAAATAAAATATTTTATAGTTAAAAATATGATTTTTAACGTGTATATGAAATAAAATATATATTCATGTGTATATGAAATAATATATATATATATATTCATGTGTTGAAATAAAATATATATTCGTGTGTTGAAGTAAAATAAATAATAATAAACAAATCGGACGATTTGTTTATATACACTGATTTGACTGATATTGATTGGGATGATAAATTTTACACATCGCCCAACTGCACAAATAAAATCTGTGTTTGCTGATTTGAAACCTCACACGGGTATTGGGATGATATTTGACGTACACTAATCCCGATTGTTTAGTTGTATGTCAATCGATGGGTTGACAGACTGTGTAAGCGTTAATTATTTATATTTAATGCTTATGCAGTTGTGTGGTGCACTCTGGATGATGGATGATGATTTATCGTTGCTGTTATATACATGTGTTGTAGGGAATCCATATAATAAACGTTATATGTTAATTGATTGGGCCTCATTCCAATTTGGAAAATAATAAATATAAATTCATGTGTTGAATAGAAATATATATTCATGTGTTGAATAGAAAAATAAATATTCATGTGTTGAATGGAAAATATATATATTCATGTGTTGAGTAGAAAAATAAATATTCATGTGTTGAATAGAAAATATAAATTCATGTGTTGAATAGAAATATATATATTCATGTGTTGAATAGAAAAATAAATATTCATGTGTTGAATGGAATATATATATATATTCATGTGTTGAGTAGAAAGATAAATATTCATGTGTTGAATAGAAAATATATATTCATGTGTTGAATAAAATATATATTCATGTGTTGAAGAAAATATTCATTTGTTGAATCGAACAATGAAGTTATTGAAATATATAAAGCCGTGTTGGTTAGATATGCGCCATTTTGACGTGAATGATATTTATATCGATTATATTCGTTTTTAAAAAGAATATAGAAAAGGAAGTGATTTCAAAATATAAAGTTTTGAAAGTATTATCATTAGTATATCGATGATGTGGAATATTCAATTTTTATTCGAAATTGAATATGAAGTTGAAATCGTTTTGAAAACGAATTTAAAACGATTTATAAAATACGTTTTAAAAGGAAATCGATGAAATATATATATAATATATATTATATATATAATGACCTGAATAGAACGCGCCGCGCCGCGATAGTTTGCGAATTCGACCATTGACTTCGAATGGATATTACGGGAGATTCGACCGTCGGATTCTCCTAAAATCGGAACCGTTGGGTTCGTATCGAAAAGAGATTTCTAAAGAATATTAGAGATTTGAAATCTAATGGTTGGATTTGGAGTTATGTCCAAATCAAATTTGGGAAAGGTCGCTATAAGTGCAGTTCGATGGCCGTTGATGGAAATCGACTGTACGGGCCTTGATAAAATTATTAAAAATAGTAATAATTTGTGTAAAATCATAAGAAATGATTTGTGAAGAATTGAGATGAAAAATTCCAAATTTGAAAAGTTAAATTTTTTTTTTATCGAAATGAACTAGTTTTGAACTAGAATAATAATTTATTTATTTTTTAAATAAATAAATTGGATTTGAAAGGGTTTTAAAAGTAACCAGAAGTTTCAATAATTGAATTGGAATGGAATGTGATTTTGGGTTTATAGTGAACCATGTTTTAAATGACATTGGTTCTTTAACCCAGTTAAAGATAGGATGTGATTTCCCAAGTTAAACAATCATTAATATTAATTTTTAGGAAGATTAAAACCAAGTGGAGTTTTAATGAATCTTTAATTAGATTGAAGTGATCGATAATGGGGTATCACCAGTTTTTCTCCAGGCGATAGTTAAATCTTTAATTAGATTTGAACGTGAAATGGTAATTGAATTTACCGATAACACCGTGGTGTTAGATATGTAGTATGACCAGTTTTACTTCATGGGATGAATAGGTTGGGATTAGGAAATAAAATAAATGATTACTTCGGTGTGGTTCGCTAATCCCGACTAGTTTGAATTGATATTCAAAAGAAGATTAAAGAATAAATTTAAAGAATTTATCTTTGATAAAATTAATGGGAACCTTTCCCAAAGTATAAGAATATTTGAATAAAAGAATATTCTGAATTAGAATGAGGCGTATGTTGTGTTTGTGTAACACTTGTTTATTATATACGCGAGTTGTTCAGAAAGACCGGGTTTATCCCATTCTGTGATTCGACGTGGTGTCGAGGATGAAGACAGTGGTTGAAGACTAGAGGTCTTCACATCGTTTGGGTGATTACTGATGATCTTGATTGGGCTGTACACCCAAGAGGAGGGAATCAGTTGCTGATCGTCCAAACGTACTTGGAGATCGATGGATATGCGAGGTACGAGGTGCATCCGGTTTCGTTCAGACCCATAACGGACTTGTAAATGGACTGTGTGTCTGACATTGGATTTTATTCTGTGTGATTTATTTCTATTAAATATATATCTGTTTGGCGGCGGAGAATTTATTCTCTTGCTTAACGCCCTTCTTTGAGACATACGAGCTCAGAGGTTATATATTGATGGATATCAAACGCATGGAGTGAATTGCTTGTGTGGCATGCCTAAGGGGCAATTTGATCAAGACTTCTGTTGAAAAGCAAAGTCTTGTGGTTGATGATCAAAGCACGACCTGTGTGGCATAGCTTAATGTAGCGTTGATTGCGAGCCTCACACCCCGGTTTTGAACCAGAAACGGGAGAAGGACCTCAGTGAGGACATGCGTTTATTTCTAGCTAGAAGTAGCGTTAGTGGTTTTACACGCCCTGACGAGTTTGACTTATGTGGTTGTTGCTGTTGCGAGGCGCCTCGGATATATCGGTGACTGTGTGGAGCCGATGGAACCATTGGGCACATTTATGCCCCAAAGGGTGGGGAAACGCAGTGTTCATGCATTTTAATCCACATCGGTGGACCGGCCCTGACGATCCATGGGCCCACCTGAGTCTGGGTCCTAAGGGGCGGGCTAGAGGCTCTCAAATCGGTGAGGAATATCTTTTGCCTCGGTTCACAGATGGAAATCCAACTTCCAATACGTGACTTTGCGGTTTTTATTGTAGAACCTATGTATGGTGACATAGTGGGATGGGGCACTTATGCCGTCTATGATTGATACTTATGATTGAAATTATTTTGACACTATACACTAATAGTAATAAAAGTTGAAATTTAGCGGATCAAGCATGCTTTGGCTATAATAAGGTAAAACCCTATCCTCCGGCTTGTGTTGCATTGTATGATGGGACCTGGGTCTTATAATAGCTTCATTGTTCTTTATTTAGCATTGCGCTATTTGTTTTATGCACTGGTACTCTTGGGAGGAAACCCGTTCCGTGTTATACGGCGTGGTCCCTTGATTTACCTAACTTTAAAATAAAGATTAATAACTGTTTTAGTTCTCACACCAGTCACATGACTGACCTGGAGTGTAACGACCCGAGACTTCCCCGGTAAGGAAAGACCGGATACTTCGAGAACAACACACAAAAGAACGCATACAGAAGAACATTTCATTGTTAATTACAACAATTCCATCAGAATACACGAATATACAGAGTCGGAACAAATAATATACATTATAAAATATCAGAGATTACAATACATTACATAGCCGCGAAAACTAATACAATACACAACTAGAAGTAATACACGGATACAGAGCTTTCCGAGTATCGTTCCAGCTGTAAATCAGGATCCTGTGAATATAAAACTGCAAAACCAAAACTACTAGCTGCCCGTGTCAAAATAGGGGCACCCAGAGTTTAGGTTAAAACAATAAACTCCAGGCCAGTCATGGGACTGGTGTGAGAACTAAAACAGTTATTAATCTTTATTTTAAAGTTAGATAAATCAAGGGACCACGCCGTATAACACGGAACGGGTTTCCTCCCAAGAACACCAGTGCATAAAACAACAGCGCAATGCTAAATAAAGAACAATGAAGCTATTATAAGACCCAGGTCCCATCACACAATGCAACGCAAACCGGAGGATAGGGTTTTTACCTTATAATATCCAAGAATGCTTGATACGTTTAAAACAAATCATTTGATACTATTATAAGTGCATAGTGTATAAAACGACTTCAATTCATAAGTATCAATCATAGACGGCATAAGCGCCCCATCCCACTATGTCGCCATACTAGGCTCTTCAAATAAAACCGCAAAGTCACGTATTGGAAGTTGGATTTCCATCTGTGAACCGAGGCAAAAAAAAGTCCTCAACCGATTCGAGACGCTCTAGCCCGTGTCTCAGGACCCAGACTCAGGTGGGCCCTTGGATCGTCAGGGCCGGTCCACCGATGTGGATTAAAATGCCTGAACACTGCGTTTCCCCACCCTATGAGGGTGTCAATGAGTCCAATGACTCCATCGGTCCCGGATCGACCGATATATCCGAGGCGCCTCGCAACAACAATAACCACATAAGTCAAACTCGTCAGGGCGTGTAAAACCACTGACGCCACTTCTAGCTAGAAGGAAACGCATGCCCTCCCTGAAGTCCTCTCCCGTTTCTGGTCCACTACCGGGGTGTGAGGCTCGCGAATCAACGTTACACAAAGTTGTGTCACACAGGATGTGCTTTGATCATCAACCACAAGACTCTGCTTTTCAACAGAAGCCTCGATCATATTGCCACTTAGGCATGCCACACAGGCAATTCACTCCATGCATTTGATATCCATCAATATATAACCCCTGAGCTCGTACGTCTCAGAGAAGGGCGTTAAGCAAGAGAATAAATTCTCCGCCGCCAAACAGGTATATATTTAATAGAAATAAGTCACATAGAATAAAATCCGATGTCAGACACACAGCCTATTTACAAGTTCGTTCTGGGTCTGAACGAAACCGGAGGCACCTAATGTCCCGCATATCCATCGATCTCCAGGTACGTCTGGACGATCACTAACTGATTCCCTCCTCTTGGTGTACGACCCAATCAAGATCATCAGTAATCACCCAAACGACGTGAAGACCTCCGGTCTTCAACCACCGTCTTCATCTTCGACACCACGTCGAATTAGTTATTTAGAATGGGATAAACCCGGTCTTTCTGAATAACTCACGTATATAATAAACAAGTGTTACACAAACACAACATACGCCTCATTCCAATTCAGAATATTCTTTTATTCAAATATTCTTATACTTTGGGAAAGGTTCCCATTAATTTTATCAAAGATAAATTCTTTAAATTTATTCTTTAATCTTCTTTGAATATCAATTCAAACTAGTTGGGATTAGCGAACCACACCGGAGTAATCATTTATTTCCCAATCCCAACCTATTCATCCCATGAAGTAAAACTGGTAATACTTCCTAGCTAACACCGCGGTGTTATCGGTAAATTCAATTACCATTTCACGTTCAAATCTAATTAAAGATTTAACTATCGCTTGGAGTAAAACTGGTGACACTCCATTCTCGATTTTTTCAGTCTAATTAAAGATTCATTAAAACTCCACTTAGTTTTAATCTTTACCTGGGTTAAAGAATCAGTGTCATTTAAAACACGGTTCACGATAAACCCAAAATCACATTCCATTAATTATCGGGTTAAAGAACAAATGTTATTTAAAGCACTGTTCACGATAAACCCAAATCAACTTTGATATTAAATACAAGGCACTGAATAGAAAATATATCGGCTTATATTCAATATCAAATTCTACGACCAACAAATATCGTATTGGAAATAACGATATAAATATATCTTTCAAATTCCCATAACAATACCTGTATCATCACGAAATCGAACATCGAAATATTCCAAAGACAATTTCGATTCAAATCCATTCCAATTCAATTATTGGAAATTCTGGCTACTTTTAAAACCCTTTTCAAATTCAATTTATTTATTTAAAAATAAATAGAATTATACTTCTAGTTCAGAACTAGTTCATTTCGATAAAAAACCATTTTTATCTTTTCAAATATGGAGTTTTTCATTCCAATTCTCCCCAAATCATTTCTTATGATTTTACACAAATTATTACTATTTTTAATAATTTTATCAAGGCCCGTACAGTCGATTTCCATCAACGACCATCGAACTGCACTTACAGCGACCTTTTCCAAATTTGATTTGGACATAATTCCAAATCCAACCATTAGATTTCAAATTTCTAATATTCTTAGAAAGCTCTTTTCGATACGAACCCAACGGTTCCGGTTTTAGGAGAATCCGACGGTCGGATCTCCCGTAATGTCTGTTCGAAGTCAATGGTCGAAATTCACGAACTACCGCAGCGCGGCGCGTTCTATTCAGGCCATTATATTATATATATAATATATACTTCGTCGATTTCCTTTCAAAACGTATTATATAAATCATTTTAAATTCGTTTTCAAAACGATTTCAACTTCCTTTTCCAATTCAAATCAAAATCGAATTTTTTTAACTATAAATTCATTTTAATTTCATTTCAAATCGATTTCAATTCAATTTCAATTTAATTCGAATTTCACTTCATTTCAATTTAATTTGAATTTCAAACCTATTCAATTTAATTCGAATTTCCAATCTATTCAATTTAATTCGAATTTCAATTCATTTCAATTTAATTCGAATTTCAAAATCACTTCAATATTCATTGAAAAATGAATAAAATCGATATAAATATCGTTCACGTTAAAATGGCGTCAATCTAATTAACACGGCTTAATATACTTCTATTTTCAAATATTCTATTTCAAATATTTCTTTTTCGAATATTTCTATTTCAAATATTCTATTTCAAATATTCTATTTCAAATATTTCTATTTCAAATATTTATATTCAAAACTGGAATGAGGCCCAATCAATTACTATAGATTTTATTTCTATGGATTTCCATAAAACGCATGTATATATCAACAATGACAAATAATCAACCATCATCCAAAGTGCATTCTACACTGTATAAGCATCAAATATAAATATTCATCGCTTATAACAGTCTGTCAATCAATCGATCGACATACAACTAATTATTGGGATTAGTGTATGTCATATATCACCCCAATACCCATGTGGGGTTTTCAAACAATCAAACACAGATTTTATTTGTGCAGTTGGGCGATGTGTAAAATTTATCGTCCCAATCAATCTCAGTCAAATGTGTGTATATAAACAAATCGTCCGATTTGTTTATTTTCATTTCATTTTAAATACACGTTAAAAATTCTATTTTCAACTATAAAATATCTTAACTATATAAATATTTTATTTCATTTCACATCACATCACACAATCAACTACATAGAAAAATCAAACAAACAAGCATACAAGCCATCCATGGTCTGTGGATGACGGGTGTCGGGTGCTACTAAACGTCGTCTGCATCCTAGTATATATTTTAACTAGAAAATTAAATTAAAAGTGAGAAGTTCTCACAGAGGGTTCCACTCCGCCGTGCTTTACTTTTGAACTGCTGAACCGTCTGGATCTGTTTGAAATTCCAATGCAGTCCTTTTCACGCTGTTCATAATAAAAATTATATTTTTATTGCTTCATTTCAATAAATAAAAATTATATTTTTATTTCATATATTTTTACAACGCTTCATTCTATATAAAAATTATATTTCTATTTCTAATATAAAGATCGAATTTTTTTATCTCAACATATATATAATAAAAATCAGATTTTTATTTCGCTACCTATATAAAGATCAAACCTTTCTATGCTATATGTATAAAAAGAAATCCGATCTTTACACTTTTAAAAATCTCGCCTTTATACTTTTAAAAATATGATCTTTGCACTTATAAAAATGCGATTGGTTTACTTATAAAAATACGATCTTTTTCATGTTAATTCACTAAATAAAAATCAAATTTTTATTTCTATATTTACATAATAAAAATCCCTTCTTTATGTTAAATAAAAATCTAATCTTCTTGCTACTTCGTATAAAAATCCGAACTTTGATTATAAAACAAAAACATAATTTTATTTCAATCTATTCTATATAAAATCAGATTTTCTTATACACTGTTTCATATAATTCAATCATTACTCAGCAAATAAATTAATCACCTTAACTAAATCAAAGAAGAAGAAAATAGGTATAAAGGAAGACTCACAGTAGAATGGGGGGGGGGGGGGTGGAATGCTGCGCATTCGAATGGAGAAGGCGGTCAAGGGGGCTTGGCGGAGGGAGGGAGGAGCTCGACGGCAGGGGGGAAAGCATCGCGGCGGCGAGAGACTAGGGCGTCGAGGGGGGGAGGGATTTGAATTGGGTACAGGGTGAGAGGAGAGAGGGAATAGAAGGAGGAGGCGGGTCTGCGATCGGGGGTGGGGCCAGCCTGGACGGCGGCGCGACGGTGGCGCGCGCCCCTGGGGCGGTGGTGAAGCCCCGTCGATCGCCCCCCTTCCTTTTTTTTCTTTTTTTTATTTGATTTGATTGTAAACTGGTCAACGGGGAGAGAGGGAAGAATATAGGGGGGTTTTAAGTGAAAAATTTATATTAATTTATTATTTTAATTTTAAAAAGCAACTTTTATTTTCGAACTCAAAACGAAGCCCACCGCCTGTCGCCCATAGCTAATTACCCCCATTTCGAACAAAATGGGATAGGTATCGTAGGCTGATTCGACTATTTCAATCATTTTTCATCGAAATCAAAATATAAATCTATATATTGAATTTGAACGCATTTAAATTTACCGGGACCACGTACGAACTCTAAAAATTCCCAAAAATATTTTCTAGCTTCGTATTGACGATACGGTCCTAACAAAACTAGTTTCGTCGAATTCTGAGAACGTTTGAAAAATGGCCATTTTCCAGTCGATTAAAATCAACTGAAACTGGTCAAACGAGTTTTCCTCTGCCACGCTCACATATTGATTCGAAAAATTACGAAATTTGAAACCTAGCAATAACTTGATATCACGGACCCAACAAAAGTGGTTTCGTTGAAATTCGAGGTCGTTTGCAAAATTTCCATTTTTAAGGGCCTGAATTCCATAGCGACTATTAAAAATTTCAACTGGACCTATCTTTTGATTCCCGCTATGAAATTTCAATTTTTCGGATTCGTTGGAAAGATATTCTCAATTAGATTCAAATATTTTTGGTTTCACTAAAATCCGGTTCATCTTGCATCTGGTACATTCATTTGAATTTTGAAATCGAATTATCGAACTACCCGCCATTTACACTTCCTTTTATAATTTAAAATAAATATTTATATTCTAACGTCGAGCTATATAAATATATACATTCTAATCTATTCAAGATAAATTTTTCGTCGTTATTATTTAAAATAATTCATTTTAAATAACCAAAATTCACTAAAATTGGCAAAATAAAAATTTTAAATTGGCTCGGATTTCCGGGTTATTACAATCTCCCCCACTTAAAACTTTTCGTCCCCGAAAAGGAACGAAGCCGAAAGTTGTTTTACAAATCAACTTCCAATATTTTCCTTACGGCTTAAGTTCTTCAACTTTTCAGTTTCTAAGAACTTTTCAAATTTTTCAAAAATTTGGCTAACACCCTAAATTTTCGAAAAATTTCACCATAACCTCCCCTGCACTGGGAACTTCGGGATATTTCATATAGCCTCCCATGGCCTTCTTCAATCCAAAAGAAAAAGAAAAAGCTAAGCGGCTAGCCAATCGGCTCATAAAATCATCATCACCCAAACAAAACAGTAAATTATGGTAAACATGTACCTATTTGTCGGGCAAACAATTTTATTCCTCTTCTCTAGCCTCCTTGTTATGACCTATTCAATGTAAGTACATGTATATGCAAGCAATTCCAAACAAATTTCAATACAATTCACTATTTGGTTCAATTTGGCTAAAGGTTCAACATTCAATTAATCAAAACAGTAATCAATCAACACAACCATCAAACAATTTGTTGATTAGCTTTTCAAAATCATTACTTTAATACATAGTCCAAAAATTAGATTTTTGATGCCAAATCACAACAATAGGCCCTATCTAATTTTGGTTCTCACACCAGTCAATTGGAAATATATAGAAATCCCACCTTCGAAACACGAAAATAAATTCTGATGATGCTTGAGCGATCATCAGAATCATCTTCGAGCGACTAGAGTGTAATTCTATATCTATACAGTATATTAAAACATCGAATATCTGTGGATCGGACGTATATGCAAAATCTCTATATACCTGATAGTCCAAATCAATATAAATAAATATTCAAATACGTATAATACGATTTAAATTTTCCAAACAAAACTTGTTTTCATTTTAAAAATATACTCTTCACACTCGTTCTAGGATACTACTGATCCTATCTCTAACGAGTCATTCCCATTGGATATTACTAATCCAATATCTGATGAATTCTTTCGTATGATTCTAATGTGTCTTGTTCTTTGAGCTTTGTAAACCAAAGCTCTGATACCACTGTAAAGACCCATGACTTCCCCGGTAAGGAAAGACCGGATACTTCGAGAACAACACACAAAAGAATGCATACAGAAGAACATTTCATTGTTAATTACAACAGTTCCATCAGAATACACGAATATACAGAGTAGGAACAAATAATATATATTATAAAATATCAGAGATTACAATACATTACGTAGCAGTGGAAAATAATACAATACACAACTAGAAGTAATACACGGATACAGAGCTTTCCGAGTATCGTTCCAGCTGTAAATCAGGATCCTGTGAATATAAATCTGCAAAACCAAAACTACTAGCTGCCCGTGTCAAAATAGGGGCACCCAGAGTTTAGGTTAAAACAATAAACTCCAGGTCAGTCATGGGACTGGGGTGAGAACTAAAACAGTTATTAATCTTTATTTTAAAGTTAGGTAAATCAAGGGACCACGCCGTGTAACACGGAACGGGTTTCCTCCCAAGAACACCAGTGCATAAAACAACAGCGCAATGCTAAATAAAGAACAATGAAGCTATTATAAGACCCAAGTCCCATCACACAATGCAACGCAAACCGGAGGATAGGGTTTTTACCTTATAATAGCCAAGAATGCTAGATACGTTTAAAACAAATCATTTGATACTATTATAAGTGCATAGTGTATAAAATTTCTTCAAATCATAAGTATCAATCATAGACGGCATAAGCGCCCCATCCCACTATGTCGCCATACTAGGCTCTACAAATAAAACCGCAAAGTCACGTATTGGAAGTTGGATTTTCATCTGTGAACCGAGGCAAAAGATAGTCCTCAACCGATTCGAGACGCTCTAGCCCGTGTCTCAGGACCCAGACTCAGGTGGGCCCTTGGATCGTCAGGGCCGGTCCACCGATGTGGATTAAAATGCCTGAACACTGCGTTTCCCTACCCTATGGGGGTGTCAATGAGTCCAATGACTCCATCAGTCCCGGATCGACCGATATATCCGAGGCGCCTCGCAACAGCAATAACCACATAAGTCAAACTCGTCAGGGCGTGTAAAACCACTGACGCCACTTCTAGCTAGAAGGAAACGCATGCCCTCCCTGAAGTTCTCTCTCGTTTCTGGTCCACTACCGGGGTGTGAGGCTCGCGAATCAACGTTACACAAAGCTGTGCCACACAGGCTGTGCTTTGATCATCAACCACAAGACTCTGCTTTTCAACAGAAGCCTCGATCATATTGCCACTTAGGCATGCCACACAGGCAATTCACTCCATGCGTTTGATATTCATCAATATATAACCCCTGAGCTCGTACGTCTCAGAGAAGGGCGTTCAGCAAGAGAATAAATTCTCCGCCGCCAAACAGATATATATTTAATAGAAATCAATCACACAGAATAAAATCCGATGTCAGATACACAGTCCATTTACAAGTTCGTTCTGGGTCTGAACGAAACCGGAGGCACCTAGTGTCCCGCATATCCATCGATCTCTTAGGTGTACGGCCCAATCAAGATCATCAGTAATCACCCAAACAACGTGAAGACCTCCGGTCTTCAACCACCGTCTTCATCTTCGACACCACGTCGAATTAGTTATTCAGAATGGGATAAACCCGGTCTTTCTGAATAACTCGCGTATATAATAAACAAGTGTTACACAAACACAACATACGCCTCATTCCAATTCAGAATATTCTTTTATTCAAATATTCTTATACTTCGGGAAAGGTTCCCATTAATTTTATCAAAGATAAATTCTTTAAATTTATTCTTTAATCTTCTTTGAAAATCAATTCAAACTAGTCGGGATTAGCGAACCACACCGGAGTAATCATTTATTTCCCAATCCCAACCTATTCATCCCATGAAGTAAAACTGGTAATACTTCATAGCTAATACCACGGTGTTATCGGTAAATTCAATTACCATTTCACGTTCAAATCTAATTAAAGATTTAACTATCGCCTGGAGTAAACTGGTGACACTCCATTCTCGATCTTTTCAATCTAATTAAAGATTCATTAAAACTCCACTTAGTTTTAATCTTTACCTGGGTTAAAGAATCAGTGTCATTTAAAACACGGTTCACGATAAACCCAAAATCACATTCCATTAATTATCGGGTTAAAGAACAAGTGTTATTTAAAACACTGTTCACGATAAACCCAAATCAACTTTGATATTAAATACAAGGCTCTGAATAGAAAATATATCGGCTTATATTCAATATCAAATTCTACGACCAACAAATATCGTATTGGAAATAACAATATAAATATATGTTTCAAATTCCCATAACAATACTTGTATCATCACGAAATCCAACATCGAAATATTCCAAAGACAATTTTGATTCAAATCCATTCCAATTCAATTATTGGAAATTCTGGTTACTTTTAAAACCCGTTTCAAATTCAATTTATTTATTTAAAAATAAATAGAATTATACTTCTAGTTCAAACTAGTTCATTTCGATAAAAATCCATTTTTATCTTTTCAAATATGGAGTTTTTCATCCCAATTCTCCCCAAATCATTTCTTATGATTTTACACAAATTATTACTATTTTTAATAATTTTATCAGGGCCCGTACAGTCGATTTCCATCAACGGCTATCGAACTGCACTTACAACGACCTTTTCCAAATATGATTTGGACATAATTCCAAATCCAACCGTTAGATTTCAAATTTCTAATATACGTTAGAAAGCACTTTTCGATACGAACCCAACGGTTCCGGTTTTAGGAGAATCCGACGGTCGGATCTCCCGTAATGTCTGTTCGAAGTCAATGGTCGAAATTCACGAACTACCGCAGCGCGGCGCGTTCTATTCAGGCCATTATATTATATATATAATATATACTTCGTCGATTTCCTTTCAAAACGTATTATATAAATTGTTTTAAATTCATTTTCAAAACGATTTCAACTTCCTTTTCCAATTCAAATCAAAATCGATTTTTTTTCACTATAAATTTATTTTAATTTCAAATCGATCTCAATTCAACTTCAATTTAATTCGAATTTCACTTCATTTCAATTTAAGTCGAATTTCAAACCTATTCAGTTTAATTCGAATTTCCAATCTATTCAATTTAATTCGAATTTCAATTCATTTCAATTTAATTCGAATTTCAAAATTACTTCAATATTCATTGAAAAATGAATAAAATCGATATAAATATCGTTCACGTTAAAATGGCGTCAATCTAATCAACACGGCTTAATATATTTCTATTTTCAAATATTCTATTTTCGAATATTTCTTTTTCAAATATTTCTATTTCAAATATTCTATTTCAAATATTCTATTTCAAATATTTCTATTTTAAATATTTCTATTCAAAACTGGAATGAGGCCCAATCAATTACCGTAGATTTTATTTCTGTGGATTTCCATACAACGCATGAATATATCAACAACTACAAATAATCAACCATCATCCAAAGTGCATTCTACACTGTATAAGCATCAAATATAAATATTCAACGCTTATAACAGTCTGTCAATCAATCGATCGACATACAACTAATTATTGGGATTAGTGTATGTCATATATCACCCCAATACCCGTGTGGGGTTTTCAAACAATCAAACACAGATTTTATTTGTGCAGTTGGGCGATGTGTAAAATTTATCGTCCCAATCAATCTCAGTCAAATGTGTGTATATAAACAAATCGTCCGATTTGTTTATTTTCATTTCATTTTAAATACACGTTAAAAATTCTATTTTCAACTATAAAATATCTTAACTATATAAATATTTTATTTCATTTCACATCACATCACACAATCAACTACACAGAAAAATCAAACAAACAAGCATACAAGCCGTCCATGGTCTGTGGACGACGGGTGTCGGGTGCTACTAAACATCGTCTGCATCCTAGTATATATTTTTACAACGCTTCATTCTATATAAAAATTATATTTCTATTTCTAATATAAAGATCGAATTTTTTTATCTCAACATATATATAATAAAAATCATATTTTTATTTCGCTACCTATATAAAGATCAAACCTTTCTATGCTATATGTATAAAAAGAAATCCGATCTTTACACTTTTAAAAATCTCGCCTTTATACTTTTAAAAATATGATCTTTGCACTTATAAAAATGCGATTGTTTTACTTATAAAAATACGACATTTTTCATGTTAATTCACTAAATAAAAATCAAAATTTTATTTCTCTATTTACATAATAAAAATCCCTTCTTTATGTTAAATAAAAATCTAATCTTCTTGCTACTTCATATAAAAATCCGAACTTTGATTATAAAACAAAAACATATTTTTATTTCATTCTATTCTATATAAAAATCAGATTTTCTTATACACTGTTTCATATAATTCAATCATTACTCTGCAAATAAATTAATCACCTTAACTAAATCAAAGAAGAAGAAAATAGGTATAAAGGAAGACTCACAGTAGAATGGGGGGGATGCTGCGCATTCGAATGGAGAAGGCGGTCAAGGGGGCTTGGCGGAGGGAGGGAAGAGCTCGACGGTAGGGGGGAAAGCATCGCGGCAACGAGAGGCTAGGGCGTCGGGGGGGGGGGGTTGAATTGTGTACAGGGTGAGAGGAGAGAGGGAATAGAAGGAGGAGGCGGGTCAGCCTGGACGGCGGCGCGGCGGTGGCGCGCGCCCCTGGGGCGGCAGTGAAGCCCCGTCGATCGCCCCCCTTCCGTTTTTTCTTTTTTTTATTTGATTTGATTGTAAACTGGTCAACGGGGAGAGAGGGAAGAATATAGGGGGGGTTTTAAGTGAAAATTTTATATTAATTTATTATTATAATTTTAAAAAGCAACTTTTATTTTCGAACTCAAAACGAAGCCCACTGCCTATCGCCCAGAGCTAATTACCCCCATTCCGAACACAATGGGATAGGTATCGTAGGCTGATTCGACTGTTTCGATCAGTTTTCGTCAAAATCAAAATATAAATCTATATATTGAATTTGAACGCGCATTTAAATTTACCGGGGCCACATACGAACTTTAAAAATTCCCAAAAATATTTTCTAGCTTCATATTGACGATACGGTCCTAACAAAACCAGTTTCGTCGAATTCTGAGAACGTTTGAAAAATGGCCATTTTCCAGTCGATTAAAATCAACTAAAACTGGTCAAATGCGTTTTCCTTTTCCACGCTCACATAATGATTCGAAAAATTACGAAATTTGAAACCTAGCAATAACTTGACATCACGGACCCAACAAAAGTGGTTTCGTCGAAATCCGAGGTCGTTTGCAAAATTTCCATTTTTAAGGGCCTGAATTCCATAGCGACTATTCAAAATTTTAACTGGACCTATCTTTTGATTCCCGCTATGAAATTTCAATTTTTCGGATTCATTGGAAAGATATTCTCAATTAGATTCAAATATTTTTTGTTTCACTAAAATCCGGTTTATTTTGCATCCGGTACATTCATTTGAATTTTGAAATCGAATTATCGAATTACCGCGCCATTTTCACTTCCTTTTATAGTTTAAAATAAATATTTATATTCTAACGTCGAGCTATATAAATATATACGTTCTAATCTATTCAAGATAAATTTTTCGTCGTTATTATTTAAAATAATTCATTTTAAATAATCAAAATTCACTAAAATTGCCAAAATAAAAATTTTAAATTGGCTCAGATTTCCGGGTTATTACATGGAGTTTATTGTTTTAACCTAAACTCTGGGTGCCCTTACTTTGACACGGGCAGCTAGTAGTTTTGGTTTTGCAGATTTATATTTACAGGATCCTGATTTATAGCTGGAACGATACTCGGAAAGCTCTGTATCCGTATATTACTTCTAGTTGTGTTTTGTATTATTTTCCGCTGCGATGTATTTAAATGTAATTTAAATCTCTGATATTTTCTGTGTAATATTTATTCATACTCTGTATATTCTCGTATTATGATGGAATTGTTGTAACATACAATGAAATATTCTTCTGTTTGCGTTCCGTTGTGGCTTGTTCTCAATTCAATCCGGGCTTTCCTTATCGGGGAAGTTCGGGTCGTTTTAGTTGATGTATTCTTATCATATCTTGAACACTGTTGATTTGAATTCTAAATTTTTGAAGATCTAAAAGTTTAATGGAATTTCACACACATCTGCTGTATTGAGTTTCTTCTAATTCATTTTAGAAAAAACTTGAATTTTATACTCATTACAGCACACTTCTGTTTTTCAATCGTGATAATTCCATTTATTTTCAGATTGGTTTGGAAATTTTGTTTTGTCTTGAATCATTGCTTACATCTTGAAATTCACTGTTATTCATGATCATCTGGTTTAGACTTTTTTTGTTTGAGATCATTTGAAATTTCTGATATTTTGAATCTCACACACCTCTCAGATCTGAAATTATAAATCTTGTGTTATTGATTCATTGAATCTCATATGTTACATTTGTTCAAGTGATTTTGAATAAACCATTATTTTTGGAACTTGAGTTATTACTCAATCTTGGTGTAATTATTCTGAAAAATTTTCTTGTGTGATTGTTAGAAAATTTGTGAAAAAATTCTTTTAAAAAAATCTGGTCCTTGAAACTTACTGTCATTTCATGATTATTTGATTTAAATATTTGTTTGTTTCAAAATCATTTGAAATTATTGATTTCTTGAATCACACACATCTCGAATCTGAAATTTATGATCTAGTGTGATTGATTATTTGAATCCTGATATTTTCATATTCCTTCAAATGATTTAAAATAAACTATATTTTCAATCTTGGATCATGAATCATATTCTGTGACCATCAGAAATGTCTTGACAAGTGTGCTTTGAAACTAATTTTGTGCTGCTCTGATGTTGTTGTGAAAACGCTTTAAATGACTGCTTGTTTTCAGAAGAACTGTTTGTTGCTCTGGTAAAAGTGCTTGATTTGTTAGTCTTTTCTATTTGGGCTTTGTACTTATAATTCTATTGTCTGAGATATCCTTGTTTGTCTCCAGTGTCATGTTACAATCCTCATTAATAGAGACATCAAGTGGAACAGTTTAGAACTGCTGAATTTGTTTTAGTTGCATATACTTTTAATCTCTCATGTCTTGTATAGATCTTTTATTTCCCTCTTGTAATTGATTTTCAATTTTAAAATTATTTATTGATTATTCATTCAGAAATTGAAATCAATAACCAAACCAAACTGTATTTATAATTCATAAAAGTTATTATCAGATTTTGAAATTGTGATGAATTATGACTGCAGTATATTTCACAACAAGAGGAGATTTTATTTAAATTTTTCATGATGGTTGAACATTTATTATAATATCTTTGAATAGGCAATTATTTCACGACCATCTCCTTTATCTATCATCATTCTGCCGTCCATGATAATTTTATATTAATGTGGAGAGTTAATATGTTTTAAAATCTTTTTGAATAAACAGTGGAAATATTTGTGATAGAAACAGGACTATGTTATTATTCAGAATTAGTGATAATTAAAAAAATTCAATGATTCCGGTACAATTGATCATATTTCATAATATGATTAATTTAGAAATTTATTTCACAAACCATTTCTGTACCTATCACATTTCTATCATCCATATTGGTTTTATATACTGAGGTGTTTTTTACTTTGAAATTGAAAATAATAAAAATATAATATTCATAAGTGTTTCTCTAACCTCATTTAAAAATCCAAGCTCTGGTTATGCATGGTTATGAGATTACTTATATTTAAGCAGCAACTGATCTCATTTAAAAATCCAAGATCTGGTTATGCATGGTCAGTGTGCTCTTGAAATAAAAGAAAAAGAAAAGAAAATAATTTTAATAAATAGAAATTAATATGAAATTCTCCTTGGTGTTTAAAAACCCACCTATCAATCCACTTTCTAATCTATGAAATGTGTTATTATTTTATGAAATATTATGATTTGTTGGTTGATAGCTATTGGGATTTGAGATTATTCGATTTTGTCACTTAAATTGAATCATTAATTATAGTCCAAATCCATCACTATTTTGAACTTAATTTTATAAAATTCTTTGGAAAATAATTGGAATTAATTATTTTTTCATTCTCTCCATTATGTATATAAATTTCATCGTAAATCCATCATTTTCTATAATGTGAAATATGCCACTAGTTCTTAGTTTATTATGGTTTTTGTTTGACTGATTGAGATTTATGATGACAGTTCTTTCTCCTAAGCTGAAATTATAATTTTAGTCATTTTTCATCTATATTTTAAATTCTGAATCCTTTTGATGATAACAAAAGGGGGAGAATGGATTGAGATTTTGATTTATGGGTGAATATTTTATAAATATTCTTAATTTTGAAAATTTATTCACTTCACTCATGCACAGTTATAGGGGGAGTTTTCTACTGCTGGGGGAGCTAAAAAATAGGGGGAGTTCAATATTCACTGTCAAACATATTTATTGTGCTCAAAATCTTTTATTTGTTTGTCATCATCAAAAGGGGGAGATTGTTGTATATGACGTTGTTGTATACACAATTATATGATTTTTGTTTGATGATAACAACCAAATAAATATTATTTTAAGTGTGTTTGTTACTGTACTGTTATTCTATATCACAGATTGAAATATAATATTTATATTTATATAAAATACTACTGGACAAGAATTAAATATTCAAACAGTATTTTATTAAATATAATATTTTATTTCAAATATTCAAACAGTACAACTTTTATACTCCACTATTTGTACACTTCACTGATACAACACATTTCACATTTAAATTCTTACACATCTGCTCTACAACACTCTACACTCATCGTAAAATTTCATATTTATACAGACACTCACTAGTACATACACTCATTCACTGACACTGTTCATGTCTTCAATCTTCTGTCTCCTGTTTTCACAGCTCACTGTCAGTCCAGTAATCATTTGCTTACCTGTCATATACAGAAACACACACAGTATCTTGAATAGAAATAATATTCTAAATTCTAGCGAACATAATTTTTATTTTAAAATTTATTTTCCTTAGAATTTCGGTGTGTTTCTCATCATTTTCATGACTTGATCTGATATGTAAATACGCACTGATCAGCGTCAACATACTACACTGGTTTGCTGATCAGACCAGTTGATTCTAAACAGCCACAACATAGTGCAGCAGTCTGCTGATAAAAAAAATTCACGTGTGCACGATATATGTATACACACACTATTGTGTATATATACACATATATAAATGTACAGGTAAATATGGTCGAGCCCTACTCAAAGCAAATATGTGGGCCATGCACAAGTCAACAAAGTCAAACCAGAATGGCCAACCAACATAGCATAATTTCAATAGTGCAAAATGACAATTTCAAGCATGAATACAAGTTCTGGTCGAACCATGTGTATACAAGGCTCAACACAGTGTGCACATACAACACGGAAGCTCAAATCAGTTTAAGAGGACGTGATACAGCTACAAGAACATCAATGATCAAGCATGGATGGATCAAGTTTAAACAAGTCGGTAATGGTCAATGTTATACTTTAGTTTCGAAATGTTCAAAGTAGATTTCAAGCCAGGCAAGAAGTTTAGATACACAAACATAGTTCAGTACATACAAGGTCATGGAAGCAAGAAAATGTGTGTGAACTGGTCGTGTTCAAGTGCTTTCTACAATTTCATATTCAGGTGCAACAATTTGTCGAGACATTCTCTTATATGCTCAAGTAGATTTCAATGTAAACAGTATTGCCATAGTGGTCATAGAAGTGCAGAATGATCTCATGTTCATGGCAATGTGCAAAGTGGTGCCAACAGTCAAAGTGATCAAAATGACATATATTGGCAAGACAAAGTGATCGAGCCAAAGACAACAACATGTTTTCATGAGACAATATTTAAAAGTTTTCCAGGATTATGAAATCACTTTTGGGAAAGATTTTAATCTGTTTCCAGAATATAATTTCTAGAAATCACTGAGAAACCAATGCATATGTTAAAGGATTTGCATATGGGACAAATTCATTTCTATTTCCTGAAATCAACATTTCAACTTGGCAACAAGTTTAAATGGGATAGTGAAAATTGTTTCCAGTTTTATATATGAACATACATGGCAAAGGTTTTTCATCTTCAATTTTTTTTGGTAGCAATCATGCAAGTTCCTCATATCTGGTGGAATCCATTCAAGGCAACAATTTCAAGGAGCAATTCGACTAATAGAAGGAAACAAATAAACAAAGGAATTATGGCAATAAGGAATGAAATCACATGATCTATTTTTTTGCAAGAAATAATATGTTTTTGTTTCCAGGAATCTTTCAATAGTCATGCTTCACAAAGATGGCAATAATCAATTCATTTATTCCTTATATCAAGTTTGGACATTCATGGTAGCATTTAGTATTTTCAAAAATACACGTACAAGATTTTTGGCAACATTTTTGAGTGGCCTGCAAATGAACATTTCTAGTTTTTTTTCAAAGAATCTCGGCAAGAATTATTTCCAGAAATTCATTACAAGGCAATAAATTCAGTCATGGACTCATGGCAATTTACTGAGGAAATCAAGACCACAAAATTATCGCAGCAATCAGCCAAATCATATGAAAATTAGAGAGAAATTTTAGGATATAATTATCCTATATATTTCACACCATTCGTCATAGGCAAGGGTGATCGAAACAAGCAACAAAAATCTGAAGAACAAATTCGAAGAATCAAACTAGATTACTCATAGTTGTTTCGATAAAGCCCTAAATCATGAGCAAGATAGCTTCAATAGACAAAGGCCGTCAGAGACAAATTTATTTCAGAAGCCACGATTCAATTTGGTGCAGACGTGGAGAAACCCTAATTCTTAGAGCCGCCATTTTTAATTCCAGAAAGGAAGAGATCGGGCTGATAAAAGATGATGCAAACACAATGGAGAATGGGCCGACCATGTTTTTCAAAGGGGATAACCCTTGTTTTATCTCTAGGGTTTTAAAACATTAGGGCTTAGTTTTAATTTTAATTTGTTTTAATTTTATTGTTTTCGTAATTTGAATTGAAATCAACAAAACAGTTCTAGAGTCTGTAAAATCTAGGGATTCAGTTAGGGGTTTAATTGACAGTTGCTAGAGTCTGTAAAACCTAGGTGGTTTTCTAGTTTCGTCTGTAAAACTAGATAGTTTGCTAGAGTCTATAAAACTAGGGAATATCCGATCTAGGGGTTTTGATCAGTCTAGGGTTTTGAGCGTAGGATTAGAATAGGAGCGAGGGGTTCGCGAGTTTACATGGTCTTGTAAGCGGTATCTGTTCTATTACCTAGTAGAAACCTTAGGAATGTAACAATAGGTATGATTTTGCTGAAGCTGGGTATATCTTGTGTCATTTACTTTTCTGCATTTATTTTATGCTGCATTTTGTGTTCTGATATTTTTAATATCTCGCTTTTTTCCAATAAACCCTATTCACCCCCCGCTCTAGGGTTAATCTAGATCCAACAATAAACTTATAAACACTGATACTTTCACATCCAATCTATTTACTATCAAAAATATTTTTTAATAGCTAATCTAAAAATAACATAGAACTCACGGAGATTTGTAATGGATCTAGAAAAAGACTTTTGAAACTGAAGTAGAAGAAGAAATATCCTTTTAATCTATATTTTGACAGCATCCTAACGCTTTTCCTAATTTTATTTTAGAACATGATAGAGTGGAGGAAGAAGATGAAGAAATATTTGGTGTAGGAAATAGCGAGGGTTGCTAGCCTACTTATAGGTGTGAAAGGATAGTCTAGGCCGCATGATCATAGGGTTTCAACCCATACCATAGAATACACCTTATGTTGAGTCATCAAAAAGAATGTTATTGAAATGGGTTAATCCGACCATGTACAGGCTTGTACCTAGCCTCGGGTGGGTCAACCCATATAGGGTCTAGTTTGCCCATTGACCGTTGCATCTTTTTTGAATTTATTATTTAAATTATTCATTTCAATTCAAACTTCAATTGGTTATATCTTGTCCACACTTAGTCCAATTTACACAAGCCAAAAGTCTATCTGAATCAGAATTTCGCAACAAATGCAACACTAAATCTATTTTATCTAGTTTTGAATATTTTATCAATTAATATTCATTTTATCAATCCTCTTTATATAGTTGATTAAAATATGAGGTGTTACATTCTCAATTCCTTAAAGGATTTCGTCCCTGAAATCTCCAAGTTAAGAGAAATCTTATCAATGTTATCAACCGTTACCTATACCCATCTACTCATCCATTAACCATAGGCATTCATTATCTTTACAATTTCTAATGCTTTGTATGAACATATGCAAAGGTGTTGTGTATAGATCCCTAAGCTAGTGCAAAAATCAAATGGCCCACTGATTTAGTTGACCTACTTAATGCAATTTATGTTTGTGCCATATATCCAATATGTATGCAAAAGAATCCTAGTAGTACATATTAGTTCTATATGTATGCAATGACCATTCACCAAAATGCAACATCCAAGTGATGATTCAACCATTTTCATCCATTAAAAATTAAAATGCGCACACATCCATACGCAATATGTAAGTGCTCTTGTTAAGTCGATCCCTAATCTAGTGCTTAGTGTGTGTGTGTATATCCATCCACTGCATCCACTAGCAAACACTTGCATCCACTTGCACCGTAAAACATAACTGTCAAACATAACATGTCTCAAACACATGTTTTTAACCACTACTATCATCCGTAGGCTTCTACCTAAGAATCAAGATTCAAACGATAGGAAAAATAGATTCAAATTAAAATCTTAGAAAGGAATTAAGAATGTACTCTGGAAGAGAAAAGGGTAAGAAGCATGAATCTTATCTTCGGGTTTCCATGTTGCATCGTCCTGATCTTCTCCTCGTTGAAACTTTACTAACTTGATCTACATGTTTTGTAGCTTCTTAACTTCCTATCCAAGTATACGGGTGGGAACTTTTCTGATTGATGCCTCCTTTTCAACTTCAATATCCTCAAGTGTACTTGGCTTTACTACCTCTGTGGAATCATGTAGACACTTCCTAAAGTAGGAAACATGGAACACATCGTGAAATCCCGCCAGTCTCTCTGGTAGCCTCCTGCAGGCCATCTGACTTATCCTCTCAACTATGGGGAATGGCCCTACAAATCTTGGCGCCAACTTCCTTATCAACCCAAAGCGAACAACATCCCTCAAAGGTGATACCTTGATAAAGATCATATCTCCTACCTCGAACTCTTAGTCAGTCCTCCTCTGATCGGCGTATGACTTCTGCATGTCCTGAGCTGCTTTAATCTATCTGTGAATCAGGTCCATCTTCTCTAATGTTTTTCTAACCATCTCAGGTCCAAGTAGAAGTCTATCTGTAGACTCCCACCAACATGTATGTGATTTGCAGGGTGGTCCATAAAGTGCCTTTAAGGGATCCATACCAATACTCGTCTGATAACTATTGTTGTAGGCAAACTCAACCAATTAGAGATGCTTCTCCCAAGTCCCTTCGAACTTTAGGATACACAGTCTAAATAAATCCTCTAGAACCCTATTGACCCTCTCAATCTGTCCATCCGTCTGAGGGTGATAGGCGGTGCTAAGTTGTAACTATGTCCCTAGTGCCTCCTGCAAGCTCCTTCAAAACTCACCCGTAAAGATATGGTCACAGTCACTAACAATACTAGAGGTTACCCCTATGAAGTCGGATGATCTCTCTAAGATATACCAGTACTAACCAAGCTGTCATCCTCTTACTCTTGACTGGGATAAAGTGAGCGCTCTTAGTCAATCTATCAACTATAACCGAAATACGGGTATTATCCTTCCTCATCTGGGTAAGCCATCAATAAAATCCATAGAGACGCTCTCCCACTTCCACTGTGGTATATCTAAAGGCTGAAGCAATCCACTAGGTTTCCTCTATTCAGCCATTACTTGCTGACAAGTCAAATATCAGTCAATATACTATGCCATATCCTTCTTCATACCACTCTAATGAGAAACTCTCTTTATATCTCTATACATTTTGTCACCGCCCAGATGGATAGTCATCCGAGAGTGATGAGCCTCCTATAGAACTGATCTCAAAATCACCAACTCAGGGAACAAACAACTTTTCATCTCGACGTAGCCACCCATTCTCGTCTTTAGAATACCTAGCAAAGTGGAAAGAGGTCTCTCCTCCATTGAGTTGATCAAAGGTGCCCACTAACTACTGATCCTCGCGCTAAGTGGATCCAGTGCATTCCAAAAGAGTAGGTCACACCTCCAACGATGCCAACAAATTGGGTGCAAAATCCGTAGATGGTCTAAAATCAAAAGACAAATAAACTCCAAGCTCTGCCACTCTGCGAATAATGAACTCAAGGCCATTATCTGTCTACTTAATGCTTCTGCATCCACATTCTGGGGTATTAGGATGCAAGAAACTTCATCCAATGCTGATGTTGCAAATTGAGATCTTTCTGCGAGAACATGTACTTGAGCAACATATGATCCATGTAAAGCTTGAACCTATTACCGAATAAGTGGTGCCTCCAAGACTTGCGTGCAAACACTATTGCTTCCAGTTCCAAATCATGGGTAGGGTAGCTCTTCTTCGTCAGACAGGTAAGCGGAGCTGAGATCCATGCAAAGTCCTTAATGAACTTTCTGTAGTAACCAACCAATCCTATGAAACTCCTCTCTATCGCATTCTTTGGGGCTTTAAAATCTTGAACTGCGACAACCTTAGCGGGGTCCATGCTATTCCATCCTTGGAGACAATGCTTCTTAGGAACATTACTTCCTTCCACCAGAAATGACACTTAGAAAATTTAATCTTTAGCTGATGTGCTCTAAGAGTGCGAAGAACCTCTTTTAAGTGTATGGCAAGTTCTTCCTCACTCCTCAAGAAAACCATAATATTATCCACAAAAACCACTACAAACTTATTCAGGTACTCCCTAAATACCCGACTCATCAAATCCACAGAGTACACAGGTGCATTTGCTAGCCCAAAAGGCATGACCAGCTACTCAAAGAATCTGCCGGGAGTCCTGAAAGCAATCTTGCCTATACTATCATATGCTACCCTAAGCTGATGAAAACATGTGGCTAGATCCAACTGTGAAAAAATTAAAGCGCCCACTAGCTAATCAAACAAGTCATCGATCCGTAGGATTGGGTGTCTATTCTTCTTGGTGAACTTATACAACTCCTAAGAGTCCATGCATAGATGGAGAGAGTCGTTTACCTTGGTCGCAAAGACGACTGGTGCTCACTACTCAGAAATGCTTCGTCTAATGAATCCCTTCTCGAATAACTCACCGCTTGCTTACCGATCTCCCTCCTTTCTTTAGAAGCCATGTGGCGCACTGGTAAAGAAACAGGATTTGCATTCTCCACCAGGTATATCCAAATTCTATCTTTCGCTTGGAAGGTAATCCTCTCACCTCATTGAACACGTCCGAAAAGTCTCTGCCTATGGGTACTGAACTAAGATCATCAACATAAGCATTAAGGGAACCTAGGAAATTGAGCATAACTGATCTCATGGATCACAAGAAATCTCGAGAGTTCTATTATGGCATGTCAGAAGCCTAACAACTCTCCACTCACAATTAAGGATGGTACCGTACTTGAATAGCCAATCCATTCCTAGAATAAGCCCGTAACCCATAAAGCCTAGAACGTAAGCATCACACTTAAATTCAACGCCCATAACAGAAATCTCAAACCTTTACATATCATAGATAGGTGAACCGTACCTCCTATGGGGTTTGAGACAACTACTGGATCAAAAACTATACAAGTATCTAGGTGCAGACTATCAACAATAAAATTGGATATGAAAGAATGAGAAGCATGTATAGTATCTAGGTGTAGACTATCAATAATAAAATTGGATATGAAAGAATGAGAAGCGCCGGAATCGAACAAAGTCCTAATAGGAGAGTCAAAAAGAAAAATCAAACCTTCTACGGTGACTTTCTTACCTCGGTCCTGTCTACCAGCCTCGAGTGCGTGAACTTGAGCTCCAGTTGATCCTGCCTTCTGACCTTGCTTATTGGGGCACTGCTTGGTGTAATGTCCAACTTGTTTGCAATTGAAACAAGCATTTTTAGTCTTCTTACAGTATCTGGCAAAGTGTCTGATACTTCCAAAGTCATGACACTTAACTTTAGTCTTTATTTGTACCTTATCAGGTCTTCCTCTTTTCTTCGTTGCACCTTTCTTAGGCCGTTACCTTTTCTTTTCAGTCTTGGGCTTGGTCTCTTCAGTCTTAACTTATTGCTTGTCCTCTTTTACATCCTCATGCATCATGGCCATATCCACTAGTCTTTCAGACGTTGCTCCCATAGGGATATATGTCAACGACAATCCTTGGACAGGATGATTCAACCCTCTCATAAATCTAAAAGCCTTCTTGTGATAGTGTTTACTAAATCAAAGCCGAATATGGCCAATTGGTTAAAGCTATTGACATATTCCTTCACTATCATACTTCCTTGCTTCAAACTTAAGAACTTATCCATTTGCATTCTTCCCTCAGCTTGCGATAAGAACTTCATATCGAATCTATTCTTAAACTCATTCCAAGTGGCCACCATCTGCCCTTCCTAAGTCACCTCCCACCAATACGATGTTCCGTCTTTCAACTTCCAAGCAGCGAACTGAATCTTCCTCCTATCGTCTATCTCCAGCAATCCAAACATATTCTCCATCTCGCTAAGCCAATTGCGAGCCTTCGCATAACTCATCATTCCACAAAATGGCTTGCCGCCCATCGCACAGAAATCCTGACAAAACTTAGAGAAGTTAACTACCGGATTGGGTGGAACTACCGCAGCGGCAGTTGGGGGTGAGGCACTTACTTGCACTTTGGAAGGTGTCATAGTCTCTACATATCTACAGAACCATATCAGAATGGAAATGCCTTCTAGGAAATTAGGAGCCCTAGACATGCTGAAAAGAGAAGAGATAAGGGTTCAAAAAGGGATCGAAGGAATATTGTAATTGACTTGAGGGGATATATTTTTTAAAAATAGGTTTTACTTGAAAATTCTTCACTTTGAAAACACTTTTAAAAAAAAAAACTTTTTCTCTGATCTTGTAACCTTAAGATCTGATACCAAATGTGACACCCCATATCCATTAATGTCACCCATATGAGAATGCATTAAGTTTTGTGAAGTGCAGTAGGTATGAAGTAACAATACAGAGGCTAATATTCACAAGATATAATATAAAATGTAGCGGAAAACTTTCTAAACATTTATTTTTATGAAACCAGTATAACAACATTACAGTTTCAAATACCATAAAACATCTGTCTCGTGGAAAGTAAGTCATCACAGTACAAGTGAAAAACCATAAAAATCATATCACTCATGTGTCATAACAATAGTCATAAAACATAAATCAAATGAATACATGGAGTAAGAAATAGTTCAAGTCCAGATCGAACCAAAGTGTCACGATCACTGCTGCAATCGATCACCCTGGGAACTTTGGGGAAAAGGAAGACAGAGAGAAAAACAAAATAGGTCAGATAATAAGTCCGGCGAGTTCCAGTGATTTATAGCATACTCATAAGATAAAGAAGTATCAAGACAGATCTGTAGTACTATATCTAAAAACACATTAAAGTAGGAAATATGAAATAAAACAAGATAAGGTAAGATAAGCTTCTCACTCATATCCCAGAACAGAATTTCTACACCAACTATCAGAATATAAGGATTAGGTTTTACCTAATTACTACCCAGTGATCGGCTCCCTAAACAGACACGGATAATCTGTGCCAGTTATGGTATTCGGGGATATCAATCCTGAATTAATCTAATAAAAAGACATAGCTTTATCCGCTGGTGTTACAGTGTCTTATCTTCCCTCAATCGGATCCATGCACACTCATGACTCCTATGAAATGCGCCCATACCCACCTATAGAATTTGAACCTCTTACAGTCATACATCAGTAAAGTGCGTCCTAGTCTCTACCTAGTAGAAGACTCGTTTGATAATAGGAGGGTACTGATTGATATGGGTTCCAGACAATAAACCAAACAACAGACTGACACAAGCCACCCCCAGGTTTGCCCCCCAAGTTAACTAGGATTTTAAGAATCCCTACATATTTTACCAGTAGAATGGACATCTTAGCTTATTAATCAGATTGGTTTAACTTAGCAGGTCTAAGTTCATTAATAAGCTCAATGTAACCCTATGTCATATTCAGGGGTTGCATATAATATTTATGTTATAATATTTTTCATCAACACCGGAGATAGCCAATGGGAATGGACCTAAGGGGAAAATTGGTTGTTTATCCTTTGCGAGTTTTGGTCAGCTTACCGCTCCTAGGTGTCAAGGCCTTGAGGAGAAGGATCACTAAATGCCACTCTTGACAAAGGACTCAATGGATGTTAGAAAGGGATTCCACACCAAGCTCGTGGAAAGACCTAAGCTCATAAGGAGGACCTAGGCTTGGAGGATGGGTTTAAACCTATGGAAAGAGGTGTTTCATCCCATCTGCATAAAGGTTTGGACAAGAATCCACGCATATGTAGGAAATAAACAACAAATTTTAGCAATGATAACTAAGAAAACTGCGTAATAAACTCATATGATAATGCTATAAATGTAGATCCGCACTTTATTATCTTCCATTTATAATACATGAACAAAGTAGAGGAAATCCTCCAGTTGATCTTAGTATCCGGGTTTATTCTAAAGAAAGAGAATATAAGAATTGGAAAAATGAGAGCCCTGCCCAAATGTGGCCCCTGGGGTCCTATTTATAGGAGATATTGGGGGCCCTTCTACTGTAGGGCCTGTAGGTACTTCTGTCGGCCGCCTTTTTCTTTGGTTTCGGTCGCTTTTGGTTTCGGCCACTTTGAGGTGCGGATTATAGCTTCCCGAGGGATGGTCTCAGTCAGCCGAGGCTACTTGGAGAATGATATGAGATTGTTGATGTAGTTCCTTTTCGAAAGGTACTTGAGCTTCTGGTTGTATGCACTTGGTTATAAGCTTCCGGATGTTGGCCTCCGGTTTCTCTATGAATGCATAGAGGAGCTTGTCCTCAGGATGCATAGATAGCTTCCGGTTTAGAACCATCGTTGGTGTCTGTATTAAGTAGACTGGTACAGATAGCTTGTATCCTTTCTGGGGTTCCGATTTGGGTTCCGGTGTGGCCTCTGTGCATAGCCTAGTCCTCCGGATGGTTGCTCCAGGTAATTCTCCCATTGTTTATCAAGATGACCTTTCAGAGTTTATGCGATAGATGTTTCGGAACCTAGTTCCGGATGTCTTCACGTTCTTTTGGCTTAATGCTTGGGGTGTCTTTACCCCTTAGTGTACTGGCATTAAGTAGGTTAACACCGGCAACCTTTGCGTTCTTCTCGATTTCCGTTAATGGAGTTCTTGCCTCTTTTGCTCTTAGCTTCTGACTTGGATGACCTTTCGCTCTAGAATCCCCTGCCGGATATGCCCCGTCGGATAGACCGTGTTGGCACTTTGTAGGCTTTTAGCTCCCTTCCCCTAAGAAGGAGTTGGTTTGTGTAGCTTTCGGATTATTCCTTAGTGCTTATGTTTATCGAATACCACTTCACCCTTAGCTGGTTTCGAAGTTAATTTTGGTAGTAACATTTGCCCTCCCCCTCCCCCCCGGTGAAGGGTGTTTTCGGCTTTTCAAGTCAAACTTTTTTGTCTTTTCCGAAGTGTCACTTCGGAGTCTTTTGATCTCCCTTAATCGGAAGCGTTGATTGATATCTGCTTGTACGGTTCAGATTGGTCTTGGAATTTGAATCATAAATTCTACTTCTCTCTCGTTTCCTCCTTTCACCTTCAAATCGAATTCTCGAACAAGATTACTGTTTCTTTAAGAAGCTGCTCAAATTTTTCTTCTTGAGAACCCAAGCTCAATTCTCTATAAGTATTTTTACTTCTTAAATAAATCGTTATCTTAATTATGTGCCAAAATTGATGGGGAAGTCGATTAGGATTATGTTAATCATAAAATAGGTTTAGGCAATAACAATTTCTCTTTCCATTATGATTAATATCCGGGATTAGTAGTCACCTGCTTCATAGGTTACTTCGTTTAGGAAATGCGATATACAACACAAGGCACACAAGGAGGAAACAACTTTCCTACTAATTAAAATTCTATGTCGTCGATATGCAATGAAATGATTCTAACATAATTAGGGTTAATTTCCTCTATCGCTTGTGTTTTGCTAAGGTATTCGTTGACAACGTTGAATTATCTAACCCTGACATAACCTCACTGTGGTGCTAATGGTGCTAAGATATGTGTTTTCCTTGCTATTAAAAACCTAGACCACTAACGAAAGTACATTATGCATAATTCTTTTTACATTCAATATCTGAGTTTGGTTCATCTTATGAAAAATCGATCCTTTTGTGAGAAATATACAATAATACTCTACCCATTCATAAACGTTATTTGTGCAATCGTGCATGAAGTATGTATACTAATGGTACTGTGGTGGAATGATATCACCTGGCAGAATCATATCTAGCAAAAGTCCTGTTAAGGTGAAGGCCAAAGATTCTAAGGTCTCACGTCCTAAGAAAGCATTTGCTCTAAAGCCATCGTTAATTACTTTCTAATGTTCCGTGAAGTCCATATTGGATAGTTTCGACATATTAGGTATTGATACCATCGTAGCTTCTTCTCCAAATTCTCTCACGAACCCTTTAGAAGGGTATTTCGCATATTCAGCAATTCACATCTGGCATGGAGGCTTTCTTCTCTTTCCACCTTCTCTACACAAGCTCTTAAGTGATTTGAAAGTTGCTCCCATTCAACTTTCACCCAACATGTATACAACTCTCTTGTGCTTGGAGGTCCTGGCGCTTGCACCTAGTCAGAATTCTTTAAGCCCCTAACTCAATCGTCATATGGTCTGATTTTCTAAAAGTTCAGAATCACCAATATGGAGGGAAAATCCCGTAAGGAGACTGGTTATCGATAGCATTAGCAAAAATAGGCAGTGGGAAGTCCAATCTTTTCTCGTTATATGCCCTCCCGGCATACCAGGACAATTTATTGATGATGGTAGGCTTTATATTTTGGAAAGTAAATGTTTTATATTTGTGTTTTTCGTTTATCTGTATCTTCCTCTTATCGAAGAACCCCCCTCTAAAGATTAGATTTTAACACCGGAGGAAGCTCAAGTTGTAGGGACTATCTTCACGGCATCGGTGGGCACATATGTTGGCCAATCCTCTAAACTGTCTACATGCTATGTCAATATGGTTTGATTCAGGGCTTACAGGTGCAACCTCCCATCCAATTTTCTGGTCTAAAGGGCTATTGTTGAATTCTAGCTCGTTCAACGCAGGCTCCCTCATACATCGAGGTGATTCGGATGAGAATGTATTTTTGATTAGACAACGTTTGTCGTTCTTTCTCTCGCTCCCTTGTTATTGTCGTTTTACTAATTTAATTCCTCTTTGTCTAGGATCTTCAACTTCTCAAGATACGTCCGCCCTTGCAGCATACAACCGGTCCAGTGCCTATGCTATAAAAAGGCTCGCCCATACCGACATTGAATCATCGTCAAAGAATCCCAGATATGATAAGTCAGTTAGCTTTAACAAAGAAATCGTTGTTGCCCCAAAAATACGGCAGACCTTTGATCCTTCCACTATTGATGATGACCGGGTGGTCAATGTGGATGCTTCCTCCAATATTTTACCGAAAGGTAAGTCTATAAGCAACCCTATTCTTCCTGATATTTTCGGGGAGTTAGGCGGAGAAGGGCATAGTCTTCCAATGTCTTCCTCTTCTCAGCCTGCTATCTCTCCTTCACCTCCTTTTCCAATCTCTGACTTCGACAGGATTGTGGGTCGTGCTCTTTCATCTCCCGTAGTTGCTAATATCACGCCGACTTCTTCACCCTTAGGTTCAGAATATATTCACCGGTAGCAAATCAAGGACCAACTTTTGGTATTGAATATTTTTTTAGAAGCTTAATTCATTTCCCTTCCTTAGATAATGAAGACTTGGTATCTCTCCAGAGGGATGGTTTCTGCTTCAGCGGCGGAGGTCAATGCCCTTAAGGAGGAGAACATGGCGTTGACGGATAAGGTCATATTTTGTTGCGGGAAAAGGCCGAGAGTGACAAGGAATGTAATGAGTTGGAAAGCTTGCTGGAAGAGGAGAGAAAGGCCAAGATTGTGTTGGCAGGGCAAGTCGAAGATCTTAAGAAAGAAAAGTCAGAAATGGAAATTGATCAGTCCACTGAGTTGGATAGGATGAACACCCAGGTTTCTACCGTGAAGAGAATAATTTATGAGGCTGGCGACAGAGTTACAAAATTCGTGGACATTCATCTTAATAACATAGTCATGGAATATTATGAGGATGCCCTCATCCTTGCCTTTTCCGATAATTGTAAGAGGCTTTCAGAGTTTGATTTTTCTTCAACTGAACCCTCTGTCCGAGATAGGGTTTTGGAAAAGATTGAGCAGGTGAGGTGGGAGCATAAGATCCCTTCGATGGGTAAGATAAATCCTGCATCTTTCTTATTTATTGAAGAATTTTTCGAGGACTATGAGGAAGAGGTAGAGGAGGAAACTGTAGTGGAAGAGGAAATAGAGGAGGACATGGGCCAACGAGGCGGAAATGAAACGTCTTCTTCAGCAACGAAGGGGTTACCTGATGATGGAAGGAACATTTCTGGTTTTACGAGCATTTCACTTGCCTATGGCCGGCTAAACCACCCTCCAAGGCGCATGGCTCTTTGGATTCTAGGAGTAGAGAAACTTCTGACCGGTCTGATATTGATGTTACTCAGGTATGGTTTTCGCTCTCGAAATGTTTTTCTTCTTCTTGAGCTTTTATAAATGACTAGTCTTTTCATGTTGTGGCATTTATCTACTTCCCCCAATATGTAAGCTATACTATTGCTTTAGATCCTATGTTTGAAAATGTGGAGAAATTCCAAGGAATTTGTTCCGCAATAAAAACAATTCTAGCGGAGAGTTTCAAGAATTATTGTATGAAGTATTTTTAACTTGTTCACGAGTGGCGTTGACTTTCTGACACTTAGTGGTTTGTGATGTTGTATAAGTATGTTATGAGAGCATTATACGCATGTGTGTGTGAATTGATACAGGTCGTGAAGTTGTCTTTCTTTGGAATGTATGATGTTACTAATACATACTTGATGTCTTTGTTTGTTTTTATATGTTATGATACCAGACCTCTCCTTCACAGTTTAGAGAGGGAACTTCGTATATTACTGGCTGCAAAGACATATTTGAGGGTGCTCCCCTTTCGGTCTATAAAAACATGTATTAACTTCAAAAGATAGTAGTCACAAGTCTCAAGGAACAAGTGTCTCATTTGGAAAAACAAATGAAGGAGAAAGATGAAATTATTTATAATTTGCAATGTAGGTTAGCAACAAAATCTTCTGAGAGTTCAGACGTGGCGGCAGGTAGACTATATCAGCAAATTGACAAGTTGGAGGATGAATTAAAGAAAGCTAAGGAGAATTGTGCTTCCTTAGAATTCTCTTTGCAAAACCTCGACTTGGAATGATAAACTTTTCCCCTATGCTTGTAATATAAACCTCTTAAAACAATGATTGTGTTTGTGTAATGGTTTACGTCATGACTTCTAGTAGGCATGCATGCGTACTGTGTTATTTAATGCATTGCTTTCATCAAGAAAATTGTAATTATAGTCCCGGGTGTTGTAACGACAAGAGGACTATTCACGCCAAGTGTTAGCGATAACCTTCCTTATGTAACAAGTATTTTTGGGAAAATCTCCTCCATAGGATTTCCCTAAGAAAAGGAGTAGTTCTAGTTATGGAAGTTCTTTAGAAATGTTTAGGACCTTGTCCCTAAGTTCCTTCCTGAACTTATGTTTTAATTGTGACACTATTTCTTGTGATGTGCAAGCAGTGGGTATATAAAAGAAATAAACTGATGCATATATAAATTAAAGACACTTCCTTGAGTAAATAAGAGGATCATGAGCTTATACTTGGTAATAGCGGAAGTGTACTTCTGAACCATATTCAAATTACCAAGACGGTCGGATGACTCCTTGTTTGGATTTAAGAATCTGAGCTCATCCTGGCTTGGGTATTTGTGGCGAGATTGGAACCCCATGCCTAGTTGTAATTTCTCTTGGATTATCCCAGATTTGGGTATTGAGGTAAGACGGGGACCCCCTTCGGCCCGTGTGTGTCTAATTCGACCCGAATTCGAGTTATTTAAAGTCAGTAACTGGAAATACGGTTCTGGTCTTCGTTAGGAACTGAATCAATCCCAGATTCGGGTGTCGATGTAGAAGACCTGAACTAACCCTTGTCCAGGCAATTAGAAATTGAAAACCAAGAATCTCTTTCCAGTATTTGTGAAGAATGGCATCAACCCAGATTCTGGTATTAGTATGGATGATCGAAACCAACCCTTGTTCAGGTGATTAGAGATTGATGACCAGAAGCTCCCTTCCAGTATTAGTGTTTTGGTATCCTCTTTGGATTCGATTTGTGAATCAGAGGTTGTACGTGCTTCTTGAGCCACTCTCTTGGCTTTTGATGACAAAGCAGAGGATGTACGTGCTTTGTTGACCACTTTCTAGGCTTGTGCGTCTGGTGCGCTTGGCTAGCTTATCCACAAGCATGGCCCAATGACTTACTCGACCTCCCTCCAAGAGGCGCCTTATCCTGACCATCGTAGGTGGTGATAAGGTCTTAGAAACTTAGATGGGGCCATCGTAGACACATAACTAAGGTTTACTCTGTTGATGCTCTATACTGACTATCGTAGGTACTAATAGAGGCTTACACGCCACCCTCCTCCGAGGGGTGCCCTATCATGATCGTCGTAGGTGATTACAGGGGTTTGCATTCCATTCTGCGGGTTAACACAGAACATAAGAAGATGTAGGACGTGCTATTCTGCGAGTAGAGTTAGGACATGCTTAGTTCTAGCAGAGGTAGGGCGTACTCTCCTACGAGCAGAGGCAGGGCGTGCTAATTTTAGATGCACCGCCATGACCATTTTTGGTGTGAAACGGAGGCTAACGCTTTTGATGTTATAACCTAGCTCCCTCTGATTTGGGCATGGAGAAAGACTAACACACCATCCCCCTCCGGGGGATGCCTCGTCCTGACCAATTTTGGTGATGACAAGGGATTTCATCCTTTTTCCAGCTTGACCCCTTTTGGGTTTCTTTTAAGCTACTAAAAGGAAGGTTTCCGTACCTTTGGACATGTTAAATAATCCTTTTACTAAGGATTTTAACTGAACTTAATCTGATCTTTTCATAAATTCTTGTAATTGGCCTTGGTTGATGAATTTGACAACTGTTTCCTTAAGGATTCTGCAGTGATTAGTTTCATGTCCATTCATTATGTGGTAACGGCAATATGATCTTCCTGTTTTCCTTTCGTATTTGGGCTTTTTCTTTGTGAGTGGCCAATAGTTGAGTTCGGGTTTGGTTAGGAAGTAAATATTTTCTATTGAAGTGGTGAGGCAGTATCCTTTGGGTAATCCTGGCATATGCCCCTCCTCTCGCCACTGGGGTTTAACCCGTTTGTGACCCAGCTTTGTTGTTGTACCTATATCTTTGTTCCTTCTTCCCAAAGTATACTGAGGTTGGGGTGTCAACCTTTTAGACCATTTGTCGGTGAAGCGATCAATATCATTCATTATCTCTCTATGACTTGCTTGTGGAGAGTTCTTCTTAGACGAGAGAAAACGTTAGCATCCTTTGATGTAGTGCCATTTGGAGGAGGTGTGATGCTTGTCTTATGTGGGAAAGGTTATAATCCTCGGTATCAGAGGCATATTGTTCTATTTCACTTTTCCGCTTTATTATCCATAAAGCTTCCGCTCTATACTTTCTCTCTTCTACCACTCCATGGTCAGTGATTCCTAACTTATCCATTCGAGATCCCGAAGACTTTTGCCGAAACCTTTTTCCCATAACTTTGCTTCTTCAAAGTCTTAGTCCAATCCGGGACGGAACAACACAGGTAGATATGTGGCTGTTAACCACAAGGTCGGAGGTTCAGGCCCTCCTTCTAGCGCCAAAATGTGAACGATTTTTTTGTCAATACCGGAGATATGCCAATGGGAATGGACTTAAGGGAAAATGGGTTGCTTAGCCTTTGCGAGTTTTGGTCAGATTATCGCTCCTAGGTGTCAAGGCCTTGAGGAGAAGGATTGCTAAATGCAACTCTTGACAAAGGACTCAGCGAATGTTAGAAAGGGATTAAACACCAAGTTCATGGAAAGACCTAAGCTCATAAGGAGGACCTAGGCTTGCAGGATGGGTTTAAACCTATGGAAAGAGGTGTTTCATCCCATCTGCGGAAAGGTTTGGACAAGAATCCATGCATATATAGGAAAGAAATAGCAAATTGTAGCAATGATAATTAAGAAAATTGCGTAATAAACTCATAGGATAATGCTATAAATGTAGATCCACACTTTATTAATCTTCCTTTTGGAGTACATGAACAGAGTAGAGGAAGTCTTCCAATTGATCTCAGTATCCTAGTTTATTCTAAAGAAAGAGAATATAAGAATCGAAAAAATGAAAGCCCTCCCCAAATTTTCCCCCGAGGTCCTATTTATAGGAGATTTTGGGGGCCCTTCTGTTGTTGGGCTGTTGGGCCTGTAGGTACTTCTGTCGGACGCCTTTTTCTTTGGTTCCGGTTGCTTTTAGTTTCAGCTGCTTTGAGGTTCGGATTATAGCTTCTGGAGGGAAGGTCCCAATCAGCCGAGGTTTCTTGTAGAATGATATGAGCTTGTTGATGTAATTGCTTTTTGAAACGTATTTAAGCTTCTGGTTGTATGCTTTTGGTTATAAGCTTTTGGATGTAGGCTTCCGATTTCTCTATGAATGCTTAGAGGTGCTTGTCCTCATGATGCATATAGATATTTGCCGGTTCAGAACCACTGTCGGTGTCTGTATTAAGTAGACTTGTACAGATAGCCTGCATCCTTTCTGGGGTTCCGATTATGGTTCTGGTGTGGCCTCCATGCATATCTTAGTCTTCCGGAAGGTTGCTCAAGGTAATTCGCCCGTTGTTTATTAAGATGACCTTTTGGAGTTTATGCGGTAGATGTTTCCGAAGCTGGTTCCGGATATCTTCGCATACTTTTGGCTTAATGCTTGGGGTGTCTTTACCCCTTGGTGTACTGTCATTAAGTAGGTTAATACCGACAACCGTTGCGTCCTTCCAGGTTTCCATTAGTGGAGTTCTTGCCTCTTTCGCTCTTAGCTTCTGACTTGGATGACTTTTCGCAATAGAATCCCCTTTCGGGTATGCCCCGCCAGATAGACTGTGCTGGCACTTCACAGGCTTTGAGCTTCCTTCCCCTAGGAAGGTGTCGGTTTGTGTAGCTTTCGAATTATTCCTTCGTGCTTATGTTTATCGAACACCCCTTCACCGTTAGCTGGTTTCGAAGTTAATTTTGGTAATAACATTATCTTGTTAAATGTAATTCTTTACACAACCCTTCCCCAAGTCAGACATGTTCCTGCTCAGATGTTTACAGATATAGATTACAGTAATATGTTTTTCTTAATATATATCTGATTCACATAATTTCCCATGACATGTTTACTTAATATAAAAATAAGTCCAACATATTCAGATTTACGTGTTTGCATATTCTTCCTTTATAATTATCCAATTTTTATAGTCCATGGTTCACAAATTCCGGTATGCCCAAATCCATTTTAGTTGTTATTATAGATTATTCCAATTTTACGCAACTCAAACGGTAAAGGCCTGGGCTCTCATTGGCCTAGGCTCAGCGTAAAACAAAAGAAAAAGGAGAAGTATATCCATACTTAGAAAAGAACAAAATGAATAGATAGGCATAATAATACTGTAAATAAAACAATGACAGAGAGGGAATAAGGAAGAAGAATGTGCATATAAACAAATAATAACCGAAAAAGGAATAGGTAATTGACAGTAATTAAAAATGAATAATAACATATAAGAATAAACTTATAAACACTGATACTTTCAGATCTAATATATTTACTGTCAAAAACCATTTTTTAAAAATTATAATCTAAAAATAACGTAAAACTCATAAAGATTTGTAGTGGATCTAGAAAGCCTTTCAAAACAGAAGTAGAAGAAGAAATATCCTTTCAATCTATATTTTGACAGCACCCTAACCCATTTCCTAATTTTATTTCAGAACTTTATAAGTGGAGGAAGAAGATAAAGAAATTGGTGTAGGAAAATAGCGAGGGTTGCTAGTCTGTTTATAGGTGTGATAGGATTGTCTAGGCTATAGGATCTTAGGGTTTCAATCAAAACCGTAGGATACGCCTTATGTTGAGTCATCAAAAACAACGTTCTAGAAACAAGTTAATCTGACCAGGTACATGCTCGTACTTGGCCTTGGGTAGGTCAGCCCACCTCTTGTGTGGGTCGACACAGGGGCTAACCCTTATAAAGTCCGGTTCGCCCTTTGACCGTTGCACCTTTTCTGAATTTATTATTTTAATTATTTGTTTTAATTGAAACTTCAATTGGTTATATCTTGTTCATACTTCATCTGATTTACGCAAACCAAAAGTCTATTTAAATAAGAATTTCGCAACCAATGCAACCGTAAAGACAATTTTATCCAACTTTGAATATTTTATTAATCTTCTTTATATTGTTGATTAAAATTTGGGGTATTACAGTCGATCACTGGGTCGACCCAGGAACCAAGCGGGTCAACCTCTATGTCGACCCACATAAGGATATGGGTCGATAAAGATGTGGCCTAGCAACGTTGTTTTCCAAGCACGATTTCGACCGTTCGGGCTTTGTTTTTGTTTTGCTTCCTGATCCTTCTTTTAATCTAATGGCCTAAATTCTAAACATAAAATTCAATGAACCTGGACACCCTAACTATATAATAAATAACCCCCAAAACCTAACCTAATCTTCGGTACTCCATTTCTCTGCCTATCTCAAAAAACCTACTTCTCAAATATAATTTAATGGAGTATTGGGGGCTTGGTTCTATACATATTTCTGGGGTATATTCATAGATAGAGAGGATCTACTAAAGCTTCTTGGATTTGCTCAAATTTTATGTGAGTATTACTGCGATTACAAGATTTCTTCCAAGTTGAGGTTTAAATTGATATAATAGTTGTTACAGTATTTTCAGATCTAAATCTTTCTGTAGTTATATACAGATCTAGCTTATTTGTTGTTTATTTATAGATCCAGCTATCCCAAATTCTTTTCTCTGTAAATAATTCTTTTAGATATGATTTCTGTTCCTGTTCTTAACTTTTTATCTATTTTAGTTCCATTACTGTAATTTATTTTAGTTATCTACAGCTTTGTTCTTCATATGAAATTTTATTTCAGTTCCATCATTAGCCCTAATTTTCTTTTAGATCTATTTATGTCTATCTGAGCCTAGCCATACGAGAGCCTAGGCCATTTCCTTTTTATTTTAACGTTGAGTTTAGGTGTTTTATGCCTTAAACTTTCAGGTGTTCTTATTTCTACACAAATTGGGTTAAACCACGTAATAAGACGATAGTAGCGAAATTGGATAATAGTCAGAATTATGCATGAAAAGGAACAATCGGGGATTAGTGAAATTTTATACAATAATAGGTATAAAAGAGACATATTGGAATTTGATTAAAAGGTGTAATCAACAAACGAACTGTAATATTGGGATAGTATTGAAAGCACGTTAAAAAGAGGACTTTGGGCATAAATATTATATTCAAGTAGTGGAATGTTAATTGTAATGAATTGAACTTAATTTAGCATTGAGTAACTTGTATATGGAAAATATGTTAATTGAAATGAATTGTACTTAGTTTAACATTAAGTAACCTATATCTGGAAAACAAGTTTATTGGAATGAATTGTACTTAATTTAACATTGAGTAACTTTTATTTCGAAAACATAATTTAACATTAAGTAACCTGTATTTGGAAAACATATTAATTGGATTGAATTGTATTTAATTTGACATTAAGTAACCTATATTTGGAAAACATGTTAATTGGAATGAATGGCACTTAATTGTACATTAAGTAATTTGTAACTGTAAAACATCTGAGCAGTGATGCATGACACCTTTCTGACATAGGTAAGGATTGTATAAAAAGATTACATTTAATTAGAAATGTTAATTACAACTAACATATATTGGGGTTATTAATGAAATTTAACTTTCTAAGTTAAACTTGTCTGATTGTAATGAACTAAACTACATGTATTATCTCAGTATTACAGTTTTAGTGGTATAAGTCTCGCCATACTCCAAGACTGTTCCCTAAAGTAAAAATTTACTTGTATTTCAAGACTATTTTGATCATCAAACAATCTAATCTCGAACATAATGATCCATATATTTTTTCTTTATGTAAAGAGCCATCCGGACAGGTGGTCCGAGTCCTCATTTAATTATATATGAGAATTAACATTTTGGAACCATCAACTAATTAATAGTTTATATTTAAATACTCAATAGTTAAAAATACATGCCATTATCGCATATTTCCTTCTTTTAGTGAAGATGGCATAGGGCGGTTGTCACAGCTATGTTGCACCTAACTATTGTACTTCATGTTGCACTTGTGCATGTTGTTTTGCAATGCACCATGTTGCACCTTCAAATTTTTGCATTTACCTGAAATTATTATTGTATCAAGCATTGCCTTATGAGCTAGATCCTCTAGTAAACCATTGTTTAATAAGGTTGTCGTTTTGCATGTGTCTTCTCTTGTGTATGCTTTATTTATGCACTTACTCCTTTTATTCTACTTTGTACGTTTGCATTGCTGCATGTTTTTGGCTTTCTTATGCACTTGGTTTTGTATGTTGTACTTTTATGTTGGTCTGCCTCTGTGAATTCAATTTTGATGTGTGTGCACATCGATTTTAATTTTTTTGTTTCACATGAACATGTTGTACTGGTCCTTGTATACATATTGTACCAGTCTGTGCCAATTTAATATATGGAAAGAACAGAACCAATAAACTGAGGTATTGTCGATTTCAGATATATTCCTATTTTTGCAATTTCGGTTTGTTTATTTTTCTTTTTATTGTGGGGATATTTGATAGGATAGCAAATTACTGGACAAAAATTAGAGCAAGTAAATAAAAATTGTATCTGAGCGAGTGAGGACCGGGTGATTAGAAAATTAGCGTATTTGAAAGAGTATTGTATATGAGAGTGTAAAAAATATTGTACATGAATAGTGTAAGGAAAAAATTGGAAGTCCCTATTGTTATTATATGTACTAGTAAAATTTTATTGAAACAATATTATATATATATATATATATGTTTGTATGTGTATATATATATATATATGTTTACTATGATAAAATAGAAACCATAAGTTCTTAAATTCTATGATAGGCAAGGCTCGTTCTTCCAAAATCCAAATATTTTAACTTACTGCAACATTTGAACAACATTCACCATAATGTTTCCACAGGAATAAAAACCTAGTCATGTATCATAAGGCTTATCCATTAAATAGTCCGCAACAATAATACCACTAGATTCACAATGATTAGTACTTTCTTCTTCATAATCATGTGTTAGAAATACAAGAATGCATTATGAAAAAATCAACTATAGATAAGTTTATATTTTTTCCTTTACTTCTAAAACATGATTTGTTTAATACGAATATATAAATTACTAGTCCATGGGGGCATAGTCCAGTTGGTTAAGGCCGCTCAGTGATCATGGAATGAAGTTCTGGGAGGTCGCAGGTTCGAATCCTACTACCTGCATTGTGCTCTCTCTTTAGGTGGTTATCCATACAATTGCTACGAACATGTGTTAGGATTGATGCTCCTTGTTGGGATGGCTAAAAGGGGGGGTCTATGTGGCGGGCAGTAGTATCCCCAAGTTGCCTTCCATTTATAGGCAGTTTTTGGAAAAAATAATATAGCAATAACTATAAAAGGCTAATGAAAAACATTACAACACCTAAAACAAAACATGATGGTGCTTTTACAATATCAAATCATAATGTTCTTGAAACATTTGTTTTAAATGATTCAACAACCATTTCCAGTTATCCACATTTTTCTAGAAAACCTATACCTATAGCCATAATACCTCGTAAAATCAACCATAGTTAATAAAAAGTTAAAATAAAATTTAAGTATTAGTTGGATAAAAATGATTTTTTTTAAAAGTCAATTTTGACTGTGAAAGTTATGCTATTGCATTTATGATGGGATTTTGATGAATTTCCATATATGATATGTTCAAAATAAAGCTCACATGTAAAAATTATCGATGTTTGAAGTTTTCAAATTTAAAATAATTTAAAATTCAAATTGGAATTCAAATCACGTTAAGTAATTAATTTTGAAATTAGAATTCCAGAATTAAATAATATATAACTTGTAATACCCCGAAATTTGACGATAGTTAAATTAATCATTTAATTTGGTTCTAAAAATAAAATTTTAGCAAATAATGGAATTTGATCATGAAACTTGCACCGTTGCTTTCGTGATATAATTTTGGTCAACTTTCATGTTTAAAACTTCACAAACGGAGTCCGTATGAAAAAACTATGGATGAAAAACGATAATGGAAGGAAAATAATTCAAAATAAAAATGGTAATTAAAACTTACCATTTACTCTTCGCCCCCACTGGACGCAGGTAGACCAGAGCAGTCAACCGCTAGGAGTGGTTAACCGCTAAGAGCAACCTCTCAAGTTGTTGATCCAGTGGCTGCCAAGGTTACCGGATTATAATTTTATATTAGTGGAAGGATTTTAATTAAATTCAATACAACAATTATGGGTCATTTGAAAGCCTATAATTAAAGGCCTGACTCCTTACTTTTGCTCATATTTTTTGGAGGCAGCAACAAAGCTCTCCTATTTACGTTTCTTCGGTCTGCTATAAACTTTTTGAAATATATTACTTTCAAATCTAATAGCAAAGATTGATTATAATGAATCCTGGTTTATGAACAAAGATCGGTTCTTGCGCGTGAGGCAAATTCTTAGGTTTTGCTATTTGTTTTCTTTTCCCTTTTTCTACTTCTTTGTGAGTTCTATAAATTTTAATACGTGTGTGCGCATATATATATATATATACACATATTATACATCTACACGGATTTGCATGTAAAAACCTAAAAGCTGTAATTAAGATCGGGGATTTGGGATGGTTGTTCAAGTGAGTGGGAAATCTAAATATCATTTACAATATCAGATTTTTGTTTAATTAGTGTAATTTAAATGTATATGCCTAAACTTGATAATTTGAATTTGTAGGCTTTTTTGTAAAATCTCTATATCTTGCATGTATTTCTTTCTATATCTTTATGTAAATATTTGCAACTAAATCAGCAAATAAATCCCTAATAACATTGATATTCTTGTGGTTGTTTAGTTCCAGATTTGGGAAAATTGTTGTAGTTATAAGATTTATGTAATTTACCCTTTTTAGTTTCAAATTGATCATTGTTTATGTTATTTAAAATTTTATTTGATTTTTGTAAAATAGCTCTTTTTTCCTATTTACACATAAAGACCATGTTTAAAATCGTAAGGAATGCACAAAATAAATGAAAAGAAGAGATGCATAAATCATGCATTTTGCTCATAACTTACATTGTCTTTTGCAAATAAAATATTACCAACTCCTTGTAGTTTTGAATGTGCCTATATTTTTTATTTTAAACATTTGGGGCAAAATCTACAGAAATTAAACATGACTTTTAATGGGATTTTGAATCTTCGCACGTCAAAACATAGAAGGATTGTTCTAGTTAGTAGTTGGACTATAATGTAAATAAATTGGTATTAAGAAATTTGTAAATAAGTATAAAAATCGGCAAATAAGTATATCCATAATAAGCATATTAAAATAAACAAATAAATAAAGTATATATACAAATACATAAATGATTAATACTTGTCCAAAAACACGTAATTAATCCTAGTTGTTGTTATTATTGTTATTATTTTAGCAGGTTTGGCAGGTTTTATAGTGTTCCATAACACTTATTATAACAAATAAGAATTACAAATAAGAATAGGAGATTGTAAAATTGTTAATCTACTTCAATCGATATTTAAGGTGAACCGTCCACTATTGATGGTTTATAAAGTGGAACGACCATTACAGCTAATCTAGTTACGGACCACAAGCTAGGCAAATCCAAGAATACTAAAAATTCTCAACTCCACGTAGGGAGAAATGTGACATAAGGCGTAATTATGCCCAATAACATTATAGACCGAAGTTATATAAAGATATCCCTAAGGTATGTCACAAATAGGAAATTACATATTACACAGTAGCTTAACACAGTACTGCACAGAGTATATTAACATGAACAATATACATGACATTGCATGGAGCACTGAACCATTCGAATAGCATTGTTGATTTGACAAGACACAAAGGTACCCTACTTGAGAGCAACAAGGCAGATAAGCAGCCACTTTGCCTAAGCGTTGGAGCATGGCATTGTTACTTACTTACACAACAGGAGGCCGAGCCTTCGACTGAACATAAAGCAGCCACAACAAATTGTGGTCATCACATACAAACCAGTAGCTTTTGGCATTGCCTCAAGTAGGCGTTGCTTGAAAAGAGAGAGGAAAGCACCACCCTGCAACCAACAAAGACTAGAGCTTCAACGCTTCATAAATATTATTGAAAGATGTGATGATCCCAAACCCCCATGCCATGAAAGCAAGGATAATCAGTGGAATATAACACATAAACAATAACAGAAGAACATAAATATAGGATTACACCAGATAATGTACATCAAATTGCACTGGAAATAATATCAACATCAGAATTACACAGCATAACAGGATCATACTTAGTACAGAATACGATTTCAGCTTAACATACAGTGTCTGCATCGGAATCAAACATAATATACATAATAATGTCTAAAACAGTACAATAGAAATGATAAAGTACAAAAGAACTGTCACATATTTTCAAAGCAAACACCACACCTAACAATTCAAGATCATGAGTAACATATCTCTTCTCACGCGGTTTCAATTGACGACAAGCATAGCCAACTACTTGGCCTCTTTGCATTGATACGGCACCAGCTCCTTTATGAGAAGCATCTGTATAGACTGTCAAATCCTGATTGCCATCTATAATCGTTAATACTGGGGCAATAGTCAATCTTAATTTCAGCTCTAGGAAAGCTGCCTCAGATTGTGGAGTCCAATTAAATCTGGCATGCTTCTCAGTAAGCTTCGTTAATGAACTGGATAACTTCGAAAAATCCTTTACGAATTTCTGATAATAGCCAGCCAATCCTAGAAAACTTCTGACATCTATGGGCGTGCTAGGCTGGCTCCAATCTTGAATGGCTGTGATTTTGCTTCGATCTACTGAAATTCCTTCCTTTGATACTACGTGACCAAAGAACTTCACTTCTTTTTGCCAGAATATGCATTTAGAAAATTTGGTTTTTAATATGTTCTTTCTCAGAATTTCCAACACTTGTTCTAAATGTTTCACATGCTCGCTAGCTGACTTAGAAAAGATTAAAATATCATCAGTGAAAACCAGCACAAATTTATTTAACACATCACGAAATACTCTGTTCATTAAATCAACAAAATAAGCTGGAGCGTTACATAAGCCAAATGACAATACTAACCATTCATAGAATAAGTCTGGATCTCTGAAAGCTGTCAAAGGAACACATTCTTCGGAAATACGCAGTTGATGGAAACCTGTAGCTAGGTCCATTCTCGAAAATACTTGAGCTCCACTCAAGCAATCTAATAAATCATCTATACGCGGTAATGGATATTTGTTCTTCAATGTTTGCTTGTTGAGGTCTCGGTAATCAACACACAGTCTGAGAGTACCATCTGACTTTGGAACAAATACCACGGCTGCTCCCCAACACAAGAAGTTGGGCCTGATTAGACCTTTCCATAACAATTGTCGAGTTTGATCACCCAATTCTTCTTTCTCCTTCAATGTCATTCTCCGAATTGCATGCACTACTGGCCTTGCATTCGGAATTAAATCGATCTTGAAGTCAGGTTCTCTTCGCGGAGGTAAGCTATCAACTTCTTCGAACACATCCACATACTTCTTAATGACAAGAATCTTTTCTATTAAAGTAGGAGAAACTTCAAGAGCTGCCCAAAATTCTTTTCTATCTGAATCTGAGCCTACACATGGTATAACTATATTTTCAAGATTCATTTTAATTTTAACGATTCTTTCGACACATTTAACTTCGGCTTCATATTTGGTTAACCAATCTAGGCCAAGAATGATATCAAATTCAGAAAGATCTATAGTAATTAAATCAAAGGAAAACTGGTAACAAGAATAAGAAACATGCACTCTACAATACAAATCGAGAATAAGAGAACCTCCTATCGGATTATGAACTCTAATCGATTCTTGTAACGACCCACATTCTACGCAACAGAGGATCGTAAAATATTTCTTTTTTCTCATGAGAAGTCGTATAGCCATGTAACTTTGGAAGATGACTATTGGGGTCATTTCCCATGTTCAATATTTTTGCCGATTTTTAAATGACCGTTTTCCCCTAGCTGATCTTGTTTTGGCCATAACTTTTGATTGGTAAGGAGTTTTGACCTGAAACAACTTCCATTAGATCTGGATGATGATTTACCATTCCGTAGAGTGGTCACATTAGCTAAACAGACTCACCGTTTAGGAGATATGGCTGAAACAAGGTTTAGAAGGTGAAAAACAGCTTAACCGGACCTAATTAGGATGATTAGCAAGAGGGCCCATAACCCATTTCGGGATTAGGTTTATGGGGAGGCTGAGAACAGTAGGAAAATGAAATTTATTTCATTTTTCAGCCGCCTAAAACATTTCTCTAACACTATCCATGGCCTCCACCTTCTAATTTCATCCCAAATCGCTCCTAATCGCTTCCTAATTGAAGATTAAGCCAAGCTACATCAAATCAAGGCAAATTAGTATCAAATTAGGAATAGAGCTGCTGTGTTGCATAGAGATTCAACCCAAATCAGATAATATTTCAGATCTATAGTTTGTTTGTGGCCAAGGTGAGTGATTAGCATTGTTTTTACACTAATTATGGTTAATTAGGGGTAATTAGTGTTAATTAGCGAATTTATGTATTAATAAATTATGGAAAAATGTTTAGAAATTCTTAAACACCGTTTTAGACCTCTGTTAGAAGTTTGGGTTAATTATGTTAAGTTTTGCAAATCCTATCATTAGATTTGCTTAAACATGCTTAAGGGGAAAATATGGGTTTTGGGTATGTTTGATCCGTTTTGACATATTAGATTGTTGTTTTAGTGTTTGTGGTTGATCATACGTGTTGCTATTACTGTTTGGAATGTTTTATGATTGTCTAATGGAGTTAGATTGGTCGAAAACGTCGTCGTACGGTGTAAACAGTTGCTGGAAAAGTCGTAGGAAACAGTGCAGAAAAGTGGACCGGGTCGGGTCGCCCGACCTGATCGTGACACCCCCTCACGAGCCGATCCGGTCATATCTGAAGCTCTCCGACCCGACCCGGACAAGGTCCCACGAACCGCCTGAGGAAGCAAGCCATGACCCGATGCATGAAGAGGAGGACCAAACCGGAGTGCCACGATACTCGATCCGACTGGGAGTGTGCCACGAACGAACAGAGCCATTCGTGACCAGGAGATCCACGATCTGAACTAGAGCACCACGAGCCGCTCCATGCATCACGAACCGACCCGAACCAAATGGAGATCAAACCGATGGGTGACTACGATCCGAAGCAAAGTGAAGGGCCAAACTGATCCGGAGGAGACCAAAACCGAAGATGCAAGGGTAGTCCAAATGAGAAGTAGAACTCAAGATCCAGTTGGGAAACAACGAGTTAACTTCATGAGTTGGGATTTGCAGCGGGACGTGTGCTAAGGAGTTGTCGACGTCCATTGCTTAGATTCACCACCGAGAGACGATTTTTAGGCTACGGATCAGTGCAGTGGGGTAGTTATTACTCCGTGGGGCAGAGTGATCGTAGCATGGCTATGAGCCAGTGCAATGGAGTCGTTATGACTTCATGGAGCAGAATGGACATAGCAAGGACTAATGGCTATGGATCAGTGCAGTGGAGTCACCATGACTCCATGGGGCAACGTGATCATAGCAAGGATATATGTGATCAAAGCGGTGGATATCGTATGCTTTACGCACTGAGTGAGAGATGTGAGGATGGTTTCTATGCTTGATTGTTTGACATCACTACGGCATGCGCACACCCACCCTCATATCTTTACACCATATGTTAGTGTTACCTTAGAGTAGTGTGCATCTTGTTGTGCTAACTCTTTGGTTGCAGGTCCAGGTTCAAGTATGGTTTAGTATGCATGTTAATGTTCTGTTTTGCTGCTTATCGCTCATACCAGACTTTTGCCTGAACCAGAGTTTTATGTCTCTTCTTATTACTCAGGTGCTCTTAAGCGAGCAGACTAGAGACAGGTCAGGTGACTATGAGCAGGAGGCTTCCACGTATGATATATATAGATATTCTCCCTGTGCCGCTGCTGGTCACTACTTTGGGCGTTAGTAGTGTACCTTCTTTATTTTGCTTTAGAGACAGTTTTTAAAAGTTGTAATAACGATGATGTGGAACATAAGCTGTACTTGGATTTTCCGCTGCTATGATGGTTTAGTTTTCAGCTTATGCACTGTCTCGCCTGTTTTATATCAAGTATGTTATTATTATATTTTATTCCATGCGCTGTGAGACATTTTACAGGCTCCTTGCTAGTTCAAATTCCCTTCTTTCCTTTCTTTGGAGACCGTCCCGTGCTGGTTGGACATTGGCACAGTGCACTTTCATTGAAATGTCGGCTGGTGCGGGGCGGGCCGTCACATTTGGTATCAGAGCACTAGTTTGGTAGTTAACCTAGGGAAGACACCAGAGAGAGATAGTACATATATGAGAGCGCGTATTTGTGATATTTTAGTTTTCAATATATATATATATATACATATACTATTAGTATATTTAAGGATGAAGTCGCACTGCATTGGCACCACTGAAGAGATGGTTAATCGTTTTCTCGTTACAGATTGAACGATGAGCTGATATACTAGGGGTACTGGTAAAGGAGCCAATAATGGGAATGCTTCTGATATGAGGACGATGTTCACTGACTTCATGAGAGAGATGCTTAGAAATGTGCAAGGAGCAGTTCCCAATGCTGCAAATGGTGGTGGTGCAGCGGTGTAGGCACCTACGGCCGATTTCACCAAGCTATGCAAGGGTTACACTAGCCTTGGTGGAAAGCCGTTCCATGGAACGGAATCGGCTACAGAAATTCAGGATTGGTTGGATAGCTATGAACGTATCTTCGAAGACTTGGGTATCGAGGATGCGACGAAGAGAAAGCTAGCATCCCTTCAGCTGCAAGGATGGGCGATGAATTGGTGGAATGTTATTAAGGCAGCTACTCCAGAGGATCAAGTTACATGGGATCAGTTTAAGGCCCGATTCGGTGAAAAGTTTATCCCAGCTGCTCAAAAGTCAGAGTTGTTTAGGAAATTTTTGGAGCTTAAGCAGAATGGTAGGGCAGTCTCGGAGTATATTGCTGAGTTCGATACTTTATCGAACTATGGATTGCCTCTTTTTGACACTCCAGAGAAGAAGAATGAGAATTTCATAACAGGCTTAGACAAGTACTTGGGGGAAAGGCTTATAAACCATATCGATGAGACGTTTAAATCGATTGTGGGGAAATCTTTGAGATCAGACAGTCTATACCCTAAGTCGAAGACTGAGGTTGCATCTGTAGAGGAGCCAAAACTGCAAGCAAGCGGTGGAGGCAAGAATGGTTCTTAGAATAAGAGAAAGCAGAATCAAACCAAGGATGGTTAGAAGAAAAAGAATGAGAAAGATATGGAGTGCTTTAGCTATGGCAAGAAGGGTCATTATGCTAAAGAATGTCGAGCGAAGCCAGTGGACAGGAAGTGCTTCAACTGCGGCCAAGTGGGACATCACAAGGATAAATGTCCGCAACACCCTAAAGAGAAGCAGATTGTGAAAGCATATGCTCTTAATGTTGTTCCTTCTTCGTCGAATGCCCCAACCGCGGCGGAGAAAGGAAATAATCTCGTCATTCAAGGTATGCTTTCTGTTTATGATGTTCCTGTTCAAGTATTGTTTGATACCGGAACTTCTCGTTCCTTCATATCTAGTAACCTGGTAGATAAGTTGGGATTGGAACCCTAGATAGTCGATAGACCTTTAGCGGTGACGAACCCGATTGGTGGTTCAACTAGCCTTAGCATGATTTGTCGTAATGTGGTCTTATCGAGTCATGGATGCATGTTTGTTTGTGATTTCTTTGTTTTGGGCTTTACTGGGTTTGGCATTATTTTGGGAGTTGATTGGCTCCAAAGATACGGGGTGGTGGTAGACTGTGAGGGCTTTTTGGTGGCAGTTAGAGCGGATGATGGGTGGAGGTATTGTTTGGTGGTCTACCTAGTGATGGGTAATGGCTAGTTTTCTACATTCCCTCGACATCCCGCATGATGAGTTGTCAGATGTGCCCATGGCTGGCCAATATCCGAACGTCTTCGAGGAAGTGACCAGACTTCCACCACACCGAGAGATTGAGTTTCGTATTGATTTAGTGAAAGATGCCAGACCTATAGTGATGCCACTTCGTTGTATGGAACCAAGGGAGTAGTGAGAGCTCGGGGTGCAAGTAAGTGATCTATTGAAGAAGGGATTTATCAGAAGATGTGTTTCTGAGTAGGGAGCACCAGTTGTGTTTGCTACCAAGGCAGATGGTTCCCTTCGATTGTGTGTGGACTACCGTGATTTGAATAAGGTGACGAGGAAGAATAAGTATCCTCTACCACGGATAGATGATTTGTTTGATCAGTTGAGTGGCGCGAGAGTGTTCTCCCAATTGGATCTCGCGATAGGTTTTCATCGGCTTAGGGTGGAAGCTGAGAGTATAGTTAAAACGGCCTTTCGGACGCCGTCTGGATTCTATGAGTGGTTGGTCATGCCATTTGGGTTGACCAACGCACCATCATATTCTATGGATCTTATGAATAGGGTATTCAGGGATCAATTTAATAAGTTTGTTCTTGTGTTCGTAGACGATATCTTGGTTTATTCGAGGACGAGGAAGAACACAAGGAACATCTGAGGATAGTGATGTAGGTGTTGAGAAAACACCAATTGAAAGCAAAGTTTTCTAAGTGCACTTCTGGAGGAGGGAAGTGAGATTCTTGGGCCATGTTGTTTCAGAGAATGGTATTGCCATGGACCCTTCAAAGGTGGCTATGGTACAAGATTGGTCTACGTCTAAGAATGCAACAGACGTAAGAAGTTTCTTGGGGTTGGCTGGATATTATCGTAAGTTTATCCAAGACTTCTCCAAGATAGTGGCACCATTGACTCAATTGACCAAGAAAAATCAAGCTTTTGTTTGGGACGAAAAGTCCGAGAATGCATTTAAGAGTCTAAAGGAAAAGTTGACATGTGCATCAGTGTTAGTCATTCCTAAAGGAAATGAAGAGATGACGGTATACACAGACGCCTGTGGTACCGGACTAGGTGTTGTATTGATGCAAGGAGGTAAGGTTGTAGCTTATGCTAGTTGGCAACTGAAACCGCATGAGAAAAGTATCCTACCCATGATTTGGAATTGGCAGCGATCGTATTCGCATTGAAGATGTGGAGACATTATCTCTTGGGAGAAAGATTCGAGTTGTTTACCGATCATAAATCGTTAAAGTATCTTTTCTCTCAGAAGTATCTAAATCTCCGACATCAAAGATGGTTAGAATTATTGGCATCCTACGATTTCGATATCGCATATACACCAGGAAAGGGCAATGTGGTAGCTGATGCATTGATTAGAAGACATGCCAATTTAGGGGTTGTGTTTCTATAATGGAAGCAACTGGAGTACATTGCTAGGTATGATTTCAGACATAAGTGTGAATTGGATCCAGAAATATTAGCAAGTTTGACGATCAAACCCACTTTGATTGAGCGGATTGGTTCCAGTCAGAGGAACGATCCTAACTTATTAGCAATCATCTTCAAGTTAGAGATGGGTATCGATAGAGATATGGACATGTATGGGCTTGATCGAGATGGATGGCTTAGGAAGAATGGAAGACTAGTTGTGCCTAATGTCGATGGATTGAGAGATGAAGTGCTTAGAGAATGTCATCACTCAAAACTGACTATACACCCTAGTGGTAATAAAATTTATCGAGACATGAAGCAGACCTACTACTGGGAAGGGATGAAAAGAGACGTTGGGAAGTTTATATCCAAATGCATGAACTGCCAGCTAGTTTAAGCCGAGCAAAAAAACCTAGTGTTTTGTTGCAACAATTAGAAATTCTAGAATGGAAATGGGAAAAAGTCTCAATGGATTTCATTGATGGGTTACCAAGGACTAGATCGGGCCATGATAGCATTTGGGTGATTGTGGACCGATTGACTAAGAGTGCAAGGTTTATACCCGTCAAGTCGAATAGAACGACAACTAAGTTAGCGGAACTATATATGAAGTGGGTAGTGAGATTTCATGGAGTACCTAAAAGCATTGTGAGTGACCGAGACCCGTTGTTTACTAGTGGGTTTTGGAAGAGCTTACAAGAGGCTCTAGGGTCAGAATTATATCTCAGTATCGCGTACCATCCTCAAACCGATGGTCAAACAAAGAGGGTGAATCGAGTATTAGAAGATCTCTTAAGAGCCTGCATATTGGTTTTTGGTGGATCATGGGATGACCATTTGCATCTAGTAGAGTTTGCATATAATAATAGTTATCATTCCAGTATTGGTATGATCCATTTGAAGCTTTGTACGGAAGACCGTGCAACTCACCGTCATGTTGGTTAGTAACTGGTGAGAAGTTTGTGCTTGGGCCAGAAGTGATAAGAGAAACCTCTGATAAGATCAAGGTTATCCGACAACGAATGAAGGCTGCCCAAGATAGGCAGAAGAGTTATGCTGATAAGAGGAGAAGAGATTTAAAATTCTCCATTGGCGACTTGGTTTTTGTCAAGATTTCTCCATTAAAGAGCGTGATACGATTTTGTAGAAGAGGCAAGTTAACACCAAGATTTGTTGGTCCATTCCCAATCCTCGAGCAAGTTGGGAATTTGGCATATAAAATTAAGTTGCCAGACAAGACGGAGGGAGTTCACAACGTATTTCATGTTTCCCAGTTAAGGAAATTCGTGCACAACCCCGATGTGGCTATTTCACCTAATCAGTTGGATGATATCGAAGTAGAACCCGAGGCGATTGGGAACCGCAAGCCGATTCGTATTGTCGAGCATGATACGAAGCAACTTCGAAGGAGAGCGGTGAATCTAGTCAAAGTTTAGTGGGACGAGAATGAGAATGACTGTACTTGGGAGACAAAGGAGAGCATTAGGAAGACGTATCCAAAACTCTTTGCTTGGTAAGATTTTAATCGCAATTTAGTTTTTCGCATGCTAGGATAGACTTGTTTGTTGTTTTGCATGTTTGATTGTTGTGAATGGTTTGTAGGCATGCAGGATCCTTTACTTGTTTCTTAGTTAAGGAATTTCAGGGGCAAAATTTCTTAAGGGGGGAAGAATGTAATGACCCGCATTCTACGCATCAGGGGATCATAGAATATTTATTTCTTTCTCATGCGAAGTTGTATAGCCATGTAACTTTGTGAGACGACTATTGGGGTCATTTCCCATGTTCATGATTTTTGCCGATTTTTAAATGACCTTTTTGCCCGTAGCTGATCTTGTTTAGGCCATAACTTTTGATTGGTAAGGAGTTTTGAACTGAAACCACTTCCATTAGATCCGGATGATGGTTTACCTTTCCGTAGATGGTCACATTAGCCAAACGGACACACCTTTTGGGAGATATGGTTGAAACAAGGTTTAGAAGGTAAAAACAGCTTAACTGTGCGTAATTAGGGTGATTAAGGATTAGGGTTATGGGGAGGCTGAGAACAGTAGGAAAACGAATTTTATTTCATTTTTCAGCCGCCTAAAACCCTTCTCTAGCCCTAGCCATGGCCTCCACCTTCTAATTTCATCCCAAATCGCTCCTAATAGCTTCCTAATTGAAGATTAAGCCACATCAAATCAAGGCAAATTAGCATCAAATTGGGAATAGAGCTACTGTGTTGCAAAGAGATTCAACCCAAATCAAATAATATTTCAGATCTATAGTTTTTTTGTGGCCAAGGTGAGTGATTAGCATTGTTTTTACACTAATTATGGTTAATTAGGGGTAATTAGTGTTAATTAGTGAATTTATGTATTAATAAATTCTGGAAAAATGTTTAGAAATTCTTAAACACCGTTTTAGACCTCTGTTAGAAGTTTGGGTTAATTATGTTAAGTTTTGCTAATCCAATCATTAGATTTGCTTAAACATGCTTAAGGGGAAAATATGGGTTTTGGGTATGTTTGATCCATTTTGACATATTAGATTGTTGTTTTAGTGTTTATGGTTGATCATACGTGTTGCTATTACTGTTTGGAATGTTTTATGATTGTCTAGTGGAGTTAGATTGGTCAAGAATGTCGTCGTGAGGTGTAAACAGTTGCTGGAAAAGTCGGAGGAAACAGTGCAGAAAAGTGGAACGGATCGGATCCCCCGACCCGATCGTGACACCCCCTCACGAGCCGATCCGCTCGTATCTGAAGCTCTCCGACCCGACCCGGAGAAGGTCCTATGAACCGCCTAAGGAAGCAAGCCACGACCCGATGCATGAAGAGGAGGACCAAACCGGAGTGCCACGATACCTGATCCGATTGGGAGTGTGCCACGAACCGATCCGATGCTACGGCCATGACCCGATCTGATGGGATGACCACGAACAGAGCCATTCGTGACCAGGAGATCCACGATCCGAACCAGAGCACCACGAGCCGCTCCATGCATCACGAACCGACCCAAACCAGATGAAGATTAAACTGATGGGCGACTATGATCCGAAACAAAGTGAAGTGAAGGGCCAAACCGATCCAGAGGAGACTAAAACCCGAGATGCAAAGGTAGTCCAAATGGGAATTAGAACTTAGGATCCAGTTGGGAGCCAATGAGTTAAATTCTTGAGTTGGGCTTTGCTGCAGGACGTGTGCTAAGGAGTTATCGATGTCTATAGCTTTGATTCACCACCGAGAGACAATTGTTAGGCTACGGATCAGTGTAGTGGGGTGGTTATTACTCCATGGGGCAGAGTGATCATAGCATGGCTATGAGCCAGTGCAATGGAGTCGTTATGACTTCATGGGGGCAGATTGGACATAGCAAGGACTAGTGGCTATGGATCCGTGCAGTGGAGTCGCCATGTCTCCATGGGCAGTGTGATCATAGCAAGGATATGGGTGATCAAAGCGGTGGATATTTTATGCTTTACGCACTGAGTGAGAGATGTGAGGATGGTTGCTATGCTTGATTATTTGACATCACTATGACATGCACACCCCCACCTCCGTATCTTTACACCATATGTTACCATCACCTTAGAGTATTGTGCATCTTGTTGTGCTAACTCTTTGGTTGCAGGTCTAGGTTCAGGTATGGTTTAGTATACCTGTTATTGTTCTTTTTTGCTGCTTATCGCTCATACCAAACTTTCGTCTGACCCAGAGTTTTATGTCTCTTCTTATTACTCTGGGTGCTCTTAAATGGGCAGACTGGAGATAGGTCAGGTGACTATGCACGAGCAGCTGTGCCGGAGACGAGCAAGAGGCTTCCACGTATGATATATATAGATATTCTCCATGTGTCGCTGCTGGTCACTACTTTGGGCATTAGTTGTGTACCTTCCTTATTTTGCTTTAGAGATAGTTTTTAAAAGTTGTAATAACGATGATGTGGAACATAAGCTGTATTTGGATTTTCCGCTGCTATGGTGGTTTAGTTTTCAACTTATGCACTGTCTCGCCTGTTTTATGTCAAGTATGTTATTATTATATTTTATTCCATGCACTGTGAGACATTCTACAAGTTCCTTGCTAGTTTAAATTCCCTTCTTTCCTTTCTTTGGCGACCGTCCCGTGCTGGTTGGACATTGGCACAACGCACTTTCATTGAAATGTTGGCTGGTGCGGGGCAGGCCGTCAAAATTCTTTAAGGTTCATTAGTTTTAACTTTAACTTTTTGACTGTATTACTCGAAATGAAACTTTGTGAAGCTCCCGTATCAAACAACACTGTAATAGGAATATTGTTGATAGTAAGAGTGCCTTGCAAAACATCTGGCCTTTCCTAGATAGCTGAGGGTATTGGAGCATCTGCTGCTTCATATACGTGCGCTACTTTAGATTTTCCCATTAATGGGCAATCTTGCTTTCGGTGGCCAATCTTGCGGAAGATATAGCAATCCCTGATCTCCTGAAGCTTTTTACTGGATTTATATCCGTCTTTCTTCAAAGATTTACAGTTTCTTATCGGATGCCCTTGTTTATTTCACTTGAGACATACCACTGTCTTTACCCTCTTCTTTTTACTTATTTCAGATCTTTTACCTGCCTCGGGTTCCTTGCTTTCCTATGGCTTTGTGCTTGCCTCAGGATTATCACTTTCAGACTTTCTCTTCCTGCTAGAACTGCCTTTTTCTTTATCTTATAAAACATCTTGCTTATCAATATTCCTGTGGAGACAAGCCATTTCTATCATCTTAGAAAAAGGAAGATCCAAATGTGCAGTTACTCTACTTTCGTACCTTCTTTGAAGTCTGTTAATAAATCTCAGATTCTTCCTTAAAGGATTTTGAATTAGCTCTAAGCCAAAACGAGAAAGTTCATTGAATTTATTCTGGTACTCCGGAATGGTCATATCTCCTTGTTTCAGATGGTAGAACTCTTTATATAGTCGCTCAACTACTTCTAGGGGAATAAATCTTTTTGTTAAAATTTCTTTAAATATATCCTATTACATTTGGATTTTCCATAGTAACAGCCTCCCACCAGATTAAAGCTTCATCTTTGAGTGCCCAAGATGCCAGTAGTCTTTTCGGATCATCTCTTAGCCTCACGCCTTCAAAAATTCTCTCACAAAAACGCATCCATGCTTGTGTTTCAATTACAGATTCTTTACCCAAGAATGGTACTCCACCCAGATTTTGATACTTCTTTACTAGAATTTCTAGATCTGGTTCTAGCTGTTGGAGCACAATTGGCTCATTAGATTGCTGAACCATAGAATTACTTCTTCTCCTACTCGTTTTCTACTATATCTGCAAGGATTCAGGCCAACAGAAAAGATATTATAAGGAATGGTAAAGCATAGAGGCATATATATAATATAAATGCATCTATTCGGGTGTATTTTATTCTGCTATACTCATTCTAGGAAATTACTAATCCTATCTATAATGAGTTACTCATCTTAGAATAATGTTGATCCTATTTATGTCGAGTCATTAACATGTTATATTCCCGAGCTAAGGTTAACCATTAGCTCTAATACCACGTTGTGACGATCCCAAAACCCCATGCCACGGAAGCAAGGATAACCAGTGGAATATAACACAAACAATAACAGCAGAACAGAAATATAGAATTATACCAGATAATGTACATCAAATTACAATAGAAATAATATCAACATCGGAATTACACAGCATAATAGGATCATGCTTAGTATAGAATACAGTTTCTGCTTAATATACAATGTCTGCAACGGAATCAAACATAATATACATAATAGTGTTTGAAATAATACAATAGAAATGATAAAGGACCAACATCAGCTTCCACCACAGCCAAAATGAACCAAGCTAAAACCTGTATACAAGGCTGCGCGTGTAGAGAATAGGGGCACCCGAGTTTGCAAGTGAAACAAACTACGAGTCAGTCATGGCACTGGTATGAGAAATCTTACCTAACTTATTTAATAATAAGGTCAATCACAGGACCATGCCACTAAAGCGGAACGGATTTACTCCATTGGATTGCCAGTGCATGAAATAAAATAAATCATTTAAACAACGCAATGCTTTTTAGAAAAATGAAGCCATTATAAGACTCAGGTCCTATCACACAATGCAACGCAAGCCGGAGAATAGATTTTTACCTTATAATGGACAAAATATGCTTGATACGTATAAAACAAAATCATTTAATATTATTATTAATGTCTGTATGTTTCAAAAACAATTTCAATCATAGATGGCATGGGTACCATATATCATGTCGTCATATATAGGTTTACAATCAAAACCGCATAATGTCCCGTATTGGAAACTGGATTTCCATCATGAGCCAAGGCAAGGGATCATCCTTACCGAATTCAAGACAATCTAGCCTACCATGTCTCAGGATACACAGCAACTGCACCTGGATCTTCATGGCCGGTCCGCACTTACGTTTGTGGATTAGTAATTCCTGAACAATGCATTTCCCCGCCCTATGGGGCATAATGGTCAGTACGACGACCAAATCAAGAGCCACTAGGGACTCAAATCCGAGGTACCTCGCTTTCTAGCATCCACATAAGTAAAAATGTTTGGGCTCCATACTAAGACACCACTCCTAGCTAGAAAGAAACGCATGTCCTCCCTGCAGTCCTCTCCTGTTTCTGGTTCATTACGGGGTGTGAGGCTTGCGAGTTAATGCTATACAAAAAGCTACGCTAATTAAAGCCGTGCTTTGATCATCAACCATAAGACTCTACTTTTCAACAAAAGCCTTGATCATTTACATCTCAGCATGCCACACTGACAATCCACGCCATGCGACTGATGTCTATCTATATATAACCTCTAAGCTCGTACGTCCTAGAGAAGAGTGTTAAGCAAGAGAATAAATTGTCCGCCACCAAATAGATATATATTTAATAGAAATCAATCAACACATAATGAAGTCCAATGTCAGACACACATCCATTTACAAGTTCGTTCTTGGTCTGAACGAAACCGGAGGCACCTTATTCCTAGTTCCATATGTCCAATCTGGAAGAGAGGCCCTCGCATGTCCGGATAATCAACAAATACATTCGGACAACTACCACTATAACTCCTTCCTGGGAGCTAATCAATCTATGGCATCAGTAGTAATCAATTCAATGTGACGATAACTGGTCTTGCACCATCTTCATTTCCTTTGACTTTTAATCATCATTCAATTATTTGAAATGAGATTTAACTCGGCCTTTACAGATAATTTTCGAATATATATAATTCAAATCATTTCTTTCCTTGGTTAAATTCAATTCAATTCTTTAGATTATTGAATCTAACAGTCCATATTACTTTATAAACCAAGTGAAATTGATTTATTTCCATTCCACATCGTTTATAATATTGTATAACGATTTATCACTATTTTTATTTATATAAAAATAGCTCATTTAATTCGAACGACGTTTCAGGTCATTACGTGGCCCTGGCGTTGTTTTTATTCAGATTTGAATTACACATTTCTCAAAATCTAACCGTTGGATCTTAACAAATTTAATAACATTGGAAGGATTTTTCCAAAGCGAACCCAACGATTCCAGTTTTGGGAAAATCCGATGGTCGGATCTCTCGGTATGTTTAAAATTACGATTCCAAAACGCAAACTACCGCGCGCGATTCATTTAATTTTAATTTATATTATATGTAAATTATATATTTTATTCGACGACTTTGAAACCATTTAATTCTTGGCTAACGCCTTTTAATTTCGAGAAATTTCGCCATAACCTCCTTTGTTCGGGAGGGGTTTGAAAATTTTATTGTGTTGTATTAGGTACCCAATAAAAATAGAAAAAGATACACAATTTTTAGTGACCTATCTATGACCAAGGGAGAGTGTAAAGATCATATCTCTAGAGACTATATCTCATCACCTTGTACAGTGTTAGAAAATAAATAATCCATGTGCCGTATCTAAAATCAAGAGAGATGTGAACTATTGTCATCTCCAGACCCATGTAGGGTTTTTACTAATTCCTGCAATTTACCATTATATTTTATTTAGTCCATATCAGTCCTTAGTTCAACCTGTAATTCAACCATTGCTATACAAGTGTCTCGCTCGTATGGTAATCTCAGCCTCGTCATATAAGCACCTATTGCTTATATGGAATATGATATGCTATGACATCAATAATCCGTCTTCGGTTCAACCTGAAATGTAGTCATCGCCATACAAGCCTCTCGCTTGTTTGGTAATTCCAACCTCGTCATATAGGCTCCAAATGCTTATATGGAATATGATAGGATATGCTGTCTTCATGTAGTATGCCATGTGATGTAGTTCAAAATTTACTTGTTGCTATCCTATGGCGTTGTTTATAATCTCACATAGAACAACCATCACACCACATCCAAATTCATTCACAGGAGTTTATATAATAATAAAATTGCGCATCCAATGCATTAAGGTGTACCTATTTGTCGGGCATGCAAATAAATTCTTTACTCAACAGGGAATTCATTTACTTGTTTAGCATGTGTATATATGCATATCTAAGCTAAAAATAATATTATTAGCGAACAAATATTTATTTCAGCACATGAATATTTTATTCACTTCATATACACGTTAAAAATAATATTTTTGGCGAACAAAAATATATTTCAACACATGACTATTTTTATTACTTCACATACATGTTAAAAATAATATTTTTGGCGAACAAAAATATATTTCAACACATGACTATTTTTATTACTTCACATACACATTAAAAATAATATTTTTGGCGAACAAAAATATATTTCGACACATGACTATTATTACTTCACATACATGTTAAAAATAATATTTTTACCAATCCAATATTTATTTCAGCACATGAATATTTTTAGTGGTTCATTCATACAATAAAAATGATATTTTTATTGTTTAAAGAATTTATTCAACACATGAATATTTTTAATGGTTCATACATATAATGAAAATGATATTTTTATTGTTCAAACAATTTATTCAACACATGAATATTTTTTAATGGTTCATACATACAATAAAAATGATATTTTTATTGTTTAGTAAATTATTCAACACATGAATATTTTTAATGGTTCATACATACAATAAAAATGATATTTTTATTGTTCAAACAATTTATTCAACATATGAATATTTTTAACTGTTCATTTTAGAAAATTTCGGCATTATAACGGTAGGGTGTTGTAGCACTGGCATAATGTCTGAGTACTACTCCTCTTCTAACCTAGGCTTGCACCATACATAATCATTCCATTCAATAATTCCACAATTCAATCCAATAATTCATCACATATCATCCATGGTTTAACATAAAAGTAGTGACAGGAAATACTAGGAACCATTTACAACCTATTATATTTTCGTACATCGCATTCACAATCACTATCAATTTCACACCACAATGTGGTACAACGCATATATGTATTTTATATAGCGTCCATATATTTTTATATATCAAAAAATTTTGTTCACTCCATTTCAGATTGTTTTTGAGTTTAGATAGCTCACATTGGGTTCCACTCCTCCTTAATTTGCGGCCAGCTCTAAAATTCCTCGGTCACTTCTAGAATGTAGAGGACGCTGTCATGATCACAATGGACCCTGTTTCATGTGATTTCGACGCCGTATGAGAAAGATACGATTTTTACAGTGCTAATGACATTTCTAAAAATAATTAACGAAATAATTAGTTAAAAATAAACTAATTTTCTTCACTGATTAACATAGCAAATCCATCGCTCCTTCTTGGTTTGAAGCTAGGCCTTCAATTTGCATTCAAACCACGTAGTTAGGGGACGATCGGACGATGTCATGTGGTAGAGCTTCGAAAACCGCATTGCCCCCTGGAACCACGGCGAACCGAACCTAGCACAGCGGCGGGAATCTTTGGTGAACGATGCGGCTTTGCGATGAGATTCCAACCAAAATACTGAGCGGTAGGATACCAGACTACTCTGGATTTGAAGAGGGGGAAATTCTCTACAAAATTGTCTCAAGAGTCCTTGAATTTCATTGAGAGAATCTAAAGTTACGGAGGAGGAAAGAATCGAGCAGTTTTTGCCTATCGTGATTGAGCAGATCGGGGTTTTCTTAAGTGATTTGGTCAATGGTGATTTCTGATTGGATAATATATTTATATTATTTATTTTCAAATTCTTTTAATTCCAAAAATAGTGTTTTCTCATTCGGACTCCAAACGAATCCCAACGAGTGTCGCCTGCAAATAAACACCCCCATTCCGGACACAATGGTATATGTTTCGTAAGCATATTCGACTATTTTAGATAGTTTTTCTCAAAATTAAAATATATAACATTCAATATTGAATTTGAATGTACATTTTAATTTACCGGGGCCACATACTGACACCAAAGATTCCAGAAAAATTATATCTAGCTTTTTATGACGATACGGTCCTAACAAAACTAATTTTGTCAAATTTGGAGACCGTTTGAAAAATGAACTTTTCTGGTCGATCCAATTTGCACATATTTGCAAAACACGTTTTCATTCACCACGCTCACATATTAATTCCAAAAATTATGAAATTTTAAATTTAGCAATAATTTGACATCCCAGATCCAACAAAAGTGGTTTCGTCGAAAACGGAGGTAGTTTGCAAAATGGCTATTATTAAGGGCTTTGTTGTTATTTAAAAATGGAGTTTTTAAATTCTAACGAATTTTCTGACAATAATTACCTTAAAAATAATTTTTAAATTGGTTTTAATTTTTCGGATTGTTACAAAAGAGGTGGCGTAAAACATGAGAAAGTCAGACCAAACGACACCCAATAAACCACTTAAACCATGGAAAATCAAATCCAAGGAACTCCAAAGCAACACACCAATTCCCAATTTAAACCAGATGCAAACCAATAGACTAAAAATATCACAATCTGCATAGAAGCTACGTGAAAAACCCAACACCCAATTATACAAAACGCATGTCAGTTTTTTCTAGGCATGTGTGAGGGGATGCATAGCATTTGATTGGCTTTATTGGATTTCAAGGTGATTCGCGATACCACACATAATAATTAGCTCAAAGATCGTCCCAATCGAAAGTGGGGTTGAGATAGATGAAAAGATTAGCTGATCGGCGCAAATCCAGGCATGAAGAAAGCAAAAACCATTTTGAAGGAAAAATGAACTAATGAAGAGAAGTGATATCGCAAAAAAGAGAGGAAGATGAAGGGAAAAATGAGTATTGGGAATCATTTTTTGTTGCCATTTCCATAGTGTGCAAGCTTTCCTGTTTTGACTCTCTTGTTGATATATACTGGGTAAATGTTAATTGTAGGTTTGAATTTGAAATGTTCTTCCTTGCTTATCGCTATTAATTAATGTTACCAATAATAAATGGAGAATTTACAATTGTAACCGTTGTTTTAATTAAAAATAAATGTGGGAACTAATGGTAGATGTTACAACCCAAATTTTAACAAACAGAGATCAATTAATAAATTAATTTATTTGAGAACAAGTTATAAATTTGTAACAACCCGGAAAATCTGAACCAGTTTGAAAATTTTAATTTGGCTATTTAGTGAATTTAAAATATTTAAAATAAATATTTAAAATAATAACGATGAAAATGGTGTTTGAATCGACACTTGAAAATAAATATAATTACTTTGAATTATAAACAAGGCCTGAAATGGCGCGGTAGTTTCAAAAATTGAATTCAAACTTTGTCTAACTGTACCAGGTGCAAAACAAAACGGATTTGAGTGAAACCAACAATATTTAAATCTGTTAGTGAATATCTTTCTAACGAATCTGAAAAATCGAAGTTTCATTACTGGAAGCAAAAGTTATGGCTAAATGAATTTTCAGAAAGGTCGCTATAGAGTTTATATAGCCCGTGAAATTGGCCATTTTTCAAACGACCTCAGAATTCGACGAAACCGCTTTTATTGGATCCGGGATGTCAAATTATTGCTAGGTTTCAAATTTCATAATTTTTGAAGCTAGTATGTGAGCGTGCAAAGGAAAATGTGTTTGGTCGATTTCTATTAAATTGGATCGACCAGAAAAGGGCCATTTTTCAAACGGTCTCAGAATTCGACGAAACTAGTTTTGTTGGGACCGTATCGTCAAAACATAGCTAGATTTATTTTTCGGGAATTTTTGGGATCAGTATGTGGCCCCGGCAAATTGAAATGTACGTTCAAAATAAATATTGAATGTTATATATTTTAAATTGAAGGAAAACTGACTGAAACAGTCGAATTGGCCTACGAAACATATCCCATTATATTTGGTATGAGGGTATTTAGCTAGGGACGACAGTCGTTGGGTCTGGATTGGTGTTCGTGTGTGAAAGAGGGTATTTTTGGATTTTTAAAATTTATAAATATAAAAAAATCTCATTCGTCCACATCAGATTCTCTCTCCCCCCGACATCGTATAACAGGCGGAACCCCTTCTCCACCTTCACTCCTCCTTTCTGGCCGCCACGATCATCGTTGACTCTCGCCCTAGTTGGGTTTTTTGGAGAGCTCGACCTCCTCTCCACATCCAACCCGTTTCGCCACCTACCATCGCCCCAGCATCGAGAACCGTGCCTCCAAACTCCGCCGCTTGGAACCGCCGCTGCCGACGCCAGAAGCCACCGGAGTGGGCCGCCCCTACCTCAATCCGTGCGCTCCTCCAAGCTCTCCATGGTGGTACCCTCCGATCGTCACCCCGTTGCGTGGATTACGAGTAAAATCTAAACCTAGTTTTGAAGGTTTCGTGGAGGTAACGACTGATTTTAATTAAACTATATTATAGCACTTTAAAGCGCTATGGTTTATGATTTCACTGTAAAAATCATATTTTTTTCGTTTGTTGACGAAATTCAGTGAAACAAGAGACAGTGGACTCGTGCGGACGTCTTCTGCATTCTAGAAGAGACCGAATATTTTTCTGAGCCTTCTGCTATTTTTGGTGGAGTGGAACCCAATGTGAGATTTCTGAATTATAAACGATATGGAAAAACGACGATGTATAAATTATATAGTCGATGTATGAGTTATATAAGAGTTGTACACCTCATGTATAAGCGTTGTATAAGTTGTACGTTCGATGTATAAGTTATATATGCATTGTAAAAAATTATATATGTGTTGAAATAGAAGTGAAATACTTATATATATATATACGCCCCTCGTCCACAAACCATGGACGATATTTATTGGTTGTGATTGGTTTGAAAATTGGTTGATAGCGAATGGTTGATTAGAATTGTTTGTGGTTGAAATTGATTGATTGTGGTTGAAAAATACCCGTTTGTGGTTGAGAATTATTTGGTTGAAACCACATAGGATTAGTTTGTGGAAAAGAAAGAAAAAAATATACATGCCGCCTGCGTGCGAACTAGATGCATGAAATCCCCATTGTCAAAAGTTGCGAGGCTTTAAGGTAGAGCGAGGAGCCGTACTAGGAACGGCCCCGGTTTTAACTACCCTGTCGTTATGCTACCGAAATTTTCAATAATATTCATGTGTTAGAATTATCTTCATGTGTTGAAACTATATTCGTGTGTTGAATAGAAAACATTCATGTGTTGAATAGAAATTCATTCGTTGAATAGAAATTCATGTGTTGAATGGTATTCGTGTTTTAAATAAATTGCTTTAACAATAAAAATCACATTTTTATTATATATACGAACTATAGAAAACATTCATGTGTTGAATAGAAATTCATTCGTTGAATAGAAATTCATGTGTTGAATGGTATTCGTGTTTTAAATAAATTGCTTTAACAATAAAAATCACATTTTTATTATATATACGAACTATATAAAACATTCATGTGTTGAATAGAAATTCATTCGTTGAATAGAAATTCATGTGTTGAATGGTATTTGTGTTTTAAATAAATTGTTTTATAATAAAAATCATATTTTTATCACCTATATGAACTATATAAAATAGTCGTGTTTTGAAATAAATTGTTTTATAATAAAAATCATATTTTTATCACCTATATGAACTATATAAAATAGTCGTGTTTTGAAATAAATTGTTTTACAATAAAAACCACATTTTTGTTATATACATGAATTGTTAAAAATTGTGAAGTGTCGAAATAAATGTCTGTTGGATAAAAATATCATTTTTATCAAATGTATGAAAAGAATATGGTTTTGAAATCGAAGAATGGATTTATATATATATATATATATAATTAAAATATATCGAATAACAAAGCCGCAGTTCGTGTTTTGAAACCGTGATTTCAAACGATTAGTGCGGGAGATCCGACCATCGGATTTTCCCGAAACCGAAACCGTTGGGTTCGTCTTTGAGGTATCTTTCCAACGACACCAACTTTGTGAAGATCCAATGGTTGGATTGTCGAGAATGTTTAATTCAAATATGAAGAAAAACAGTGCCAGAATCGATTATATTTATATATATATATATATATAAATATAATTGAATTAAATCGAATAAAGACGTTGCAGTTCGTATTTTGAAATCGAAACTTCAAATGAGTGTACCGGGAGATCCGACCGTCAGATTTCCACAAAACTGAGACTGTTGGATTTGTTTTGAAAAGATCTTTCTAATGATATAAAATTTGTGAAGATCCAACGGTTAGATTTTCAGATACGTGTAAATCAAATCTGAAGAAAAACAGCGCACGGCCGCATTATGGCCTGAAGCGTCGTTTGAATAAATTGGCTATTTTTAAATAAATAAAAATAGCAATAAATCGTTATAAAATATTATAAAGGATATGGGATGTGAGATTTAGAAACTAACTGAAGGTTAGCTAAGTCGAATGGTTTCCTCGGTATTGGTCTGATGTTGGTTTCGGCCTTCGGGGTTAATATTTGGGAAATCGTTCTCTTACTGATTTACGGTTAGTGACTGATGAATTGGAATAAGGCATATGTTGTGTTTGTGTAGCACTTGTTTATTATATACGCGAGTTGCTCAGAAAGACCGGGTTTATCCCATTCTGAATAACTGAATCGACGATAAGAAGTCGATGATAAAGACGGTGGTTGAAGACCGGATATCTTCACCTCGGTTGGATGGTAACTGATGTCCTGATTGGGAGGCATCCCGAAATATGGATAATGAGTGGTGATCGATCAGATGTACGTGGAGATCGATGGGTATGCGAGGTATATAGTGCCTCCGGTTTCGTTCAGACCCAGAACGGACTTGTAAATGGACTGTGTGTCTGACATTGGAATTCATTCTGTGTGATTGATAGCCATCAGTTGCATGGTGTGAATTGCCTGTGTGGCATGCTAAGATGCAGTGATCAAGGCTTCTATTGAAAAGCAAAGTCTTGTGGTTGATGATCAAAGCACCGCTTGTGTGGCGTAGCTTTGTGTATAATGTGAATTCGCGAGCCTCACACCCCGGTATGAACCAGAATCAGGAGAGGACCTCAGGGAGGACATGCGTTTCTTTCTAGTTAGAGGTGGTGTTAGTGCTTAAACTGGCTGACATATATATTATATTCATCTGTGTGGTTGTTGCTGTTGCAAGGCGCCTCAGATATATCGATGACTATGCGAACCCGATGGAGTCATTCGTTGGCTCATTTACGTCCCCAATGGGTGGGGAAACGCAGTGTTCAGGCATTTTAATGAACATCGGTGGACCGGCCCTGTCGCTCCAAGGGTCACTCGAGCTCTGATCCTAAGGCTCGGGCTAGAGAGTCTCGAAGTCAGTAAGGACTATCTTTTGCCTTGGTTCATGACGGAAATCCAATTTCCAAATATGACATGTGCGGTTTTGATTGTATACCTATATATGGCGACATAGTGGTATGGGGCATTAATGTCGTCTATGATTGATATTTATGATTGTTTATAAAATTAGAAACTAATTGGAAACGAGATAAGACGGATGGTTTCCTGGGTATTAGTCTGATGTTGGTTTCGGCCTTCGGGGTTAATACCTAGGGAATCGTTCTCTAACTATTTTACAGTTGGAGTCTGATTAAGAATTCTTTTGTTTTATTCGTATCAATCATATTTTGGCCATTATAAGGTAAAAACTCTATCCTCTGGTTTGCGTTGCATTGTGTGATGGGAACCGAGTCTTATAATGGCTTCATTTTTGTAAACAGCATTGCGATGTTTAAAAGATTTACTTGTTGTAAAGCACCGGCAATCCAATGGAGTAAACCCGTTCCGCGAAAGTGGCGTGGTCCTGAGATTAGCCATATTATAAATGTGTTAAGTAGATTTCTCATACCAGTCCCATGATTGACTCGTAGTTTGTTTCACTTGCAAACTCAAGTGCCCCTTTTTCTACACGGGCAGCCTTGTGTTCAGGTTTTAGCAGGCTCTTTCTAGATAGCTGGAGCTGAAGATGGATTCTATCATTTATCTCTTTTTATGCTGTTCAGCTCCTATTGTACATATTATGTTTGTTTTCCGCTGTAGACATTTATGTATAGCTGAACTATATTTATACTAAGTATGATCATGTATACCATGTAACTCTGATGATTATGTTTATCCAGTGTATTATTTGTACATTATCTGGTGTATTTATTTATTTCTGTTCTGCTATTATCTGTTTATGTGTTATATTCCAAAGATTACCCTTGCCACCATCAGTACAGGGTTTTGGGGTCATCCTAACATGGTATTAGAGCTTTGGTTAAGCTTACTTCTGTTATATAACACATTAACGAGCTCGTCGGAGATAGAACCAGTAGTGTTCTAGGACGAATAACTCATTACCGATAAGCAATATCCTAGTACAAGTATAGTAGAATCAGAATAACTCGTTAGAGATGGGGTGAGAAGTCCCCCAGAACAAGTTGAGAGTTATATGTTTATAAATAACATATTTGTGATTATATATATAGCCTGGTTTTAGAAATATTATTTTTGAATATATAAAGGATATATATTTGAAAAGTAAAAGAGTATATGAATCGATTAGTATATTTTTGAAAAGTAAAAAAAACAAATTGATTGTTGTTTGTGTTGTGTGATAATGGATTTGATATGATAGTTAATTAAATCAAGTATTGAACTGATTTAAAAATAGATAGAAATATATACATGTGCATTATATATGTTTGAACAGGTAAAGGATTAGCTGTTGAGTAAAGAATTTATTTACGTGCCCGACGAATAGGTAAACCTTAATGAATTGGATGCGCAATTTTATTATTATATCAACTCCTGTGAATGCCATTGGATGCGGAGTGCTGGTTGTTCTGTGTGTAATAATAAATGTCACCATAGGATAGTAACAATTAATTTTGAACTACGCTACATGGCATACTTCTTGAAGATAGGCATACTTCATCATATGCCACATAAGTATTTGGAGCTTGTGTGACGAGGTTGAAGATTTACCATATGAGCGAGAGGCTTGTATGGCGATGACTATATATTACAGGTTGAACTGATGACTGATATGGACCATATAAAATGTACCGGTAAATTGCCAGATTAATAAAAAACCCACACGGGTCTAGAGATGACAATAAACACGTCTCTCTGGTCATTAAGGCACAAAAACCATTTATAGGGCGACGAGAATTTATTCTCTGGAGTTATGATCTATACACACTCCCCTGTGGACACCGGAATATATCACTATAAATATGTGCACGCCTATTAGGATTTATTGGGTACCTAATACGGCCCAATAAATTTCCAAACCCCTCCACGTACAAAGGAGATTATGGCGAAATTTTTCAAAAATTTAGGGTGTTAGCCAATTTTTTGAAGAATTGGAAAATTCTCAGAAACTGAAAAGTTGGGGAACGGAAGCCAGATTGAAAGTGGAGTTGATTAATCAAACCACTTTCGACTTTATTCCTTTTCGGGGACAAAAAGTTTTAAGTGTGGGAGATTGTAACAACCCGGAAAATCTGAACCAGTTTGAAGGTTTCGTGGAGGTAACGGCTGATTTTAATTAAACTATATTATAGCACTTTAAAGCGCTACGGTTTATGATTTCACTATAAAAATCATATCTTTTTCGTTTGTTGACAAAATTCAGTGAAACAAGAGACAGTGGACTCATGCGGACGTCTTCTACATTCTAGAAGAGACCGGATATTTTTTGAGCCTTCTGCTATTTTTGGTGGAGTGGAACCCAATGTGAGATTTCTGAATTATAAACGATATGGAAAAACAAGATGTATAAATTATATAGTCGATGTATGAGTTATATAAGCGTTGTACACCTCATGTATAAGCGTTGTATAGGTTGTACGTTCGATGTATAAGTTATATATGCGTTGTAAAAAATTATATATGTGTTGATATAGAAGTGAAATACTTATATAAATATATATATACGCCCCTCGTCCACAAACCATGGACGATATTTATTGGTTGTGATTGGTGTGAAAATTGGTTGATAGCGAATGGTTGATTAGAATTGTTTGTGGTTGAAATTGATTGATTGTGGTTGAAAAATACCCATTTGTGGTTGAGAATTATTTGGTTGAAACCACATAGGATTAGTTTGTGGAAAAGAAAGAAAAAAATATACATGCCGCCTGCGTGCGAACTAGATGCATGAAATCCTCATTGTCAAAAGCTGCGAGGCTTTAAGGTAGAGCGAGGAGCCGTACTAGGAACGACCCCGGTTTTAACTACCCTGTCGTTATGCTGCAGAAATTTTCAATAATATTCATATGTTAGAATTATTTTTAGGTGTTGAAACTATATTCGTATGTTGAATAGAAAACATTCATGTGTTGAATAGAAATTCATTCGTTGAATAGAAGTTCATGTGTTGAATGGTATTCGTGTTTTAAATAAATTGCTTTAACAATAAAAATCACATTTTTATTATATATACGAACTATAGAAAACATTCATGTGTTGAATAGAAATTCATTCGTTGAATAGAAATTCATGTGTTGAATGGTATTCGTGTTTTAAATATATTGCTTTAACAATAAAAATCACATTTTTATTATATACGAACTATAGAAATCATTCATGTGTTGAATAGAAATTCATTCGTTGAATAGAAATTCATGTGTTGAATGGTATTCGTGTTTTAAATAAATTGTTTTATAATAAAAATCATATTTTTATCACCTATATGAACTATATAAAATAGTCGTGTTTTGAAATAAATTGTTTTATAATAAAAATCATATTTTTATCACCTATATGAACTATGTAAAATAGTCGTGTTTTGAAATAAATTGTTTTACAATAAAAATCACATTTTTATTATATTCATGAATTGTTAAAAATAGTGAAGTGTCGAAATAAATGTCTGTTGGATAAAAATATCATTTTTATCAAATGTATGAAAAGAATATGGTTTTGAAATCTAAGAATGGATTATATTTGTATATATATATATATATATGTATATATATATAATTAAAATATATCGAATAACGAAGCTGCAGTTCGTGTTTTGAAACCGTGATTTCAAACGATTAGTGCGGGAGATCCGACCATCAGATTTTCTCGAAACCGAAACCGTTGGGTTCGTCTTGGAAATATCTTTCCAACGACACCAACTTTGTGAAGATCCAACAGTTGGATTTTCTGGAATGTTTAATTCAAATCTGAAGAAAAACAGCGCCAGAATCGATTATATATAAATATAAATATAAATATAATTAAATTAAATCGAATAACGACGCTGTAGTTCGTATTTTGAAATCGAAACTTCAAATGAGTGTACCGAGAGATCCGACCGTCGGATTTCCCCAAAACTGAAACCGTTGGATTCGTTTTGAAAAGATCTTTCTAATGATATAAAATTTGTGAAGATCCAATGGTTAGATTTTCAGATATGTGTAAATCAAATCTGAAAAAAACAGCGCACGGCCGCGTTATGGCCTGAAGCGTCGTTTGAATAAATTGGCTATTTTTAAATAAATAAAAATAGCGATAAATCATTATAAAATATTATAAACGATATGGGATGTGAGATTTAAAAACTAACTGAAGGTTAGTTAAGTTGAATGGTTTCCTCGGTATTGGTCTGATGTTGGTTTCGGCCTTCGGGGTTAATATTTGGGAAATCGTTCTCTTACTGATTTACGGTTAGTGACTGATGAATTGGAATAAGGCGTATGTTGTGTTTGTGTAGCACTTGTTTATTATATACGTGAGTTGCTTAGAAAGACCGGGTTTATCCCATTCTGAATAACTGAATCGACGATCAGAAGTCGATGATGAAGACGGTGGTTGAAGACCGGAGATCTTCACCTCGGTTGGATGGTAACTGATGTGCTGATTGGGAGGCATCCCGAAATCTGGATAACGAGTGGTAATCGTCCAGACGTACGTGGAGATCGATGGGTATGCGAGGTATATAGTGCCTCCGGTTTCGTTCAGACCCAGAACGGACTTGTAAATGGACTGTGTGTTTGACATTGGAATTCATTCTGTGTGATTGATAGCCATCAGTTGCATGGTGTGAATTGCCTATGTGGCATGCTAAGATGCAGTGATCAAGGCTTCTGTTGAAAAGCAAAGTCTTGTGGTTGATGATCAAAGCACCGCCTGTGCGGTGTAGCTTTGTGTATAACGTGAATTCGCGAGCCTCACACCCCGGTATGAACCAGAATCAGGAGAGGACCTCAGGGAGGACATGCGTTTCTTTCTAGTTAGAGGTAGTGTCAGTGCTTAAACTGGCTGACATATATATTATTTTCACCTGTGTGGTTGTTGCTGTTGTGAGGCGCCTCAGATATATCGGTGACTATGTGAAGCCGATGGAGTCATTCGTTGGCTCATTTACGCCCCAAAGGGTGGGGAAACGCAGTGTTCAGGCATTTTAATCCACATCGGTGGACCGGCCCTGTCGCTCCAAGGGTTACTCGAGCTCTGATCTTGAGGCTCGGGCTAGAGAGTCTCGAAGTCGGTAAGGACTATCTTTTGCCTTGGTTCATGACGGAAATCCAATTTCCAAATACAACATGTGCGGTTTTGATTGTATACCTATATATGGCGACATAGTGGTATGGGGCATTAATGTCGTCTATGATCGATATTTATGATTGTTTATAAAATTAGAAACTAACTGGAAACGTGATAAGACGGATGGTTTCCTGGGTATTAGTCTGATGTTGGTTTCGGCCTTCGAGGTTAATACCTAGGGAATCGTTCTCTTACTATTTTACAGTTGGAGTCTGATTAAGAATTCTTTTATTTTATTCGTATCAAGCATATTTTGGCCATTATAAGGTAAAAACTCTGTCCTCTGGTTTGCGTTGCATTGTGTGATGGGAACTGAGTCTTATAATGGATTCATTTTTGTAAAAAGCATTGCGATGTTTAAAAGATTTACTTGTTGTAAAGCACTGGCAATCCATTGGAGTAAACCCGTTCCGCGAAAGTGGCGTGGTCCTAAGATTAGCCATATTATAAATGTGTTAAGTAGATTTATCATACCAGTCCCATGAATGACTCGTAGTTTGTTTCACTTGCAAACTCGGGTGCCCCTTTTTCTACACGGGCAGCCTTGTGTTCAGGTTTTAGCAGCTCTTTCTAGATAGCTGGAGCTGAAGATGGATTCTATCATTTATCTCTTTTTATGTTGTTCAGCTCCTATTGTACATATTATGTTTGTTTTCCGCTGTAGACATTTATGTATAGCTGAACTATATTTGTACTAAGTATGATCCTGTATATTGTGTAACTCTGATGATTATGTTTATCTAGTGTATTATTTGTACATTATCTGGTGTATTTATTTATTTCTGTTCTGTTATTATCTGTTTATGTGTTATATTCCAAAGATTACCCTTGCCACCGTCAGTACGGGGTTTTGGGGTCATCCCAAAATTATTGAGAATTAGGCAACGGGGATTGTGCCATTGATTCCGTTAAGATTTTCTGGTTCAGATAGACATTTGGTTTGCGTAAAACGGACTTAAAACAAAGGAGTTATGGCAGTTTGAAATTTGAGACATAACATGCAATATAAAACAATAAATAAAAATTGATTTCTAGTAGAAGATAAAGTGGACGTCATATGTATAACCACTGAGAAGATCTTTTCAAACAATCAGTTTGATATATAATTTTAATATATTTGGAGTTATAATTAATAAAATATTGACTTCGTAAATTTAAAAGAAACACATATAAAACTAATAATTTCCAATTTTCTAATTTTATGAACAAAAACTGTGTTAGGTGAAGTGGTAGAGCATGCACTTCCTAGATTAAAGGTTGTGAGTTTGATTCCTGCCAACGACACATTTTTAAAGTTTAAGAAGACTAATCTAAAATATGCATGTGTGTATTTATATATAAATAAAAGGTTACATATGTGTGTATGTGTGTGTATATATATGTCTATAGGGGTGAGAAATATTCAGTTAGAACCGAATTAACTGACCGAACCGATTTATTTCGTCGGTTCGGTTTTGTAACTAAATCGATTTGAATTTGGTTAGTAAAATAGTTTTTTTTGTTATCGTTTTAACCGAATTAACCAAACTTTTGTCATATTATCTAACTTTATGTTATTTTCGTACTATAAATAATTGATTTAGTGTTGAAATAGAAAAACATTTGTTAAAGTTAAGTCAATTTTTTTTTGTAAACGTAAAATTTAATTAATAAAATTTCTCCGAACTTAAATTTATGTTTTTCTTCAGGTGAACTAATCATTTGAACAATAAGATATCCTTCAAGTTCGGTTAAATGGTTACCGACTAAATTAACCGAAATTATTTTGGTTGGTATGGTTTTGAAATTTTTTGATTTTAATTTGGTTAGAATCTTTTTATCCTAAAACCAACCGAATGCTCACCCTTGTATGTGTGTATACATATGTGCGTATGTGTGTATATGTGTGTGTATAGATATATTTATTTATGTGTTTGTGTGTGTATATTTATGTGTGTATATATGTATATTTACATACATAACGTGTGTAACGTCTCGGATTTTTAACGGTTGAATAATTTATTTATTTAATTATTTAAATATCGATTTGGCAACTTTGATAACTTGAATTCAATAAATTTTGCATATTTAATAATACAAATAGCGGATTAATAAATTTAATTCCGAAATAGTCTGAAATATATTGAATTTGTAATATTTTGTGAATTGGATAATGTAAGAAATTTGATTGAGTTAGATTCGAGTTATAATAACGAAATAATTTTTATAAACAAAGTCTAAGGGTATTAATTATAATATAATTTAAAATGAGTTCCTAACGTTCGTGGTAGTTCATAGTTTTACTTTTTGAAATTTAAATGAATATACAGGGTTCGTTATTAGTCGGGATTCGTTGAAACAAGAAATGTTTGAATCTATTGAACTATATTTTCTAATGAAAGAGAAAAATCGAGATTTCATCTTGTAGATTGTGAGTTATGTCTAAATCAAATTTTCAGAAAGTCGATATGGAATTGTTTATAAACAATAATGATTTATTTTATAAAATAAAAGAATTTTTATATAAGTTGAATGTTGATTTAAGTTGGATTTTGAAATATCGAGTTATAAGTCCAAATTTTTTATATATGATATTATATTCAGATAAATACGATAATATTAATTTATTTTTATTAAATTGAATTGTTTTTGAAGTTATTAATATTTTATTGGTTTCATTTAATGCATAAAAATAGCCATTTTGCAAGCGACCTCCAGTTTAGATGAAACAAATTTTATTAGATCTGTAATGATTAATTATTGTTAGATTTTATGTCATTCAGAGTTGTTTTGTGATTGTGCGAAATTAAAATTTGAATTGATCAATAATTTGACTTTAAAATAACCTTTTTGTGCAAACAAACTCGGATTTCGACGAAATAAGTTCCATTTGGTCTGTAATGTCAAACTATAGTTATATGTCCATTTTCATCGAAATTGGATATCGTATGTGGTCATACAAAATTTTAAATAATGATCGTAAACAACAATTGAATAAAACTGAATATAAAAATCAAATAAAAAATTACTTCTATAGAAACATCACATACACTCCTTAACCCTAATCTATTTTCTTCTTCAATCAACACTTGCACCACCATGTTTTTCCAAACCTAACCAAAATGCGAGTTCATAAATTCTTACAAATTCATACGGAATTCCCAGAATATCAAAACATACATATTTAGGACCCTGTAATGATTCTCTTTAAATTGGCATGCAAATTGGAGTGTTAGAATGTGACGGCCCGCCCCGCATCAACCGACATTTACTCCAAAGGTGCGCTGTACACATGTCCAGTCAGCACGGAACGGGTCGTCAGAAGGAAAGGGAAGAAGGAAATGAACTAACAAGGAACCTGTAAAATGTCTCACAGCGCATAGGATAAAATATAATAATAACATACTTGACATAAAACAGGTGAGATAGTGCGTAAGCTGAAACAACTAACATAGCAGCGGAAAATGTAAGTACAGCTTATGATCCAAAGTTAAACATTATTACAACTTTTCAAACTGTCTCAAAGCAAAAGCAAGATAAAGGAGGTACACTACTAATGCCCAAGTAGCGACCACCAACGACACAGGGAGAATATCTATATATCATACGTGGAAGCCTCTTGCCCGCCTCTGAATCAGCTACTCGCGCATCACCAGCTAACCTGTCTCTAGTCTGCTCGTGTGAGCACCCAGAGTAATAAGAGGAGACATAAAACTCTGGGTCAGTCATAAAGCCTGGTATGAGCGATAAGCATCTAAACAGAACAATAACAGGTAGACTAAAACATACCTGAACCTGGACCTGCAACCAAAGAGTTAGCACTACATACTGTACAACACTCTAAGGTGCCATATCAAACGGTGTAAAGATACGGAGGTGGGGGTGTGCATGTCATAGTGATGGTAAACAATCAAACATAGCATCCATCCTCACATCTCTCACCCAGTGCGTAAAGCATACGATATTCACCACTTCGATCACCCAACATACCTTGCTACGATCACTTTGCCCCATGAAGTCATAAATGGCTTCACTGCACTGATAACGTAGCCACAAATCCTTCGCTATGTCCACTTTGCCCCATGGAGTCACAAGGACCCCACTGCACTGGTTCATAGCCTTACTAATCCTTACTATGTCCACTCTGCCCCATGGAGTCACAATGACCCCACTGCACTGGCTCATAGTCTTACTACGCATCACCTTGCCCCTCGAGTCATAATGACTCTATTGCACTGATAACGTAGTCTTGCTATCATCACTTTGCCCCTCGAGTCATAGTGACTCTACTGCACTGATAAGTAGCCCATCATCCATTTTCAGTGGTGAATCGAAGTTATGAACGTCGACAACTCCTTAGCACACATTCCGCAGCAAAGTCCAACTCATGAAGTCAACTCGTTGGTCCCCATCTGGATCCTGAGTCATAACTTCCAACTTGGACTACCTTTGCATCTCGGGTTATTGGTCTTCTCTCCTGTTTGGGTCGGTTGGTCAAGCACCTTTCATCCTGGTCGGTTTTCATCATCCCTGGTCGGTTTTCATCATCCCTGGTCAGTTTTCATCGTCCCTGGTCGGTCGGTATTGCCCCCTGGTCGGTCGAACACTTTACCAATCCTGGTCGGTCGTTGCCAGGGTCGGTCGGTCCTCCTCCACCATTTCTGGTCGGTCGTTCGATGTCAGGGTCGGTCGGTCCTCCTTCACCATTTCTGGTCGGTCGTGCTTCACCATCGTATGGGGTCGGTCGGTTTTCTCCAGTTGCTTCACAAGTTGGAAGCTGAGTCGGTCGGTCCTCCTCCACCATTCCTGGTCGGTCGTTCTGGGGATGCCAGGGTCGGTCGTACATTGCGTGGTGATCGGGTCGGTTTTCACCCTCTCGGGTCGGTCGGTTTAGGAACTTGGGTCGATCAAAACCCCCCTGGTCGGTTATCTCGACCCCAAACCTGCACCATTTCAGCAAGCTATTTTCGCCTCTCGACGGCGTTTTCGACCAATCTAACACTTCTAATCAATCACAAATCATACCATGCAGTCATAGAAACATAGAGAATCAACCACAAACATCAAAACATCAATATGATAGGTTAAAATGGATCAAACATACCCAAAACCCCATATTTCCCCTTAAGCATGTTTAGGTGAAACTAATGATAGGATTAGCAAAACTTAACCAAATTAACCCAAATTCATATCAGAGGTCTAAAACATCATTTCGGATTTTATAAATATTTTTCCGGAATTTTATCATGTTTAAATTCGCTAATTAACACTAATTACCCTTAATTAGCCATAATTAGTGAGGAACTATGCAAATCACTCACCTTAGTCACAAATAAACTTAGATCTGAAATAAATATCTGATTTGATGCGAATCCCAATGCTAAACAGCAGCTCCAATGTTGATTTGGTGTAGATCTCCCTTGATTTGATGTTGCTAAGCTTAATCCTTGATTAGAAGATGATTTAGAGGTGATTTAGAGGTTGGAGGCCATTTTTAGGGTTTCTTGGAGATAAGTGGAGGCTAGAAAACTTAAATGGAATGATTCTCCAACTCATTTCAGCCTCCCCATAACCCTAATCCCGAAATGGGTTATGGGCCTATTCACTAATCACCCTATTTGGCCCGGTTAAGCAGTTTTTCACCTTCCAAACCTTATTTCAGCCATATCTCCCAAACGGTAAGTCTGTTTGGCTATTATGACCACTCTACGGAAAGGTAAACCATCAAACGAATCTAATGGAAGTGGTTTCAGGTCAAAATTCCTTTCCAATCAAAAGTTATGGCCAAAACAAGATCAGCTAGGGGCAAAACGGTCATTTAAAAATCGACAAAAATCATGAACATGGGAAATGAGTCTAATGGTTGTTTCCCAAAGTTACATGACCATACAACTTCATATGGGAAGGAAATAAATATTCTACGATCCTCCGATGCGTAGAATGCGAGTTGTTACATTCTCCCCCCCTTAAGAAATTTCGCCCCCGAAATTCCCTAACCAAAACATACAAACGGTCCCGCATGCCTATCAACCATAAAACAACCATCAAACATGCAAAACAGGCAAAACAAGTCTATCCTAGCATGCGGAATAACTAGATTACAAAGTAAATCTTACCAGGCAAAGAGTTCTGGATACGTCTTCCTAATGCTCTCCTCTGTCTCCCAAGTACAATCATTCTCGTTCTCGCCCCACTGAACCTTGACTAGCTTCACCGCCTTCCTTCGAAGTTGCTTCGTATCGTGCCCCACAATACGAATCGGCTTGCGGTTCCCAACCGCCTCGGGTTCTACTTCGAAGTCCTCTAACTGATCAGGTGAAATAGTCATATCTGGGTCGTGAACGAACTTCCTTAGTTGGGAAACATGAAATACGTTGTGAACTCCCACCATCTTCTCTGGTAAGCCAACTCTATATGCCAAATTCCCGACTAGCTCAAGAACAGGGAATAGGCCGACAAATCTTGGTGCTAACTTGCCTCTCCTGCCAAATCGAATCACGCTCTTCAACGGAGAAATCTTGACAAACACCAAGTCACCAACGGAGAATTTTAAATCTCTTCTTCTTTTATCAGCATAACTTTTCTGCCTATCCTGGGCAGCCTTCATTCGTTGTTGAATGATCTTAACCTTATCTGAAGTTTCTCTCACCACATCTGGTCCAAGCATAAACTTCTCGCCAGTCTCTATCCAACATGATGGTGAGTTGCACGGTCTTCCGTACAAAGCTTCATATGGAGCCATACCGATACTGGATTGGCAGCTATTATTATATGCAAACTCTACTAGATGCAAATGGTCATCCCATGATCCACCAAAATCCAATATACAAGCTCTCAAGAGATCTTCCACTATACGATTCACCCTCTCCGTCTGACCGTCAGTCTGAGGATGATATGCGGTACTGAGATGTAATTCTGACCCTAGAGCCTCTTGTAAGCTTTTCCAAAACCCACTAGTAAACAACGGGTCTCGGTCACTCACAATGCTTTTAGGTACTCCATGAAATCTCACTACCCACTTCATATACAATTCTGCTAACTTAGCTACCGTTCTGGTCGATTTGACTGGCATAAATCTTGCACTCTTAGTCAATCGATCCACGATTACCCAAATGCTATCATGTCCTGATCTAGTCCTTGGTAAACCATCGATGAAATCCATCGAGACTTGCTCCCATTTCCATTCGGGAATTTCTAATGGTTGCAACAACCCACTAGGCTTCTTTTGCTCGGCTTTAACTAGCTGGCAATTCATGCATTTAGATATAAACTTCCCAACGTCTCTTTTCATCCCTTCCCAGTAGTAAGTCTGCTTCATGTCTCGATACATCTTGTTACCACCGGGATGTATAGTCAGCTTTGAGTGATGACATTCTCTAAGTACTTCATCTCTCAACCCATTCACGTTGGGTACAACTAGTCTTCCATTCTTTCGAAGCCATCCTTCTCGATCAAGCCCATACAAGTTCATCTCCTCACCGTCGATGTCCATCTCTATCTTGGAGATGATTTCCAATAGATTAGGATCGTCCCTCTGGCTGGAACCAATCCGCTCTATCAAAGTGGGTCTGATCGCCAAACTAGCTATCATGACTGGATCCAATTCGCACCTTGGTCTGAAATCAAACCCCGTGATATACTCCAGTTGCTTCCATTCAAGAAACATAGCCCCTAAACTGGCATGTCTCCTACTCAAGGCATCAGCTACCGCATTACCTTTCCCAGGTGTGTATGCGATATCAAAATCATACGAAGCCAAGAACTCTAACCATCTCTGCTGACGGAGATTCAGATCCTTCTGGGAGAAGAGATACTTTAACGATTTATGATCGGTAAACAACTCAAATCTTTCTCCCAAGAGATAATGTCTCCACATCTTCAGCGCAAACACGATCGTTGCTAATTCCAAATCATGGGTAGGATACTTCTTCTCATGCGGCTTTAGCTGTTGACTAGCATAAGCTACAACCCTACCTCCTTGCATCAACACAACACCTAGTCCGGTACCACAAGCATCCGTGTATACCGTCATCTCTTCATTCCCTTTAGGAATGACTAGCACTGGCGCACGCGTCAACTTTTCCTTCAGACTCTTGAATGCATTCTCGCACACTCCGTCCCAGACGAAGGACTGATTCTTCTTAGTCAACTGAGTCAACGGTGCTGCTATCTTGGAGAAGTCCTGGATAAACTTACGATAATATCCAGCTAACCCCAAGAAACTTCTTACATCTGTTGCATTCTTGGGCGTAGTCCAATCCTATACCGTAGCCACCTTCGCAGGGTCCACGGCAATACCACTCTTTGAAACAACTTGACCCAAGAATCTCACTTCCCTTCTCCAAAAGTGACACTTAGAGAATTTCGCTTTCAATTGGTGTTTCCTCAACACCTCCATCACTATCCTCAAGTGTCCCTTGTGTTCCTCCTCTGTCCTCGAGTAAACAAGGATATCATCTACGAACACAAGAACAAACTTATTCAACTGATCTCTGAATACTCAATTCATAAGATCCACAAAGTAGGCTGGTGCATTGGTCAACCCAAACGGCATGACCAACCACTCATAAAATCCAGACGGCGTCCTAAATGCCGTTTTCGGAACACTCTCATCCGCCACTCGGAGCTGATGAAATCCTGTCGCGAGGTCCAACTGGGAGAACACTCTTGCTCCTTCCAGTTGATCAAACAAATCATCTATCCGCGGTAGAGGATACTTATTCTTCCTCGTCACCTTATTCAACTCGCGATAGTCCACACACAAACGAAGGGAACCATCTGCCTTAGTGGCAAACACAACTGGTGCTCCCCACTCGAAGACACTTCTTCTAATAAATCCCTTCTTCAAAAGATTAATGACTTGCACCCCGAGCTCTCGCTGCTCCCTTGGTGCCATACGACGAAGTGGCATCACTATAGGTCTGGCATCTTTCACTAAATCAATACGGAACTCAATCTCTCGGTGTGGTGGAAGCCCGGTCACCTCCTCGAAGACGTCCAATACTGGCCAACCACGGGCACCTCTGACAGCTCATCTTGCGGGATGTCGAGGGAATTTACAAAACTAGCCATAACCCCATCACTAGGTAGACTACCAAACACTACCCTCCGCCCATCATCCGCCCTAACTGTCACCAAAAAGCCCTCACAGTCTACCACCACCCCGTATCTCTGGAGCCAATCGACTCCCAATATAATGCCATACCCAGTAAAGCCCAAAACAAAGCAATCACAAACATACATCCATGACTCGGTAAGACCAAATTCCTGCAAATCATACTAAGGCTAGTCGAACCACCAATCGGGTTCGTCACAACCAATGGTCTATCGACTATCTCGGGTTCCAGTCCCAACCTATCTACCAGGTCACTAGATATGAAGGAACGGGAAGCCCCAGTATCAAACAAAACTCGAACTGGTACATCATAAATAGAAAGCATACCTTGAATAACAAAATTCTTTCCTTTCTCCGCCGCAGCTGGGGCATTCGACGAAGAAGGAACAACATCAATAGCATATGCTTTCACAATTTGCTTCTCCTTAAGAGGTTGCGGACACTTATCCTTATGATGTCCCACTTGACCACAGTTGTAGCACTTCCTTTCCGCTGGCTTGGCCCGACATTCTTTAGCATAATGGCCCTTCTTACCACAGCTGAAGCACTCAACATCCTTCTTGTTCTTTTTCTGGCCACCCTTAGATTGGTCTTGCTTCCTCTTATTCTGAGAGTTATTCTTGCCTCCACCGCTTGCTTGCGGCTTTGGCCCTTCTGCAGATGCAGCCTTAGTCTTTGACTTAGGGTAAAGACTCTCTGATCTCAAAGCTTTCCCCACAATCGATTCAAAAGTCTCATCGATGTGGTTGATAAGCCTTTCCCCCAAGTATCCATCCAAACCAGTAATGAACTTCTCATTCTTATTCTCAGGAGTATCGATAAGAGATGGTCCATACTTTGACAAAGTGTCGAACTCAGCAATATAGTCAGAGACTTCCCTACCACTCTACTTGAGTTCCAAGAATCTCTTAAACAACACTGACTTCTGGGCAGCTGGAATAAACTTCTCGCTAAAGCGAGCCTTGAACTGATCCCAAGTAACCTGATCTTCTGGAGTAGCTGTTTTAATGGCATTCCACCAATTCATCGCTCGCCCTTGCAGCTGACGAGACGCTAGCCTTCTCTTCATAGCGTCCTCAAGACCCAAGTCATCGAAGATACGATCACAGCTATCCATCCAGTCCTGAACATCTGTGGCCGACTCCGTCCCGTGGAACGGCTTCCCACCAAGGTTAGTGTAATCCTTGCACAACTTGGCGAAATCGACCCTAGGCGCCTGCACTACTGGGCCAACACCAACTCCGGGATTGGGAATTACCCCCTTGCACTTCTCTAAGAATGTCTCTCATGAGGTCAGTAAACATCGCCCTCATGTCAGCAGCATTCCCATTATTGGCTCCTTTACCAGCACCTCTAGCATATCGGCTCATCGTCGATCTGTAAAAGAGAAACGATTAACGACCCCATAGTGGTGCTAGTGCAGTACGACTTCATTCTTATACTACTAATAGTATATACATATAGCTTTTGAAAACCAAAGTAATAACAAATACGCGCTCTCTTATACGTACTATCTCTCCCTAGGTTAACTACGCAACCTAGAGCTCTGATACCAAGTGTGACGGCCCGCCCCGCACCAACCGACATTTACTCCAAAGGTGCGCTGTACACATGTCCAGTCAGCACGGAACGGGTCGTCAGAAGGAAAGGGAAGAAGAAAATGAACTAACAAGGAACCTGTAAAATGTCTCACAGCGCATAGGATAAAGTATAATAATAACATACTTGACATAAAACAGGTGAGACAGTGCATAAGCTGAAACAACTAACATAGCAGCGGAAAATGTAAGTACAGCTTATGATCCAAAGTTAAACATTATTACAACTTTTCAAACTGTCTCAAAGCAAAAGCAAGATAAAGGAGGTACACTACTAATGCCCAAGTAGCGACCACCAACGACACAGGGAGAATATCTATATATCATACGTGGAAGCCTCCTGCCCGCCTCCGAATCAGCTACTCGCGCATCACCAGCTAACCTGTCTCTAGTCTGCTCGTGTGAGCACCCAGAGTAATAAGAGGAGACATAAAACTCTGGGTCAGACATAAAGCCTGGTATGAGCGATAAGCATCTAAACAGAACAATAACAGGTAGACTAAAACATACTTGAACCTGGACCTGCAACCAAAGAGTTAGCACTACATACTGTACAACACTCTAAGGTGCCATATCAAACAGTGTAAAGATACGGAGGTGGGGGTGTGTATGTCATAGTGATGGTAAACAATCAAACATAGCATCCATCCTCACATCTCTCACTCAGTGCGTAAAGCATACGATATTCACCACTTCGATCACCCAACATACCTTGCTACGATCACTTTGCCCCATGAAGTCATAAATGGCTTCACTGCACTGATAACATAGCCACAAATCCTTCGCTATGTCCACTTTGCCCCATGGAGTCACAAGGACCCCACTGCACTGGCTCATAGCCTTACTAATCCTTACTATGTCCACTCTGCCCCATGGAGTCACAATGACCCCACTGCACTGGCTCATAGTCTTACTACGCATCACCTTGCCCCTCGAGTCATAACGACTCTACTGCACTGATAACATAGTCTTGCTACCATCACTTTGCCCCTCGAGTCATAGTGACTCTACTGCACTGATAAGTAGCCCATCATCCATTTTCAGTGGTGAATCGAAGTTATGAACGTCGACAACTCCTTAGCACACGTCCCGCAGCAAAGTCCAACTCATGAAGTCAACTCGTTGGTCCCCATCTGGATCCTGAGTCATAACTTCCAACTTGGACTACCTTTGCATCTCGGGTTATTGGTCTTCTCTCCTGTTCGGGTCGGTTGGTCAAGCACCTTTCATCCTGGTCGGTTTTCATCATCCCTGGTCGGTTTTCATCATCCCTGGTCGGTTTTCATCGTCCCTGGTCGGTCGGTATTGCCCCCCCTGGTCGGTCGAACACTTTACCAATCCTGGTCAGTCGTTGCCAGGGTCGGTCGGTCCTCCTCTACCATTTCTGGTCGGTCGTTCGATGTCAGGGTCGGTCGGTCCTCCTTCACCATTTCTGGTCGGTCGTGCTTCACCATCGTATGGGGTCGGTCGGTTTTCTCCAGTTGCTTCACAAGTTGGAAGCTGAGTCGGTCGGTCCTTCTCCACCATTCCTGGTCGGTCGTTCTGGGGGTCGGTTTTCGCCCTCTCGGGTCGGTCGGTTCAGGAACTCGGGTCGGTCAAAACCCCCCTGGTCTGTTATCTCGACCCCAAACCTGCACCATTTCAGCAAGCTATTTTTTCCTCTCGACGGCGTTTTCGACCAATCTAACACTTCTAATCAATCACAAAGCATACCATGCAGTCATAGAAACATAGAGAATCAACCACAAACATCAAAACATCAATATGATAGGTTAAAATGGATCAAACATACCCAAAACCCCATATTTCCCCTTGAGCATGTTTAGGTGAAACTAATGATAGGATTAGCAAAACTTAACCAAATTAACCCAAATTTATATCAGAGGTCTAAAACATCATTTCGGATTTTATAAATATTTTTCCGGAATTTTATCATGTTTAAATTCGCTAATTAACACTAATTACCCTTAATTAGCCATAATTAGTGAGGAACTATGCAAATCACTCACCTTAGCCACAAATAAACTTAGATCTGAAATAAATCTCTGATTTGATGCGAATCCCAATGCTAAACAGCAGCTCCAATGTTGATTTGGTGTAGATCTCCCTTGATTTGATGTTGCTAAGCTTAATCCTTGATTAGAAGATGATTTGGAGGTGATTTAGAGGTTGGAGGCCATTTTTAGGGTTTCTTGGAGATAAGTGGAGGCTAGAAAACTGAAATGGAATGACTCTCCAACTCATTTCAGCCTCCCCATAACCCTAATCCCGAAATGGGTTATGGGCCTATTCACTAATCACCCTATTTGGCCCGGTTAAGCAGTTTTTCACCTTCCAAACCTTATTTCAGCCATATCTCCCAAACGGTAAGTCCGTTTGGCTATTATGATCACTCTACGGAAAGGTAAACCATCAAACGAATCTAATGGAAGTGGTTTCAGGTCAAAATTCCTTTCCAATCAAAAGTTATGGCCAAAACAAGATCAGCTAGGGGCAAAACGGTCATTTAAAAATCGGAAAAAATCATGAACATGGGAAATGAGTCTAATGGTTGTTTCCCAAAGTTACATGACCATACAACTTCATATGGGAAGGAAATAAATATTCTACGATCCTCCGATGCGTAGAATGCGGGTTGTTACATAGAACATAAATAGTTAGAGATAGAGGCATCAATTCGCCAAATAGATGTTGTTTCTTGACTCATGAGGTGAAATAGCACTCGTATGCAAATTTTTGAGGAATAACTTGAGAAATTTTGTCGTGTATTGTACGTAGGTGCATGCGTATGTTGTTCGAATGCAACAGCAAAGAGAGGACCGAGTTTGACAAAAATGGTACGGGGTAGAAGAGGAGTTGAAGAGAAGAATACTGGTATTTTTAGTTTGATTTTTAATGAAGAGAATGAGGTGGTGTGAGTAGGAAATGGTGCAGTAATGGTGAAGTTTGGAGCTGAAGCGTGCGTATGAACTAGGAAGTAGACGTGATAAGGAAGTGATTAAGAGAGATTAAGGGTATAATTTATAATTAATTATATTGTTAATCACGTTAAATTGTATTCAAAGGTATAAAATTAATAACTTCTTCATAGTGATCATAATCTGAGGAAACAAGATCCGTTGGGATCGTATGGACGCGGCTATACAATGAAACTGGTTTGGAGAAATTTGGAGCTCATGAGAATTATTGGAACGCCTGATTGGATTAATCGGCAATTAATAGTTATTCAATGATTAATAACCAAAGTGAGTAAACTCAATAACTCTGTCCATTTTTACAATATTATAAACATAAATTGATATTGATAAATGATGACTAAATGTTGTGTAATGATTGTTTGATTGAATTAATATATTATTGATCAGTTATGGCTATTATATATATACTAGTTATGTTTAAGGTTGATAGTTGGATATTCCCGCAATTTTGTAGCGGATGAGACCCTATGTGCCCTGCATAATAGCGGTTGACCTTCTATATCGCGATATCTCGCCTTGAAGTGGGATAGGTATTTTTTAATGTTGTCTAACATCCGTGGATGCACGAAAAATAGGTTAGAGTGATCCAACTGGATTCCTCAAAATTATTACTGTTTGTTTTCATATATTGTGATATATGATGTGTTAGATGTTTTGTGATAGATTTTGTTGTGTTTGGATTGCACTGGCCTAAATACTGAAAATATCATGAAAAGGATTTTTGAAATATAAAGGAATAAATATTTTTCCAAAATAGAAATTGAATTTCGAATAGGCTAGAAAATAATAACTTGTTTTTAATAAACAAAACAAGTAGTTTAATTTATAAGCGATGTCTATAAATGAAGTAAAATAATTAGGATTAATTGTCAAGAATAATCCAAAGTTTAACATGTCTTCCCATAATAATCCCAAGTTTGGATTATTTCTGAATAATCTGAACTTTGGGGGTGTCTTCCCACATTGATCCCGATGACCCGCTGACGTATTATTTTGGGATCAATATGGGAATACACCCCCAAAATCCGGATTAATATGGGAAGATACCAAGTAAATGGGATTAGTATGGGAAGATACCCCCCAAACTTTGGATTATTCAGAAATAATCCAAACTTGGGATTATTATGGGAAGACACGTTAAACTTCGAATTATTCTTGATAATTAATCCAACTAATTATCATTGGATAATTTGGGAATGTAAATTCAAAAGTGAATTTAAAGGGAAATTGGAAATCATTTTAAAACGAAAACGATGAAATTTATTCCGATGTTCAGAATGTGAATAGAATTGAAATAAATCTGTAAGGATTTACATTTGGAATTCGGCTATGTCGAATGTTATAAAAATAATTTATTTCTAGAAATTATATATTGTATAATTCGGAATTTGACAAGATAATTAATATTTGGTTTGAAACCAGTAATTTATAATCATATATGAAGTCGAGATTAAGTTATAAACTTGATATATAATTAACAAGAAGTTGACTTGTAAATGGGGTTTATGAATGAAATATGATGTGTATCTATAAAATGACTTAGTAAATGGGACTGGAACATGTAATAGTATTTACAAATAAAAATCTAGATTGATTTGATAAAACGAGTCCAGATTTCTCTAAAGGAATAATATTCACTTTAAATTGAATAATGGTTTTAAAAGCAAATGTTTTGCAGATCGGAATGGATATAAAGAAAATTGGTAAAGGTTTTGAAGTGATAAATTCAAAGATAAACTTAGAATGATAAGGAAATTGAGTTGACCTAAGACGGTAAATTTATTCCAAAGTTCGAAACGTTAATCAAATAGAAATTATTTGAAAGAGACTTATGCATTGAAATTCGACTATGTTGAATTCAGGAAAGTACTATTTACTTCTGTTTTAATCAAGATTTAATTATTTATTTAATCAATTGTTTATTTATTCAAATTAGTGAATAAAAGTTATATTTAAGATTTTATATATTGGAGCATGGATTATAACGTTATATTATAGTCGATGATTTCCGTAAAAGAAGTGGATTCTTAAATTGAATCTAAGAGTTGCGTGAGCGATGTTTTGTTAGTATTCAAAGTTATGAAAATTTTCTATTTCAAAGTTGAAAGTGTTGTTTAGTTAAGGTCTTAGAGGTAATTATACCCCAACCTGATTGACTTCATTATTAACTAAGGATTGGTTAAGGTTCGATAGCAAGAATTGGTTAGAGATACGTTTAGTTAATGAGTGATTAATGAGTTGATTTGTCGTAACAATGTTTTATACAACATTCGTTTAGATCCATATAAATGGACTTGGGAAATGTGTTCCAGAGATAATCAGAGATGCTTTCTGAGCACAAGAAATTAAATGATGTGGTTGATGAGAATATAAAAAAAATAAGAATGTGAAGATATGGAAATGTTTTCCGATGTTAATAACGTATTTTTTAAATATAGAAAATAAGAATTTGTGAATATATGGAAATGTTTTCCAATCGTGATAAGAGATATTTTCTGGAATATAGAAAATAAAGAGTTTATGATTTGGAAATGTTTTTTCTAAGGGTCATAAGAGGCCAAATGGGTTTTGAAGAATATTTGGGCAAAGATATTGAAAGGAAAATAGGAAATGACAAATTAATAAGAAATTAATTTAAATGGCTCGCGTGTTACTTGATGCTTGATCAGTAAAATTTCCATTTGGAAATAAGATCGTTGGTTGTTTGGACGTCTCTTTGATAGTTAAATAATTGGCTATCAAAGCTTTTATCCCATTTTATATTTCCATTGTTAATACGGAGAGACTGGGATTGGGTTTATTATTTGAAAACCACCCCATTTGGGTATGAGTGTTGCGAATCAAGTTATGTTGAAGAAAATTAAAGATAGAGTAAAGTGCAAGGGCTGTTCTGTTAATTCTAAGTAGAAAGTGTCGAAAATGGATTGATGGGATGGTACCTTCGGTTTGTCCAATCCCAGGAAAATGTAAATGGACAGATGTCTGATAGAATATTTCTAAATGGTCACCGACATTGATTTCTTCAAACGTACCATAGTTTGTGGCAGAGAAGGAAACTTCTCTTGATTAACACCAAGTGTGTTTTTAAGGACATCAATTAGTGATTTGACGGATCTGACGATGTGGCATTCATTGGTGGTGTTATAAAGGTAAGACGTAGTCTCAGGCCTCATCAACCCGAAAGATGACAAAAATCGGGCAGGCGTCATAGTCATGTGTGTCACACCCGTTAAGGTATATTACCATCCAATCTAGAGAAAGTTCAATTGCTTCTTATTCTATAGCTATTGAATGCTTTCGGAAATGGTTGCTGATCACAACCATTGGTGATAATATACTTAGTACACTCAAGCGAAATGAGTGGCCAGTCATGTGTGGCCCGGTTGCAAGATATTCTTGTTGAATCCAGTGTATTCCTCTCTAGAGATACACTATCGGAAGGTGGTTACATAGCTTTTCATAGTTAGAAATCCATTTCGCAGTAAGAGCCCTGAGGTTTTTGATTGTATACTATATATGTGGAGCATGAGATGCAAGCGTTCCGCTAGATTCGTATTGATTTGATTAGACACTAATATAATATCAAAATAGTGTTGATACAAAGAATATTTTGGGTTATCATAAGGTAAAAACCATCTGTGTATATGTGTGGATTGGTCATACGATTATCTTTTCTCTTGAAAGGATTTTTAAAAGTCAAATCAAATGATTGGAGTTTACTCACACTAGTCCCGTGACCGACCCAAAGTTTATTTTGTTTTTCTTTTACCCTAAACTCTTAGGTATCCAAATTTGTATGGAAAGTCAAGTAGTCAGGGTTTTAAAGATATACTTGGAGGAGCTTGGAGCAGGAGGCTTCGGCATTAGATAGCTACTGTTTATTTCCGCTATGTTTTATGTGTTGTACTCTGATGATGGTATATGTATACAGTTATAGACTTGTAATTCCAAGGTTATATTACATAATATATTTTATTCATTCCGCTGTGAGATTGTGTCTACTCTGATTATGTTGTAATTTTATTTTTCGTATTCTTCTATTCTAACTTTCCTTCTTACTATTTCTCACCTTCTAATTCCTTTCTTTAGCATCTGGATTTTCATGCACTTTGGATTGGACTTGTGTTGTATTTGGTCGACTCAAAGGGTACCAAAATTTAGGTTGCTACAATGTGCGTGAGTGAGTGTATATATTTAATGATGATAAGTAACATTCTAATTTAAAATGAGTATGCGCTTATTGATTCTATAAATAATACGCACTTGAATTTTAAATTAAACGTGCGATGAAAACGAAGAAAATTAACGCATAGGGAATAAAACAGAAAATAAACAACGTTAAAAATAACTTTGACATCTTGTAAATATACATAAGTAAATTTCAAAGCATACATGCATATTTATTACGTGTTTGAATACAGAATTTAAATGCATGGCAAAATTGAAAAAAAAATATAACACAAATATAAAAACAAATAATTACAACCCTTGAGTGTGTGTATTTGGGGTATATGTTGTAATGCATTAATTTCGTATGGTGTGAATTAATAGCACGTTGATTGCATAAATTATGAACTAATTGCATATTAATTAACATGTTTTAAAATCCTAGATATACATATGTATGTATATTTGTGTGTGTGTATATATATGTATAACTTAATTGTGCATTGATTATATGTGTTTTGACAAAACAATAAATAGTTCTCAAATTTTGTATTTAATGTTTCTACTTATTAGACATTTATGGAAGGTTATATATATATATATATATGTATGTATGTATATATATATTGGAAGGCACATTATTATAATTAACTAGTATGAATTTGAATTGCTCTAAATATGTATATATAGAGAAGTCTTTAAGTGCATATACCATGGAAAATTAATTATGCGCGTTAGGAATTAATTGGGCGTTGATTGATACATAGGTCAATCAATAGGTTTAATAGATTTATTTCCTAGAATAATTAGTGGAGCTAATTTTAATAGTTTTTGCTGATCTGGCATATCTCTATTGGCATGTTTTCAGACCTTGAATCTGACATGACTTGGCTGGTTTAGATTAAAAACCTAATATCAAGTGGCCAAGGTTATTCTGCTCCAACTATAAATAAGCCTCTAGCCGTCTCCCGTTCCACAACTTCTTTCTTCATTTCTATGCCTTCACTATGCCATTTCTCCTCCAAATAAAAATAGGTTTTTTTGAATAAAATTAGTTGTGCATATATTTTGGAGAGAGGATTATTTATATGCTGGAGATTTCTACCGAGGTCATTGGTGAAGCTAAATTTTGGTGAAATTTTTGCGATTATCTAGATTTTTAACTGGTTAATTTTTTAGTTTTAGATATTCTCGGATCTGAATTGTTCGCAGTCTATTTATAGGTTATTTACAGTTTGTTTTCAAATTTAGTTTGTCTCTATATTCTTTATGAATTCCTTATCTCTATTTCTACAATTTCTATTAAAAATTTCCGTAAACTGCTATGTTCGATCTGTTTTCCTTTTTCTATTTTTTTTTGCAATTTGTTTTGGTTACACCAAACTATGTTTAAAAGGCATAGAATACCATTAAATCAGGCATGAACCTGTATGCCAAATAACTTGCGATGGATTATTTTTCTTTTATTCTGTGCTTGGAATGGGGAATAAAACTAATTAAATTAAAACAATCAAATTGATGCTAAATTGGATATGTTGAAAACTGCAATTAGAAAGTGAATAATTGGATTAAATTTGATTTGGACTAAATAAATACCTGTTGAACAAGATTATGACAAAAATTGTAATGTAATCAGTAAATTCCATAAATATGATAATTTGACATTATAATAAACACATATGGTTTATTTGCTATTTTGATATGACTATAGTTGGTTGAAAAAAGACAACTAGGCTTAATATGTACATATTGATTTACGGTGGTTGGGTAAATTGCGAGCCTAAAAACCTGAATGTTGTAGTTAGGCCTTAATATGTAACATATTGATTTACGGTGGTTGGGTAAATTATGGGCCTAATAAAATAAATTTTGTGGGGACCAAATCAAAGGTTGGGGATTTGAGCCAAGTTATTTGTTTGTTTGCGATACATTCCATGTAGCATGCCCTTTTATCACTTTCGATCTCAAGTAAAAGGCAAGTGCATGTACCATGCTATGTTGTGGATGTAAGTTGGTCCAAGTAGATGGTGGTTTTGGTGCGTTCCGATGGGTCATTGTGCATGCATTGGTCCAATCTTGAGCACATAAGCCACTGTCCACCTATGGATATTGTTATGTCGTTTGATGATGGGCTAGGGCCTGGTAAACCCAAATCTACAATAGGCATAGATAATTCATGATTTGTTGCAGCCGATCGATTGTGAAGCATTAGGATATTTCTTCCTAAATATATTTATTGTTCCAAATTTTTAGAAGTGAAAAATAGTCATAGTTATAATATCTTGCGAATGAGAACAGTCAATCTTTTATACCATTCTTTATTCTATTTTTTCGCTTTTAGGTGTACACAGACACTTACCCTCTTATGACACTAGAACCACTATTTTATCTATTTTTCTTTTGCTTATCAATCATGCTAGTAATCACAACAGCTCACCAGACATTTTGTCGAACCTGTTTTCTCCTTTCCTTTTTCTTCCCTTAAGCCCTCAGGGAGGAAGCACATAGTTGGATTGCTTAGCTGGTTCTTTCTTATAGATTCTTACTAAACATGTATTATTTTATTCTTTTTCATTTCCATGATTTTGTTGTTTCTTTGCCTATTTCGGGGATTTTAATAATTATGTACTATGATGTTATTTCTTTTTTGGCTAAGATTTTAGACAAGGTAATTTGAGACAATTCGGTTTTGTTGGAATAAATGGTTTTTATTATTTAATGTAAATTGTCTTCTCTTCCATTGTAAATTTTATTTGCTTACGTCTTGTGGAATCTTAGTCTTTGTGATGTTTATGTCTTTATACGAACAATGCTGCATATTCCTTAGCTGGATTCCATATTAGGATAACGTTAAGAGGTGTGGGGTGTTACTATAGTGAATCCTAAAAGGTTATAGTTAGTTTGATGAGGATTTATGATTATAACTCCAAAATTAGGGGTAATTCATATAATAAAAATACATATATATACACACAAACACACACACATATAATAAATAACTAAAATAGTATAAAGTAATTGACTTAATAAATGGGAGTTACAATAATAGGGATAGTGGTATAAAAAAGGAAAGACTAAATTATGTTTATTTGAATGTCCATAGGTTTAGGAAAAGTGACTATTGTGGTCATTAACAACATGTGACAGTTATGGTAATTAATTAATTAAATAGGATGTTGATTAGTAATTGCCATAACTAATACTAAGTTCAATAAATAATCTTAGAGATATAAACCTTATTTTAGGACAATCATTCCTACCCTATCTTTAGTTTAATATTAGGAATAATATCTCTATTTAATATAAGAATTGGACTTAGTAGGTTAATGATGCAAGGCCAGTTGGATTGCACGATAGAGGTCTTCACTTTCCATTAGTTGGATATACGTACAATTGACGTGAGATATAATTAACCATGGGAACCTGTGACAACAATTATCATTATAACACGAAATGTTCTAAGGGGTTCACTTTCAAGTGTTGAGGTCTTAAGTGGTTGCAGAGGCTACCGCCCTTCTGAAATAAGTACCTTAAAGGACAACTTAAGTCATAGAGTACGTCAAAATTAAGGTCTTAAGTAGTGAGGTCAACCTATTGGGGTATTAAGTTAATGGATTCGCCTTTTTCTTTTAAAGTAAGGGTAGATTTGCAAGGTCATCCCTTATCAGGTACAAAGCGACCATATAACTTGCCTTTTTCCAATAAGAAGTAATAATTGGCTAATTGAGTACAAGATCGGTAATCTCTGGAAGAGTCCGCTTCCTCTAGGTAGTAAGTGATATAGGTAAAGTTCATCTTAGGATATGGTAGTAAATGGCCGCTACGACATTACCATTAGTCCGCTTATCTTGCGGGAAGTATTGAGTGGCTCATGGGATTATCTAACAAGGTCAGCTAGTAGTAATGAAGTGGTTCACCTAAGAAAGGTCTTAAGTGATGGTCAATCATCTACCTATCATGTAGGTAATAAGTGGCTGCTTAATATCTCTCATCTTAAATGGAGTTAGGATATTGCGGATGATGGAAGACTTAAATTAGTGGTTAGGAGACTTAGTAGCTAGTGTTCTCTAATTCATAATAAGGTGTTAACAAACAACCTAGTAAGGCCTTAAGTGATTGTAGAAATCCTCCTTTTATATTATGTTTTGGGTGATGTAATAAGTGGCTATAAACCCATCTCCTTCGGTTTAGTGAGGCATTAAGTGGTTGGAAAGTCCACCTCTAAGTTATTGGGTCGTAAGGTTGTTTAAAGGCTTCAAACATACATAAAAGTTCTATTCAATTTGTAACAATAATCTATCTTTAGGAAATACTTCCTTGGGTCTGGTATTTAATCATTGTGCGTAAGTTTACAAGGTTATGCTAGAATTAGTAATCTTGTTAAGCATGTATTTTAAGTGAAATCAAAACGGGACATATTGGTGTACTTTAGATAATATTTTATATTTTCACCTCACTAGGACTTGCTGTTCTGACTCCCTCCTTATAACCACTCTCAAGTTATCTTAGGGAAGATAGGTCTTTGAGATGTTTGTGCTTGTTTTTCAGTCCTTGATATCTCGTGCTCGGTATTGGTATGGCGATTCACTATTGAGATAATTGTCATGGTCAGTACTAGTTATCCTATCTTGTTTCCGCTGTGAGTTTAGTTTTAGTATACTCTGATTATGCTCCAACTTACTATTGTCAAGTACTAAATTTACATGATCTATACTTGTATAGGTTTGAATTTTTATTTTTGTCGAAATTTAGGCTCAGAAAAGTTCATGTTATTACGTTTTCTTTTAGAACATAGGTTTAGATGATCAAAGGAATTAATAATTAGGATTTAGTGAGAGAACATATTCGAGATTTCTTTCTATTTTTCTTCAAATATTTGTGCTTAGCTCTAAATAATTCGATGATGAAATAGTCACGATCCTATTTAGTAGTAATGGATTTACATGACTATAACTTAGAAATAATATAGAGTTCAAGTTTCTGGCCAACCCCAATTTATCCTATGGTACATTTAACGATTATGCTGAAGAGCACGAGGACAACATATGGTGGATCCCGTGACTTAGGACTAGATGTAAAGCTACCTTCATACGAGATAATCATTGTTTTTGGCTTTGGTTTTGGAGTTCTAATCAAAGGTTTTTCTTAGTTTAATCTACAAGGGAAAATCAAGTTAATATGTCGTGTTAGTCTGAAAGCATGTTAGTAATGCCATCCATTTGATACTATATAATGGCAAGCCATATTTTTTTGTTTGAAATATTTTTTTGAGTTTCTTAGTCTTATAAACTAGAGGATTTTTTTTATACCTAGGTTTTCAAATATTTTAAATTATTTTTCCGACTTATTTTAGAAAGAAATAATAATATAAATAAATATATATGCGTAGTACGAGATCCTCAGTTTATAAACAAAGTTAGATTTTGAAAAGATTTTCTAACTTTTTCTCCCAAAAGTACTAAGGAATTCTTTTTGTTAAGCATTGGGGTATTTTATTTCTCTAATTGTTAGTTAACCCATAAGCTAGACGAAGAGATAATTTTGTATAAATCTAATACGAACTACTAGCTTAATTATTTTTGGGTATTCGTTCGTTAAATAATTTAGTCACAATTGTTTTCCGAGGCGAATGCGTAGTTTAATGGAGATGATCTCTCAACTAAATAAATGGTGGTTATCTACATCGAATAGTCAGAGACATAAGGACAAGTTCTGTAACAACCCGGAACTGCATAACCAATTTAAAATTTTTATTTTAGCTATTTTTATGGAATTTGAATATTTAAAATGATTTATTTTAAATAATATCAACTAAAAATTTATTTAAATCGAAGTTGGAATGAATAAATTTATTTTAATTATAAAACGAGCCTGAAATGGCGCGATAGATTGAAAATTCGATTTTAAATTTCAAATGAATGTACATGATTTAAAATAAATCGGATTTCAGTAAAACCAGAAATATTTGAATTTGTTTAATTATATTTTTCTAACAAACATGATAAATCCAGATTTCATAACGAGAATGAAAGTTATGTCCAGTTTAAAATTCAGAATAGTCGCTATGGAATTTATATATATTAGTATAATATAGCAATTAAAAATAGCCATTTTGCAAACAACCTCCGTTTTCAATGAAACCACTTCTGTTGGATCTGGAATGTCAAATTATTGCTAAATTCAAATTTTCATAATTTTTTGAATTAATATATGAGCACAGTAAATTAAAACGTGTTTGGTAATTTCAGTTTGAATTTAATTGATTAGAAAATGACCATTTTTCAGACGGTCTCAAAATTCGATGAAATTAGTTTTTTTAGGACTGTATCCTCAAAACATAGCTAGATTTAATTTTTTGGAATTTTTGGAATCAGTATGTGGCCCCGGTAAATTAAAATGTACGTTGAAATCAATTTTGAACGTTAAATTAATTTATATTTTAATTTTGATGAAAACTGATCGAAACAGTTGAACTGGCTTACAGGACATATCCCATTGTGTTTGGAATGGGGGTAATTAGCTAGGGCGACAATTTATGAGTTCGATTTGGAGTTCGAATTAAAAAGTTACTTTTTGAAAATAAATAATTAAATATATTTTTTATATAAGGCACATCCCCATCTTCCCTTTCTCTCGCCCCGATAGTTTAAAATAAAATAAAAAGGAGAAAACCGCCCCCGTCATCGTCGTTCATCCACCCCAGCGTTCGGCGCCGCCTCTGGTCGTCGTGCCTCCCCAACCTCCCGCAGCTGCACCTCTACACCTCCTTCTTCCTCCTCAGCCCCCTTTCTCCGTTCGAACCCCGAAAATCCCCCCTCCCCAAACCCTAGCTTGAGACCACCGCCGCCCCGTCCACTATTGCCTGCCGCCGCCCTCCTACACCGTCGCCACCACTGCAGGTCCCACGCCGACCTCTCCTCAAACCACCAAAAACTGAAAACTATGAGTTTTTATAATATTGATTTTAATTTTAGTTTTAAAATATAAATAGCATTGCAAAAAAAATCTGATTTTTATATAAATACTTTATTTTAAAAATCTAATTTTTAGTAAATATAGCATTAAATAAAAATATGATTTTTATTTATAACTTTGTTTTAAAAGAATGGATTGTGATTTTTTGAAAATAAATAACAGGGATTTATTTTCAGATTATATATATAATAGCGATATAAAAATATGATATATATATAATAACGATATAAAAATATGATTTTTATATATATAATAGCGATATAAAAAGATGATTTTTATATATATATATATAATAATGATATAAAAATATGATTTTTTATATATATAATAATAATATAAAAGGTGATTTTTATATATATAATAGCGATATAAAAATATGATTTTTATATATGTAATAGCGATATGAAAAGGTGATTTTTATATATATAATAGCAATATAAGAATATGATTTTTATATAGAAAACTAATTTATAAAAAGGTGATTTTTATATATATAGTAGCATTATAAAAATGTGATTTTTAAATAAATATATATATATATATAGCATTGTTAAAAATAGGATTTTTAATATAAATCACGTAAAACAGATTGCGTTGGAATCAAGGTGAAGAACACTATGCACTGGAACAAATCCAAATCTAAACCGTTAAATTAAAGACTGACGGAGTGGAAACCAAAGGTGAGAACTCCTTCTCACTAAAACTTTGTACAGTTAGTTAATGTATTTTATAACTGTAAATAAATAGAAATTTCCCATATAGATTTTTATTTGAATTACATGCAGTTCAACGCTCGAATTCGCACAATCACATAAATTGAAAGCGATGTATGGATATTACCGACACACGGATTTCATACTCCGCGAATAGCCACTTATGGCGCCGTAAATGGCATTGAGGTAGTTGAGTATTTATTTATTTGGATGTTCTGTGTGATTTGATTGAGGTTGTGAAATAGACTGTACTGTGGTATGATTGATTGAATTGATGGTTTGTGTATAGCGTGAGCCAGAATTAGGCAAGGGATAAGGCTAGACTTTATTCCGGTTTTAATATCGCGCCGTTATGCTGCCAAAATTTTCTAAAATGTGTTAGAAAAATTAATAGCTAGTTAAAAATATTATTATTAATATATATATATGAGATATATAAAATGGCTATGTTATGGAATAAATACTAGTTCGCTAAAAATATTATTTTTAGTTTATAACGGCGGTGAATAAAATTTTTAGGCATTGTATCATTAAAAATAAGTTTACACATCCGTTTACAAGTCGGACAACTTGTTTATGCTCGCCTATTTTTGTGATATCGATTAGGACGATAATTTTTACACATCGCTGAAGTGCACAAATAATAATAATAATAATTGGATGGTTGAAACCCCATATGGGTATTGGGATGATATTTGGCGTACACTAATCCCAATTGTTTAGTTGTATGTCAATCGATTGGTTGACAGACTGTTGTAAGCATTAATTATTTATATTTAATGCTTATGCAGTTGTGTAATGCACTCTGGATGACGGTTGACTGCGTATAATTATTGTTGCGTACATGTGTGTATGAAATCCATGTAAATAAAATTATATGGTAAATGATTGGGTCTGATTCCAATTCAAAAGGAACGAATATTTTAAAATAAGGAAATATTTTAAAATAACGAATATTTTAAAATAATATTCGATAAAGGATTAAAATATGATTTCGATGTCTGATTTTGGGATGGACACAAATATATTAAAATATATGAAGTCGTGTTGACTATATTTGCGCCATTTTGACGCGAACGATATTTATATCAATTTTATTCATTTTTACAATGAATATAAAAAATGATAATGATTTCAAATCAGATATTTTGAAAATATTATCATTTAAATATTATAATTATAAGGAGTATCCAATTTTGATTTGAAATTGAAACAAAAGTGGGAATCGTTTTAAAACGAATTTATAAACGATTTATAAAATACGTTCTAAATGGAAATCAACTATATATATATATTGTGTACATATTTAATGGCCTGAATAGAACATGTCGCGCCGCGACCGTTCGTAAACCATTGACTTCGAATTGACATTACGGGAGATCCGATTGTCGGATTCTCCTAAAACCGGAACCGTTGGGTTCGTATCGAAAAGAGCTTTCAAACGAATATAAGAGATTTGAAATCTAATGGTTGGATTTGGAATTATATCCAAATAAAATTTGGAAAAGGCCTTTGTAAGTGCAGTTCGATGACTGTTGTGACGATCCCAAAACCCCGTGACACGGTGTTAAGGATAATCATTGGAATATAACACATTAATCATCATTAGCAAATCACGGATATTAGCATAAACGAGAAATAGAACAATTTACACACATATGACAGCGTAATCATATAGATATCACCACATCAGAGAGCATAGTGCAGGATACAACTTAGTGCATAATAATACATAATCAGTCATCATCGCCAGAGGCGGAATCATACATAAAGAGTACACAAAATAAATATCAGTATACATCGCCAATGGAGGAATCATAATACATATACAATAATGGCGGAAAGAGTCAAAGTCAGCACGGTGTAGTCAAGCCTCGCCATGAGCCAAAAGTGCACCAGATACCTGTAACTAGGCTGCCTGTGTGAAAATGAGGGCACCCGAGTTTGCAAGGTGAAACAAACTACGAGTCAGTCATGGGACTGGTATGAGAAATCTACTTAACTTATTAACAACAATAATAAGGCGAATCAAAGGACCACGCCACTTTCGCGGAACGAGTTTACTCTAATGAGTGCTAGTGCATGGAATAAAGTAAATGATTAAATCATCGCAATGCTTTTTATAAAATGAAGCCATTATAAGACTCAGGTCCCATCACACAATGCAACGCAAGCCGGAGGATAGAGTTTTACCTTATAATGGCCAAAAATGCTTCATACGTATGAACAAAAGTGTTTGATATTAGTACTAGTGCATATATGTTTCAAAAGCGATTTCAATCATAAATATCAATCCTAGACGGCATGGGTACCATATATCATGTCGCCATACTAGTAATACAAACACATCTGCATATTTCGTATTGGAAATTGGATTCCATCATGAGTCGAGGCAAGGGGCAAGCTCCTCTCCGTTCGAGACACTCTAGCAAATGTCCCAGGATCGCATACAGCGGTCCCTGGAATCGGCTGGGCCGGTCCTCTCTTACTTTTGAGGATTAGTTATTCCTGAACACATGTTTCCCGGTCCTTATAGACCTATAATCGAGGCGCCTCACATTCCAACAACCATACAGGTGAAAAGTATATATAATGTCAGGGCTGGTAGGTCACTGACACCACCATAGCTAGAAAGAAACGTCGTGCTCTCCCAACGGTCACTATCCCGTTTTTGACTCGTACCGAGGTGTGAGGCTCGCGAATTCACGTTATACACAAAGCTACGTCACACAGACCATGCTTTGATCATCAACCACAAGACTTTGCTTTGCAACAGAAGCCTTGATCATATGCCACTTAGGCGTGCCACACAGGCAATCCACTCCATGCGACTGATTTCTATCGATATATAACCTCTGAGCTCGTACGTCCCAGAGAAGGGCGTTAAGCAAGAGAATAAATTCTCCGTTGCCAAACAGAAATATATTTAACAGAGATCAATCAGCTCAGAACAAAATCCAATGTCAGACACACAGTCCATTTACAAGTTCATTCGAGGTTTGAACGAAACCGGAGGCACCAATTTCCTTGCATATCCGCACAATCAACAATACGTCCGGACGGCTACTACTTCGCTCCTTCAAGGTAGCTACTCCAATCACGAGCATCAGTAGCACCCATCCATCCAATGTGAAGATCGTCGGTCTTCAACCGTCATCGACTCTTCGACTCTTCGACTTCTCAACGTCGATCGATTATTTGAAATGAGAATGAACTCGGCCTTTTCAAATAACCCACGTATATTTATATCTTCAAATCAACTTTTCACATGGTTAAACTATTCAACATTCACATTTCAGTTCCTTAGTATAATTTTCATGTTAAACACATTCAACCATCACATATCAAGCCAACTCAACTGAATTGGTTTATTTCCACTCTATATCGTCTATAGTATTTTATAACGATATATCGCCATTTTTATTTATTTAAAACGGCCATATTTAATTAAACGACGTTTCAGGTCGTGCCGAGGCACTAGCGCTGTTTTTCACTAAATTTGTTTTACACATATCTGAAAATCTAACCGTTGGATCTTTACAAATTTTATATCATTAGAAAGATCATTTCAAATGAATCCAACAGTTTCAGTTTTAGGAAAATCCGACGGTCGGATCTTCCACACTAGTCGTTTGAAGTTACGATTTCAAATTACGAATTGCAGTGTCGTTATTCGATTTAATTTAATTATATTTATATTTATATATGAACATAATCGTTTCTGGCGCTGTTTTTCTTCAGATTTGAATTAAACATTCCAGACAATCCAACCGTCGGATCTTTACAAAGTTGGTGTCGTTGGAAAGATATTTCCAAGGCGAACCCAACGGTTGCGGTTTCGGGAAAATCCAATGGTCGGATTTCCCGCACTAGTCGTTTGAAATCACGGTTTCAAAACACGAACTGCACGGCCACGATTCGTTTTAATTTTATTTATATATTTATATAAATATAGTTCATTCAAAAATTCCTATATCGTTTTCACTTCAAATATTTCACTAACGCCTTTAAATTTTGGAAAATTTCGCCATATCCTCCTTTGTACGGGAGGGGCTGGGAAAATTCCCAAATAGCCACACGGGCGTCTCATCTCAAAAAGAAAAAGGAAAAGCCAAGCGGCTCGCCAACCGGCTCATAAAATCATCACCCAAACAAAACAGTAAACGTGTACCTATTTGTCGGGCACAAAATTTTATTCCTCTTCTCTAGCCTCTTTGCTATAACCTGTTCAATAAATATGCATGTACATATATGCAATTCTTTTCACTTATCATTTTCCATTCAGCTTCCTATTTGTTTCAGTTTGGTTTAAAAACACCATTCATTCTAATGTTGCATGCATAGGCAAAAATCATATCATTAGCTAATTAATGAATATTTCAACTCATGCATATTTATTGAACAAGTGGTTATTTTTAACACTTCACATCTCAAAAATGAAAATTTTGGCGAACTAAAATATATTTCAACACATGACTATTTCATTTAGTTCCTATGCATGTTAGAAATAATATTTCTTTCACAAATATTTATTTCAACGCTTGCATATCTTCAGCAAATCACTTATATGATAAAAATGGTATTTTTATCATCTAAAATATTTATTCAACAAATGAATGTTTTTAACACTTCATAATTTCAATAAAAATGTAATTTTTATTGTTCGATCTTTTTATTCAACACATGAACTTTTCCAACACATACACTTCTCAACACATGAGCATTTCCACACATGGATATTTTATATATTTTGTTCATGTAAGAAAGATGAAATTTTTATTGTTGAAACTATTTATATATAAGGCGAATATTTTACATACTTCATATATATTATAAAAATGTGATTTTTATTGTTTAAACACTTTATTCATTCACACATGAATTTAATTTTCACACATCACTTCTCAACGCATGAGCATTTCCACACATGGATATAGTTTCAACACATGACTTTAATTTCAATGCATGAAGATAATTTCAACATATGAAAATAATTCTAACACATGAATATTATTCAAAATTTCGGCAGCATAACGACATCGTAGTTAAAACCGGCACCGTCCCTAGTACGGCTCCTCGCTCTACATTAAAACCTCGTTGTTTTTGACAATGGGGATTCATGCGTCTAATTCGCACGCAGGCGGCATGTTTTATTTTCATTTCCACAATTATTTCCAATTTATTTCAATCACCAATGGGTATTTTTCAACCACAACCAATCAATATCAACCACAAATAATTATTCAACCATTCGCATTTTTCATCCAATATTTCACACCAATTCACAACAATAAATATCGTCCATAGTTTATGGACGAGGGGAGTATATATATATATATTATTTCTATATTTCACTTGCATTTCAACACATATATCAATTATACTATGCATGATAATTCAAACTTCGCTTATATAGCTTACACACCGCATGTACATGAGGTATACAACACGTGTATAATTTATATTTCGCTTATATAATTTATACATGATATTTTCCATTCAAATTCTTTTAATTTAGATTTCTCACCTTGGTTTACGGAGTGCTAAAAATCGTAAATGGCTCAGAAAAATCCGCGGTCTCTTCTATGTGGTAGAGAGCCTCCTTGCGGTCCCGATGTTTCCTATTTCATCGAATTTCGTCAACACACCATAAAGATATGATTTTTCAAAGTTCAGATGTAATAAAAGACTCACCTTTCACGATGGTTCAAAACTAGGGTTGCAGTTTTCGCGAAAACCGAGGCACGATATGATGATCAGAGGGTACAGCGTGGAAGAGGGAGGAGAGGGGAGTCGATCGGTGGTGGTCTAGGCGAACTCGGTGGTCGGATCTGGTCGGGGCGGCGGTGGGAAGTCGGCGACTTTGGGTCGACGGTTCTCGTCGATGCGGCGATGATAGGGGTCAGGGGTTGGTCGGATTTGAAGAGGGGAGGGAGGCGCGTCGATTCGAGGTGGTGGCGGCTTCGGTAGGTGGCTGAGGCGGTCGGAAATCGCCTGGGAAGGTTCGAACTCCAGTCGCCGTCGATACGATAGAGAAGCGGGTTTTTTGTTTTGTTTTTTAATTTATGAAAGGAATTTTCTGATTCGCCGATATATATATTATTCAGAAAATTAGGGTTTTCACTTACGAACCCCAATTCAAACCAAACGACTGTCGCCCCTAGCTAAATACCCCCATCCCGGACACAATGGGATATGTTTCGTTGGCCAATTCGATTGTTACAGTTAGTTATTCTTCAAATTAAAGTATAAAACATTTAATTTTAACTTTGAACGTACATTTCAATTTGTCAGGGCCACAAACTGATTCGAAAAATTCCAGAAAAATAAATCTAGCTATGTTTTGACGCTACGGTCCCAACAAAACTAGTTTCGTCGAATTCTGAGATCGTTTGAAAAATGGCCATTTTCTGGTCGATCCAATTTAGCAGAAATTGACCAAACACATTTTATTTTGCCACGCTCACATACTAGCTTCAAAAATTATGAAATTTGAAACCTAGCAATAGTTTGACATCCCGGACCCAACAAAAGTGATTTCGTCGAATTCCGAGGTCGTTTGCAAAATGTCTATTTTCAAGGGCTATATATTATATATAGCGACCTTTCTGAAAATTCATTTGGCCCTAACTTTTGATTCCCGCTATGAAACTTCGATTTTTCAGATTCGTTAGAAAGGTATTCATAAATAGATTTAAATATTTTTGGTTTCACTAAAATCCGTTATATTTTCCACCCTGCACAGTCAGTCAAAGTTTGAATTCAAATTTTCAAACTGACTCACTATTTCTAATTCACTATTTTATTGAAATATTCTATTTCAATTGTTCAAATTCCTTTGAAATAACCAATTTAAAATTTTTAAATTGGCTCGTATTTTCCGGGTTATTACAACTGTTTAAGGAAATCGACGGAAAGGGCCTTAATAAAATTATTGAAAATATTAATAATTTGTGTAAAATCATAATAAATGATTTGCAAAGAATTAGGATGAAAAATTCCAAGTTTGAAAAGATAAAAATATATTTTCATCAAAATGAACTAGTTATTAACTAGATTTGAAATCCAATAATTTTTAAATAAATAAATTGGATTTATAAAAGGGTTTTAATAAAACCAGAAATTTCCAATATATAAATTAGAATGGATTGGATTGGAAATAATCTTCGGAATATTTCGATATTGGATATCGTGGTTATACAGATACTGTTATGGGAATTTGGAAGATAAACATATATCGTTATTCCCCATACGATGTGTGTTGGTTTCAGAATTTGGTATTGAATATAAGCAGATATAATTTCTATTCAAAGCCTTGTATTTAATATTAAATCGGATTTTGGGTTTGTCAGGAATGGTGTCTTAAACAACAATGTTCTTAAAACTAGTTGAGAAAAGAATAAATCTTTTAATTAAGATTTAGTAAAGTTTTCCAATTAATTAATATTAAATTGGAAGTGAATAAAAGAATTGGATTTTGGGTTTGTCGTGAATGGTGTCTTCAATAACACTGTTCTTAAACCCCGTGTGAAAAGAATAAATCTTTTAATTAAGATTATTAGAGTTTCCAGTTATATTTAGTAACTGGAATAAAATAGAATATGAATTGGGTTTACTATGAACTGTGTTTTTAACGACATCCGTTCTTTAACCCGATTAATAGTGAAATGTGATTTGGAATTTATAAATCTTTCATTAAGATTTAAAGGGAATTTTTCAAAGAATTTTTTTCCAATTTATTAAAATAAATTGGAATGGAATGGAATTCGATTTGGTAATAATCGAAGTGAATTTTTGTGGAGGAAGAATGTTACTATATATGGAATTTAAAAGGCTTTGCCATTATTCCATTTATATTATTGGTTTGATATGGAAGTTTATACCGATTTTAAATATTGATCTGTTTTCCATGAAGATTCCACAATTAATGGAATGTGATTTTGGGATTATTGTGAACCGTGTTTTAAATGATATTGGTTCTTTAACCCTGTTAAAGACAGGATTTATTTCCTAAATTTGAATAATTATTATATAATGATTTTTGGGGATTAAAACTAAGTGGAGTTTTAATGAATCTTTAATTAGATTGAAATGTGAATGTGATAATTTAAATTATAAAATTCGGGAAATGATCGAGAATGGAGTATCACCAGTTTTGCTCCAAGCGATAGTTAAATCTTTAATTAGACTTGAACGTGAAATGGTAATTAATTTTACCAATAACATCATGGTGTTAGATATGGAGTACTACCAGTTTTTCTCCATGATATGAATAGTTTGGGATTGAGAAATTAACTAAATGATTACTTCGGTAAGGTTCGCTAATCCCGACTAGTTTGGAAAACCTTAATTTGGTTCAAATTATGAAAAGAATATTTAAATAAAAGAATAATATGGATTGGAATGAGGCGTATGTTGTGTTTTTATAGCACTTGTTTATATGATACGCGTATTTCTTTCAGTTGTGTTATGTATTATTTTTCCGCTGCATTGTAATTTTAAATCTTCGATATTTTCCAATATTTAATATTTATTCATACTCTGTTATATTCTTGTACTCTGATGTAAATTGTTGTAATAAGCAATGAAATGTTCTTCTGTTTGCATTTCGATTAGTCTTGTTCTCAAAGCAGACCGCCTTCTTGTTCAGTTTAGGCCAGCCAGGAAGTTCGGGTCGCTACAAGTTCGGCTAGAAGGAGGAGGCGATATGATGCAATTTTAATTTTTATACTTTGAACTAGCCTTATGAGTATACATTCAGACCATGCCCAAAATAGGGATAGTTGTCGACCCATTATTCCTCCTCCTCTTCATCCTTCTGCTCTAGATCTACAGCCTTTCTCTCTAATTTCACCGATTCCCATGGTTACTCCTCGCGCCTCCAACGTCATTGCTCGTCACCTTTATGTCATGCCTCAAGAGGCTATGTGGCTAGATCGTAATGAAAGGAAATTTTCCATTTGCCTGAAAAGATCAAGCTATGAGTTTCACCAAGGGCGTCCAGTTAAATTTACGGATTTCTCTTCTTTCCAGCTTGAGAAGCTTTTGTATCTACAAGCTTAGTACTCATCCTGCAGCACGATACCTTTGAGCACAAGTGATGTCCTCGTTGTATTCGTCTTTTGAATGTCTAGATGGCTACTGATTTCGATGAGGGAACCAAATTGATTAGGTCAGAGGTTGAGGGAACTCCGATGGAGTTTTCAGACAACGACCTAGCTCAGATCTTGGGTATATCCATGGTCGGTGCATATTTGGATACTATAGTGATGGATGATCGTCGGTTTTTTGATCACAACTTTCTTGATGAGATCGGCGTTTGGAATGTTGGCAATATACATCCTATCGTTCATCTAGTTGTGCTTAGTTGTGTGTATCCTTCAACACAACATCGTTCCTAAGACAGAAAGCCTCGGTCAGATACACCTCTCAGTGCGAAAGGCCACTTATGTTACATTGGGCGGCATAGCCGTCAATCAGGCCGGAGAACTAATGATCCATTATGTTGAACCTCCAGTCGACACTTCGAGGACTCATTTTCCCTATAACTACCTCCTCACCAGTGTCTTCCGACATTTTTAAATGAACCTTGCTATGGAAACGGTGATCAAAAAGACCCCTGCGTCCATAGATTGTGCCACCCTTTGGAGGATAGATATTCGATTGCCTCCGGCTTTGGCTCTAACGCTAGCATCTCCCGCACTAGTTCAGCCTTAGTGCAGCTAGATGCATCAGGCCATGAGATTATTGAGCTTTCCGCTCTTTGCGAGATTCAGGCAGAGCTTCGTGAGGTCCATAGGGAGCAAAGTCGACTAGCGCACAAAATAGGTTCCATTTCCTCTCTACTCTATTCTTAGCGAGAAGTGTGGCATTGGAGCGAGTTCCAGCTGTGGAGCTCGACTTTCTCCTAGCCTATAGGCAGTTTCTTTCAGAGTTTGTTGTATCTTTCCCTTTCCAGCATTTGTTTCCTTATTGTGGTAGGTGTGTGTTTGTACTGATATTATCTACATTGTAAGTCATGTCTTTTGAAAACATTGTATATGTTATTCGCACTTGTTTATGATTTGAACCAAAAGGGAGTTTCATAATTAAAATCTAACTAGCGGTAACTTGAAAGCTGGAAATTTTTTATTCTTTGAGTTGTAAATTTTAGCGAAGGACGAGTTATGTATTATTTTTTCATGGATAATTATTTTTTATTGTTCCTTAAACGTTAAAATTAATTTTCAGGTATTGGCATTCTTCGGAATGTCCAACTTTTAGGTAGAATTTGTTTGGATCGATTTACGCACTTTCGCATAACCGACTTCTGTCTATGGTGAATTGTGACCAGTATTATTTAATTTTTGGGAAATATTTTTGAAAACATTCTTCCAATGTCACTAAAAATAAATGAAAATGAATTTTTAAATTTAAATTTTTAAACCAAGTTTTTGTTTATAAAAGAAGGTGAGCATTTGCATATTTTGAACTGTTTTTCCTAAAATGAACATAAAATTTTAAGTAGTAAAAGTTTATTTTTTTGGAAATTGCAACTTTTAGGCCACACGTAAAGTGTACGGAAGATGATTAGAAATTTGTTTTGTGGTTTTAGAGGTGCGATAAGGTCGGCAATACGTCTAAACATTAATGGTAACAAGGGAAAAAATTGTTTTAGCTTTGGAAATGTTATTTCTTTACTTCCCTAATGTCACCAGTGAGTTGTTATTTAACTCATGTACATTTTAAAGCTAGTTTTTTTTTGGCAAAGCCAACCAGTTTTTATAGTGGACCGTACCACTTTTTCATTATAGCAAGTAATGAGTACAAAATAAGACAGGAGATAAGCAACTCGCTTATCTACTACAGACATACTAACACAATTACGATAGAATAACTGTAATCAAGCACCACGCAGGGTGTGATCAGCTACTATACAAATACATTCAGATACATAATACCCAGAATATTACAAGACTAAATATATCTCAAAGGGCAGATGCGTGAAGACTTCAAATACTTGCAAACCAGCAGCAGCGCAAGTTGAAACAGATTACTTTATAAAACCAAGCCAGAAGGAGAAAAGAGGCATACACCAGCAAAAATGGAAATCTGATATACCAAGCAGAAACAGGAAGCAGCTAGAACTTCAAGCACAAGAACATATGCAGATGATTGAATAATTGCAGAAAATGAATGGTGCTAAGAAGGAAGCTGGAAGCAGAGTGAAGAATCACATTATACCAGTACTGGTGAGTATGGCAATCTCAAAATAAACAGAACTACAGGAATCCATTGGCATTCTTCATTATATACTTCCATTCAGATCTAGAAAAAAGAAGACAACCAAAACTCAGCTAAAAGACACCAACACCACCTAACTCCAAGACGACACACAAGGAATAATTGACACTGCTCACATACACCAAGACTCAAAACTACAGCCCCAACTCAAAAACCTAAACCAACAAAAATCCCAAGCCAAACCCAAACTAGCTAAAAAACTAGAGATCCAATAGCCTCAACGCAAAAACAAAACACAGAACCAAAAAGAACTACACAGATACGATCATCAGTGCCAAACCCGATCTATCTTATCAGACGTCTCCACTGCAATACAAACCCAAAAAATAAACCAATTACATACCAGATTCAGCAAACTATCATCCCCTTTTGAAGCAGCTTACTGTAAAAATGGAATGACAAAAGGGAAAGTCAGGCTAGCCAGGAGGAGGAGGAAACAACAAGACGCAATCAAGATAAGGCGGGACGAAAATCAAACGTAGACTATAAGGGGATAACCGAGCTTATGAGAAGCGGAAGCGGAGGACGGAGGCCAAAGATCTAAGACAGAGAAGATAACAGTGTGGAGGAAGGATAAGACGAGGGTACGGAGGGAAGATAGAAAGGTAAGCAGCGTCGATGCTGCCAGAAAGGAGATGGGGGAAGACAATGGCAAAGAAGCTGGGGAAGATTGATAGAAAGGGTACGGAGAGTCTAGATCTGAGGAGGAGCAAAATTAGTTCCACAAGGAGAAAGCTAGGTTAGGAGGAAGGCAGGAGGAAGATGCGACGAATGAATCAGAAGTGGAGGTGGTTAGAGAGGCGCGATAGGAAGGGAGGAAAGAAACATAAAGGAGGATCCGCCGGCCCTAGTCACCATTGAAGAAAAAATAATGCTCCTGATTAATGTGGTAAGAGTGTCAAAATTGTCCACTATAGGATGCTCCTTACGTAGTTTACTTGTATAAATTTTCAAGTATTTGGGGCATGCAAGGTTAAATTCCACTATAGGATGGAAAATAAAAAAAATTAATGTGGTAAGAGTGTCAAAATTGTCCATTGAAATTTCTTTTTCTGACATAGGATAAATCAATTGAAAGCTATTTTAGATGCATTATTACTTTGGATGTTAGGAATGGAATGCAAAATTGATTGCTTTATACTTCTATTTGTAGTCATGTGAAGGTTTTAGATGAAAAATATTTTTCAAAAAGTTGTATACATATAGAACTGCCAGTATACATTAGGATGTTTGCATCATTTTTAGAAATGTTTTAAAAAAAAGTGCATATATGAGGATACGATTTAGAATCTCAGGAAAATAATGACAAGGACAATCGACCTTAATAATTTATCCACAAGGACACACGCTTAAAAATTTATCCAAAAGGACATAACCCTAAAAATTTCCGTCGCTCATTCTTCTCTTTCGATTTCGCACAACGAAATCAGCAAATCAAAATTAACAAAATCATCTCAACTGGAAATCGAATGAAAACAAATCTGCGGCATCTCTTGCAGTCGAACATCGAAAATCAATCGAAACAGCAAAATTCGGCATGAAATCGATCTCAGAAATCAACCTCGACTGAATTTTTTCTTATTGCTATAATCGTTATAATTTAGTGTTCATTTCTGCCGATTAGGTTTTTTTATTTCGCAAGGTGATTCATGGTTTTTTTATATTCTTCAATTTTAATGATCGGCTATTCAGCATTTGGGTATCAATTTATATTTTTTTAGGTGTCGTTTTTGCTTATTTAACACTGTTTTATATTTGTTTGTTGGGTTTTTAATGTTGTATTTATTTTGTAGTTGTATTGTTGCATTATCTATGTATTACAATCGAACTTATTTCATTATAATCAACCAAACTATGATGTAACTTTTTTTGCATTAGTTTGAGTTTTAAAATAGTTGAGCAGTTTTTAGGTATCAGTTTGCTATTTTTTTAGGTATCAGTTTTCTTGTATTAATAGTGTTATGCTGTTTTGTTTATAGTTTTGGTGCTATTTTACTTTTGCTCTTGTACTGCTGCATCAGTTTTGCTACTCAAACGAATTTATTTCATTTTAAACAATCAAATTGTGATTCAAACATTTTCTGTATTACTTTTGTCATTAAATATTATAGTAGTTTTTAGGTATCAGTTTTATATTTTTAAGGTGTCAGTTATATGGCTTACTGCATGAGAACTGTGGCAAGTAGGTAGATTTGTGTTGTTTGCTTTGGTAATTGACTTTTTTTGATACACAACCTTAATTCTAACTGATACCCACTGATAAAAAAACACCCACCTACTCAATTCAAATCTCACAAAAATAATATTTATTCTCAATAATACCTATTGATTAAAAAAATGATAGCAATCAATTCAATCCAATTATCACAAAAATGAGATTATTCTTAGTAATACACAATAATACCCACTTGTATCATACGATACCTACAATGATACATAACTGATTTAATAGGATACATTGTTTTCCTACACAATCTAAGTACATAAAACACTATTCCCCATTCCAAGCATGCATTCATGCATTTACTTTTACTTGTACTCAATCCTATCTTGAATTCATGTAAATTCCAGCAGCATGCAGTATCTGCAGATATTTCATACATAATCAAAACTTATACCAACATAATACTGTAAATTCAACTAGAAAATATAAAACTGGTACCTAAAAAAATATAAAACTGATACCTAGAAACTACTATGATGTAAATTCAACTAGAAAATATAAAACTGATACCTAAAAAATATAAAACTGATACCAAGAAACTACTATGATGTAAATTCAACTAGAAAATATAAAACAGATACATAAAAAATATAAAACTGATACCTAAAAACTGCTATGATGTAAATTCAATTAGAAAATATAAAGCTGATACCTAAAAAAAATATAAAACTGATACCTAAAAACTGCTACGATTTAAATTCAACTAGAAAATATAAAGCTGATACCTAAACAAATATAGAACTGATACCTAAAAACTGCTATGATATTTTAAAGAAAAACTAATACAAAAAATGTTTACATCCCACTTTGATTGATTAAAATGACTTAATGCGATTGAGTTGCAAATCTAATGCAATAGTACAGGTGCAAAACTGATATAGCACCAAAATTATAAAGAGAAAAGCATAACACTGTTAATTCAGGAAAACTGATACTTTAAAAAATTGTAAACTGATACCTAAAAACTGCTGCTAAATTCACAATCACAAAAGGTATTTTCCGTCTCTCAACTCTGTCATTCATCTCGCTCGTTCGATTTTCTACGACGAATTCACGAAATCAAAAATCACGAAATCATCTTTACTGCCTACTGAATCAAAATCTACGGCACGTTCATTAATCAACGAAGCCGATTGAAATAATAAAATTAGGCAAATCGAATAAATTGAGAAGCTTGAACGATTCTGAAGATGATTGAACGAGAGAGATGTTTGAAGATCAAGTCATGAGAAAAAAAACAGTGCTAGAGAAAAATTGAACGAGAAAAAAATCACGCGAGATAGGAGCGACGAAGAAGAAACAGGGCACGTAATGTAGGGAATTAAAATATAATTAGTTTATTGTCCTTTTGGTTAAATTTTTAATGGGCGTCCTTATGAATAAAAAAGCCCTTAATTTTGTCCTTGTCATTAATTGTCAGGATAGATAGCTGCGAGTTCCATGTCTTAGTCAATGGTAAATTTTAAGAATGAAATTTCTTTTAAGGAAAGAAAAATGTAAAACTTCGAAATTTAATGTTAGTTAAATTAGTAATTTAATTAGGTTATACAAAATAAATTCGAAATGATGGAATTTGACTACAAAACTCACATTATTGCGTTCATAATGGAATTTCGATCAACTTTCATGTTTGGAGCTTCGCGAACAGAATCTTTATGAAAAAAATAATTGACGGAAAACAACTCAAATGATAATGGTAATTAAAAGTTATCATTTACTCGGTGCCTTCACTGAAGGAAGTTGACAGGAGCAGTCGACCTAGGGGTGGACAGGACAATAAACCACTAAGAGCAACATCTCCTCCAGTGGTGGCTAGAGTTAATGGATTATACTTTCATTTTGACAGATGGATTTTAATTAAATTCAATCAAACAGTTGTCAGTCATTTGAGCACCTATAAAAAAAGGCCAAACCTTCTATCTTTTGATCATATTTTCTTGAGTTAGCAACAAAGCTCTGCCATATTCATTTATTTAATTTCCTCCAAATTTTCTAAAATATACTAGTTTTGAAATCAATAACAAAGATTGAAGATAATGAATCCAGATTTAAGAGAAAGTATTGGTTCTTTTACAATTCTTTTCTAGATCAACAAATTTTAATATTCATACATATCCCCTTTTTATACATACTATAGATCTCGAAGAATTCGGAGATAAAAACCTAAAAGCTGTAATTCTGATTAGAGATTTGGAATGGCTTTTCAGGTGAGTGAAGAATCAAAATATCATTTATGATATCACATTTTTGTTTCATTGGTATAATTTAAATGTATATGCCTAATCCGATAATTTGAACTTATAGGCTTTCTTGTAAAATATTTAGACTTTGTATATATTTCTTTATGTACATTTTTGTAAATGTTTGCATCTAAGTATGGAAATCAGTCCCTGATAGCATTGAGATTATTGGTTGTTTAGTTCCAGATTTGTAAATATTGGCGTAATCATAAGATTTATGTAAATTATCCCTTTTTGTTTCAAATCCATTTGTGTTTTGGATTGTTTAAGGTTTTGTTTGATTTTTCGTAAAATAGCCCTTTTGTCCTTTTTACACATAAAGTCCATGTTAAAACTATAAGGAATGCATGAAATAAACAAAAGGAAGAAACATGTAAATCACGCATTTTACGCGTAATTTATATTATCTTTTTTAAATAAAATATTACTAATTCCTTCTAGTTTTGAATGTGCTTATATTTCCTTCTTTTAAATGTTTGAGGCAAAATTTACGGAAATTATAAGCAAAGGCTTTTAATGGAATTTTAAATCTCAGCAAGTCATAACATCGAAGCATTGTTCTATTTAGTAGTTAAATTAGAATGTAAATAAAAAATTAAGAAAATGTAAATAAATATAGAAATCTGCAAATAAGTATATAAGTATTAAGCATTCTCACATATACATACACACACACACACACACACACACACTGTATCCCCTAAAAGCATATAAGTATGCTATTTATTATTAATATTAGATAAACATTAACTGTAGTTTTGAATTTGAAATGCTCTCCATTACTTATGGGTATTAATTAATATTACCAGTAATAAATGAATAATTTGCGACTGTAACCGTTGTTTTAATGGGAAATAAATGTGGGAATTAATGATAGTGAATCATAAGAGGTCAGTTTAATGAAGATTTAATATTGCAACTCAAAATTAAGGGAAATCAATATAATAAACATGTACATATGTGTGTGTATGTGTACATACATATAATAAAGAACTAAAATAACTGATAGTAACTGATGTAATAAATGGGGGTTACAATAAATAGAAATAATGACATAAAAGGAGACTAACATATATGATATTTATTTGAATGTCCATTGCCTTAGGAAAAATGACCGTTATGGTCATTAATGGCATGTAACAGTTATGGTAATTAATTAATTAATTAATTAAATAGGAAATTGGGTAGTAATTACCAAAATTAATATTAAGTCTGGCAAATAATCTTAGAGTTATAAATCTTATCTTAAGACAATCTTATCTTATCTTTAGTATTTTGTTAGGAATAATATCTCTATTTAATATAAGATTAGTGGGTTAATGATGCGAGGTTAGTTGGGTTATTCGATAAAAGTTTACACTTTTCAACAGTCGGATATACGTGCAAATGATGTGAGATATCATTAACTATAAGAACCGGTGATAGAAATTATTATCGTAATGCGAAATATTCTTAGAGGTTTAATTTAAGTGTTGAGGTATTAAGTGATTGTAAGGCCCGTCTCCCTTTCGAAAGTAGAAACTCAAAGGATAACTTAAGTCATTGCTTGCTTAGGAATTATGGTCTTAAATGAGGTTCTCCTTTTGGGGTATTAAGTGATTGGATTTGTCCTTTTCTTTTAAATTAAGGGTAAAGTCACAAGGTTCATCCTTATCAGGTAATAAGTAATCAGACGCTCGCCTATTTCTAATAAGAAGTATTAAACAGCTAATTGGGTACGAGTTTGGTAATCTATGGAAGAGTCTGCTTCCTCTAGGTAGTAAATAACTGGGATGAAGTGCCCCTTGGGATATGGTAGTAAATGGCCGCTATGTTGGTACTATATGTCTGCCTATCTTGCGGAAAGTATTAAGTGGCTCAAGGGATTATCTACTAAGGTCAGCTAATAGTAACGAAGGGTTCGCTTGAGAATGGTCTTAAATAATAGTTAGTCGTCTTCCTATGCTATAAGCAATAAGTGACTGTTTACTGTCTCTCACCTTATGCGGGGTTAGGACAAGCATGAATGACGGAAGCTGTAAATTAGTTGTCAGGGGACGTAGTAGCTAGTGTCCTCTAATTTACAATAACATGTTAGCAAACCGCTTAGTAAGGTCTTAAGTGATCATAGAAATTCGCCTTTTATATTATGTTTTGAGTAAGGTCATAAGTGGCTGTAAACCTACCTCTTTTGGTTTAGTGAGGTATCAACTAGTTAGAAAGTCCGCCTTTAAGTTATTGGGTTATATAATGATTTAAAGGCTTCATACTTACATAAAAGTTATACCTTAGTTTATAACAATAATATATCTTTGAGAAATACTACCTCGGGTCTGGTAGTTAATCATTTTATGTAACATTGCAAGGTTAGGCTAGAATTACTAACCTTGTTAGGCATATATATATTTGGTGAAACCAAACAGAACACATTTGTATATTTTAGGCAACATATTACACTTTCATCTCATCAGAAATTATTATTCTGACCCCCTCCTCGATACAATTCTCAGCTTATCTTGGAAAAGACAGGTCTTTAGGAGTGTTCATGCTTGGTTTTCTGTCCTTGTTCTCTCATGCTCAGTATTAGTATGGCGATTCACTATTAAGGTATTTGCTATAGTCCATACTAGTTATCCAATCTTGTTTCCACTGTGAGTTTAGTTTTATTGTACTCTGATTATACTCTTTCTCATTATTTGCAAGTTCCTTATAAGCATAATCACTAACCAGCGTTTGATGTAAAACATATTTAGTTGTCCACAGTTACGACAACATGCATTTCAAAAGGACTGTCATTCTTGGATAAAGAGAAAATAATATTAATTCTCATAGAATTCCTCAAAAATACTAATTCGTGTCATTCTTTAATCTGATGTGACTTTAAAAGTTCTTAAAAATCACCAGTTCCTCCAAAACAAAATCCAGCAAAATTAAGTTAATAACTTGAAGCTTTCTTCAATATATCATTCAAATAATTTTCACTGCGAACAACACCAAAACACAAAAATCCACTAAAAGATGAACAACGAAGAAGATTAGTTGAAATCAAAATAGAACCATCAACATAATTTTTCAATAAAGAATCCTTAGTCTTAACAGTCAAAGGAAAGAATACGATGTTTTTACATAATAGAAAATAGAATATATTTTGAACATTAAAAATATCTCCAAAAATCAATGTCAACCACAATAAATTTATTTTTAAATGCATGTGAAATCCCGATGGACAAAGGAGTAATTTGGGACCAATTACATTAAATTTCATTCTTTAAACTGTAGAAAAAACAATCAATAAACAATCAAGTGTCGTTAAGGACCGCGTCATTATAACATCGGTGTGGGTTCGAAATCTAGAATGGCATGCTAAGAGCTTTCCATATGTATACGTTAAGATCAGCCATTTATGTGTTGCTCGCGGACCGAGCTAGGTGCACTAATGGAGTTTTATGACTCCGGTCGGTTTCTCCCCTGAACAAATTCAAAAAAAGTGCAAAAAAGTATTATTATTATCAACAAACACAACAAGAAGTCTATCGCTGTCATTGCAAAAAACAATGAATTTTTTTCTTTAGGTTGTCATTTTATTCTAAAACAATATTAATTTCTTTACACAACAAAAACATAAAAACAAATGGATATAGGATAAATATTAAAACAAAAGCTACAAACACTAAAATTGATACTATAACTGATCTGTACATTAATATTGAAATTGAAACTTAATTAATTTCATAACATGTACGTGTTTGCATTATATTTTCAGATAGTCTAATGAATATACGTCACTAAACTAAAATCAAATATCACTAAACTAAAATCAAATAACAAGTAATTTAAAACACACAAAGAAAAATAAACATGCACAAAAAAGGAAAAAACATAAGGTACTCGCTATTTTTCGAAATTTATCATAGCATATTGCGAAAATTAACATAGCAATTAAGTTGAATTTCAATTTACCGTCGAAAAAGAAAAATAGCATAAATAAAAGAATCAAAAACTAATAGAAAATAGTGTCAAAACAAAATGAGAAACCATACCTAAATCTAAAAATGACCATGCCGATGAAGAAGCTAGGGTTGTGGCAAAAAATATTTTCGCTTAAGAGCATAAAGCGATCAAAATAAGGATAAATTTTTTAATGTGTAAACCTGGAAGAAAAAGAAAAAATAAAACAAGCATGAAGTCATTAGGATTCGAATGGTAATTTGAATTTTTTTTGTTACTCAAGTGAAAATATCAGTGAGCTATCCTAGGTTCTTAAAAGAGCCTATCAATTTGTTCTTAAGCATGCTTTCTAGATAAATATTTAACCAAAAGTTATAAAGCTGCGGAGTCACTGTTAATTACAAATGTCGCTAAATTGTCTAGCGCTATATATATTTGAAACCACAAACATTTTTTACGAATAATGTTGTCGTTGTCAACTGGCAACATATTTGCTGCTAATTTTTCGATTTCTTATATATATGTTATTATTGTTGCAAAATCTTTCATGATGGCTATAATCATTGAAACACCAACTGTTGATAAAACTGAACTAACGTTATAATATATATTAGTAGTAAAAGTGAATGTGCTTTTTTATTTTCCGTTCAGTCCATTATCGTGGAATAAATCTAATACCAAGCTTCAAGGTCCACGTATAAGAGCCTATGTAATGGAAATACAAGATAACTGCTGAAATCAATAAATAGGACTCTTCTTTCTTCTCTCTGAAGGTTTCTACTTTTATATGTTTCCTTCCTATTTACAGCATGTTGTCAGCACAATCTCTAAACAAAAATTATATTATATATCTCGAGTCATGATAATCTAGGAAATCAAATCTTCTATTTTTTTAGATTTAATTATAGATCTCAAAATGGTAAGCTTGTTTTATGTAACAACCCGCATTTTCGGAACCAATTTAAAATTTTAATTTAACCTATTTTAAGTAATTTATGAATATAAATTGGTTATTTTTGCTAAATAAAATTTGTGAATAATTCTAAAATTATTATTTATAGTTTATTTGACTTAAAATAAACTCAGTAAAATTATTAAATTGATTTATAAGCATTATTTTTAAATTTTTGAAAATTAGATTTTAAAAATCAACGCATAGCCCTTAAAAAGTGAAATTTTGCATATGAGCTGGGAATTCGACAAAATAATTTTTTTGGGAATCATAATGACAAATCATTGTTGGGCTCCAAAGTGCGCATCAAATGGAGTCAGTATGTGGCCAGCGAATCAAAACCGTTTGTTTAAAAACAAGCAGTCATTTTACAAAGGAACATTATTGATACGATCTCGGAATTTGTTTCCACTTTTTTTCTGGATTGGGATCATCAAATAATGGTTAAATACTAAAGGGCATAATTTTTGAAGTTAGCGTTTGGGCATACAAGAAGAAAAGGTACACTAAAATCACAATTTTGAAACTAATTTGAGCAATTTTACAAAGGAACATTATTCAGACGACCTCGGAATTCGATTCTACTTTTTTTCTGGATTCGTATCATTGAATAATGTTGAGATTCTAAGTTCCGTGATTTTTAGAATCAGTATGTGGCCGAGCATGATTTTACAGTAGAAAAATAATCACTATTTTGGCTTTAAAAATTGCTGTTTGTGCAACGGACTCAGAATTTGACGAAACTAGTTTCGTTGGGTCCGTAATGTCAGAGTGCTGCATGTCAATTTTCATTAAAAAGGGGATCCGTAGGTGAGCACACAGATTTTTTAAACGATGAAAATGAGTGATATTTGAGTATAGAAAAATATATATAAAAAAAATCCTCCACTATATAATATCCTTTTCACTTCCTTAACCTAATCCCATTTCTAAAAATCACGTTGCCTCCCCTCTTTTAATTCCAATGTGAGTCTCCCCCTTTTAAAAATCAAAATCGAATGAAATCAAATCCTAAAAAATCGTGGAATAAATATATTTGAGTTCGTAGCGAGCTCCTCTTCAATCTCATACCAAATTCCAGGTGTTCAAATCAATTTTTGCTGCTATCTATTTTTCTAGCGTCGGTTTATGCGGGCTAGGGCTCGAGTTTTTGTGATTTTGGTACCCCGATGCATGAAATGAAGTATGTAGTTGAGTTTGTGGCAAGAAATGAAGCTTGTATGCAAAGTTTGGTGACAAAAAGTTGCGCAACTTGGTAGGGGCAGCGGGATATCTGGCTATTAACGCGATTTTGGGTGGAGTGTTTGATTTTGGGTTGATGGTGTTGAGGATGTAGAGGTTGCAGAGAGATGAATGTTGGTGAAAACGGTTTGCAAAAGCATTTAGAAACGAAGGAGATATGGAAGAAGGAAGTTGAGGCAATGGTGCATGAAAGAGGGCTGTTGTGTACGTCATTTTTTGGGGGAGGAAGAAGATTATAGGAGTGATTAGCAAAAAATTAAGGTTAATTAATTACATATTTTAATTATTAATGACTTATACGTACATGAAACTTGTAAAAAGCATAACTTTTTCATATGAACTCAGAAAACCAGTTGCGTTGGAACCGTATCGACGAGAGCTTCACAATAAAACTGATTTAGAGTGATTGGATGTTGTATGTGGACTGTGGAGCCGAAAAGGTCACATTCTTTCGCATAAAGATTTGGCGGAGTGGAAACGAAAGGTGAGAACTCTTTCTCACTCAACTATTTTTGTTCTATAATTATATCATCGGTTGCAGATGCGGCTAAGTAGCTCCTGACACTATTTCTTGCAAACCATGGATGATTTGGTGATTTGTGTATTGTGATTGTGATGATTAACATATTAAAATAATGTTAATGTTATTATGGGAATTTAAAGTTATAAATATCCATTTATAATTTAAAATAGTAAAATTGGAATAAATATTCATTTACAAGTCGGATGGCTTGTTTATATACACCTATTTATCTGATATTGATTGTGACAATAATTATTACACATAGCCCAACTGCACAAATAATAAACACTGTTTGTTGTTTGAAAACCCCACACGGGTATTATGATGATATTTGACATACACTAATCCCAATATTTAGTTGTATGTCAGTCGATGGGTTGACAGGCTGTGATGAACGTTATTTATTTATTTTAACGCTTATACAGTTGTAAATTACACTTTGGATGATGTATGAGTGTGTAATGATTATTTATCATTATTGTTGAATACATGCGATGTATGGAATTTATATAACCGAAATTATATGGTAATTGATTGAGTCGCATTCCGATTCAGAAATAAATAATATTTTAAAGTAATGAATATTCTATATAAAATATTCATGTGTCGAATAAAATGTTTGAACAATAAAAATATCATTTTTATTCAATGTATAAACTGTATAAAATATTCATGTGTTGTATAAAATGTTTGAACAATAAAAATATCAATTTTATTGAATGTATAAACTATGTAAAATATTCATGTGTTGAATAAAATGTTTGAACAATAAAAATATCATTTTTATTAAATGTATAAACTAAATAAAATATTCATGTGTTCAATAAAATATTTGAACAATAAAAATATCATTTTTATTGAATGTACAAACTGTATAAAATATTCATGTGTTGAATAAAATGTTTGAACAATACAAATAGTTATGTAGTTAAACGTTATTTTAACCCGAACATGTTTATCGATCAATTTTATTTATTTTATAATGAATATCGAAAAGAATTGATTTCAAAATCGAATATTTTGAAAATATTATCATTCTAATATGATAAAGATATAGAATATTCAATTTTGATTTAAAATTGAAAATGGAGTTGAAATCGTTTTAAAACGAATTTATAAATATTTTACAAGTTACATTTTAAATGGAAATCGATGATATATATATATATATATATAATGGCTTGAATAGAACGCGCTGCGCAGCGACCGTTCGCAAATTTGGCCCGTTAACTTCAAATTGATGTAATGGGAGATCCGATCGTCGGATTATCCTACAACTAGAACCATTGGGTTCGTATCGAAATGAACTTTCCAATGAATATAAAATATTTTAAATACAATGGTTAGATTTGGAAATATGTCTAAATCAAATTCAAAAAAGGTCGTTATGGATGCAGTTCGATGCCCGTTATTGCAAACCGACTATAAAGGCCTTAATAAAATTATTAAAAATATAGAAAAATTATGTAAAATCATAATAAGTGATTTGGAAAGATTTTGGATGAAAAATTCCATACTTGAAAAGATGAAAATATTTTTTTTATCGAAATGAACTAGTTATTAACTAAAATAAAAATCCAATGCTTTTAAATAAAAAAATTGGATTTTGGGTTTGTCGTGAATGGTGTCTTCAATAACACTATTCTTAAACCCAGTTGAGAAAAGAACAAATCTTTTAATTAAGATTTAGAAAAGTTTACCAATTAATTAATATTTAAGTGGAATGAATTAAAATTGGAGTTTTGGGTTTATCGTGAACAATGTTTTAAATAACATTTGTTCTTTAACCCAATTAACAATGAAGTTATGATTTGGAATTTGTAAATCTTTTTATTTAGATTTAATTGAAATTTTCCAAAGTGAAGTTTTCCAATTTAATATATTGAATTGGAATTAAATGGAATTCGATTTAATAATCGGGATGAGCTTCTGTGAATGAAAACCATAACTATTTATAGAATTTAGAAGGCCTTGCTACTATTCCATTTATAGTATTGGTCTGATACGGGAATTTATATCGACTATGTAACGGCCCGCGAATCCGTACTATTTGAGTTGACTACATACATCACACATCCATCCCAAATTGCACAGAAATACGAATCATTATTAGAAAGAAGTTAGAGGATGAGAAATAGAACGAAAGAAATATTAGAATAGAAGAAAACGAAGATCACAAACTCACAGCGGAATGAATAAAATATATTATATAACATAACTTTTTGAAATACAAATCAGTAACTTTATATACATACCATCATCAGAGCACAACAGTTATTCGTGGAACAGTTATAAACACCTGTTTCCAGATACAACATAGTACACAGCGGAAATATGATAGTCTATAGCTAACTGGTGAAGCCTCCTGCTTCCAGCTCTTCCAAGTGAATCTAAAAAATCCCGACAACTTGACTGCCCGTACAAATTTGGGCACCCAAGAGTTTAGGGAAAACAAAAACAAAATAAACTCTGGGTCAGTCAAGGGACTGGTGTGAGTAAACTCCAACGATTTGTTTAACTTTCAAAATCCTTTCAAAAGAAAGGATAATAGTAAGACCAGCCCACACATAAACGTGGACGGTTTTTACCTTACTATAACCCAAAACACTTTGATACGAAAATTCAGTGATATTATAATAGTGTCTAAATCAAATAAATAACAATCTAGCGGAATGCTTGCATCTCACGCTCCATATATAATATAAAATGAAAAACCGCAGGGCTCTTATTGGAGATTGGATTTCCAACATGATAAGGTATGGAACCACTTGCCGATAATGTATCTCTAGAGGGGAATACACTGGGTTCAACAAGAACATATTGCAACCCGGCCCACACATGACCGACCACTCATTTCGCTTGAGTGTATCGAATGTATATCACCAACGGTTGGGATCAGCAGCCGTTTCCCGAAAAGGGGTAGCATCCATAGATTAAAGAAGTAAAAGGAATTTCTCTAGATAGGTGATTATACACCCTAATGGGAGCGACCCACATAGCCATGCTACCTGCCCGATTTTTTTCATTTCCCGGTTGTTGAGGCCTGAGGCTACGATTACTTATCATTCCTTGATAGCATAATCACTTTGAATGCCACATTATCAGACCCGTTAATCACTAATTGATTTGCACAAATACATTCTGTATATTATGCTAAGAGAATAAATTCTCGGCCACCATATATATTTATACAGACCAACATATTCGATCATTGGAAATACTTTGTCTGACATTCGTCCATATACGTTCGTTCTGGGATTGCACGAAACCGAAGGCACAATTTCCATTAATAGAAAAGTCCTTGCTCTTTACTCCATCTTCAATTATCTTCATATAATCTAATTCGCAACTTTACTGCCAATACGGAGTGGTTCACGGATAATAATCCAGCCGGTCTCTCCATATTGACAACGATATTGGCAAATACTTCAATAGTCGGTTATTTAACTATCGAAGAAAAACATACATCCATTCAAAGCATCAACAAATCACTGGGCCATTTAATTGATATTTCATTCATTAATTAAATCACTACTCCATTTCCTTATAAATATTTGTTAGCTAAATATTTTCAACAATCATCTTGGCCCTTTTCGCTATTTGGAAAACATTTACGTATATCGCCTCCTTTAATTTTCTATACGTAGAAAATATCTTCTATTTATAACTGGAAAACATTCCGATTACTTATCTCTTTCACGCCCGCTTATTTCTACACTCAAGAAATATTTATTTATTAGATTTCCAAAATTCCACTTCCTTGGGTTAAAACGAATGTTATATAAAACATCGTTACAACGACCCAAAACACTGCATTCAACTAACTCTTATTCAAACATTTCTGTTCGAGACTGGATGTTGCTATTTATCGGTTAAAAACGAAATCAATCTAGTTGGGGTATAACTACCTCTCAGACCTTGACTGAAAATATCCTTAACTTCAAAACGGACAAGACAACTTACCTCGAATGATCCACATCATATAAAGCCAATTATTCATTTTTAAACCCGTATACGTTTCGCTTTCTAATTTTATCAGATTTAATTATAGATCTCCTTTTTGTTTATAATATTCTATTTCCAAGTTCGTTTCCTTATCGAATTCTAGATGTATCGATACATTGATTTCTAACTATCAAAATTTCTTAAAAATATTCTAACTCCTTAAATTCCAGGAAAATTTCGCCATAACCTCCTTTGTACCGGTCGATAGTTCAAACCTTAACTCTCCTCTCTAGGCCTTTTCCATTCAAAAAGAAAATCAAAAAGCCAAGTGGCTTGCCGATTTGGTGCATAAAACCTCATATGGAATTTAATCATGTACCTTTTTGTTGGGCACACAAATTATAATCCTCATATACTTCATTCCATACCCGTCTAACACATGTTCACCTGTTTTCAATTCAATTCAACTCAATCCAATCGTTTGAATTCAGTTTCGCCCATTTATTCTTTAATTAGCTTCTTAGCCTATTTCACTTGTTATTTGAACGTATCATGTTCGTATGTATTTTAATTTGCTTATAAATCAATTGAATCCCATTTTCATTTCAGGTTTCATATTCGATTTCGAATATGAAATGCACAAGTCTCATTTACTTATCAAAAGAAATAACTCGATCTAAAATTCAGTTAACAAATTATTCTTCCACTTAGTTAATTCTATTCAAAAATAAATAACTGATTTTCTTTCAAAAATCAATCCATTTACCCCACTCGAGTTCATATTTATTTTATAACTCAAGTCCAGATTTTTCAAACGGAAATTCGGATTTTATTTGCTTGGAAATCCTTATATTTATTTATATAAACCATTATGGTTTTTAAACGATTTTGGCGCCGCTTTTCTAAAAATTTGATTTTGACATAACTCAAAATCTATCAGACGAAATCCAGATTTTTCACTTTCATTCGAAAATTATTATTCAACCGGTCCTGACGATTCTTGTTTCAAAGAATTCCGACATAATTTGAATTTTATATAATTGAAGTTCGAAACACCAAATTACGGACTACCGCGCTGTGGCTAGTTCGTTCTAATTATATATATATACACACACGTTTAAACTTCGTTTATAATAAAATTTCAACTCCATTATAATATATTTTATTATATATTAAACCAATTTTCCAAATTCAACTTAATAATTCTGATTATCCCACATCGCCCATTTATTTCGTATCTCCATTATAAATTTATTTATAATTCAATCCTCTATATTAAATTCTAATTCCTTTATAAATAAATTATTTATAAATTAAACTTCCTTATTTCATATATTAAAACAAGTTTTCTATTTCAACTTCCATTTGAAATCCAACTCCTTTTATATTCTGAATTCCAAAATAAAAACCAATGTTGCCTTTTGGAAACGGTTTCAAATTATATTTTAAATTCAAATTTGAATTTAAAATTACAAAATATCTCCAGATAATTAGTTCACTGTATTTATAAACATTGTTTATAAATTTACTTATTTTACAAATTTTAACAAGTTCCATTTCGAAATCTATTTAAACCAAAATCTTATTTTGGAATATTTCTATTTATAATAACTTATATATATAACACCCAATTTATTTTCATATTCAATTTAACTTCTATTTAAATAAATTCGAATTAATCGAATTCAAATCATAAATCCTTACAGATTTATTTTAGTTCAATTTATGTTCTGAACATCAGAATTAATTCCATCATTTATTTCTTTAAAATGATTTCCCTATTTCTATTTTTAAATTCACTTTTTAATTTAAATATTCAAATTATCGAATGATAATTTTCCACTTTATTTATAAACCTTGTTTATAAATTCATTCCAATTCTCTACACTATTTAATTTATAAACAACGTTTATAAATTCAACACTTGTTTTATTTATTCAAAACAAGTTGATATCTTTAACCCATTCTAAATTCAATCTATTTTTGAAAAATAGATTTCCCTTTTTATCTCAAAATTCCTTTCACGATATTTTTATAAATCAACATTTAGACCCGGTGATATTCAAGACAATCAGAACACCCGATTACCAATCATAAGATTTCTAACACATAATATACGACAATATATATGGAACAAACAAATAATAATATTATTTTTGAGTAATCCAGTTAGATCCCTCCAACCTATTTTCCTGCATCCACAGATGTTAGTCACATAAATAATACCCATCCTGCTTCGAGGCAAGATATCGCGGTATGAAGGTCATCCACTATCATAGCGTGGGGCGTATAGGGTCATCCGCTAATGATACTGCGGGCATCCGCTAATGGTACTACGGGAACTATCCAATCACCAATATATATATAATAACCACAAACACCAATCCTAGATAACTAATATACATATTTAATAATAGCCATAGTAATATTTTAATGCAACCAACAACCATCAAACAATTATTTTAACGAATAAAATAATTCGAAATAAAAATGAGTGAGATTTACTCACCTTGTCTTTTATTTGCGATCCGTTCCAATTTTGAATCTAAGACGATCGTTCGGACTAAACTGAAAATTCAACTGATTTTGAGAAGTCCTTCCCGCTATGACCCCAACTTGACTAGTCTCGCGAAATTTGACCCTATAACAATTTAAATTTCCCTTTACTATATTTTATTTCCATGATCCATATTCGTAATTAACTTTGTAACTGCCAATTTGAATTTGAAGTAATCGGTTTTTCATTTGGTTCTAATACCACATGAATAAAATTCCAAACTGATTAAAGAGTATTCATTAATTCGCTAATTATTTAATTAACAAATAAATTACCTTATGATCTTTTTAACAACTAAAACTGGCCCTGCAGTCCTATGCTTCTTCAAACAGATCTGAACCCTCCAATTACCCACAGTAATTCGAACTCCACCATCACAAACCCAACTTCATATCTCATTCCTACTGCCAATTTCGTCGAGCCACGCAAAACATCGGTCAGGAAAATAAAACTTCAATACAGAAGAATACAACTTCCTTCTTGCTAAAATCGAACAGAACCACACCCATAAACTACTGTCGCCTCTTTCCTTGGGTCACGACCTGAAGCATTTTGCATGGAAATCCGAAATCGCATCCATCACTAGTGAGCCGCACCTCACCCAACTCCACCTACTAGCAAATCTTCGACGTTGAAGTTCACAATCCCCATTGTACTGAAAAAAACTCCTTCGACATCATCACGACTTCCGTTCTTAATTCGCGAGCCTTTCTTCACACTCAGAGCTTCGAAATGACCTAGCCGCTGTTCGAAGATGAGATCCCCTCGAACGACGGTAGCTTTGAACCTCCTTCAACCCAAATCTCGTGCACCATCCTCCTTGACATTACACTCGACCTCACTGTTTTTATTTTGATCAATCGGGGACTTTCAATCGAACGCTCTAAAGCCTTAGATTGGAGATTTTCAATTAGCGGTTTGAACGATTCAATGTAAAATTGGAGATGCGACCCTTCCTTTTGATTTTTGGAATTTACTTCGATCTGTTTATTTTCAATAGAGTAGAAAAATGAAAAGGAACGGGGTCATCGCATTTATTAATAGATGGAGAATACTTGCGTATCAAGGAAGCAGGTTTGCATAAGGTACACTATATTAAATTGTGATTTGATTTAACATTAATACGATTTGATTTAGATTTAACTACGATTTGATTTAAAGAGATTTTGTTTCTTTTTAAATAGACACTGATTTGATTTCGAACCTATCCACAATCAAATATCTCGGGGTTCACAGTTAAAAATCGTGAACCGCTATTTTAGCGTACCGACCATCGTTCCAATGTAATAACATTATTCTGAATTGAACAGTATATATTCTGAAATTAATTTTGAACGTATATACTATATTAAATTAATATAATATAATTAAAATTCAAAACTAACCACTTTCTCGATAATAAATTATTATCATTATGAATTATATTCACATAGAATTTATATTTATTAGCTGAATTGTTTTGACTCAGTTTAAATCTCGAATTGAATTATTTTCATATTACGATAATTTAATATATTCGATATTAAATCAAAATCGATTATTAAATCGATAACTCAATATAAAAATCCATTTATATTATCAACTCAATATTTAAAACCGTATTAAATATTTAAAATAAACTATTCAAAAATCCGGGTCGTTACATTCTTCCCCCTTAAAAGAATTTCGTCGCCGAAATTACTAAGGTAGGAAAAATGGTACAAACTCGTTACTTTTCAAAATCTCACTTATGTTGAAGCTCAACATTTCACGTTTTACAAATTTAGTTCTACCAAAACTTTTGTTTTTTATTCATCTAATCCGACTGATCAATATATATTCACATCTCATTCATATTCCATTTGCACACATTTAAGTTCATTCAAATCGATTTTAATCATTTTATTCACATCGATCCATTTAACTATCTTAAGTTAAATTTTAATTCCTGGGTTTTTAATTCAAATTCTTTTGAAATCGCATAATATATACATATATTTATCATCCTTTCAAATTCAAAACATTTGAATTTTCCAAAATCAACTTGTTTTCTTTCAAACAAATTTCCAACAAAACTTTTCTAAGGTAGCAGTTCATCACTTAGAAACTCGAAAATGAACACTGATGATGTTGTAGTCATTATCAGAATTATTTTCCAGCCACTGAAGTGAGTTCAGTGCTTTAACACTTTCAAAATCCATTCAAAATGATTTTTATTCAAAAATCCTTTCAAAACAAAGCTATATTATTTTAATATACATCAGAAAATATTTTTCCAAACTCCCAGGATTTAAATTCTAGTTTGAATTCAATTTTAATTCATCTCATTTGTATATATTTCATTCTTATACAAATTCTGTTTGGTTATAAATAACCATTTAAATTTTATAATCTCATCTGATTATAATAATAACATCCAACACATCCATGTATTATAATTTCAAAGAATTATTCCTTTCTATATAAAAATAGAATTTTGGGTAAAATTATTCTATTTACCCACATTAAAACAATACCGCATCGAAATTTTCTTTTCAAGTATTTAGAAATTCCTATTGACTTTGTGGCGTCCCACGATTCGATCAGAATTCATAGACCACTCAACAGACTAACCAACACAATATAAAACAACTTTTATATCAATTTACAAATACGCTCTCTCGTATATATACACTCAACTCATTCTAGAGTACTATTGACCCTATCTCTAATGAGCACATCCCAACAAGCCTAGGTATTCACTCAACCTAAGCTCTGATACCAACTGTAACGGCCCGCGAATCCATACTATCTGAGTTGACTACATACATCACACGTCCAACCCAAATTGCATAGAAATACGAATCATTATTAGAAAGAAGTTAGAGGATGAGAAATAGAAAGAAAGAAATATTATAATAGAAGAAAATGAAGATCACAAACTCACAGCGGAACGAATAAAATATATTATATAACATAACTTTTTGAAATACAAATCATTAACTTTATATACATACCATCATCAGAGCACGACATTTATTCCTGGAACAGTTATAAGCACCAGTTTCTAGATACAACATAGTGCACAGCGGAAATATGATAGTCTATAGCTAATGGTGAAGCCTCCTGCTTCCAGCTCTTCCAAGCGAATCTGAAAAATCCTGACTACTTGACTGCCCGTACAAATTTGGGCACCCAAGAGTTTAGGGAACAAAAAACAAAATAAACTCTGGGTCAGTCATGGGACTGGTGTGATTAAACTCCAACCATTTGTTTAACTTTCAAAATCCTTTCAAAAGAAAGGATAATAGTAAGACCAGCCCACACATAAACATGGATGATTTTTACCTTACTATAACCCAAAACACTTTGATACGAAAATCCAGTGATATTATAATAGTGTCTATATCAAATAAATAACAATCTAGCGGAACGCTTGCGTCTCACGCTCCATATATAATATAAAATGAAAAACCACAAGGCGCTTATTGGAGATTGGATTTCCAACATGACAAGGTATGGAACCACCTGCCAATAATGTACCTCTAGAGGGGAATACACTGGGTTTAACAAGAACATCTTGCAACTTGGACCATACATGACCGACCACTTATTTCGCTTGAGTGTATCGAATGTATATCACCAACGGTTGGGATCAGCAACCGTTTCCTGAAAAGGGGCAGCATCGATAGATTAAAGAAGTAAAAGGAATTTCTCTAGATAGGTGATTATACACCTAATGGGAGCGACCCACATAGCCATGCTGCCTGCCCGATTTTTGTCATTTCCCGGTTGTTGAGGCCTGAGACTACGATTACTATCATTCCTTGATAGCACAATCACTTTGAATGCCACATTATCAGATTCGTTAATCACTAATTGATTTGCACAAATACATTCTTGATATTATGCTAAGAGAATAAATTCGTTGCCACCATATATATTTATACAGACCAACATATTCAATTATAGGAAATACTTTGTCAGACATTCGTCCATATACGTTCGTTCTGGGATTGAACGAAACCGAAGGCACAATTTCCATTAATAGAAAAAGTCCTTGCACTTTACTCCATCTTCAATTATCTTCATATAATCTGATTCACAACGTTACTGCCAATACGGAGTGGTTCACGGATTATAATCCAACCGGTCTCTCCATATTGACAACGATATTGGCAAATACTTCGATAGTCGGTTATTTAGCTATCGAAGAAAAACATACATCCATTCAAAGCATCAACAAATCACTGAGCCATTTAATTGATATTTCATTCATTAATTAAATCACTACTCCATTTCCTTATCAATATTTGTTAGCCAAATATTTTCAACAATCATCTTGGCCCATTTCACTATTTGGAAAACATTTACATGTATTGCCTCCTTTAATTTTCTATACGTAGAAAATATCTTCTATTTATAACTGGAAAACATTTCAATTATTTATCTATTTTACATCCACTCATTTCTACACTCAAGAAATATTTATTTATATATTTCCAAAATTCCACTTCCTTGGGTTAAAACGAATGTTATATAAAAAATCGTTATAACAACCCAAAACACTGCATTCAACTAACTCTTATTCAAACATTTCTCTTCGAGAATGGATTTTGATATTTATCGGTTAAAAATGAAATCAATCAAGTTGGGGTATAACTACCTCTCAGACCTTGACTGAAAACATCCTTAACTTCAAAACGGACAAGACCACTTACCTCGAATAATCCATATCATATAAAGCCAACTATTCATTTTTAAACCCGTATACGTTTCGCTTTCTAATTTTATCATATTTAATTATAGATCTCCTTTTTGTTTATAATATTCTATTTCCAAGTTTGTTTCCTTATCGAATTCTAGATATATCGATACATTGATTTCTAACTATCAAAATTTCTTAAAAATATTCTAACTCCTTAAATTTTCGGAAAATTTCGCCATAACCTCCTTTGTACCGGTCGATAGTTCAAAACTCAACTCGCCTCTCTAGGCCTTTTCCATTCAAAAATAAAATAAAAAGACAAGTGGCTTGCCGATTCGGTGCATAAAACCTCATATGGAATTTAAACATGTACCTTTTTATCGGGCACACAAATTATAATCTTCATATACTTCATTCCATACCTGTCTAACACATGTTCACCTGTTTTCAATTCAATTCAACTCAATCCAATCGTTTGAATTCAGTTTCGCCCATTTATTCTTTAATTAGCTTCTTAGCCTATTTCACTTGTTATTTGAACGTATCATGTTCGTATGTATTTTAGTTTGCTTATAAATCAATTGAATCCCATTTTCATTTTAGGTTTCATATTCGATTTCGAATATGAAATGTATAAGTCTCATTTACTTATCAAAAGAAATATCTCGATCTAAATTTCGATTAACAAATTATTCTTCCACTTAGTTAATTCTATTCAAAAATAAATAACTGATTTTCTTTCAAAAATATATCCATTTACCCCACTCGAGTTCATATTTATTTTATAACTCAAGTCCAGATTTTTCAAATGGAAATTCGGATTTTATTAGCTTAAAAATTCTTATATTTATTTATATAAACCATTATGGTTTTTAAACGATTTTGGTGCTGCTTTTCTGAAAATTTGATTTTGACATAACTCAAAATCTATCATACGAAATCCAGATTTTTCTCTTTCATTAGAAATTATTCAACCGGTCCTGACGATTCTTGTTTCAAAAAATTCCGACATAATTTGAATTCTATATACTCAATTGAAGTTCGAAACACCAAATTACGAACTACGGCTCTACGGCGAGTTTGTTTTAATTATATATATATATATAAACGTTTAAACTCCGTTTCTAATAAAATTTCAACTCCATTATAATATATTTTAATATATATTAAACCAATTTTCCAAATTCAACTTAATAATTCTGATTATCCCACATCGCCCATTTATTTCGTATCTCCATTATAAATTTGTTTATAATTCAATCCTCTATATTAAATTTTAATTCCTTATCAATAAATTATTTATAAATTCAAATTCCTTGTTTCATATATTAAAACAAGTTTTCCATTTCAACTTCCATTTGAAATCCAACTCCTTTTATATTCTGAATTCCAAAATAAAAACCGAAGTTGCCTTTTCGACATGACTTCAAATTATATTTTAAATTCATATTTGAATTTAAAATTACAAAATATCTCAAGATAATTAGTTCACTATATTTGTAAACATTATTTATAAATTTACTTGTTTTACAAATTCTAACAAGTTCCATTTCGAAATCTATTTAAACCAAAATCTTATTTTGGAATATTTCTATTTATAATAACTTATATATATATATAACACCCAATTTATTTTCATATTCAATTTAACTTCTATTTAAATAAATTCGAATTAATCGAATAATCATAAATCCTTACGGATTTATTTTAATTCAATTTATATTTTGAACATCAGAATAAATTCCATCGTTTATTTCTTTAAAACGATTTCCCCACTTCTATTTTTAAATTCACATTTTAATTTAAATATTCAAATTATCAAATGATAATTTTCCACTTTATTTATAAACCTTGTTTATAAATTCATTCCAATTCTCTACACTATTTAATTTATAAACAACGTTTATAAATTCAACACTTGTTTTATTTATTCAAAACAAGTTGATATCTTTAACCCATTCTAAATTCAAATCTATTTTTGAAAAATAGATTTCCCTTTTTATATCAAAATTCCTTTCACGATATTTTTATAAATCAACATTTAGACCCAGTGATATTTCAAACAACCAGAACACCCCATTACCAATCAAAGGATTTCTAACACATAATATACGGCAATATATATGAAACAAACAAATAATAATATTATTTTTGAGGAATCCAGTTGGATCCCTCCAACCTGTTTTCCTGCATCCACAGATGTTAGTCACATAAATAATACCCATCCTGCTTTGAGGCAGGATATCGCGGTATGAAGGTCATCCACTATCATAGCGTGGGGCGTATAAGGTCATCCGCTAATGATACAACGGGTATCTGCTAATGGTACTGCGGGAACTATCCAATCACCAATATATATATAATAACCACCAACACCAATCCTAGATAACTAATATATATATTTAATAATAGCCACAATAATATTTTAATGCAACCAACAACCATCATACAATTATTTTAATGAATAAAATAATTCGAAATAAAAATGAGTGAGATTTACTCACTGTGTCTTTTATTTGCTATCCGTTCCAATTTTGAATCTAAGACGATCGTTCGGACTAAACTGAAAATTCAACTGATTTTGAGAAGTCTTAAATCCATTCCAGAATTCCCGCTATGACCCCAACTTGACTAGTCTTGCAAAATTTGACCCTATAACAATTTAAATTTCCCTTTACTCTATTTTATTTTCATGATCCATATTCGTAATTAACTTTGTAACTGCCAAATTGAATTTGAAGTAATTGGTTTTTCATTTGGTTCTAATACCACATGAATAAACTTCCAAACTGATTAAAGAGTATTCATTAATTCGCTAATTAATTAATTAACAAATAAATTACCTTATGATATTTTTAACAACTAAAACTGGCCCTGCAGTCCTATGCTTCTTCAAACAGATCTGAACCCTCCAGTTACCCACAGTAATTCGAACTCCACCATCACAAACCCAACTTCATAACTCACTCCTACTGCCAATTTCGTCGAGCCACACAAAACATCGGTCAGGAAAATAAAACTTCAATACAGAAGAATACAACTTCCTCCTTGCTAAAATCGAACAGAACCACACCCATAAACTACTGTCGCCTCCTTCCTTGGGTCATGACCTGGAGCATTTTGCACGGAAATCCGAAATCGCATCCATCACTAGTGAGTCGCACCTCACCCAACTCCACCTGCTAGCAAATTTTCGACGTTGAAGTTCACAATCCCCATTGTAGTGGCCAAAAACTCCTTCGACATCATCGCGACTTCCGTTCTTAACTCGCGAGCCTTTCTTCACACTCAGAGCTTTGAAATGCCCTAGCCATTGTTTAAAGATGAGATCCCCTCGAACGACGGTAGCTTTGAACCTCCTTCCACCTAAATCTCGTGCGCCATCCTCCTTGACATTACACTCGACCTCGTGGTTTTGATTTTGATCAATCGGGGACTTTCAATCGAACGCTCTGAAGCCTTAGATTGGAGATTTTCAATTGGTGGTTTGAACGATTCAATGAAAAAGTGGAGATGCGACCCTTCATTTTGATTTTAGGAATTTACTTCGATCTATTTGTTTTCAACAGAGCAGAAAAATGAAAAGGAACGGGGTCAACGCGTTTATTAATAGATGGAGAATACTTGTGTATCAAGGAAGTAGGTTTGCATAAGGTACACTATATTAAATTGTGATTTGATTTAACATTAATACGATTTGATTTAGATTTAACTGCGATTTAATTTAAAGAGATTTTGTTTCTTTTTAAATAGATACTGATTTGATTTCGAACCTATACATAATCAAATATCTCGGGGTTCACAGTTAAAAATCGTGAACCGCTATTTTAGCATACCGACCGTCGTTCCAATGTAATAACGTTATTCTGAATTGAACAGTATATATTTTGAAATTAAATTTGAACGTATATACTATATTAAATTAATATAATATAATTAAAATTCAGAACTAACCACTTTCTCGTTAATAAATTATTATCATTATCGATTATATTCACATAGAATTTATATTTATTAGCTGAATTGTTTTGACTTAGTTTAAATCTCGAATTGAATTATTTTTCGTATTACGATAATTTAACATAATCGATATTAAATCGAAATCGATTATTAAATTGATAACTCAATGTAAAAATCCATTTATATTATCAACTCAATATTTAAAACCGTATTAAATATTTAAAATAAACTATTCAAAAATCCGGGTCGTTTCAGATTATATATTGATCTGTTTTCCGTGAAGATTCCATAGTTAATGGAAGATGATTTGGGTTTATCGTGAACTGTGTTTTAAATGGCATTGGTTCTTTAACCCAGTAAAAGACAGGAGTAATGTAATAACCCGGAAAATGTGAACCAATTTAAATTTTTTAAAATTGGTTATTACCAAAGAATTTGAATAATTGAAATAGCATATTTCAATAAAATAATGAATTGGGGCTAGTATGGCAGTTTGAAATTTTGAATACAAACTTTGTATGACTGTACCGGGTGGAAAATATAACGGATTTTAGCGAAACTGAAAAGATTTAAATCTGTTTATGAATACCTTTCTAACGAATCTGAAAAATCGAAGTTTCATAACAGGAATCAAAAGTTATGGCCAAATGAATTTTCAGAAAGGTCGCTATATAGCATATATAGCCCTTGAAAATTGATATTTTGCATATGACCTCGGAATTCGACGAAACCACTTTTGTTGGGTCCGGGATGTCAAACTATTGCTAGGTTTCAAATTTCATAATTTTTGAAGCTAGTATGTAGGCGGGGCAAAAGAAAATGTGATTGTTCAATTTCTGTTAAAATGGGTCGACCTAAAAATGGCCATTTTTCAAACGAGCTCAGAATTCGACGAAACCGGTTTTGTTGGGACCGTATCTTCAAAACAAAGCTAGATTTATTTTTCTGGAATTTTTCGATTCAATTTGTGGCCATGGCAAATTGAAATGTACGTTCAAATTAAATATTGAATGTTTTATATTTTAATTTGAAAAATAACTGACTGTAACAGTCGAAATGGCTAACGAAACATATCCCATTGTGTCCGAAATGGGGGTATTTAGCTAGGGGCGACAGTCGTTGGGTTCGGATTGGTGTTCGTTTGTAAAAACACTATTTAAAATTTTCTATAAATCCTCGGCCAATAGGATTTTTTCTTTCAAAAAAAAAAAACCATGGAAAACCCTAGCCGCCACCCTCCCATCGACGATTCACGTCGTTCAAACCTTCCCTCCCCTTTTTCGGCCGCCACCGCCACCTACATCCGACGCCACCACCACCACTCGACTCGCCTTCGCCCCCTCTTCACATCCGACCCCGACACGACCTCCACCATCACCTCCTCTGCCTAAATCGAAGCCAGGAAGTCATCGACTTCCCAGCGCCACCGCCGCTCCGATCTGCCACCGCACCCCCTCAAACCACCAGCGCCGTGAAGCCCTCGCCGTCCCCTTCCACGTCAGCACCCCCGATCGTCCCGACGTGCCACCGTTTTCGCGAAAATCCCAAACCTAGTTCTGAACGAAATATAAAGGTTCGACCTTTATTATTCTGAATTGAAAATAACACTTTTAAGTGTTGCAAAACTTTGAAAAATAATATCTTTTTCGTTCGTTAACGAAATTTGATGAAATAGGAGACACCGTGACCGCAAGGAGGCGCTCTACCATCTAGCAGAAGCCGCGGATTTTTCTGATCTTCCCACGATTGTTAGCACTACAAAAACCAATGTGAGGAATCTAAACTAAATTGTGTGAATGGAATCGCGTTGTATAAATTATATAAGCGAAGTGTAAATTATATACGCATTGTATACCTCATGTACATGTGTTGTATAAGTTATATTAGCGATGTATAAATTATACAAGCGTTGTATGAAACATATATGCTTTGAATTGAGTTGAAATGCAAGTGAATTATAGAAATATATATATATATACTCCCCTCGTCCACAGACCATGGACGATATTTATTGCTTGTGATTGACGTGATATTATATGGTATGACGAATGGTTGGAAATAATTGTTTGTGGTTGATATTGTGGTTGAAAAATACCTTTGTGGTTGAAAAATACCCTCTTGTGGTTGAAACAAATTAGAATAGGATTGTGGAATTGAAAATAAAACATGCCGCCTGCATGCGAACTAGATGCATGATCCCCATTGTCAAAAACCGCGAGGTTTTAAGATAGAGCGAGGAGCCGTACTAGGGACGGTCCCGGTTTTAACTACCCTGCCGTTATGCTGCCGAAATTTTCTGAAATATTCATGTGTTAGAATAATTTTCATTCGTTGAAATAAATCACATATGTTGAAACCAATATTCATGTGTTGAGTTGAAATTCATTCGTTGAATCGAAATTCATGTGTTGAATATTATTTGAATTTAAACAAATAGCTTTAGCAATAAAAATCACATTTTTATATATATTCAAACTATAGGAAATATTCATGTGTTGAGTTGAAATTCATTCGTTGAATCGAAATTCATGTGTTGAATATTATTTGAATTTAAACAAATAGCTTTAGCGATAAAAATCACATTTTTATATATATATAAACTATAGAGAATATTCATGTGTTGAGTTGAAATTCATTCGTTGAATCGAAATTCATGTGTTGAATATTATTTGAATTTAAAATAAAATGAATAGACAATAAAAACTACATCTTTATTGTGAATATGAAGTGTTAAAAACATCCACCTGTTGAATAAATATTTTTAAAGATAAAAATATTTCTTTTATCATGTATACGCTTTGATAAAAATACACACGTGTCGAAATAAATAATAGTTTGCTAGAAATATTATTATTAGCTTTGTTCTGCATATATATACATGTGTTGAACAGGGAAAATGGATTAGCTGCAGAGTAAAGAAATTATTTGCGTGCCCGACAAATAGGTAAGCCTTGATGAGTTGGCTGCGCAATTTTATTTTTATATCAACTCCTGTGAATGCCATTGGATGCGGAGTGCTGGTTATTCTGTGTGAAATAATAAACATCGCCATAGGATAGTAACAATTAATTTTGAACTACACTACATGGCATACTTCTTGACGATAGGCATACTTCATCATATTCCACATAAGCAATTGGAGCTTGTGTGACGAGGTGGAAGATTTACCATACGAGCGAGAGGCTTGTATGGCGATGATTATATACTACAGGTTGAACTGATGACTGATATGGACTATATAAAATATAACGATAAATTGCCAGATTAATAAAAACCCCACACGGGTCTGGAGTTGACAATAATCACGTCTCTCTCTAGTTATTAGATACGGCACATGGACTATTTATTTCCACACGGAACGGGGTGACGAGAATTTATTCTCTGGAGTTATTATCTATACACGCTCCCCCGTAAACACCAGAATATATCACTATAAATATGTGGATGCTTTTTAGGATTTATTGGGTACCTAACACGGCCCAATAAATTTCCAAACCCCTCCCCGTACAAAGGAGGTTATGGCGAAATTTTTCGAAATATTAAGGTGTTAGTGAAATATTTGAAGTGAAAACGAAGTTGAAATAAATGAATGAACTATATTTATATATATATATAAATATAATTAAAAGGAATCGAAGCCGTGCAATTCGTGTTTCGGAATCGCAATTTGAAACGATTAGTACGAGAAATCCGACCATCGGATCTTCCCGAAACCGCAACCGCTGGGTTCGCCTTGGAAATATCTTTCCAACGGCACCAACCTTGTAAAAATCCAACGGTTGGATTGTCCGGAATGTTTAATTCAAATCTGAAGAAAAACAGCGCTAGAATCGTTTATATTTATATATAAATATAAATATAATTTAATTAAATCGAATAACGACGCTGTAGTTCGAATTTTGAAACCGTAACTTCAAACGACTAGTGTGGAAGATCCGACCGTCGGATTTTCACGAAACTGGAACCGTTGTGTTCGCTTTGGGAATATCTTCCCACTGATATAGACTTTGTAGAAATCCAACGGTTAGATTTTCCGATATGTGTAAAACAAATTAGGGGAAAAACAGTGCCACGGCACGACCTGAAACGTCGTTAAATTAAATATGGCCATTTTTAAATAAATAAAAATGGCGAAAAATCGTTATAAAATATTATAAGCAACATAGATTGCAAATAAACCAATTGGGCTTGAATTGTTTGATATTTGATGGTTGTATGTGTTTGACGCGAAAATAACACTAAAGAACTGAAATATGGATGTCGAATAATATAACCATGGAAAGAATTGATTTAAATTCTAATTACGTGAATTATTTGAAAAGGCCGAGCTAACCCTCATTTCAAATAATTGATCGAGCGATTCGAATTGGAAAATGCACAGACGATTCAAGACCGACGATCTTCGTATCGGTTGGATGGGCGCTGCTGAGGTTCCTGACCGGAGTAGCTACCGGGAAGGAACGGAAGTAGTAGCCATTTGAACGTATGCGTGGATTGGACGGATATACGAGGAATTTGACGCCTTCGGTTTCGTTCAGACCCAGAATGGACTTGTAAATGGACTGTGTGTCTGACATTGGATTTTGTTCTATACTGATTGATCTCTGTTAAATATATATCTGTTTGGCGGCGGAGAATTTATTCTTTTGCTTAACGCCCTTCTCTGAGACGTACGAGCTCAGAGGTTATATATCGATGGAAATCGGTCGTATGGAGTGGATTGCCTATGTGGCATGCCAAGATGCTGTGATCAAGGCTTCTATTGCAAAGCAAAGTCTTGTGGATGATGATCAAAGCATGGTCTACGTGGCCTGGCTTTGTGTATAGCGTGGATTCGCGAGCCTCACACCTCGGTATGAGTTAAAAACGGGATACGGACCGCTGGGAGACCACGACGTTTCTTTCTAGCTATGGTGGTGTCAGTGACTGACCAACCCTGACATTTATATCTATTTTTCACCTTTGTGGTTGTTGGAATGCGAGGCGCCTCGATTATAGGTCTGTAAGGACCGGGAAACGAGTGTTCAGGAATAACTAATCCTCAAACGTAAGAGAGGACCGGCCCAGCCGAATCCAGGGTTACCCAGAGTGTGTAGTCCTGAGGCATTTGCTAGAATGTCTCGAAGCGGAGAGGAGCTTGCCTCTTGCCTCGACTCATGACGGAAATCTAATTTGCAATACGAAATAACGGACTCGATTATAGAACTAGTATGGCGACATAGTAGATGGTAGCTATGCCGCCTATGATTGATATTTATGATGCTATTCGTTTTTGAAACATATATGCACTAGTAATAATATCAAATGATTTTGCTTTACACGTATCAAGCATATTTGGCCACTATAAGGTAAAACTCTATCCTCCGGCTTGCGTTGCATTGTATGATGGGACTTGAGTTTTATAATGGCTTCATCCTTTTAAAAAGCATTGCGTTGTTTTAAAGAATTTACTTTGTTTTAAACGCACCAGCAATCACTGGAGAAAACCCGTTCCGCGAAAGTGGCGTGGTCCTATGATTTGCTTATTACTGTTGTTTAACTGTTAAATAGATTTCTCATACCAGTCCCCATGACTGACTCGTTGTTTGTTTCACCTTGCAAACGCGGGTGCCCTTATTTTCACACGAGCAGCCTAGTTCACAGGTGACAGGTTGTTTTTGGCTCTGCACTGTTGCATAGGGTGCATTTTGGCTCATGGCGAGGTTGACTTCACAGAGATGACTTTGACATTTTCCGCCATTATTGTACTTATATTATGATTCCGCCACAGGCGATGCAGACTGCTTTACTTTCAGTATTTATTCTCGTATGTATATGTACCGCCTTCGGCGATGTAGACTGATACCCTTATTATGTCTCACTGCGTGTATGTATTCTGCCTCTGGCGATGATGACTGATCACTTCCCTTTTATTTACTAAGTTTTATCCTATGCTATGCTATTCTGATGTTGTTACATGTTGTGATTCCGCTGTCATATCCATGTAAAATTATTCTATTTATTGTTTTTGCTATTATCTGTTCTCTGCTATGATGATTGATGTGTTATATTCCAATGATTATCCATAATACCGCCCCTCGGATTTTGGGATCGTCACAGTTGGTATCAGAGCTTTGGTTAACCTTAGTTCCGGGATCTAACACATTAAACACCTCGTCAGAATTGAATCAGTAGTGTTCTAAGGCGAGTAGCTCATTAGAGATAGGATTAGCAATGTCCTAAAATGAGCTAAGCAGATTAGCAAAACAATTTGATCAGTACATCATTACCTTTCCTTATGTTCCCCTGCTTTATCAAATATGAAAATTATCAAATCTGTGAGCTTGACTCTTTTCTTGCTTATACAGTACTCTCTCTGATGGCTACACGAGCAGCAGCAGCTAGAGGAGGCCGTGGAGGCCGAGCTGGAGTAGCAGGAGGACGGGGGAATATCCCCGTAGTTGAGGAAGGCCCTATTATTCATCCACCAGCACCCCAGGACTTTGAGCTAGACAGAGTAGCGAAGAGGTATAGGAACCTGGGGGGAAAACCCTTTTCTGGCCTTGGCACAGTGACAGAGGCTATTGCTTGGTTGAAGACCTGTGAAAAGATTTTTGAAGGCATGGGATTGGGGACCAACAACAAAGCACGACTAGGTATCTGGCTCTTACAAGAAGAAGCAGAGTTGTGGTGGGATGCCATCACCTCAGAAGATGCAGCAGGTACTGTCAGGACCTGGGAGCAATTCAAGACCATGTTCAACGAGAAGTTTGTACCTGAGCAGGCCTTAGAGAGGATGCGAGAGAAGTTTGCTAATCTCCAGCAGGGAGATCTCTCTATCCAAGATTACCTTAATAAATTCACACAGTTGTCGCGCTACGCTCCAGAGCTTATTATGACTAACAAAGCTAAGAACAAGAGGTTTATATTTGGGCTAAAGCGCAAGTACCATGATAGAGCCATGAGCAACATCAAACTCTCCTTCTCAGAATTGGTAGAAATGGCTTGCAATTATGAAGATATGGATGAAAGACACGCCAACCAAGACCGCGCCAAAAGCCAAGCTGGAAATAAGCGCAAGGCTTCAGCAGATCAGCCAGAGTCTAGCATTACAGCGGCCGCTACTCAGAAACCTGGAAAGATACCGAAGGGGAATTGCTACAACTGCGGGAAGCCAGGACATTTTTCTAATGTGTGCAAAGCCTCGAAGAAACCAAAGGCAAATCCAGACCACAGCTCAGCCGAATGCTACAACTGCCATAAGAAGGGGCACTATAGCAGGAACTGTCCTCTGAAGCAGAATGCACAAGTGGCTCATGTGTATGATGGGGAGACCCCGCCAGCTACCACCGATGGATCAGGTAAACCCGACATCTTAGGAGGTACCCTTACCATTAAAAATATTCCTGTTTCTGTACTTTTTGATACTGGTGCATCACGTAGCTTCATTTCTGGTAACATTGTTCACAAGTTAAAACTGAAACAAAGAGAGCTTAAAGAACCAATTAAAGTTCAAAACCCGATAGGAGGTTCTGTTAGTCTCAGTACATATTGTAAAGCACCTATTTCCTTTTCTCGATACCGGTTTCCTTTTAAAGTGATTGTCATGGACCTTTCCGAATTTAATATTATACTGGGGCAGGACTGGTTGACAAAATATAAGGCCGAAGTTAGATGTGCCGAAAGAATAGTTAAAGTCAAAACGAAGCTTGGACCTATATATATACCATGTCACGGTTCTGAAATTAATAGGACAGAATTTTGGTCTTCTTTAGAAGTTACTCCCCCATCATTAGAAAAGATACCGGTCGTCAAAAACTATGCGGATGTGTTTGAAGAAGTTGAAAACTTACCGCCGCAAAGAGAAATTGAATTCAGGATAGATCTAATTCCTAACGCCCGACCAGTAGTACATCCAATTAGAAGAATGGCCCCGAAAGAAAAAGAAGAGTTAGGTAGTCAAACCCGAGAATTGCTTTGGAAAGGTCTGATCAGACCGAGCTTTTCAGCTTGGGGAGCAGCAGTAGTATTTGTCCCGAAATCAGACGGTACTCTAAGACTTTGTGTTGATTACCGAGATCTCAATAAGCAGACACTGAAGAACAAATATCCCTTGCCTCGTATAGACGATCTGTTAGATCAATTAAATGTGGCAACAGTATTCTCCAGAATGGACCTAGCTACAGGTTTCCACCAATTACGTATAGCTGAAGACTGTATTCCTTTGACAGCCTTCAGGGGTCCCGATTTATTCTACGAATGGTTAGTAATGCCGTTCGGCTTGTGTAACGCTCCGGCATACTTCGTCGATCTTATGAACAGAGTGTTCCGTGGTGTATTGAATAAATTTGTTCTAGTCTTCATCGATGACATTTTAATCTACTCCAAGTCGGAAGGCGAATATGCAAAGCATTTAGAACAAGTGTTGAAAATCCTAAGGAGAAATGTCTTGAAAGCTAAATTTTCTAAATGTGTCTTCTGGCAGGATGAAGTTAAGTTCCTAGGCCATGTCGTATCAAAAGAAGGGATTGTTGTAGATCCAAGCAAAATTACAGCGATTCAGAACTGGAAACAACCTACTACCCCCACAGAAGTTCGAAGTTTCCTTGGATTGGCTAGTTACTATCGGAAATTCGTTCAGGATTTTTCAAAGATATCTGGTGTATTGACAAAACTTACAAAGAAGCATGAGAAATTCAAATGGACTCCTGAATGTGAAGAAGCTTTCCAGGAGCTGAAACTGAAGTTGACAACTGCTCCAGTATTGACAATTATAGAAGGCAACCAAGACTTTACTGTATGGATAGATGCTTATATTAGAGGGCTCGGTGCAGTATTAATGCAAAAAGGCCAAGTGGTCGCTTATGCCAGCCGTCAGCTGAAGCCGCATGAAAGAAACTATGTAACCCATGATCTTGAGCTATTAGCTATCGTGTTTGCTTTGAGAATCTAGAGGCATTATTTATTGGGCGAGAAGTTCGAACTATTTACCGATCATCAATCCTTGAAATATCTATTCACTCAGAAGGATCTAAACTTGAGACAACAGCGTTGGTTAGAATTCCTTGCAGCATACGATTTTGAGATTCTATACACTCCAGGGAAAGCCAATGTTATAGCAGATGCGCTCAGCAGAAAGAATGAAATCATCGCCAGTTTTGTCATCACGTCTTCATTAATTGACAGGATCTCGACCCTTCAGAAAGACGATGAATTTATTCAGAGAGTCAGTCAGAGAGTCAAGGGAGGTGAATCCACAAGTTTCCGACTCGATGACAAAGGAGTTCTAAGATTAAAGGGCAGAATTTGCATCCCAAATCTTCCAGAGCTTCGAAGAGAAATACTTGATGAGTGCCACAAGTCCAAATTAAGTATCCATCCCGGTGTAAGCAAAATGTATAACGATATCAAACGCACATTCTGGTGGAGAGCTTTGAAAAGAGATATTTCATTATATGTTAGCAGATGCCCCACTTGTCAGCTAGTTAAGAGCGATCAGCAGAAATTGGCTGGACTATTACAACCATTAGAAATTCCAGGATGGAAGTGGGAGCAAATTTCGATGGATTTCATTGATGGCTTGCCTCGAACTAAGAAAGGAAACGACAGCATATGGGTAATCGTAGATCGCTTCACGAAAACTGCCCATTTTATACATGTCCGATCCAACAGAACGGCTCAAAGTTTAGCACAGATTTACTTCAAAGAAATAGTTAAACTACATGGGGTGCCGCTCAATATAGTCAGTGATAGAGATCCCCTATTTACTAGCAAATTCTGGGAAGCATTCCAGAATGAATTGGGAACCAAATTGAATCTAAGCACCGCTTATCACCCATAGACAGACGACCAAACTGAGCGGGTGAATAGAATTCTAGAAGATTTACTGCGGGCTTGCGTTATCGATTTTGGAGGCTCATGGGAAGATCACTTACATTTAGCCGAATTCTCTTATAACAATAGCTATCAAGCAAGTTTGGGAATGTCTCCGTTAGAAGCATTATACGGTAGACCGTGCAGATCTCCCGCATGTTGGGTAGAACCTGGCAACAGACTTGTGTTAGGGCCCGATATGATTCAAGAAGCATCAGATAAAGTCGATTTCATTAAGAAGCGATTGAAAACCGCACAGAGCCAACAGAAAAGTTATGCTGATGCGAGAAGAAGAGACTTATCATTTTCCGTTGGCGATTATGTTTATTTAAGAGTTTCTCCAATGCGGGGAGTAATCAGATTTGGCAAGACTGGGAAGTTGGCACCGAGATTTATTGGTCCCTTTCCTATACTTGAACGGATTGGAACTCTTGCATATAGAGTTTCATTACCTGATTGGTTGCCTGGTGTACATGACGTGTTCCACGTGTCTCAAATCAGAAAACATGTTCATGATCCGGATCTTGTTGTAGAAGAAGCAGCGCAACAGGATATAGACATAACTCCATAATTAGCGCTCAGAAGAGAGCCATTAAAGATTGTTGGCAAAGAAACTAGAGAGCTAAGGAGCAAAAAGATTCATTTAGTCAAAGTGCAGTGGAGTAGTGATCCTAGAGACTGTACTTGGGAGACTGAGGAAAGCATTAAACAAGCCTACCCAAATGCAGAGTGGACATCTCTGACTAACTCCGGTGCAAGGTACCTTTATAATACTTTGCATTTACATTTTGTTTCCTACTTTGCTGTTATTTCCTTTTCGAGGACAAAAAGTTTTAAGTGGGGGAGATTGTAATAACCCGGAAAATGTGAACCAATTTAAAATTTTTAAAATTGGTTATTACCAAAGAATTTGAATAATTGAAATAACATATTTCAATAAAATAATGAATTGGGGCAAGTATGGCAGTTTGAAATTTTGGATACAAACTTTGTCTGACTGTACCGGGTGGAAAATATAATGGATTTTAGCGAAACTGAAAAGATTTAATTCTGTTTGTGAATACCTTTCTAACGAATCTGAAAAATCGAAGTTTCATAACAGGAATCAAAAGTTATGGCCAAATGAATTTTCAGAAAGGTCGCTATATAGCATATATAGCCCTTGAAAATTGATATTTTGCAAACGACCTCGGAATTCGAAGAAACCACTTTTTTTGGATCCGGGATGTCAAACTATTGCTAGGTTTCAAATTTCATAATTTTTGAAGCTAGTATGTGGGCGGGGCAAAAGAAAATGTGATTGGTCAATTTCTGTTAAAATGGGTCGACCTAAAAATGGCCATTTTTCAAACGAGCTCAGAATTCGACGAAACTGGTTTTGTTGGGACCGTATCGTCAAAACAAAGCTAGATTTATTTTTCTGGAATTTTTCGATTCAGTTTGTGGCCATGGCAAATTGAAATGTACGTTCAAATTAAATATTGAATGTTTTATATTTTAATTTGAAAAGTAACTGACTGTAACAGTCGAAATGGCAAACGAAACATATCCCATTGTGTCCGGAATTGGGGTATTTAGCTAGAGGCGACAGTCGTTGGGTTCGGATTGGTGTTCGTTTGTAAAAACACTATTTAAAATTTTCTATAAATCCTGGTCGACCTGCCCGTCAATGGCGGGAAATCTCCCGCCTAGCTGTCTGGTCCAATTTTCGAACTGGTTTTGAAATTTTCGGTGAATCTTCTAAACGCCATAACTTATTCATACGAAATCCGATTTACGCAAACTTGGACTCTATCCCAAGAAGAATCCCGAGATGAATGCAATGGTGAAGTTTCTTTTACTTATTTCTTGATATTTAGAATAAGTATCCTTATTTTACTATCTTCTTCGTTACGTACGCTTTTATTGAATTAGTCTTTCCTTTGTCTTTCATATATTTATACATTTTTCATTATACATAACCATTATTTACCTATCTATGCATATACACATATTTTTACATATTTTTAATTATATTAAAAATGCGGGGTGTTACATTCTCACTCAACTATTTTTGTTATGTAATTATATCATAGGTTGCAGACGGGGCTTAATAGCCTCCGACAATATTTCTTGCAAACCATGGTTGATTTGGTGATTTGTGTATTGTGATTGTGATGATTAACATATTAAAATAATGTTAATATTATTGTGGGAATTTAAAGTTATAAATATCCATTTATAATTTAAAATAGTAAAATTGGAATAAATATTCATTTACAAGTCGGATGGCTTGTTTATGTACACCTATTTATCTGATACTGATTGGGATGATAAATTTTACACATTGCCCAACTTCACAAATAATAAACAGTATTTGTTGTTCGAAAATCCCACATGGGTATTGGGATGATTTTTGACATACACTAATCCCAATATTTAGTTGTATGTCAATCGATGGGTTGACAAGCTGTGATGAGCGTTATTTATTTATTTTAACGCTTATACAGTTGTAAATTGCACTTTGGATGATGTTTGAATGTGTAATGATTATTTATCATTATTGTTGAATACATGCGATGTATGAAATCCATATAACTGAAATTATATGGTAATTGATTGAGTTGCATTCCGATTCAGAAATAAAGAATATTTTAAAATAATGAATATTCTATATAAAATATTCATGTGTTGAATAAAATGTTTGAACAATAAAAATATCATTTTTATTGAATGTATAAATATATAAAATATTCATGTGTTGTATAAAATGTTTGAACAATAAAAGTATCATTTTTATTGAATGTATAAACTATATAAAATATTCATGTGTTGAATAAAATGTTTGAACAATAAAAATATCATTTTTATTGAATGTATAAACTATGCAAAATATTCGTGTGTTGAATAAAATGTTTGAATAATAAAAATATCATTTTTATTGAATGTAGGAACTATATAAAATATTCATGTGTTGAATAAAAATTTTGAACAGTAAAAATATCATTTTTATTAAATGTATAAACTATATAAAGTATTCATGTGTTGAATAAAATGTCTGAACAATAAAAATAGTTATGTAGTTAAACGCTATTTTAACCTGAACAGGTTTAACAATCAATTTTATTTATTTTACAATGAATATAAAAAAGAAGTGATTTTAAAATCTAATGTTTTGAAAATATTATCATTCTAATATGATAAAGATATAGAATATTCAATTTTGATTTAAAACTAAAAATGGAGTTGAAATCATTTTAAAACGAATTTATAAATATTTTATAAGATACATTTTAAATGGAAATCGACAATATATATATATATATATATATATATATAATGGCTTGAATAGAACGCGCCATGCAGCGACCGTTCGCAAATTTGGACCATTAACTTCAAATTGATGTAACGGGAGATCCGACCGTCGGATTTTCCTAAAACGGGAACCGTTGGGTATGTATCGAAAAGAGCTTTCCAATGAACATAAGAGATTTGAAATCTGACCGATAGATTTGGAAATATGTCCCAATCAAATTCAGAAAAGGTCGTTATGGATGCAGTTCGGTGGCCGTTATTGGAAAACGACTGTAAAGGCCTTAACAAAATTATTAAAAATATGGAAAAATTATGTAAAATCATGCTAAGTGATTTGGAAAGATTTTAGATGAAAAATTCCATATTTGGAAAGATGAAAATATTTTTTTATCGATATGAACTAGTTATTAACTAGAATAAAAATCTAATGTTTTTAAATAAAAAAATTGGATTTTGGGTTTGTCGTGAATGGTGTCTTCAAAAACACTATTTTTAAACCAAGTTGAGAAAATAATAAATCTTTTAATTAAGATTTAGAAAAGTTTACCAATTAATTAATATTTAATTGGAATCAATTAAAATTGGAGTTTTGGGTTTATCGTGAACAATGTTTTAAATAACGTTTGTTCTTTAACCCAATTAACAGTGAAGTTTTGATTTGGAATTTGTAAATCTATTATTTATATTAAATGGAAATTTTCCAAAGTAAAGTTTTCCAATTTAATATATTGAATGGAATTTGATTTAATAATTGAGATGAGCTTCTGTGAATGAAGACCGTTACTATTTATAGAATTTAGAAGGCCTTGCCGCTATTCCATTTATAATATTGGTCTGATACGGGAATTTATATCGATTATATATTGATCTGTTTTCCATGAAGATTCCATAGTTAATGGAAGATGACTTGGGTTTATCATGAACTATGTTTTAAATGACATTGGTTCTTTAACCCAGTTAAAGAAAGGATCAAATTCCAGAAAATTGAACAATCATTAAGTAATGATTTTTGAGATTAAAACCGAACAAGAGTTTTAATCTTTATCTAAATTCAAATGTGAATATTGGAATAAAAGAATATTCTGAATTGGAATGAGGCGAATGATGTGTTTTTATAGCACTTGATTATTGATTACAAAATACGCGAGTTATTCGGAAAGACCAGGTTTAACCCATTTTGAATAATTAATACGATGATTAAAAGTCGACGATGAAGATGGTGGTTGAAGACCGGAGATCTTCACATCGTTTGGATGATTACTGAGGTCTTGATTGGGCTGTACGCCCAAGATAAGGTAATAAGTGGTGATCGTTTAGACGTACTTGGAGATCGACCAGATATGCGAGGACCTATCTCCTGTATTGGACAAATGGGACGAGGAATAAGGTGCCTCCGGTTTTGTTCAGACCCAGAACAGACTTGTAAATGGATGTGCGTCTAACATTGGATTTCATTTTGTATTGATTGATTTCTATTAAATATATATCTGTTTGGTGGCGGAGAATTTATTCTCTTGCTTAACACCCTTCTCTGAGACGTATGAGCTTAGAGGTTAAATATCGATAGACATCAGTCGTATGGCGTGAATTGTCAGTGTGGCATGGTAAGATGCAAATAATCAAGGCTTTTGTTGAAAAGCAGAGTCTTGTGGTTGATGATCAAAGAACAGCTTTAATTAGGATAGCTTTGTGTATAACGTTAATTCACGAGCCTCACACCCAGGTATGAGTCAAAAACGGAATGAGGACGGCAGGGAGTGCATGCGTTTCTTTCTAGCTAGAGGTTGTGTCATGGTATGGAGTCCAGACATTTTTACTTATGTGGATGATGGATTGCAAGGCGCCTCGGATATTGGTCGCTGCTGGCCAAGTGATAGGTCCAATAGGACCGGGAAACGTATCGTTCAGGAAAAATTAACCCACTAAAGTATGTGTGGACCGACCGTGCTGCTAACCAAGGTTGCCCAGAGTGTGTAATCCTGAGGAATTTGCTAGAGTGTCTCGAAATCAGTGAGGATGATTCCTAGCCTCGACTCATGATGGAAACCCAATTTGCAATACGACTTTACGGATTTGATTGTAAACCTACATATGGCGACATAGTATATGGTAGCTATGCCGTCTAGGATTGATACATTTACATTGAAAGTGTTTTAAACTGACTAGACACTAGTAACAATATCAAATAATTTTGTTTTATATGCATCAAGCTTGTTTGGCTATTATAAGGGAAAACTCTATCCTCCGGCCTGCATTGCATTGTGTGATGGAACCTGAGTCTTATAACAGCTTCATTTTTTCAAAAAGCATTGTGTCGTTTTACTTTAAACTAAGATTCGTGTGGAGTAAACCTGTTCTGTGTTATACGGCGTGGTCCCAAGATTTCTTTACTTTTAAAGTAAAATTTTAATAACTATTTTAGTTCTTACACCAGTCCCATGACTGACTCGAAGTTTATTGTTTCTACCTAAACTATGGGTTCTCATATTTTCCACACGAGCAGTCAGTAGTTTTGGGTTTGCAGATTTCTTTTCATAGGATTTTGGATTACAACTAGAGCTATATCCTGAAAGCTTTATATCCATGTATTTCATTCAATTGTGCTAGTTGATGTATTTTCCGCTATACATTGTATTTATACATTTAATTTCCGCTGCTTTGTATTTAAATCACCGATATTATTTTATTTCTGCTGTGTAATACTTATTCTTGCTCTGACATATTCTTGTACTTTGATGTAATTGTTGTAATAACAATGAAATGTTCTAATGTTTGTGTTCTGATGTGTCGTGTTCTGTAATGACCCGCATTCTACGCATCGAAGGATCGTAGAATATTTATTTTTCACATACGAAGTCGTATGGTCATGTAACTTTGGGAGACGACTATTGGGGTCACTTCCCATGTTCATGATTTTTGCCGATTTTTAAATGATCGTTTTACCCCTAGCTGATATTGTTTCAGCCATAAATTTTGATTAGAAAGGAGTTTTGACTTGAAACCATTTCCATTAGATCCGGATGATGGTTTACCTTTCCGTAGAGTGGTCACATTAGCCAAACGGCCTCAGCGTTTGGGAGATATGGCTGAAACAAGTTTCAAATGGTGAAAAACAGCTTAACTGGGCCGAATTTGGGTGATTAGTGAGTGGGCCCATAATCCATTTCGGGATTAGGGTTATGGGGAGGCTGACAGGGTTAGGAAATTCAGTTTCTATCATTTTCCAGCTACCACTTTTTGTTCCTTCAAGTTTAGCAATGGCCTCCACTTGCTAAAACACCCCAAATCACCTCCTAATCGCTAGTTAAGCCAAATCTACATCAAATCAAGGAAGTTCTTCACCAAATCAGTATTAGAGCTGCTGTGTTGCATTGGTATTCGTGCCAAACAGAGAATCATTTCAGATCTGAGTTTTATTTGTGGCCAAGGTGAGTGATTTGCATTGTTTTTCACTAATTACAGTTAATTAGGGTGATTAGTGTTAATTAGCGAATTTATGCATAAATAAATTCTGGAAAAATGTTTAGAAATTTTTAAATATTATTTTAGACCTCTGTTAGAAATTTGGATTAATTTGGTTAAGTTTTGCTAATTGTATGCTTAAACATAATTAAGAGGGATTAATGGAAAACAAGGGTTTTTGGGCATATTTGATCTATTTTACCATGTTAGATTATTGTTTTGGTGTTGTGGTTGATGTTATATGTTGCTATGACTGTATGGTATGCTTTATGATTGCTTAGAAAAGTTATAATGGTCGAAAAGTCCGTCGTATGGCGTATAACAGTCGCTGGAAAAGCCGTAGGAAAATTGTGCAGGGTTTCTGATCGGATCGGTTGAAAGAGCTCGGGTCGGATAGTGGAATGAGCAAGGGAGCACCGAACCGAACTGGAACTTAGCACAAGATAAAGCATGGCGAAAAGGAAGGCCACTATAGTTGGATTTGGATCGGGTCGGGCAAATGAAGGAGGGTGAGATCGGATCGGGCTAATGAAGGGGAGTGGGATCGGATCGGAATATCTAAGAGGGAGCAACCACCGAACCGAACCACGAGGCAACCACCGAACCGAAGGCAACCACCGAACCGAACCAGGAAGCAACCTCCGAAGCGAGGCACATGAGGAACTCCATGACCCAAAACCAGGCGTGGACTACGGGCACCGAACCGAACCGATGATGATCAAGACACTACACATATCCGAACCGATCCGAGTGATGACCAAAAACCCGAAATGCAAAGGAAGTCCAAATGAGTGGTTTTGACTCGGGATCCAGTTGGGAACCAACGAGTTAACTTCATGAGTTGGGCTTTTCTATGGGACGTGTGCTAAGGGGTTGTCAATGTCTATGACTTTGGATCACTATGTGTAGGGGGTACGTGAACGGATTCAGGACCACTGTGGTCTAGGTACGACTAATGGGCTATAGACCAATGAAGCGGGGTCATTTGTAAAGATTTAGTCATGACTCCGTAGGGTAAGCTTGGTAGTAGCAGTAGTCGTACAGGTCGAACTCCGTCCCTACTTCGATGGGTCTAGTGGTTTAGAGTGGTGGACATCGTATGCTTTTCGCGCTGAGTGAGAGGCGTGAGGATAGTTGCCATGCTTGGTTTATTGCCATCACTATGACATGCACACCCCCACCCCCGTATTCTTTACACCATGTGTTAGTGGCACCTTAGAGTATTGTACAGTATGTAGTGCTAACTCTTTGGTTGTAGGTCCAGTTATGGTTTTGTATACCTGTTATTGTTCTGTTTTGCTACTTATCGCTCATACCAGACTTTTGTCTGACCCAGAGTTTTATGTCTCTTCTTATTACTCTGGGTGCTCTCACGAGCAGACTAGAGACAGGTTAGCTAGTGAAGCATGAGTAGCTGTACCAGAGACGAGCAGGAGGCTTCCACGTTTGATAAATATATAGATATTCTCCCCGTGTCGCTGCTGGTCACTACTTTGGGCATTAGTAGTGTACCTTTCCTTTCTTTTGCTTTAGATACAGTTTTAAAGTTGTTATAATGATGATGTGGAACATAAGCTGTATTTGGATTTTCCGCTGCTATGATGTTTAGTTTCAGCTTATGAACTGTCTCACCTGTTTTATGTCAAGTCTTGCGCTATGAGACATTCTACGGGTTCTTGATTAGTTCAATCTTTTCTTTTCTTTCTTTGGCGACCGTTCCGTGCTAGTCGGGCATGTGTACAGTGCACTTTCGGAGGAAATGCCGGCTGGTGCAGGGCGGGCCATCACACTTGGTATCAGAGCTCTAGGTTGCGTAGTTAACCTAGGGAAAGACACCAGGGAGAGATAATACGTATATGAAAGCGTGTATTTGTGATTATTTTGGTTTTCAAAAGCTATATATATACTATTAGTGCAGCTAAGGATGAAGTCGCACTGCACTGACACCACAAAGAGGATGGTTAATCATTTTCTCTTTAGAGATTGAACGATGAGCCGATATGCAAGGGGTGCCGGTAGAGGAGCCAATAATGGGAATGCTGCTGACATGTGGACTATGTTTACTGACCTCATGAGGGAGATGCTTAGAGATGTTCAAGGGGCAGTCCCTAATACTGCTAATGGTGGTGGTGCAGCGGTGCAGGCTCCTAGGGCCGATTTCGCCAAGCTGAACAAGGATTATACTAGTCTTGGTGGGAAGCCGTTCCATGGAACGGAGTCGGTGACGGATGTTCAAGATTGGATGGACAGCTGCGAGCGTATCTTCGAAGACTTGAGTATCGAGGATTCGATGAAGAGAAGGCTAGCATCCCGTCAGCTGCAAGGACGGGCAATGAATTGGTGGAATGCTATAAAGGCAGCTACTCCCGAAGATCAGATTACTTGGGATCACTTTAAGGTTCGCTTTAGCGATAAGTTCTTTCTAGCTGCTCAGAAGTCAGTGTTGTTTAAGAAATTCTTGGAACTCAAGCAGAATGGCAGAGCCGTCTCGGAGTATATTGCCGAATTCGACACTTTGTCGAAATATGGGTTATCCCTAATAGACACCGCCGAGAAGAAGAACGAGAAGTTCATAACTGGCTTGGATGGATACTTGGGGGAAAGGCTTATTAACCACATCGATGAGACGTTTGAATCGATTGTGGGGAAAGCTTTAAGATCGGATAGTCTTTACCCTAAGTCGAAGACTGAGGTTGCATCTGTAGAGGAGCCAAAATCGTAAGCAAGCGGTGGAGGCAAGAATGGTTCTCAGAATAAGAGGAAGCAGAATCAGAATAAGGATGGCCAGAAGAAGAAAGTTTTTGAGTGCTTTAGCTGTAGCAAGAAGGGCCATTATGCTAGTAATTGTCGAGCAAAGCCAGCAGATAGGAAGTGCTTCAACTGTGGCCAAGTGGGACATCATAAGGACAAGTGTCCGCAACCCCCTAAAGAAAAGCAGATGGTGAAAGCATATGCCCTTAATGCTATTCCTTCTTCATCGAATGCCCCAACTACGGCGGAGAAGGGAAAGAATGTCGTTATTTAAGGTATGCTTTCTATTTATGATGTTCCCGTTAGAGTTTTGTTTGATACCGGAGCTTCCAGTTCCTTCATATCTAGTGACCTGGTAGATGGGCTGGGATTGGAACCCGAGATTGTCGATAGACTTTTAGTAGTGAAGAACCAGATTGGTGGTTCGACTAGCCTTAGCATGATTTGTCGTAGTGTGGTCTTATCGAGTCATGGATGCATGTTTGTTTGTGATTGCTTTGTTTTGGGCTTTACTGGGTTTGGCATTATTTTGGGAGTCGATTGTCTCCAAAGATACGGGGTGGTGGTAAACTGTGAGGGCTTTTTGGTGGCAACTAGAGCGGATGATGGGCGAAGGATAGTGTTTGGTGGTCTACCCAGTGATGGGGTAATGGCTAGTTCTCTAAATTCCCTCGAAATCCCGCATGATGAGTTGTCAGGTTTGCCCGTGGTTGGCCAGTATCCGGACGTCTTCGAGGAAGTGACCGGGCTTCCACCACACCGAGAGATTGAGTTCCGTATTGATTTAGTGAAATATGCCAGACCTATAGTGATGCCACTTCGTCGTATGACGCCAAGGGAGCAGCGAGAGCTCCGGGTGCAAGTAAGCGATCTTTTGAACAAGGGATTTATCAAAAGAAATGCTTCTGAGTGGGGAGCACTAGTTGTGTTTGCTACCAAGGCAGATGGTTCCCTTCGATTGTGTGTAGACTACCGCAAATTGAATAAGGTGACGAGGAAGAATAAGTATCCTCTATCGTGGATAGATGATTTGTTTGATTAGTTAAGTGGCGCGAGAGTATTCTCCCAGTTGGATCTCGCGACAGGTTTTCATCAGCTTAGAGTGGAAGCTGAGAGTATAGCTAAAACGGCATTTCGGATGCCGTTTGGATTTTATGAGTGGTTGGTCATGCCATTCGGGTTGACCAATGCAGCAGCATATTTTGTGGATCTTATGAATAGGGTATTCAGAGATCAGTTGAATAAGTTTGTTCTTGTGTTCATGGATGATATACTTGTTTATTCGAGGACAGAGGAAGAACACAAGGAACACTTGAGGATAGTGATGGAGGTGTTGAGAAAACACTAATTAAAAGCAAAGCTTTCTAAGTGTCACTTCTAGAGGAGGGAAGTGAGATTCTTCGGCCATGTTGTTTCAGAGAATGGTATTGCCATGGATCCTGCGAAGGTGGCTACGGTACAAGATTGGTCTACGCCCAAGAATGCAACGGACATAACAAGTTTCTTGGGATTAGCTGGATATTATCGTAAGTTTATCCAAGCCTTCTCCAAGATAGCAGCACCGTTGACTCAGTTGACCAAGAAGAATCAAGCCTTCGTCTGGGACGAAAGGTGCGAGAATGCATTCAAGAGTCTAAAGGACAAGTTGACATGTGCACCAGTGTTAGTCATTCCTAAGGGGAATGAAGAGATGACGGTATATACGGATGCATGCGGTACCGGACTGGGTGCTGTATTGATGCAAGGAGGTAGGGTTGTAGCTTATGCAAGTCGGCAACTGAAACCGCATGAGAAAAGATATCCTATCCATGATTTGGAATTGGCAGCGATCGTGTTCGCATTAAAGATGTGGAGACATTACCTCTTGGGAGAAAGATTCGTGTTATTTACCGATCATAAATCGTTAAAGTATCTCTTCTCTCAGAAGGATCTAAATCTCCGATAGCAAAGATGGTTAGAATTCTTAGCTTCCTATGATTTCGACATTGCGTATACACCAGGAAAGGGCAATTCGGCGGCTAATGCATTAAGTAGAAGACATGCCAGTTTAGGGGATATGTTTCTAGAATGGAAGCAACTGGAGTAAATCGCGGGGTATGTTTTCAGACCAAAGTGCGAATTGGATCCAAAAATGTTTTCAAGTTTGACAATTAGACCCACTTTGATTGAGTGGATTGGTTCCAGTCAGAGGGACGATCTTGAACTATTGGAAATCATCTTAAAGTTAGAGATGGGAATCGAGAAAGAGATGAGCAAGTATGGGCTTGATCGAAATGGATGGCTTAGGAAGAATGGAAGACTAGTTGTACCCAATGTCAATGGATTGAGAGATGAAGTGCTTAGAGAATGTCATCACTCGAAACTGGCTATACACCCCGGTGGTAACAAGATGTATTGAGACATGAAGCAGACCTACTACTGGGAAGGGATGAAAAGAGACATTGGGAAGTTTATATCAAAATGCATGAACTGCTAGCTAGCTAAAGCTGAGCAAAAGAAGCCTAGTGGTTTGTTACAACCATTAGAAATTCCAGAATGGAAATGGGAACAAGTCTCAATGGATTTCATTGATGGGTTACCAAGGACTAGATTGGGCCATGATAGCATTTGGGTGATTGTGGACTGATTGACTAAGAGTGCAAGGTTTATATCCGTCAAGTCAAATAGGACGACAACTAAGTTAGCAGAACTATATGTAAAGTGGGTAGTGAGATTTCATGGAATACCCAAAGGCATTGTGAGTGACCGAGATCCGTTGTTCACTAGTGGATTTTGGAAGAGCTTACAAGAGGCGTTAGGATCAGAATTACATCTCAGTACCGCGTATCATCCTCAAACCGACGGTCAAACAGAGAGGATGAATCAAGTGTTAGAAGATCTCTTCAGAGCTTACATATTGGATTTTGGTGGATCATGGGATGACCATTTGCATCTAGTAGAGTTTGCATATAATAATAGTTATCAATCCAGTATTGGTATGGCTCCATTTGAAGCTTTGTATGGAAGACCGTGCAACTCACCATCATGTTAGTTAGAAACTGGTGAGAAGTTTGTGCTTGGACCAGATGTGGTAAGAAAAACTTCAGCTAAGATTATGGTTGTCCAACAGCGAATGAAGGCTGCCCAAGATAGGCAGAAAAGTTATGCCGATAAGAGGAGAAGAGAATTAAAGTTCTCCATTGGCGACTTGGTGTTTGTCAAGATTTCTCCATTGAAAAGCATGATACGATTTGGCAGGAGAGGCAAGTTAGCACCAAGATTTGTTGGTCCTTTCCCAGTTCTTGAGCAAATTGGGAATTTGGCATACAAAGTTGAATTACCAGAGAAGATGGCAGGAGTTCACAACGTAATTCATGTTTCCCAGTTAAGGAAGTTCGTACACGACCCAGATGTGACTATTTCACCTGATCAGTTGGATGATATTGAAGTTGAACCTGAGGCGGTTGGGAACCACAGGCTTATGCGTATTGTTGGGAACGATACGAAGCAGCTTCAAAGGAAGGCGGTGAAATTAGTTAAAGTTCAATGGAACGAGGATGAGAATGACTGTACTTGGGAGATAGAGAAGAGCATTAGGAAGACGTATCCAGAACTCTTCGCCTGGTAAGATTTCAGTTTCGATTAAGTTTTTCCGCATGGTAGGATAGATTTGTTTTATTTGTTTTGCATGTTTGATTCTTGTATATGATCGGTAGGCATGCGGGATCCTTTGTATGTTTTGGGTTAAGGAATTTCGGGGACGAAATTTCTCAAGGGGGGAGAGTGTAACGACCCGCATTCTACGAATCGAAGGATCGTAGAATATTTATTTCTTTCACATACGAAGTCGTATGGTCATGTAACTTTGGGAGACGACTATTGGGGTCATTTCCCATGTTCATGATTTTTGTTGATTTTTAAATGACCGTTTTACCCCTAGCTGATCTTGTTTCGGCCATAACTTTTGATTGGAAATGAGTTTTGACCTAAAACCACTTCCACTAGATCCGGATGATGGTTTACCTTTCCGTAGAATGGTTACATTAGCCAAACAGACTCACGGTTTGGGAGATATGGCTGAAACAAGTTTCAGATGGTGAAAAACAGCTTAACCGGGCCGAATTTGGGTGATTAGTGAGTGGGCCCATAACTCATTTCGGGATTAGGGTTATGGGGAGGCTGATAGGGTTAGGAAATTCAGTTTCTATCATTTTCCAGCCGCCACTTTTTGTTCCTTCAAGTTTACCAATGGCCTCCACTTGCTAAAACACCCCATATCACCTCCTAATCACTAATTAAGCCAAATCTACATCAAATCAAGGAAGATCTTCACCAAATCAGTATTAGAGCTGCTGTGTTGCATTGGTATTCGTGCCAAACAGAGAATCATTTCAGATCTGAGTTTTATTTGTGGCCAAGGTGATTGATTTGCATTGTTTTTCACTAATTACATTTAATTAGGGTGATTAGTATTAATTAGCGAATTTGTGCATAAATAAATTCTGGAAAAATGTTTAGAAATTCTTAAATATTATTTTAGATCTCTGTTAGAAATTTGGATTAATTTGGTTAAGTTTTGCTAATTGTATGCTTAAACATGATTAAGAGGGATTAAGGGAAAACAGGGGTTTTTGGGCATATTTGATCTATTTGTTAGATTGTTGTTTTGGTGTTGTGGTTGATGTTATATGTTGCTATGAATATATGGTATGCTTTATGATTGCTTAGAAAATCTAGAATGGTCGAAAACGCCATTGTATAGCGTATAACAGTCGCTAGAAAAGTCGTAGGAAAATTGTGTAGGGTTTCGGATCGGATCGATTGAAAGGGCTCGGGTCGGATAGTGGACTGAGTAAGGGAGCACCGAACTGAATTGGAACTTAGCACAAGATAAAGCATGGCAAAAAGGAAGGCCACTATAGTTGGATTGGGATCGGATCGGGCGAATGAAGGAGGGTGAGATCAGATCGGGCTACTGAAGGGGAGTGGGATCAGATCGGAATTCTAGGACGGAGCAACCACCGAACCGACCCAGGAGGCAACCACCAAACCGAACCAGGAAGCAACCTCCGAACCGAGCCGCACGAGGAACTCCATGAGCCAAACCCAGGCGTGGACTACGGGTACCGAACAGAACCGATGATGATCAAGGCACTACACATATCCGAACCGATCCGGGTGATGACCAAAAACCCGAGATGCAAAGGAAGTCCTAATGAGTGGTTTTGACTCGGGATCCAGTTGGGAACCAATGAGTTAACTTCATGAGTTGGGCTTTGCTGCGGGACATGTGCTAAGGGGTTGTCGATGTTTATGACTTTGGATCACTTTGTGTAGGGGGTACGTGAACAGATTTAGGACCACAGTGGTCTAGGTAAGCTTGGTAGTAGCAGTAGTCGTACATGTCGAACTCCGTCACTACTTCGATGGGTCTAGTGGTTGGGAGTGGTGGACATCGTATGCTTTACGCATTGAGTGAGAGGCGTGAGGATAGTTTCCATGCTTGGTTTGTTGCCATCACTATGACATGCACACCCCCACCCTCGTATTCTTTACACCATGTGTTAGTGGCACCTTAGAGTATTGTACAGTATGTAGTGCTAACTCTTTGGTTGCAGGTTCAGGTATGGTTTAGTATACCTGTTATTGTTCTGTTTTGCTGCTTATCGCTCATACCAGACTTTTGTCTGACCCAGAGTTTTATGTCTCTTCTTATTACTCTGGGTGCTCTCACAAGCAGACTAGAGACAGGTTAGCTGGTGAAGCACGAGTAGCTGTACCGGAGACGAGAAGGAGGCTTCCACATATGATAAATATATAGATATTCTCCCTGTGTCGCTGCTGGTCACTACTTTGGGCATTAGTAGTGTACCTTTCCTTTCTTTTGCTTTAGAGACAGTTTTAAAGTTGTAATAATGATGATGTGGAACATAAGCTGTATTTGAATTTTCCGCTGCTATGATGTTTAGTTTCAGCTTATGCACTGTCTCACCTTTTTTATGTCAAGTTTGTTGTTATTATATTTTATTCCTTGCGCTGTGAGACATTCTACAGGTTCTTGATTAGTTCATTCTCTTCTTTTCTTTCTTTGGCGACTGTTCCATGCTAGTCGGGCATGTGTACAACGCACTTTCGGAGGAAATGCTGGCTGGTGCGGGGCGGGCCGTCACATGTTCTCAACTCAATCCGGGCTTTCCCGTAAAGGGAAGTTTGGGTTGTTTCATTTTAGATCTTATAATAGATTTTCTAAACACTAGATCATTTTTTGGTCTAATCTTTTAGATTTCATTTTTTATCACTATCTATCACAGATCTATTTGATCAAATCTTATGATATTAATCTTATTTTATAGATCTCGCTCTATTAATCTTATCAATTTAGATGTCATTTTATCGTAGATATAACCTTTTAGATCTCTTACATTGTGTATGTATTTTTGTCATTACATTTCAGATCATAGTTTTCTATATATCTGATATTTTTTCATATTTTTTTATCATGCTATATTGTAAATATCAATGTAATGATCATTTTTTATTTTGAGTTCACTTATTTGGGAGCAAGTTTGAACTTGATAAATTTTATTGTTGTTAATTCAAATAAATTTATAAAACTTGATTGCATTTATTTGTGATATGGATCTAATAATCCGTACGTGTGGTGAACAAAGTCTTCATTTGAAGACTTTATGGATTATTGATTTAAGAACAGACTTTGAAAAATGATTTTGACATATGATTTATATTTCCAAAAGAAGTATTTTATTCTTTCTTAGAGAACCAAATATTAGAAGATCGTACTAAGTTTAGATGAAGTGAATGTAAACATTAATAAAAGCTTAAATGATAAGCTTAATAACTACTAATTTTTCCTTTAAAAAAAGGATTAAGAACCTGTAGTTTCTATAAATGTATAATCTTAATAAATTGTTAAATTTCAAGATTCTTTAAAATAAAGAATCAGAAGTTCAAAAAAAGGAGGATCGGAAAATTTAATTATTAAAAAGGAAATACATATATCTGAACTTGGTCGCATAATTTAATAAAACCCTTTCATGCATGTGATTTATTATTCATATTTTTTGTATCATATGGTCAGATGATGCTTAAAAAAGCTATTATTTAATTGGTTTAATACTACCATTTATTAGTGGTTACTCTTTTTACTTTTTTGCATTTTGATTTATTATATTGTTCCATTTGTTAAATAAGTAAGAGCAACAAATGAAACTGGTGCAAAAATTAGTTATATACATATACATATATATATACACATTTTTTTGAAAATTGGTATTCTTTATTGCTATACCAACCATATACTTCATTTATATGCCTCATCAAAACCTTGTGTCCCCCCTAAACTAGATGGGTACCACATAAGGGAAAAGAGCACGTATAAACTCCATATACTGACAGTACAAACACAAAACATATAACCACCAAAATAAAAACACGCTCATCACAAACATACGTCATATACCTCAAAACATCAACCTGTGTCATGCAAATCAATACCCCATCTCTTCATTAAATCTATCTTCCTTTGCGAGCTACTAAAAGAATTCCCATTATTCTTCACTGACCGTTAAACATCTCTTTCAATAAGTTTTAACTGAATTTCCATAGGCAATTTCTTGTTACTGAACATTCTTAAGTTCCTCTCTTGCCATAGATGATACACATCAGTGGTAAAAACAGCACAAGCTAGATCTAATGTCTGATCTTTATCTTTAAAAACATGCAAAACCTTTTCTGCTTCAAACTTCATAGGACCAATAATGCTTGTAGATAAGCCCAGTTTCAAGAGTAACAACAGCCAAATGTAACTTGAATATACACAGCCAAAAAACAAGTGATCAACAGATTCATCCTCATTTTGACAAAGCACATATGCCTTCTCATTGGTTAAACCAAATCGAACTAGCCTATCTCTAGTAGACAACTTATTTAAAACAGCTAGATAAGAAATGAGATCCATTCTCTTCACATTTTTAGAATGCCAAATAACTTTGAAACAAAGTTTACCTTGTTGCCTCTTTCTCACATGATTCCAGGCTTTGTGAAAGGAGAAAGCTCTACCATCCTTCCATTCATAAAAGTCATGATCAACTTGGAGATCAATAATTATAGATTCAACCTCATTTCTAATTTCTCTTGTAGCTGCGTGAAGAGAGCCATTGATTTTTCCATCAATTATTAAGGAAGAGACACATTCATTATGCCTTCCTATATTATGAAACCTTGAGAAACCTAAGATATCAACCAAATATTTCGAATTTATCCATGGCTCGAACCAAACATTAGTGTTGTTGCCATCAACATTCACTTTTCGAAATAATTGTTCACCATGAGTTCTCAACCTCAAAATGGATTCCCATGTGCATGAAGAAATATTATCACAATGCATACTCCAAAACAATTTACCATTACAGTACCTACTATTCATCCATTGACTCTATAATGAAGACCCATCCAAAAACTTCCACATTAGCTTAATACATAAGGATTTCTTTAAATCATAGAGAGATTTCATCCCAATACCTCCTTCATATTTTGGATAGCATAACTTTTCCCAACTAACTTTATGTGAAGAACTCCCCCCAAAAAAAAAAAATCTGAGCACGTAGAATGAAGCTTTGAGATGATAAAGTCAGGAAGTTGGTAGACAAATAACCAGTATAAGATATTAGGGTTTATAATAGATTGTATTAGTTCAGCTCGTCCAACATGGCAAAAAAACTTGGCATCCCATGATTGAAGCTTTGATTTAATTTTCTGAAGCAATGATTGGTAATCACTATAATGTATATAATTTGAAGATAAGGGAACTCCCAGATATCTAACAGGAAGATGATCAACCTGAAAATCCAAAGCTGATGCTATCTCATGTGTATATTTAGCTTGAAGACTGAAATAAATTTTTGACTTAAGAATACTGACAGAAAGACCACAGTGTCTCTTTAATTTATCAATGCATTCGTTTAGAGAAATGGCACATGTAGATAAACATTTACCAAAGATCATAAGATCGTCTGCATACATCAAATGAAAAACCACTGGCTGAAACTTATGAACTGGCAAGAATTTCTCCAATGCAACAGCTTCATTCATATAAAAGGAGAAATATTCCATGGCTATAAGAAACAAATAAGGAGAAAGTGGATCACCTTGCCAAAGCCCACGATTAGATGAGATGAAACCATGAGGAATACCTTGAATTAGGATTGAGAATGTAGGAGAAGATATACACTCATAAATAATATTGATAATATGAACTGGAAATCCCATCTTGAACATAATATGACAAATTAGCCTCCTATTTATCATATCATAGGCTTTGTGCAAGTCAATTTTAACACAAAATTTGCTAACTCCTCCTTTTTTAAAATCTCTTAGCAGCTCATGAGCTAACAAGATATTCTCTCCTATATGTCTATTAGGAATACAGGCACATTGGTTTGCAGATATGAGATGAGGCATGTGCCATTTAATCATATTACACAATATTTTACTAAAAATCTTGTAAAACATATTGCAACAAGATATAGGTCTATATTGTGATATTGCAGTAGGCCTCTCAACCTTTGGAATCAAAGTTATAAACGTGTGATTACAACCTTTTGGAAGTTCACCTGACTCAAATATATCTTGCATTGCTGAATGAAGTTCAGACTTGATTGCATCCCAATGTAGAATAAAGAACTTGGAATTGAGTCCATCAGGTCCGGGACTTGAGTCAATGTGAACAGAATCAACTGACTTTTTAACTTCATCAAGAGAAATTGGTTTCAAAAGTTGTTGTTTTCCATGTAGATTAATCTCTGCAATTGATTGAAAAGAAGGTATCTCTAATGTGTCTTCACCATTGAATAACTGTTTGAAGTAGTTGATAGCTTCAGAAGCAATATCCTCCTTCTTATATAACAGAGAACTGTCAGATTTGAATAAAGCCTTCAAGTTATTTACATGTTTTCAAAGAGACGTTTTTGAATGAATTTTTTTAGAATTTGTATCCCCATCTTGCAACCATGATACCTTGGCCTTTTGTTTGTAACTCCATGAGCTAATATTTTTCTGTAAATATAAAGATTGCTTTGCTTCTAACATACTTTCATATAGCATAATATTTTATGGGTCTGCATCACATGCTTCTTCACTTTCCTTGACCCTAGCTTCAGCCTCTGCTAAATGTACATTATCCTTAGGCCTAACTTTATTCCATTTCTTCAATTCTGATTTGCAAGCATAAAATTTCTAGAGAAAAATATAGCTAGCAAAACCATCAACATTAATGTGAAGCCCTCTCTGTATACAATCATAATAACCCTCCTTCAAATGCCACTTGTTTGAATATCTAAAAGGAAAACCTTTTAGAGAATCATCTACTAAAAGATCCAATAAGAGAGGATTATGATCACTAGATAAATGAGATAAAGCCAAAGCATTAATATCAGTAAATTTTTGAAGACATTGGTGGTTAATAAAAATTTATCAATGTTAATTGCCATTCCTCTCCTTCTCTAAGTAAAGTTAAAATCAGCAGCTTTGATCTCAATTAATCCAGCTTGCATCAAACAATTATTTAAAGATCTAATGTATTGAAATGGAATAGGTAAACCTCCTTTTTTATCCAGATGAGATGTAACATTATTGAAGTCCCCAATCAATATCCACTCAACATTTATAGAACCAGATTCCTTTATAATGTGTTTCCATAGAATTTGCCTTTTATTGAAGCTATTACTTGCATAAATGATAGAAAGATAAAAGGAGAGTCCGCCTTCATTCAGTGCTTGAACTGTCAAATGCTGATTTGAAGAGGAAATTCAATTGATAGACCATACATTCGAATTCCATATCAACAAAATTCTACCATAGAAAGAGGTATCATTATGAGGCATTAACTCCCATCCACTAGGCAAAGATCTACTAAAAACTTGCAACTATTAGGATTGATTTTATTCTCAACTAAACCAACAATAGTTGGTTTATATTTAGTCAAAAGGGATAATACATCAAACTTCCTGTCAGATGTATTCATCCCTCTGACATTCCGTACTAATATTGTCATTCAATAGGAGCATTGCTCCTTGATGGCCTTTTAGGAGGAGCTATAAACGATACCTTTTTCTTACCCTTTACATTGACAAGATACTCTGTATTTTTGGTGATGCCAGCTGATACGTCATTTTTCTCCTGAGAAGGCATAGAATTATCCAAATTATCTACAACTTGATTTATAAGATCAAGCATTACATCTTTAAGCAAATCCTTGTCAAGAAAATCCAGACCAGCTTGATTATTATTTACATTCTCAACTGTACCTTCCTCTTGACTCTGATTATTTTCATCTGAATTTTCACTATTTGAATAAGAGCTTGCAACATTTGAAGTAGAACCATCATGAAATTCAGCTGCTAAATGATTGGAAGACCATGCTTGTTTTTTAGATAATTCATGAACAAGCGTCCTATGACCATATTTCTTGCATCTGCTGCATTTATGAGGAATATACTCATATTCAACTGCAATAGACTTTGAAATACCATTATACAATTTGATAGGAATGCTATCTTCAAGTTTTGACTCCTAATCAATCTCAATAAGAATTCTAGCATATTTCGTAATCTTCTTTGAGATTGTATTAGAATCAGATCTGATTGGTTTACCAATAAAGCTAACAATTCTAGAGAAACTCGAATTTTCCCACAATTCCATATCGAAATTCAAAAGCTTAATCCAGATCTGGACATGTCGAGCATTAAAGTCTTCAAACTTATAGTCAGGAAACCATTTATTGACCATCAATAATCTCCCAAAGAACGAGTAGGTAGAAGATTTTAACACAGACAAAACATCAAACACATCATCAAACTGTACTGTGTAATTGAAACCTGGAGCTATATGAACCCTAAACGTACCTTTCGGCTTCCATACTTTCACAATATAATCCTTGAGTTTTACCACAGTAAGTTTAAAATCCAATGAATGCAGAGCAATCGTATTTCTCCACAAATCAGTTGAAGCTTTAAATGATTCTTCAGAAATAAGAACTCCTTCTTCAGACGGTTGGACAAAGCATAAAGATTCCAAATCATTCTCAGGTGAAATACTTACAAGATCTGGATTAGATGCAAATGTTTTAGATTGATTTGAATTTGAATTTTGAATAGGAGATAATGTCATCTAGCGGGTCATTTTCCACCATTTTTTACGAGAGTTTAAGTAGGTTGGTATACATATATATATACATATACATATACATATATATCCAAATGTTCATGTCTCAAAATTCTCAAAATTCAAGACCCGAAGTCTTGAATTATGTAAAGACTTTTTGATAAAGTTCATAAAACTTATAATTTTTTTAATTCAACCAAAAAAGGTGAAAGCTTCTAAATTAAAAGTTTGCAAAAAGTTTGAGAATCATAAGTTAACGAGCTTGATACATATATACATATATATACATACATGCATTGCGAAAATCGGAAGTTCATCTATCAATGAACTTGATTAACTCATAAATTAGAAGCATGAAGCTTTATTAAAGCTGCTGAAATGATAAAATACTTTCTAAATGATTAAAAGAGATAAGCAGATTATAAAATAAGATAATGATGGTGAAGTCAAGAGATTTCAAATTCTTCGAATAAAATATATATTGCTAACATCGTTACATTTACATATTATATTAATGGAATATCTTAAAGATTTTTCGACATATGACATTTCAAACATTACTCGAACTGAGAATTAATTATTATTTTAGCTTCAAAAAGCCTATTTGAAAATTAAGAAATCAAATGACCTTTCAGTTCGTGTTTCTTTTATTTTATTAGTTTGATTTACTTCTCTCCATTGTTTATTTCAAATTATGGAAAAATATGTATACTTCATTTAAATATTTTATGCAATACATAGGTCTAATTTAATTTTAATATATGTAGCTTTAGTTTAATTCTTACAGATAAATCTAATATATCTCAAACTTGAAGTTTGAGCAAGTACTTAAAAAAAGAGGTTGATTTTTATTGATCACATAATGACGTAAAACTTGAATTATTTTTAAATTTCTTTATACACATGCACAGCTTGTAGAAAGCATTTCAGTGTTCATCATTAGAGAATAATCTTATTTCATAGGGTTGTACGTATAGACATTAATATCTTGAAGGGATACATTAGAGTTTTTTCATATTGGAAGATTCCAACATAATAGAAGAAATGTTATAGAAATTCCATTTTTTTATATATTAGATTACTTAAAAAGAAATGCTATATCCTTGAAGTAATGTCATATAAAACTCCAGTAGTAATGATGATGATTCGTCTCCAAAAGAGATATGTTATGACAATATTACACTCCAAGAATATCTATGTCTCTCACATCTGGCATTGATTTGACGTGTCTACTACTATTACTATATTTGAAATTTGATATGACACTTCATAGGTGGTTAAAATAATAAATCTTCAGCGGAGATTTTTTAAAACTATCCCAAAAGTATTAATTATGTTATTTACGTAGAAAAGGTTATTGTAAATTTACATTTTAATTTTGTGCATAGGGAGTATCTCTAGAAGAAATATGTGATACTCTAAAAATAGTGATGGTAACTTATTTCTAGAAGAGATTTATAAATTTTCCTTGAAAGAGAAACAAATTCTACCATTGTCATGGACCCATAGTTCCATTAGAAAACTTTAAGAGTAAATAGTGATTTTTAATCTGTTACTTCTCAAAAACATACAGTAAATTGACTATAATACCCATAAATTCTTAAAGAAATATCTTTAGATGTTCTCCTAAAGATATAAATTAAAAAGGCAGTTTGACCAAGGCCCCTCTTAAATTTAAAAATACATAAAAGCTCTCTATGTCAAAACTTTGTAATTAGTTCATTGTTTTTCGAAAATCATCAAAAAATATAAAATATTAACGTAAATGTAACGACTCAGATTTTATTAAGAAATATTTAATGAATATTTAATATTTAAAATGATTTATTTTAAAAATTAATGATTTGAAATTTATTTAGTTTAATAATTTGAATGTATAATTTATAATATGATTAAAAACGAGCTCACAACAACGCGGTAGTTCGTAATATAACGTTTTGAATTTTAAATGAATGCATAGGATCCAATATAAGTCAGAATTCGTTGAAACAAGAAACGTTCGAATCTATTGAACTATAGTTTTCTAGTAAAAGAGAAAAATCGAGATTTCATGGTATAACTTGTGAGTTATGTCCAAATTTTCCAAAAGTCGTTATGGAATCGTTTATAAGCCATAATAATTTATTAAATAAAAATAAAGGGATTTTATAATAAACTGAGTATCGATTTAGCTTGAAATGGAAGTATCGAGCTTAAAATCCAATATAGTTTATCCTGAAGCTGTATGAAATTTCATTTGACTATATACGATAATTATAATTTGTTTTTCAAAGAATTTAAATATTTTGAGATTAAATTATATTTTATCAATTTAATTGAACATGGAAAAATAGTCATTTTGCAAACAATCTCGGATTTCGACGAAATCGATTTTATCAGAACAATAGCGTTAAATTATTGTAAGATTCCAAATTTGGATCAATCGAAGTTTGTATGTTTCCACGCGAGATATAAACCTTCAATGTAAATATGTATGTATCATAAATCAATAATTTAAGCCTAAACTAGCGCTATTTGAGCAAACGGACTCGGATTTCGTAGAAACAAGTTTAATTAGGACTGTAATGACAAACCATAGTTGTATGCCAATTTTCACCGCCAACAGAGTTCGTATGTGATTGATGAGTTGATAAACGTCGATTGGAGATGACGATTGACAAGATATAATATAATAATCTAACAAAATATTATGAACCCAAGATCTGCCTATATAATGTAACACCCCACATTTTTAAAGAAATTAAAAATGTGGAAATATGTATATATATTATATACATAGATATATTTAAGAGAAAAATTAAATAATGACAATAAAATTGCATGTAATAAGTTCATGCAGTGAAATGAAGGAAAAAGATTAATAAAAGAAAGTAAATGCAATACATGAAATGCGAGGAAATGCATGCGAACAATTAAATAGAAATAAAAAGGAAAATTTGAAGAGCTTCAGGAATTTGGTCATGAAATTAGCATCATTGCGTTCGTGGCTATTTTCTAGTCAATTTAGACCTATGGTTTGCAAAAAACCGATTTAGGATGAAAAATATATCTTTAAATTAAATATTGCAACAAAACATGAAAAAGAGGAATAAGAAAAGAATAATGTTTAGCATTGTTCTAAGGTTTGTAAACAAAAGACTTAGTAGCTCATTTGGTTAGAACATGTGACTTGTATACAAGAGGTTCTGAGTTCAATCCCCGCCAGCATCATATTTTTGTTTTAGGGGAATAGCTAAAAAGTGGCTTAGTGTGAATGCAGTTAAAAACGAGGTTTAGTGTGAAAAGGGTTAATTGGAAAGATAATTAAAAAGAAAACTAAATAAATAAATAAATAAATATGACATGTGGGTGTCAACACCCCTGCTGCTGCGCATCATGTTGCACACATGGCGCATTTTTGTTGGTCAATGACGATTTTTGAGTACTAAGGCTGGCATGTCGCGCTGTGATTGGCTGGGCGACGAATTCTGAGGTATTAGGGCTGATGTTTCATGCTGTGATTGGCTGGGTGATGTGTATCATTGGTTTGGATGGCTCTGATGACTCCTATGTTAATCTAAAGGCTCTAATTAATCCTACACATCTATATAAGCAAACATAAACCTAAACCCTAATCTAAACTAAATTCATTCATGAGCCTATATGCTGCTGCATCCTAAACTAACCTAGCCTCGACCATAACAAATCAAATTCAAGCTAAAAGATAAAAATCAAAGTCTACATCAAGGGTTAAGCTTAACAAATTCAGAAATCAGATCCTAGAATTCAAGATCCGTTCTTTTTCTATGAGTGCTAGTCACTTTTTGGTTTAAATAGATAAATGTGAATTGTGGTAGACTATGAATTGGGTATATGCTATAAATCATGAACTTGTGCAAGCATACTATGTCATTTTCCCTAGATCTTATACATGGACATTCTACTATGTTTCCTATGTGAATCTTTAATTACAATTATATTATGGTACATGTGAACTTGTTAATACAGATCTAACTTTCTAGATCTGATTGTGGTGATTCGATATGACGTTTATATGAATATTGATTTGTAATCATGTTAGGATGACAGTACATCCATTAATTTGACAATACTTGGATCTAGATTTTGGTGTTAATCACCTTTCACTTGCTATATTATGATACCTTGGTATATGTGGTAAACTTGACATGTGGATCTAAACTTGTTATTATGCCACCCTGTCTATGCTAGATATAGGTAATTGGACACCTAATATTGAATCTAGATCTCATTATGCTTGCCTAAACACAAGTTATTAATTTGATGTCCACTTCATTATGATAATTATCACATGTCCATTCACTTAGTTGCTATGCCAGTTATGTTAATATTTATGCCAAAACATGTTGAACTATCACTTTATCATGTTCCCTTTTTATTGTTATGACGAGGCTACTTTATAGCCTCGATGCCGCCAAAATACATATGAATACGTTAGTTAGGAACGAGGATAAAGGGAATTTGTAATTGGCATAGTTTATATAATATTTATATGAAATAAGCATATATTTCAAATGAGGAAACGTAGAATTAATTACCTATAATGATGTAGGAAAAGTTGGGTGAAAATGGCATAATTTGAATATGACCATTTATGGATATGTAATTCAAATTGTTGTTGCAAAATAGGTATTGACACCTATAAAAGGAAAGGATTAATTAATTGGTAAATTAATTAAAAATGGAATGTTAATAATTAAAATTAAAAATTTTAATTGTACTTATGACATGAGGTTAGGTTACATTAGTGGCGGAAGTCTGCCTGGACCCGACCGGCATATCCAACAGCCACTAATGTTGAACCTGATGTCGGAGGTCTAAGTATGCAAATACGAATCAGGCTAAGACACGAGGTTAGGCCCAACTATGGAATAAGACTGCCCGGACCCGACCGATATATCCAACATCCACACGTTGTAGGCCTAATATGGGAGGTACAGCTCATTATAACCATAATTGGACATGGTAAAGAAATAGATTACTTAACCTAATTTAATATGAATATGGACTTAAGTTAGGGTTAAGTAAAATTGGATGGGTAGTGAGGAGGGGATAAGTAAGTTAGAGGGGAACCCGGTACATGTTATGTAATTAAAGACACCTAAGTGGTATACATAACGGGTAGATAAAATAATAAAGGCTACGTAATTAAAGATCACCCTTTTAGGGTATACATAGTCAGTGGAAAACCTAGTGGGGATAAAAGACAAAGGGGAGAGCTTGTATCATATTGTGTGGGAGTTATGCAATTAAAGATCACCCTTTAGGGTATAATAACTAGTATAGGGCTATGCAATTAAATATCACCCTTTTAGGGTATAGAAAGTCAGTGGAAAACCTAGTAGGGATACAAGACAAAGGGGAGAGCTTGTATCATATTGTGTGGGACCCATTTCAGTCAGTAACCCGTAGTGGGTATCAAGTAAGGAACTCCGTACTAGGCGGAGAAGGGGCACGCTTACTAATTGATTGTAAGAGATCCAAACGAGACGGGTGGTGTGGACGGCGCAAACCAACCGGGAACATGTGTGTGCATGGACCGGGCATAGGGGACAAGACGACCGTGACACTAGTAGGTATCCCTGTGCACATCTCGGGTTGCCACTTTAGGGAAGTGATACCCCCTACTGTGGGGCCGGCATAGGATATCTACAGAGTAGGGAGCAGATCGATTAGGGTAGTGGTTAGGGTATACTTGGACATATGACCTAAGCCGACCTGCTTATAGTGGAATGGATCATTTCATTTCAGTTATACTATTAATAGTGAAGAGTAGTCATTATTGAAGCATGTACATACCTCACCTTATCTGCCTTTTCTTACCTGCCATTTATATAGTGACCTCTTTTATCCACTTTATATGCCTATCATGTTATTTTTATTTATTTACTGGCTAAAGTTAACTTGACTTACCATACTTATGTCTAACCTAATTTGTTTCTCCTTCTTTCTTCCGTTCCCCCCCCCCCCTTCGGCGGTTCACAGGGAGGAAACACCCAGGCTTAGTCAGGATTCAGATATCGTCTTGCTAGGAGCTATTGCTGAAGTATGGCTCAAGCTCTTGTCTCTACTATAGCTTACTCTTTTATTGGGGAATAATGTTTTCTTTTAATTCCTATATACTCTGATTATGCAAGACAGAAGTATTTTGTTGTAATGGTTTTATGACTTATGGTATTGTAAACCACGGGATTATGATTTATGTCTGAAATAAAAATTTTGAAATTTCCGCTGCTATCTTATTTATATCTGTCTTGTAATTATTCTGTGTCTGTTTACCTACAACGCTCCGCGAAACTTAATGCATTCCCTTAGTGATTGACATTAACGGACGTGGGGTGTCACACTTGGTATCAGAGCTGAAGGTTACCAGATTAGATAAAAAGATTTTTGAAAAATATTTTCAAAAAGGTTTTAAAAGAAAGCATTTTCAAAAAGAAAAGTCAGTTTTGAAAAAAAACATATTCCCCAAAGCCATATGTAATATCTCTCGATTCTCCGCTTGATTCCTTTTTCCCTTTTTGTCGGGGGAACCGATTCTTCTCAAAAGGTGTCCCCATTCCGACAAGATGTCGTAGGAATGTTTAGCTCATGTCGAATGGCAATGAAGTGCCTAACCTCCATCCGTAGCCGAAGTGGTTTCACCTACGGTTAATTTTCACGAGCTTCGTAAGGATTTCCGTGCGATGGAGGCAACTTTCGAAAGACTTGTTAGCTTGTTACACAAACGTGGGTTAAAAGGAGTACAAGGTAGTTAGGGCTAAGGAGCACGTCCCAAGGATGAGAAAAAGGTATGGCCCAAGAAAGGACAGTGACAACAACAGAAGAAGGGCAGAAAAAAATGATAAGACTAAGCATAAGGGGAAGTGCCATAGTTGTGGGCGAGAGGGTCACTTGGCCAAGGACTACAGGAAAAGGAAGAATGCTTGCTTCATTTGTGGAGAGGTTGGACACTATTCTGGGGTAGTGCCCAAGGAAGCAAGGGCAATGTCAAAGGACAGGAACCTCTGGAGGGCAAGCGAATGCTCTCGTGGCTAGTGCACCAGATAGAGGTAGGAAAGTTTTCATGGAAGGTTTTGATTTCTCTCTCCAATCAACCAGTTAGAACTCTTTTTGATTCTGGCGCATTCGCATTCGTTCATATCTAGTTTTGTAGTTGAATCTCTGCACTTAATTACTAGTATGGTAGTGGATCCCGTCGTTGTCTCAAACACTATAGGTGGTTCGACTCATTTATCTGTGATTTGTCAAGGTTTGAGAATATCTGTGTTAGCCGTCGAGTTTGAGTGTGATGCACATCTTGTTTCACGGGCAAGGGGTTGATTCTAGGGATGGGTTGGCTTACCACATATGGTGCCATTCTGGGCTATGAGAGGAGGGTCATTAAGCTTCTAACTTGTCATGGGAGGACCATCGAAATTTCTTGTGACCCACAGGGGTCTGTAATGCTTAGTTTCCTAGAGTCTCTTGATGCATTTATCGATTATTTGTAATATGTTCCAGTATTCCGAGGTTATTCTAATGTTTTTGATGAGGTTCGGGGTTTACCCCAAGGCACGAGATTGGTTTTCAAATATACTTGGTGGATAATGCAAAGCCAGTTGCATTGCCTGTACGACATGTGACTCCTAAAAGAAAATAGGGAACTTGATAAGCAAGTAGGGGAGCTACTTGAGAAGAGGTTTGATAGGTGAATCATATCAGGATGGGGAAACCTATTGAAGACAACGAGGATGCAACTTGGGGGACTGAAGACAAAGATCATGCTTCATACCCTTTCCTTTTTAGGACTATGTTCTTAACTCCTTTTTCCAAAGCTTTTATTTGCATTTGCTTCTATCATCTGAGTATATCCTATGAATCGAATCTTCGACCTTTAGATAGGGAACCCATGATTGTAAACATGTGTTTGAGACATGTTATGTTTGATGGAAGCAAGTGGATGCAAGTATTTGCTAGTGGTTGCTTGTGGACGCATATACACACACATTAGGCACTAAGATCGGCTCAATCACTCTCAAACTGCATATGGATGTGTGTTCATTTTCTTTTCTTTTATGGATGGAAATGGATGAACTAGCATATGGATATTGCATTTGGACGAATGAGTGTGCACACATGTAGAGATTATATGTTATAATAGGTTTATTTGCATACATGATGGACTCATGGCACTGACATAATTCGCATTAAGGAGGTCAACTGAATCAGTAGACCGCCTGATTTTGCATTAGATAAGGACATATACACACTATGCATATAATCATGAAAGCATTAGAAATCTTTATAAGGACAATGGATGCCTGTGATTGATGGTTGAGTAGATGGATGTTGGATGTTAGGATACATTCTTCTTAACTCAGAGATTTCGGGGACGAAATCCTTTAAGTAGGGGAGAATGTAACACCTCGCATTTTTAAGGAAATTAAAAATGTGGAAATATGTATATATATTATATACATAGATATATTTAAGAGAAAAATTAAATAAAGACAATAAAATTGCATGTAATAAGTTCATGCAGTGAAATGAAGGAAAAGGATTAATAAAAGAAATTAAAAGCAATACATGAAATGCGAGGAAATGCATGCGAACAAATAAATAGAAATAAAAAGGAAAATTTGAAGAGCTTTAGTAATTTGATCACGAAATTAGCGTCATTGCATTCGTGACGATTTTCTAGTCAATTTAGACCCATGATTTGCAGAAAACCAATTTAGGATGAAAAAGATATCTTTAAATTAAATATTGCAACAACACATGAAAAAGAGGAATAAGAAAAGAATAATGTTTAGCATTGTTCTAAGATTTGTAAACAAAAGACTTAGTAGCTCATTTGGTTAGAATGTGTGACCTGTATACAAGAGGTTCTGAGTTCAATCCCCGCTACTGTCATATTTTTGTTTTAGGGGAATGGCTAAAAAGTGGCTTAGTTGAACGCAGTTCAAAAAACGATTTAGTGTGAAAAGGGTTAATTGGAAAGATAATTAAAAAGAAATATATATATATATATATATATATAATGGGGGCGGCTATTTGAACACAAAATTTTGTGTCTCTTTAGACTTTCCCATATAATATATATATATATATATATATATATATATATATATGATATGTGGGTGTCAACACCCCTGCTGCTGCGCATCATGTTGCACACATGGCGCATTTTTGTTGGTCAATGACGATTTTTGAATATTAAGGCTGACGTGTGGCGCTATGATTGGCTAGGTGATGAATTATGAGGTATTAGGGCTGACGTGTCGCGCTGTGATTGGCTGGGTGACGTGTCTCTTTGGTTTGGACGGCTCTGATGACTCCTATGCTAATCTAAAGGCTCTAATTAATCCTACACATCCATATAAGCACACATAAACCTAAACTCTAATCTAAACTAAATTCATCCATGAGCCTATATGCTGCTGCATCCTAAACTAACTTAGCCTCCACCATAACAAATCAAATTCAAGCTAGAAGATAAAAATCAAAGTCTACATCAAGGGTTAAGCTTAACAAATTCAGAAATCAGATCCCAGGATTCAAGATCCATTCTTTTTCTGTGAGTGCTAGTCACTTTTAGGTTTAAATAGACAAATGTGAATTGTGGTAGACTACGAATTGGGTATATGCTGTAAATCATGAACCTATGCAAGCACACTATGTCATTTTCCCTAGATCTAATACATGGACGTTCTACTATGTTTCCTATGTGAATCTTGAATTATATTGTGGTACATGTGAACTTGTTAATACAGATCTAACTTTCTAGATCTGATTGTGGTGATTCGATATGATGTTTATATGAACAATTATTTGTAACCATGTTAGATGATAGTACATCCATTAATTTGACATTACTTGGATCTAGATTTTGGTGTTAATCACCTTTCACCTGCTATATTATAATACCTTGGTATATGTGGTAAACTTGACATGTGAATCTAAACTTGTTATTATGCCACCCTGTCTATGCTAGATTTAGGTAATTGGACACCTAGTATTGAATCTAGATCTCATTATGCTTGCCTAAACACAAGTTATTAATTTGATGTCCACTTTATTATGATAATTATCACATGTCCATTCACTTAGTTACTATGCCAGTTATGTTAATATTTATGCAAAAACATGTTGAACTATCACCTTTATCATGTTCCCTTTTTATTGTTATGACGAGGCTACTTTATAGCCTCAATGCCACTAAAATACGTGTGAATACGTTAGTAAGGAACAAAGATAAAGGGAATTTGTAATTGGCATAGTTTATATAATATTTATATGAAATGAGCATATAAGTCAAATGGGGAAACATATAATTAATTACTTATAATGACATTGGAAAAGTTGGGTAAAAATGACACAATTTGAATATGACCATTTATGGATATATAATTCATATTATTGTTGCAATATAGGTATTGAAACCTATAAAAGGAAAGGATTAATTAATTGGTAAATTAATTAAAAATGGAATGTTAGTAATTAAAATTAAGAATTTTAATTGTACTTATGACACGAGGTTAGGTTACATTAGTGGCGGAAGTCTGCCCGGACCCGATTGACATATCCAGCAGCCATTAATGTTGAACCTAATGTGGGAGGTCTAAGTACGCAAATACGAATCAGGCTAAGACACGAGGTTAGGCCCAACTTTGGAATAAGACTGCTCGGACCCAACCGGCATATCTAGCATCCACACTTTGTAGGCCTAATGTGGGAGGTCTAGCCCATTATAACCATATTTGGACATGGTAAAGAAATGGATTACTTAAACCTAATTTAATATGAATATGGACTTAAGTTAGGGTTAAGTAAAATTGGATAGGTAGTGAGGAGGTGTTAAGTAAGTTAGAGGGGATGGGTAATATATATATATATATATATATATATATATATATATATATATATATAGGCCCACATACTTAACCCAATGCATGTTATGTAATTAAAGACACCTAAGTGGTATACATAACGGGTAGATAAAGTAATAAAGGCTATGTAATTAAAGATCACCCTTTTAGGGTATACATAGTCAGTGGAAAACCTAGTGGGGATACAAGACAAAGGGGAGAGCTTGTATCATATTGTGTGGGAGTTATGTAATTAAAGATCACCCTTTAGGGTATACATACCTAGTATAGGGCTATGTAACTAAAGATCACCCTTTTGGGTATGCATAGTCAGTGGAAAACCTGGTGGGGATACAAGGCAAAAGGGAGAGCTTGTATCATATTATATGGGACCCATTTCAGTCAGTAACCCGTAGTGGGTATCAAGTAAGGAACTCCGTACTAGGCGGAGAAGGGGCACGCTTACTGATTGATTGTAAGAGATCCAAACGAGATGGGTGGTGTAGACGGCGCAAACCGACCGGGGACATGTGTGTGCATGGGCCGAACAAAGGGGGACAAGACGACCGTGACACCAGTTGGTATCCCTGTGCACATCTCGGGTTTCCACTTTAGGGAAGTGATACCCCCTACTGTGGGGCCGGCACATGATATCTACAGAGTAGGGAGCTGATCGATTAGGGTAGTGGTTAGGGTATACTTGGACATATGACCTAAGCCTACCAGCTTATAGTGGAAGGGATCATTTCATTTCAGTTATACTAGTAATAGTGCAGAGTAGTCATTAGTGAAGCATGTATATACCTCACTTTATCTTCCTTGTCTTACCTGCCATTTATGTAGTGACCTCTTTTATCCACTTTATATGCCTATCATGTTACTTTTATTTATTTACTGGCTAAAAGTAACTAGACTCACCAGACTTATGTCTGACCTAGTTTGTTTCGCCTTCTTTCTTCCGTCTCTCCCCCCTCCCGGTTCACAGGGAGGAAATACCCAGGCTTAATCAGGGATTCAGATATCATCTTGCTATGAGATATTGCTGAAGTATGGCTCAAGTTCTTGTCTCTACTATGGCTTACTCTTTTTGTTAGGGAATAATGTTTTCTTTTAATTCCTATATACTCTGATTATGCAAGACAGAAGTATTTTGTTGTAATGGTTTTATGACTTATGGTATTGTAAACCACGGGATTATGATTTATGTCTGAAATAATTTTTTTGTAATTTCCGTTGCTATCTTATTTATATCTGTCTTGTAATTATTCTGTGTCTGTTTACCTACAACGCTCCACGAAACTTAATGCATTCCCTTAGTGAGTGACATTAACGGACGTGGGGTGTCACATATAATACCTCTAACTGTCAAACCCTCATTCACTTCTTCCTCTTCACATTTTGCAGCCACCACCCTCCAACAATTTCTATACTTGCAAATAAGTCTATTTTCACATTTTAATTTATATCTCACAAACGATTGAGAATCGATCGAAGTATCTAACATGAAAATTGTAGATCATGTTGAGGACTACCTACTGCTGAAAATTAGTGGTCAACGGACACCCAACGTCTTCGAAAATAACCTACGACCATGAACTATTCATTATCGTGCTTTATCGTTTTGCGTGCAAACGGTGGAGTATTAGGCGAGGAGGTCTAAAGAAAAGTTGGAGAGGAAAGGATGGTCTATGACTATCATGTTGATGAGTTAGCCGGAAACTGAGCGTGGTGTGGCATGGAGATAAGTGGGTGAAATGTTTGGAGGAGCAGCAAGCGTAAAGTTATGAATCCCAGTGAATCAAGGAGGAGTTGGACGAAGTCATCAACTAGAGAAATTTTTGTGGTTGCGAGGTCGAGCTAATGGTCAAATTTCGCGACATATGGTGGATCGAGGAGCCGGAATTTTGCCCAACTCATTTTCCATTCGTGGTCGATTATCTGGCCATCGGCGACGAAGGGGGCGACGACATGAGTGGCGTAGGCGCAGCGTGGACTAGGGAAAGCGACGACGGTGTTGGTTCGGTCTCCCATCAACTGTGGGTGGCACAGCAAGCTCGAATGGGGGTGGAGCACGAGTTTGGGGAAGAAGAAGTTAAGTTGATTATCTTATTAATATTTAATCAATGTATTCAATGTTCAAACGATTATATCTTATTCGTATGAAATCCGAATTAGACGAAACATGATCCATTGGAATCGTGGAAGAATATTACGCGCAAAATTGATTTGGATGAGATTGGTGCTAGTTGGAATTTTGGATTAAATTAAACCCACGTTTAATTTAATTCAAAAGCGATCTTTATTGAAACATCAAAAATCACTGTGAGAACTCTTTTCAACTTGAATAGTTATTATAATTTTCAACTGATTATATATTGATTACTTGTGGTTTCTATGGTTGCTTTGTGGATGATGGATGTTTATTGCAGTTTTATTTATATTGTTTTTGTACTTTCAAGTGTTAACAATTATAATGCTTATCTTATGACTCTTGTTTGATAAATTATAACTATTGTGGTTGTTATTATAATTTTTCACACAATTCACACCACGAATATAAAATTATTTAGGAATTGATTGGATCTCGTTCCATTGGAATTTTAAATGAACACTATATTCATTTAAGTGAAATAAGCATGAAAATGGAAATTGGATTTTTAAATTTGAAACAATTTGGAAATGGAATTGAAATAATTCCAAATAATTATTGTTGGCTAGTTTTTTGACCAAGCCACCAAGGTTCACACACAAGAAGAAAGTATGAAGCTTCACGCCTCTAGTCCATGAAAACCAGATCGTGGTCATTTCACACTATCGGATCGTCGCGCCCTATCGGGTCGCCTCGCCCCTACTCGATCCGACCCATGCTTGCTAGCCCAATCCGATCCGAGCTCCAGGAGCCAGAAAATGAGGGTTATGACCAACTCTTCCACGATCCGATAATCCAGGATCTCGCGACACCTGTCCACAACTGTCATATTGACCAATTCTCCATCAAGATATGAACCAGTACGAGGTCCTCGGGATGTGTGCCACGTATGACCGCGATCCGTCTGGAGAAATCAGCTATAAATAGCCCAGAACTTGACATTTTGAAGGATCTTTGGCAACTGAGAGATCTGACTCCACCATTATCATATCTCCATTGTTTTTATTTAGAGTTATCCCGAAATTATTGAGAGAATCATAATTGTTAGAGCGAGATTGAGTGAAACCATTTGATTGTACTTGCATTCAGCATATAATCAACTACATATAAAGTGGACGTAGGCTCGTTAACGCCGAACCACTATAAATTTCGCGTCTTTTCCTGCTTTTTCTTCATATTGTAGTTATAATTCTTCGTAAATCAGAATTGCTTGGGTGTTAGACCCAATTTTGGATCTAACATTTTGGTGCTTTCACTGAGAACGAATTTTTAGCACATTGGATTGTTGTTCCGTTGTTTGGATACTCAAGTCCGAAGAAGACAGTCCAAAACCCCACTATTTCAGTTTTTGAAGATTTCAGTGAAATTTAGATATCATGGCTGGAAAAAAGTCTAAAGATGCATGAGCATCGCAGGCCGAAGAGGCTACCAACGAGGCGATTGAAGAGGGTGTGCACGAGCAGTTTGAGGAAGAACCCACGGATCGCGTTGCGCATGGGGGGACCGTGATCGATGGAGGAGCCACGAATCAATCCGCTGAAAGGGTGGCCACTAGATCGCGTGACCTCGCCACGAACCCACCTGCACCTATCACCACGACCCGATCCCAGGGGGGCGCAACAAGCCATCGACAGCATGGGGCGAACCGATCCGATAAGCGGACCACCACTCGACCCGGGAAGGAACCTATGTCCCACTCTGCTCACGCTGGTACCTCTGCTCGACCTGGTACGGGTCTTCTGCGCATAAGAGAAGAAGTTGATGATGATCAGTTTGACCCGTCTGCACCTGCTACTGAGGGAGACCTGTCTCGTATGCTTGACATGTACGATAAACTTTTTGTCGAACTAGTCGCTCAGCGGAAAGAGAGTTCAGTATTGCGACAGAATTTGACTGCTATGGACAGGCGAATTGACGACCTCATAAGGCAGAGGGTTTCCTCACCAACCCGTCTTCCTTCCCCAGAATACACATCCTCATCTGATGAGCCCCGGAGAAACCGACGTTGGCCTCCGCTAGAAAGAGCTGAGAACATAGAGCAACTTCGATCTCGGGAAGAAGAAATGTTTAATCGGGGAACTAGCAATCGTAACTTGAATGAACCTGTTTTACCACTGAGGAATGGAAACGTGGTTGACCCTGCTCAGAATCGACCCAATCCCCCCGCTCGTCACGCAGTTGACCTCGGCAACAGGGGGCAAGGAATCTCCGCCCGAATCCCAGACTTTGTAGCTGCATGTCAAAGGAATGCTGAAGAAGCCCATCGGGAAAGAAGTGCCGATCCTGAGTCCACCTTGACCCGGGAAGATGTTGAAGCAAAAATCAAGGAAATGGTCGCCAACCGGGAAACAATAATAGCAACAATCGGAAGAGAAACCGAGGAAATGATTCCCAAAGAAGATCTCAACCCAGGCCATTTGAGAGTTTCACACCGTTAAATGATACATTGGAAAATATCTTCCTGGACACCTATAACGTCCTTCCATATAAAAGGCCTCCTCCGAGAGAGTCGACAGACAAAGAGAGTGAAACCGGAAAGTTCTGTCTGTTTCACCAAATCCATGGTCATTCCACAAATGAATGTCGTCATCTGAGAGACCTGGTCGAGAGGCTTCTCCGAGAAGGAAAACTCGATGAGTACAGGGTCACACCCAGAGACAGGGGACAAGCCGCATCTGCCCCAAACCAGAATCGAAACCAGAACCAGAATCAGAGCCAGCCTACTCCCCAGCTGACTGCTCAGCAAAAGGGGAAGAACATTGTCGTTAACACCATAGTAGGAGGGCTTCATTTGGCCGGGCATAGCTTTAGGGCAATGGACCAGTATGTCAACGCAGCTAAACAACCCCTCATGGCAGGAGAAGGCAGTAGCCCTGAGGATATTGCTCCAGCCAAACAACAGAAGACAATGACCGATAACATCACATTTCATGACAGGGATGGCGTCGGCGTTCACTCCCCAACTGAAGACCCATTAGTAATCACAGCCGCAATTGGTCTAGCCATAGTCCATAAAGTTCTGGTAGATAACGGAAGCTAGGTCAACATTTTGTTCAAGAAAACGTTTGACCAGATGAAACTTGAGCCGAAGGACTTACAATCATGCGAAGGGTGGATACGTGGATTCAATGGAGCATCCACTGCTCCAATAGGATATGTAGAGTTGTCGGTAACCCTTGGGGAAGGGGAACGCCAGAGAGTAAGAATCCTCCCTTTTGTGGTTCTACACGTCAAATCACCATATAACGCATTTCTAGGCCGACCGGCCTTAGCAAAGTTCAGAGCTTGTATAGCCCCTTTGTGTTTATTAATGAAGTTCCCAACTAAAGCTAGTATAAGTACAATAAGAGGAGATCAAGTTGTGGCTCGAGCATGCTACATTGCAGAGTTGAAGATGCTCCGTAAAGGAAAAGATGTAGAAACTAAAGGTGCTTCCTCCCCGGCAAGGGAGGAAATGTTATAGCAACTAAAGAAAATAACCATGGGAGAGTCGCCCAGAGAACTGCCCGAGGACATAGATCCCAGAGAGGACGAAGAGCCTGGGGGCAGAATGGCGACTCCCAATGAGACAACTGTGGATATTCCAATCGATGATGGAGACCCAGAGAAGGTCCTGAGGATTGGATCCCAGTTAGACCCTATTCGAGCCAGAGAGCTAACGGATTTTTTGAAAGCCAATTTAGATGTATTCGCTTGGACCCACTCGGACATGTGTAGGATATCTCCTTCGATCATGAGTCATTCGCTAAGCATCAACCCAAAGCATCCTCCTATCAAACAGAAAAGGCGAATGCTTGGCCCGGAGAGGTCGGCTGCTTTGAAAGAGGAAGTTGAGAAATTGAGGAGTAATGGGTTCATCAGAGACTCAACGTATCCAGATTGGATTTCCAACCCAGTCTTGGTATAAAAGGCTAATGGAAAGTGGCGCACCTGTATTGATTTCTCGGACCTGAATAAAGCTTGCCCAAAGGACAGTTTTCCATTGCCAAGAATTGACCAGCTGGTGGATTCGACAGCTGGCCATGAACTCCTCTCCTTCATGGATGCTTATTCGGGATACAATCAGATCCCTATGCACATCCCCGATCAAGAACATACAAGCTTCATTACAGAATTAGGATTGTATTGCTATGTAGTGATGCCTTTTGGCTTGAAGAACGCCGGTGCTACATATCATCGATTGGTTAATAGAATGTTTTATAACCAGATTGGGAAGACGACGGAGGTGTATGTCGATGACATGTTAGTGAAATCCAAACAATCATCCAACCATACTACCGATTTAGCAGAAATGTTTGAAATTCTCCGTAAGTATGGAATGAAATTGAACCCTTTGAAATGTTCATTTGGGGTAGCATCAGGAATTTTTTTAGGGTTTATTGTCAATTCGCGTGGGATCGAGATTAACCCAGATCAGATCGCAGCAATCCGGAATATTCAGAAACCTAGACAGATTAAAGATGTGCAAAGCCTCGAAGGGAAAGTAGCGGCATTGAGCAGATTTATCTCCAAAGCCATAGATAAATGTATCCCATTTTTTGAATTAATAAAGCGGGGAAAGCGCAACTTCGAATGGACCCCTGATTGTGTTGAAGCATTCCAGAATCTCTTGAGTCATTTAGAAAAACTCCCGATTCTGTCTAAACCCATAGATCATGAAGAATTATTCGTATATTTGGCGGTGTCATCCAATGCGGTCAGTTCGGCTTTGGTTAGAGAAGATGATAAGGTGCAAAGACCAGTATATTATGTTAGTAAGAAATTGGCGGCAGCTGAACGAAATTATCCAAGGATAGAAAAGCTTGCGTACAGTTTGTTTGTTACATCGAGGAAGCTTTGCCACTATTTTCAAGCTCACCCGATTACTATATACACTGATCACCCGTTAAGACAATTTCTTCAAAGGCCAGAGACTTCGGGACGATTACTTAAGTGGAACATTGAACTAAGTCAGTTCGATTTGAATTTTCAACCCGGCGATCAATAAGGGGGCAAGTGCTGGCGGACTTCATAGCAGAGTTTACCATCCCAGAAGATGACACAATAAGCGAAGAAGTCGATCCGCCGAGGCTACTCCTCGACCCCAGTGCCTGGAAGTTGTTCACTGACGGAGTAAAGAACGATAGACGATCTGGTGTTGGAGTAGTGCTCGAAACTCCAGAACAACGGCTGATATACTATGCTCTCAGATTGGAGTTCCACGCCACTAACAACGACTCAGAATACGAAGCCCTGATTGCTGGTTTGAAACTAGCAAAGGAGTTGAAGATTACGAAGTTAGACATCTTTTGTGACTCCAAAATAGTTGTGAACCAGATCATAGGAAAATTCCAGGCCAAAAGTCTTAGGCTGATATCGTATTTAGAAAAAGTGAAAAAGTTGATGGGTGATTTTGACCATCACACCATATCCCACATTCCTCGAACAGAGAACCAAAAAGCAGATAGATTGGCTAAAATGGCCAGTTCCGATGGTCCTGAAAACACAGAATTGGTCCCGATGGAAGTCTTACAGTCACATAGTATAGATCAGATGGAAGTTGATCTGGTACTAGATGTTGAGCCTGAAAGGGAGTCATAGATGACCCCTTTGAAGAATTTCCTAATGTATGGAACGCTCCCTGCGAAGAAAAGTGAGAGGCGCGCAATAATTCGGAAGGCCTCTCGGTATGTGTTGCAAGAGGGAGTCCTGTATAGACAAGGGTTTTCGATGCCCCTCCTCCGGTGTATTGCCCACGACGATATTCAACGCGTATTGCAAGAAGTACATGAGGGCGATTGTGGAGATCACACGGGAGGCCAAACATTGGCAAAGAAAATAATACGATATGGTTATTTCTGGCCAACCGTAAATAAGGATGCGGCCAAATACGCGCGGCGTTGTGACGCCTGCCAGAGATTTTCTAAGATTCATAGGGCCCCATCAAGCCAACTGAAGATGGTGATGAGTCCTTGTCCTTTCGCTATGTGGGGAATCGATATCATTGGGAGCCTCCCCATAGCGAAGGGCGGAGCAAAATTCGCTATCGTAGCCGTGGATTATTTTACTAAATGGGTAGAAGCAGAACCATTAACCACAATAACAACCAAGCGAGTAATCAGCCTCGTTGTTAGAAACATTATATGCCGATTTGGAATCCCAAGAATCATCATAACGGATAATGGAACTCAGTTTGACAGCACCGAGTTCAGAGATTTTCGCCAGAAATACGATATTGAGAAAAGATACACCTCCGTGGCATATCCGCAGGCAAACGGCCAAGTGGAGGCCGCAAATAAAACGATTAAATCTATCCTGAAGAAGAGATTGAAGCGGGCCAAGGCCATGTGGGTCGATGAATTGCCTCTGGCACTATGGGCTTATAGAACGGCCTATAAATCGGCAACAGGCCATACGCCATTTTCCCTCACCTTCGGAACTAAAGCGGTCATCCCGATCGAGTTAGAAGTACCTTCTCACCGAGTCACTTATCATGACCCGATGACCAACAATGAGTTGCTCCTTGAATCCTTAGATATGATCGAAGAGATGAGGGACGAAGCCAATTTATGTGCCTTAAGACATAAGCAGTAGATAGCTCAATATTACAACAAGAAAGTCCGAGCACGAACCTTTGAACCCGGAGACTTGGTTCTAAAACGTATCTTCCCATGCTCAGAGCATATGGGTCCGAAATGAGAAGGACCATATTCCGTCCTGCGAAGACTTGATAATGGAACCTTCAAGCTAGCAACCATAGATGGAGACGAAATCCCCAGAGTGTGGAATGCCCAGCATTTGCGGCCTTACCTGACGTAAAATCGTCAATTTCATTCTTTTGTTTTAGGACCATGTAAAAAGGCACGACTCGCCTAGAATAGTTTGGTTACTTGAACAAAAGATTATAAAGTGGACGTAGGTCATGATTCGACCGAACCACTATAAAATATCGTGTGTCATTTACCTTTATTGCATCATTACCTATCTGCTTTATCTCGATTGATATAAATTATTGTTGTTTTCTCAGTCTGTCACAGATTATGCAGCAACATTGGAACACCCAATGTATTTTGCCACATGGTGAAAGAGGAACCATAATCAAGGACCACAAGGTGCGGTAAAGTAAATCATCCCATTATCAAACTCTGACTCCTCAGAATCAGGAGAGAGTATAAAGGACGCGAAGATGACGTTCGCAAGGCGTGAAGGCGCACCATGATAAAACCGCCTTGCCACCACTCTAACCCGCTGAAGGATCGGGAGAGTCCTAAAGGCGCCAGAGATTTAGCGCCCCCAGAATTTCTGCCTCGCTGAAGGATCGGAGAGCAGACCTAGAACGAGCTCGAACTCTAACCCGCTGAAGGATCGGGAGAGTATAAAATCGTCATAAATTTAGCGCTAAAAGAATCCTTACCCCCCCCCACCTTTTATAGGGAGCAACACACATGACTCTAATCAATCATTAATAAGCCCTGGCCAAGCATCATATTAAATGATTGATTGGGGGCATATACACGCGCATTACATCTCTGCACAGAAAATTTAAAATTTTCCTAATGCGATTCATGAATTAATTTTCGATTAGTTATGGTTTAAATATATGTGGCTAATGCGATAAATTAAAATTGCAAGTGTGCAGGTTTAGTTCTCTTTTTTATGTGACTGATTTGTCTTGAAGGGAAATTCTTGTTCGTATCACGACAAGGATGAAAGTCAAGGACGACCAAGACGAATCATCCCCCATGCCGTTATGTTGGCTATTCAAGAAGTTGCATAGAGATGCAAGGAACTTGGAATCACTGCATTGCATACTAATTTAAAGGCAACAAAAATAATTTTTTATTTACTAAGATGCGGGAATACGAGATGAGATAGCTAAACAAAAGTAAGGGCCATTCCTACAATTACATTTTTTGGCCAGTGGAAAGCCTAAAAATCCTAAGGACAAAATATGAAATGATATCTGCATCCTACTCATGTTTGGGGGGGCTATGTTGGCTTCTTGCTCTTCTTCTGCTTCCCCGACTCACCCTTGTCAACATCCGAACGATCCCCTTTTTTCCTCTTCCTCTTATCAACAAGAGGCTCTGGCGAAGAACTAGAGGATTGAGAGGCTAGTTGTGAAGTTATTGATCGGGAGGAAAATCTTATGACCAACCCAGTTTTGGGATCGATCTCGGAAATAGGGGGCACATATACTGGATCCTGTTCCCCTTTCATAAGGAGCAACTACCTCTCCTCTTCAGCCTGTTGATCAGCCAAGGTTTCACCACCACCCTTGATTTCGTCTGTAATAACAACATCATCCTCTTCGTCCCCGTGACCACCTTCCGTGTCCTTCAAAGCAGCAATGACCTCGGCATCTGCAGGAACATCAGTGCTGGGTACCACAGATACCATAGTTACTTTTTCATCACCCCCAGTTCGCTTTGAAGTCTCGGAAATTTCAGCATCAGTGCCTAAGGGGATATCAACTTTCTCTACCTCTGCTTTCTTTTCTCCCCTTTCCTCGGTCAATGTATCACCTGTATTGCGAAAGGCACATGTTAGTAACTCAATGGGTTGCTCCGCAGAACGGCGAAAATTCATAACTGCTTTGGCAAATTGCGGGGAAAATATGGATATACCTTCAGCTGATATTTCATCTAAGCTTGTAGCAGAAACTCCGACAGCCGGAGGAGTTGGGCGTAAGGGAATTAACGGATTGTCAGGATTATATTCCTCGACTTCGGGGGCCTTGAGTTCCGCCGCTGAGCTTGAACCCTCATCAAGTTTGCTCTTACCTTTAGCCTCAGTCTTCTCCCTTTCCACCTCTTCTCGGATTAGGCGTCTCCCCTCCTCCAAATCCTCGGGTTCTTTTCCTTTCAGGAGCCTCTGCATTTGCTGGCCTTCATCAATCTCACTGACCTTCAATCGCTGCTTCTCATCCTCGACAATTGCATCCCATATGTTGGCGAGAGTAACGTGATAGTCTGGGATCCAAGAAATGTATCGAGTTTTGATGACTTGGCCTAAGAAGTCGAATATCAGTTCCCCGAAACCTTCTATTTCTTTTTCGGCTTCGGCAAGCTTGTTAGCAGTGGTGGAAGCTGATTCAAGAATGTTGTTAGAATTAGTCTCGACAAGAACCACTCGCCCCTCCGCCTGAACCAGTTGGTCACTCAAGACCTCTTTTTCTTTCTGGGCAGCCGCAAGACTGTTTTTCAAGTCCGCTCTCTCCTTCTCCCAAGCAGCCTTTTCGGCATCGAAATGACTCTGCGCTGCCCTCAAATCAGCATTGGCCATCCTAAGATCCTCTATTTCCTTTTTCAAAGATAATCGTTCTTGGCTGTTAGAATCCAGCTCACTACGAAAACGCTTCCTGGCTTCCTCCAATTCTATCTTGTAGTTCTCTGCATCTCGCTGAGCTAAAGCCAGTTGAGCCTGTGCATCCTCCAGTTCCTTTTCCATTTTGCTCCTGGCTCTTTCATTATTCTCAATTCTCACTTTGGATATGGCCGCGTTCTTTTCTAGATGATGGATGGCATTCGAAAGGTTAACGACATGCTTTTTCATTACCTCATACTGTTTAGCTACATGACACACATATCCTATCACCTCAGTATCCCAGTCCTTAGGAACCGGCTCAAGATCCGGTACAAACATCATCCTCTCAAAGAAAATATCTGGGAAGTCCTTGCGCAAGCATGCCAATCTAGCCTGATTCTCGGGACTATGGGTAGCATCTCGTGCAATGAGACTGTCAGAGTCGTGATCGTCAAGAGATACCAGAGCTTCTTTTCCTTTCTTCACAATCTTACCCTCGTCTTTATTTTTGTCCTCTGACTCGCGTTGTTTCTTGGAAGATTGGACGTGAGAAGGCGTACTTTTTGGAGGGGTTAAGTCCCTAGGAAGTTGCTTACCCCCAGCCGGTGACAGTGGACGACTGTGAGGTTTCCCGGGACCATACCTGGAAGGAGATCGAGATCGTGTAGGATAAGTTTGAGGAGGGTCGCGAGGCCGATAACTGTCCCTCCCCCGACTATCGCGGCGAGCAGGATTTGGATGAAGACTAGGTGTGCCTTCACGAAGAGAGCGATAAGAATAAGATCGTTTGCGAGACATCTTTCCTGCAAAATAAACAAGTACATATTAAAACCTTGAATACTGTTGGTATAAAAGTGTGGGGTCAGACAGTGCATGTGATTTGTGCATCCCATATAATTCCCCCTAACAGACCGGGGCCCGAAGTTAGGCTCGTTTGGGTAGTCTCTCGTTCTTCAACTGGAACAGTTGTTTCCTCAGAGATAGGAAAAAATGGCTCCCCTTCGAAGTCTTCCTGTGTATATACATCGTCGGGTATAGGAATCTTGCTCAATTCTTTAAATAACTGCTCCTCTGTTAAATCATCGGGAGCGGCAGGTTCAACCGGTAGAGAGGCCCTTGAGGGGGAACTCCTCGGAGAGGCTGGGATTTCCTTAGACTCGTCAGCACGGGCCTCATCTCCTCTATATACATTTAAATCTTAGTCGTCCTGGTTAATTATCGGCGAAGGACTCTTATGAAGTTTAGTTGTCTCTGCTGCCTGTGACGTTCCTTCTCCCTCGGCCGGGGGCACGTATTTGTAAGGTTTGCCACCCGTGCCAAGTCCAAACCTTATATCCAGAAGGAGGTGCTTGTGAAGATTCTCGTCAGTAATACATTTCTTGATCCTTAGGAAGTCGGATTTGCTTTTCAGAAGAAGGGATAGTCGATTACTATACACCGAGCCTTCCGTCTTTGGAAAGGTGTGATCTGCATAGAGAAAAGAAGCATGTTAGCGCTTCGATTTCTTAAACAGGTTATTCATTCAAAGGTTTAAAATTTACTTGATTTAAGCCATCTTCTTACACACCCAGCCTATCTCTTTATATAGAACCAATCGGCCTTGGGATCCCCTATATTGCTGTAACCGTCAGATAAGACCTTCCTATTTGCTACCGATTCAAAGAAAGAAAAATTTGGGGTTGCCGTAGAGCGATTCTTGAAAAGGTAATAGAATTTCAAATCTTTAAACGTGAGCTCAGTTTGCAGGATTTCCGCATATGCGATGTATAGAGTGTATAGGGCTGCGTAGGCATTGGGATGAAGCTGCATCAGAGCAATACCCAATCGTTTTAAGGTTTCAATGACGATTGGAGGAAACGGAGGAATAGCGCCTACCCAGCACATGAGTCGGCTAACTGTCATATACCCCTCCGGAGCCAGATGAGGTCTATCTTCGCTACCAGGTGTTCTCACGTCATCCCAGGGGATCCCGTGTTTCAAGCAAATTTTCTTAAGCTTTATGTCATCTAGTTTGGAAGCTAAAGAGTCAGTGAATTTCTCTATTTCTAGTGCACTAGGAATCTCTCCTAAACAGTAATGTCGGATAACCGTTCCCTCGTGTGTGTAAGTGCAAGTGTGTGCCTGTGCATACATAGGAGAAAAGCATAAAGATTAGCTACATAAGCAAGGTATTGGTCGTAATGCGCTATCAAGTTATGCTGTCATTTAGTCCAGAGGGATCATCTCGTAGGCTCTAACCTAACTGTCCATTGGTGTATCAAGGTCAAGTTGCATTGTTTATTTAACAAGTAAATCGGATCGCATGTCTCATTGATCGCGCATCTCTTCGGATCGTGAGTTAAGGATTGGATCGCGGAGCACCATCGAATCGTGAAGCAAACACAGACTTGTAGCTAAAACACCAACTCGTAGAAAAGCGTCGGATCGTGGAAACAAGAACGGATCGCAATAACCCCTCACGATCCACATCGACCACCTCGACCCGATCCGACGAGTCAGATTTTCGAGCATCCATCCGTTCTCCTCGATCCGATCCACCATTGTTGCCACGATCCGATTCGCTGTCCCCATCCTTTCTCCCTTCTTCTCCCTCATCTTTCCTCCTAACTCACGAACCCAGGTGGTCGAACTCAGCACCGCCGTTCTCCTAAAAGCCTCAATTTTCACGAAACTCCATCGCCTTCTCCTCTCAAAACAGTGAAAAATAAGGAGAAACAAGAACAAAGGGACACTGATTGTTATTATAATTACCTTTCTAATTTAGATCAGTGAAGGGTTTCTAGAAATTGTGAATTAGGGCTGTAATTGGGATTTTCAGTTTAAAGCAAAAGGGGCGGCTGCAGTGTAGAAGAAGGGGAACGAAATGAGGAGCCCGGTTTATATAGACATTGGGATGGCTCTTGGTCTCCCCATTTTTGTCGCGACTCTGTCCGCAAAGATCCACGGGCCACAAACTTTCGTGAAGGCCCATCGAAGCTTAGAACACGACCCCTTCAACTGAATGGTTCGTGGTATAGACCACGGTCACGAACCGTATGGAATTTCAAAGGCCCAGACTCGATGATGATCATGAAATAAGAGAAATGGAAATAATTCAAAGGATCTAAAAACTTACCCGACGAGATTTTCTGGAAATTTAAGAGGTGGGAAACGACCAACGAATAAGGAAGTGATCGGAGGATTGATATAATATTTATACTCCTCGAGAGGCGCAACCATTCAAAGCAGTGCAACGCTATAAATAGACACAACTATTGATTTGCATCGTTTCATGAAGAGATGATTTAATAGTTTCGAAGCATGTTCCATTCCTAATAAAACATACTTCGAGGGGGCAAAATGTTGGCTAGTTTTTTGACCAAGCCACCAAGGTTCACACAGAAGAAGAAAGTATGAAGCTTCACGCCTTTAGTCCATGAAAACCAGATCGTGGTCATTTCACACTATCGGATCGCCGCGCCCTATCGGATCGCCTCGCCCCTACTCGATCCGACCCATGCTTGCTAGCCCGATCTGATCCGAGCTCCAGGAGCCAGAAAATGAGGGTTATGACCAACTCTTCCATGATCCAATAATCCAGGATCTCGCGACACCTGTCCACAACTGTCATATTGACCAATTCTCCATCAAGATATGAACCAGTACGAGGTCCTCGGGATGTATGCCACGTATGACCGCGATCCGTCTGGAGAAATCAGCTATAAATAGCCCAGAAGTTGACATTTTGAAGGATCTTTGGCAACTGAGAGATCTGACTCCACAATTATCATATCTCCATTGTTTTTATTTAGAGTTATCCCAAAATGATTGAGAGAATCATAATTATTAGAGCGAGATTGAGTGAAACCATTTGATTGTACTTGCATTCAGCATATAATCAACTACATATAAAGTGGACGTAGGCTCGTTAACGCCGAACCACTATAAATTTCGCGTTTTTTCCTGCTTTTTCTTCATATTGTAGTTATAATTCTTCGTAAATCAGAATAGCTTGGGTGTTAGACCCAATTTTGGATCTAACAATTATTAAAAAAGGTTGAAATGAATTTAAAGAGTTTTGAATTAGAAATGGCTTGTTCTAATTTATAATAGAATTTAAATCGGATTTCCCTGAATTGGGAAACATTTGTTTTCTATTGATAGGATCTTTCAAATGAAAGAAGAAATTTTGTATTTCAACTTATAAATTTCAAGTTATGTTTAAATCTATTTTTGAAAAGGTCGTTGTAAACGCAATTCGATGACCGTAATTGGAAATCAATCGAAATGACCATACGAAAATTATTAAAAATATGGAAAAATTATGATAAATCATAATTAATGATTTCAAAGTTATTTGGAAAAGAAATATGAATTTTTGAACTATATTTTGGAAATCTGTGTTCTCAACCTAACTTGTTGAAAATGGTAAAAGGATGTTTTGGGAATTTAAGTAAAATGAACTGAAGTTTTCAAATCTTAACTCATCAGATTTGATTGGAATTAATCATCAAGTGTTTGGTGTTAATTTAGTAGTCTCATACTATTCATGGAATTTGAAAGGTGAATTCATTGTTATCCCGCTTATAGTATTTGTTGAATATGCGAAGTTGATATTGGATATGAGCTGATACGATTTCTTACTAAATCGTATATACAATATTAACTATTTTTGGGTTGTTTTGAATGATGTCTTGGATAACATCATCCTTAACCCAACAAGTTAAGTTAATTTGTTATCAAATATAACACTGTTTTGAAAGATATGTTTTGATAAATCTTTTAAGTAAGATGGATTTTTTTTTGAATTTAATTAATCAAATCTGGATAGAAACGATCTTCGAGTATTTGGTATTGATTAGCGTTGTGTAGACCTTTACTCTTTAAGGAATTTGGAAGATATTTACATCTCTGTTCCACTTATAGTATTCGTTGATTATGAGAATTGGTGTTGAATATAAGTAAATTCTGTATGAATTCTTATATTTAATATCAGTTGGTTTTGGGCTTTTCGTGAATGGTGTCTTCAATAACAATGTTCTTTAACCCAATTAACGATGAAGAATATGGAATAAATCTTTGTTTTATGATATAATAAAGTTTTCTGAAGTTAATTTTTCCAATTATGAATTAAATAGGAATTTAAAAGAAATATATTTAGTGATAATCGAGACGGGTCTCCATGGATGAAGACCTTTATGATTTAAGGAATTTAAAAGGAATTTCCATTATTCCTCTTATAGTGTTAGTCCGATACAGGAATTTATCTCGATTGTGAACTGGTATGATTTCCATAAAGATTTCGTTGAAAATGAAATTACGATTTTAGGTTTATCGTGAATGATGTTTTAAATAACGTTTGTTCTTTAACCTGTGAAAAGGAGAAAATGATTTCTCAAGGCTAGTTGAAATAAAATCTTTATTTAATTCGAACATAAAGATTTAATGATTTTCCCTAACAAATAATAATGTGAACGATTTTAAGAATCACTTAAAAGAAGATAATTGTTTTTCTCGCGTAAGCGGTATGATTAAGAAATCTAAGTACGATTTTGGAATAGAGATATGATCAAGCAAAGATAAAGTAATCTATCATAATCAATGATTAATGAATGGTTGGGTTTAGGAAAATATGTTTTCCCATAAAGATAATTGAAATCTTTAATTTGATTTGAAATAAATGAAGGTAATTAAATTTACCCAAATACAAGGGGTATTATATATGGAGTACTACTAGTTTTGCTTCATGGGATGAACAGGATAGGAATGGGATAATTATTTGAGGAATTGCCTTTTTCGTGAGATCTAATAATCTCGATAATGCATAGAAAGCTTGATTCGTGTTAAGTTTGTGAAATGAGATTTTATAATCTTTTGAAATGATTTCCAAGGAAGATTTAAACAAGAGTTTAAGGAAAGTAAATCTTTGATAAGATTTAAGGGAGTAATTCCCAATGTAAAGAACGATTCGAGTGACAAAATATTCCAAAGTGGAATGAGACTTATGATATTTTTATATATCAATTGATTATAAAGACGCGCTAGTTATTTTGGAAAGACGGGGTTCCAACGCATTATGAATAACTATACGATGAGTATTGAAGATACTGAAGACGGTTGTTGAAGACTATGGATCTTCACATTATTTTGATTAATTATTGATGTCTCCATTGGGTTGCACACCCAAGACGAGGTTACTAGTGGTGGTTGTTCGTACATACTTGTTGATTGTCTGAATATGTAAGGGCCTCCCTCCTTTATTGGACAAGGAATAAGGTACCTTCGGTTTCATTCACTACCCAGAATGGACTTGTATGGATGCATGTTTGACGTTGTATTTTGTAGCGTGTGACGGGTTTTTTCTAAACGTATTTCTATTGGTGGCGAATAATTTATTCTCTTAGCTTAACATCCTTCTTTGAGACGTAGGGGCTCAAAGGTGACACATTATCGATTATCGATTATATGTTATGAGATGACAATATGGCATGCTAAGTGATGAGCTAATGATGATCAAACATTTTTGTTGAAAAGCCAATCTTTATGTAAAACGTGACTTCAAAACCTCACAACTGGTAATGAGGCAAAACAGGATGAAGTAAAGCAGAGATTAGGACTAACGTTTCCTTCTAGTTGAGAAAGTGATGCCATGGTATGGAGCCCAGGCAATTTTCTTAGTGGATGAAGGAATGAGGCGCCTCAGATAATGGTCAGTAACGACCGAGAAACATTATGTTTAGGAGAAACCCGAACTACACCTGGTGTAGGTGGGCCAACTTTGCAGCTACAGAAGGAGCATTTGTTGACCCTGGGAAATCCTGCTAGAGGTGTGCCCAAATCGCAGCTAAGGAAGATCCTTTGCATTGGCCATTGATGGAATCCAACTTCCAATATGATCCTTTTACAGTTTTAGTTGTACTTTATGTATGTAGACGTAATATATGGTACCTACGTCTTCTAAGATTTATACATTTACTTTTGAAGGTGATTTCCATTCTATGCACTAGTAACAATAAAAGAGACTTTCACATATCAAGTATATTTGGTTATCATAAGGTAAAACTTGCTCCTAATGGTTTGTGTTTGCATTGCGTGATGGGACGCTAGTTTTATGGTAGCTTTATTTTCAAAAAGCACTACGAGTAGTTTTACGGCTGATATTCATGAGGGAAACCCGTACTGTGTTATACAACATGGTCTTATGATTTTCCCAACATTAAATAAGGTAAATAACTATTTTAGTTCTCACACCAGTCCATGACTAATCCGAAGTTTATGGTTCTTTCCCTAAACTCTCGGTGCCCATACTTTCCACACGGATAGCCTAGTAGTTTTAGTTTGCAGATATTTTATAAAGCAGGTTCTGGGTTGAAGCTAGAGCTGTGTCTAGAGCGTTTTATTTCTTCCACTGAGAGTTTATGTTTTTCGTTCTGTGAAAAGTCAGGTGACTTAATACTTAGGGTAGGATCTTTCAATATGGAATATGTGGAAGTGCATATGATATACTAACTTGTTTAAAAAAATAGTTATGCAAGTAAATATTAGATAATATAAAATATCATAGTAAGTAAAGTGACACCAGTAATTTTATACTGGTTCGAACTTCCAGTCCTATGTCCAGTCCCAAACTCCTTCTGGAATTCTACTATCAACACCCTCTCTTCACGCGGAGGAACAGGTTCGCAACAATCCGAGCCCCAACAAGGATTTCCTGCTGAGCACTAAGACTGGACTTCAACAAACAATAAGAGCTTACTTCTTATTGTGTTCTTGAACAACACCGAATAGAAATAGTTGAGTACACCCTTCCTATATTCTTATCCTCAAGTATACAATGTGTATGTGGAGACTGAAGGAAATATATTACTTATTAAATCAAGAGATTTGAAATAAATTCAAAGATTAAATAAGTAATTTGAATATTTGAGAGCTTTTTAGAATGCAATAGTGCTTAGAAATATAGATCAGTAAGAATTTTTTTATTTGATAAACAAGTTTGTGCTATATTTATAGTGGTTGAAGAGTAGTCAATGTTCATGAAGAGTTTTATTGAAAAGAAGCAGCATTTCTTTTAGAAATCAAAAGAAAACTCTTCATGAAAGAAATGACCCTTCAGAAATATGTTTATTATTGTCGGGTTAGTCGACTGGTATAAAAATCACCAGTCAAATGATAGAAAATATGAATCATATATATATATATATATTTGAATACTGGCATAAAATAGTCATTACTGGGATTTTACCCTTTTACCGGTCAACTGGTATGAAATGGACCAGCCGACTGGTCCAGGGCAAAAAGCCCAGTAATGGTTGTTTTAAGCCATTCTCATATATATGCGTATATTTTTGGTTTGTGTGATTGCGCTATAATAAATAAGGATAGATTTTAACATAAATCAAATACACTAAACACACACATTCACACAAATATATATATATATATATATATATATATATATATATATATATATATGTATAAACTAGCTCTTCAATCGATCATCATTTCTTCGTTGTCATGAAACAAAAACTCATGAATCAACATTCTCCCCCTTTTTGATTGAGGACAACCCCTTGCAATTTTATAGAGTTATTTATTTTCTCCCCTTGAATGTATGCTTGCATATATTTATATGTGACATCCCACGTCCGTTAATGTCACTCATTAAGAGAATGCATTAAGTTTCATGAATCGTTATAGGTAAACAGAAACATTACAAGACAGATATAAAATAGCAGTGAAATTTAAAAACTTTATTAATCATTAAGCATCGTGGTTCAAAACATCATAAGTCTGAAAATACATAAACCCAGTACATCATTAAAATTTGTGTCTTGTACTTAAAATATTAGAGTATAATAATAAAAGAAGCACAATCCCCAAAAGAAACAGTCATAGTAGAAAAGATAAGAGATCGAGCAATACATCTAAGCAGCTCCAAGCAAGATAACAACAGATTCCCCATCAAGCTTGAGTATTCCACCCTAAGAACCTGGGAGGGAAACAGAAGAGAAAGAAGAGAAAACAAAATGGGTCAGACATAAAGTTTGGCGAGTCCAGTTACTTTTAACATATAAATAAGTAAAAGTATCATGACATGCATATAACGTGGATAAGAAAGGTAACAACTTAAAAGGCAGGTATGACAAGGTAAACAGAATAAACATGACAGAGTCTCCAATGATTTCTTCTACACCAATACTAGGATAACCAGAATGAGATGATCCCAACAACTGTAAGCTGGTAGACTTAGGTGTACTTCCAGTGAGATGTTTTCACCCTATACAATCATTAGGCAGCCCAACGTTCTGGAATCACCTCTGAGGGTAATATTGGGCTCCTAAACATACTGGAGTCTAAATGTACCCTAATCGATCGGTTCCCTACTCCGTAGATACCCCGTGCTGGCCCCACAATAGGGTGTATCACTTCTTAAAGTGGCAACCCTTCATTTTACGGATGCGCATAACCATATCCACTGATGTCACAACGTCTTATTTTACCAAGCAAGCGGAGTCATACACGCATATGACCCCGATGGAATGCACTGTCAAACACTGTCCCCACTTTTGGATCTCTTACAATCAGCCCAGTAAGCGTGCCCCGACTCCGACCTAGTTTGGAGTACTCATTTGATACCTATATATGGGTTACTGACTGAAACGGGTCCCACACACAAGATGATGCAAGCTCTCCCCTTAGTATTGCATCCCTACTACTAGGTTTTCCATAGAATATGCCTACCTACTAGTGTCAAAAAATTGCATAATCCCAAAAGGTTAAGTTTATGGGCCTATATATATAAATATTACCCACCAATCCCAGATATACTTAACGCACCCACTGTTTCAAACAAGTTTACTTAGCCCCTATTCAGTTTAACATGTTCATATAATCCTTATGGATTCAACTAAGTTAAGTATTCAACTTTATTGCCATATTCATTTATGGTTATAATGTGCTAGACCTCCCACATTAAGCCTACCACTTGTGGATGCTTGACATGCCGGTCGGTTCCGGGAAAACTTCTTCCACAAGTCGAACTAAACCTCGTGTCTTAACACGTCTCGTGTTTATGCACTTAGACCCCTCACATTAGATTCACCACTTGCGGTCGCTGGATATGCCGGGCGGTTCCGGGCAGACTTCCACCACAAGTGTAATCTAACCTCGTGTCTAAGCGCGTTTATAGTTTCTAATTGCTGTAATCCTAGGCATTTCCGTTATTAACCAGTTTTACCTATGTGTTATAGGTTTTCATGCCCCTTTTCTCAGGTTATGTTCATAATGAACCATATGCCCCAGATTAATATTATTTATTCAATTTATGCCCAAATTCCCAATTGCAAGTTATGCCCCAATTCAACGTTTTCCCCACATTCCCAAATCTTACGCATTCGCATATTTCAGCGGCATGCGTAGGCTCGAAGGTAGCCTGGCTATTTATAGAAATAAACGGGAAAAGATAGAGGGAACAGAACAGAGATGATCACACTAACACAACGGACAAATAATGGCAGAAACAGGCATAAAACATATAGTGGCATAATGACAAGATAGGGGTATAGGAACAAATCTAATGAACATATGATAATAGAACTAATTCTAACATAATAGAGACGGGCATGATGTGATCTAAATAATGATTTAGATGTCCAACTAACAACATATCTGATTAGGCCATGAACATAAAAAAGAGGTATAAGGTGATCTAAACATTGAATTAGATCTAAAATAAAAGGCATATCTGACATGATAAATAGGTATGGGTTCAGATCTAGTTCATAATCATATCAGAATAACTAAGATAAATAGGTTATAGCAGATCTAATGTGATTCAAATGGTCATAGGCACAGATCCAAGTTATAGTCATATCAAGGTTAACTTTTTAATTATTTAAATCTAAAAGTAACTTAAACTCACAGTGTTTGGATCTAGAAAAATAGAGAAGGGATTGCTAGCATTGAATCACAGATCTCTAAGCTTGAATAACCTGATTGCAGAAGAAAAAAGACTTGATTTGATCAGGTCAGAGGCAGCATCTAATTCTCCATTATTTTTGGTGTACAAAAACATGGGAAACGAGGCCATATTTATAGATTCCCCGAAACCCTAATCTGCCCGATTTGACGCAGGGGGGTCGCTCCCCTTATGGGGTCGACCTATGGGTCGAATCGCCCTTAAGGGTCGACACCCCTGAGAGGGATTTTTGCCGCCCTCCCCAATTTTAAATTGATTTTTGAATTTCTGGATTAATATATATATATATGTATGTATATATATTCTTCTTGCGCGTATACAAAATTCAAACCTTCATAACTTATTCATACGGTGTCCGTTTTACGTAAATCAGATGTCTATTTTGACCAGAATTCCAAGACGAACGCAATGACGCATATTCATTTCCCTTAATCCTGAATATTAAATTAATTATTCTTTAATTTATCGTCTTTTATGTTGTTAAAATTATAGGATGTTACATTCTCCTCTACTCAAAGGATTTTGTCCCCGAAATCTCCAAGTTAAGAAGAATGTATATCCTAACATCCACATCCATCTACTCATCCACCAATCATAGGAATCCATTGTAACACCCCACGTCCTTTAATGTCACTCTCAAAGGGAATGCATTAACTTTCATGGAGTATTATTGGTGTATAGAACAGAATATAACAAGACAGATACATACATTGGTACTTGAAAATTTTAAAACAACTTTTATGGCAGTGGAGAAATAGTTTGATTACAACAACTTCATAACCCAACAATAACACCAGGTACACTTAATATCCATCTTGACAAATTGTTTTCTGGTACATAAAGTAAAAAAGAATAACCCCAACATAAGTAGCCATAAAAGAGATGAGCTAAATTTTACTTTCAGCAATCCAAGCACTTCCAAAAGAGAGAGAAAGATCCAAATCAGGCTCCACTAGCACTAGTCCCACCCTGAGAACCTGGAGGGGGGAAGGAAGAAAAGAGGCGAAAACTAAGGAGGTCAGACATAAAGTCTGGCGAGTCCAATAACTTTAACAATATAATTATTAAAGTAATTTGGATAAGGCATAAACTGGTAAAACAAGGAATGACTGTGAAACAAGTGGGCAAGACAAAACAAACAAGAAGAATATTCTGGCGTTAATCTCGCTCCTAATCACTATAGGATAATTACTATACTGCACCATTACTAGTCACCCTAAAAGTTGATCCTACCTACTGAACATAATAATCATAATGGTAGTTTCGTGTACCTCTAGCTGTCTTCATAGGTGCCGCCTGCTCCTATCTCCACTAGTTGTACCTACTACCCTCCCCGTTCTAATTACAACATTTATTCATAATATGGTAGTTGGACTCCTAACTGTCTTCATAGGTGCCTCCTTCTCCTATCTCCGCTAGTCGTACCCACTACCATCCCCATTCGATCGGTTCCCTAACTCGTAGATACACGTGCTGGTCCCACAGTGAGGTGTATCACTCCCCAAAGTGGCAACCCGATACCACTAAAGATGCATGGCTTATACCTACACGATGCAACAACGTCTTACCTACCAGCCCGAGCCCACGCACGCACATGACCCTGTTGGACTTGCGTTGTTGACCTCTTACAATCAAATCCAGTAAGCATGTCATGTCCCGTCCTCGATCTAGATCGAGCTCACTTACATACTAAATGGGTTACTGGTTGAAAAGGGTCCCCACACTTGACACAAGCTTTCCACCTATGCTTGGTCCCCACTAGGATTTCCCACTTTACCCCCTCTTATTCATGTCTTCTTACATGTTTCAACTTGGTTAAGGGTTTATAATTATATTCCACATGTCACCCATGTTACACACTTATCAAATCAACATGTGCTATTGGTTAAGCTTATCTTAACCCTATCCGCTTATCAGATCAATATATATATATATATATATTTGGTTAAGCTGGTCTTAACCCTATCCAGTTATATATTATTGGTTAAGTTAATCTTAACCCTATCAACTTATCAGATCAATATGTAATATTGGTTAAGTTTGTCTTAACCCTATCCACTTATCAGATTTAATATATATTATTGGTTAAGCTGGTCTTAACCCTATCCACTTATCAAATTATTGGTTAAGATGGTCTTAACCCTACCTACTTATCATGATTTATGTATCATATATATACATCGTATGACATATTTTACTTAATTTATGATTAAGTACATCTTAGTTCACAAATACATTGGTTAAGAGAATAACTCCTTAAGTATCAACCCCGAAGACCGAAATCAACATCAGATTGGTACTCAGAGAATTACTCTACTCAACCAAACTTCTGTTTGTCATTCATATTCGTCTTTGATCAGCATTAATTAATTATTAATGCACAGACATCTCACATTAAGTCGATTGCTTGTGGCCGCTGGATATGTCGGGCGGTTCCGGGCAAACTTCCACCACAAGCCAGACTTAACCTCGTGTCTAAACATCTTTTAATTATGCCTACGACTTCTCACATTAGACTGACGTTTTTGGTTGCTGGATGTGTCGGGCGGGTACGGGCAGTCTTATACCACAAACGAGTCTAACCTCGTGTCTTAGGCATTTATTACTCATTTAATTTATGCCTTTGACCTCTCACATTAGACTACCGTTTGTGGTTGCTGGATGTGCCGGGTGGTTCCGGGCAGTCTTATACCACAAACGAGTCTAACCTCGTGTCTCATGCATTTATTATTACACATTATAGTTCAATCCCCAATTTGAATTAATATCCCTATTTCAAATTGTCAATAACTTCCAAATCAATCTATGTCCATAATTGTCACCTAAATTATGCCCATAATTTCTATGCATATAAATTTGGCCAATTAATGCTCAAATTTATTACATGTTTTTAAGCCATTTTATGCTAATTCACAATATTAATATTTAATATTTTCCCATTGCCCCCACGTTTTTCGTACGTGTAATACATATAATACGTAGGCTAGCAAATAGCCTAACTCACAAAAATATCACAACTTGCATAACATGTAAAAATAGATCTAACTTGCAAATAAAAATAGGTTAGCATGGATCAAAACTTGCATGATTATAATTTATATAATCGTAAATTTGCATAATCAATAAATTGCATAGGCAATAGGCATAATTTGCATAAACTACAAACTAGCATGGATCAAATTATATAAGATATGATTTGCATAGATCTATACACATAAAGGTGAACTTGCATATATGAACATGGTTTTCGCATAGACTTGCATATGATCTACATACAAACTTGTATTAAACTTGCATATGCAATTTATACATGTAAATTAAAACTTACATATGATTCGCATACAATCATACATATAAACTAGCATATGATTCTCATCCAAACTTATATATAAACTTGCATATATAATTTAAACATGTAAATTAAGATTTACATTTACACTTGCATATGATTTAGACATGTAATTGTCACAAAATGAATCAAATCTAGCATATGTGTTTTAGACATATGAACCAACATCATGAATTTAAACATGTAAACTAATATCACACGTTTTACATATAAACCCGCATGTATATATATACTTGATTCGCATATAAACTTGTGCATAATTCGCATACAGACTTGCATACGATTCACATACACACTAGCATATGTAAAAACAGACTTGCATATAAACTGATACCATAAAATGAATCAAGTTAAACTTATGTAATTGGACATATGAAATAGATCTACCAACATAAGATAACAAAACTGTCATATGTTCACCAACAAACGATAACAAAATAAAATAACATCACATGATTCAAGAGACATGTTCTCATAATCCAAATTATAACTCATCATAATTAATTTATTAATTATTTTGTGAAAGAAATTGTACTCACGAAGACGGGTTAGAGAAGAGAATGATTCGTTCGTCTTTTGAATTAGAATCTAAACTTGCAAATCCCTAAGCTTTAGGAAGAAGAACTATCCTAGCAGCAGCATGGAGGCTAAGAGACTAATTTAGTTTAGGGTTTGAGTCTAAGCGTGCTTTTATAGAAGTTTAAATCAACTTAAGCCGTTAGTTTACCATAGGAGCAATCCCAACCGTCCAGACTAGATAGAGTAATCCAGAATTGCCACCTATGCCCTAGTGACTCAGCAACAGGCCAGGAAAGACTCAGCAACAAGTCAGAATCCTCTAATTTCAGATCTGCCCCGGAGGGTAGGACGACCCCCAGGTCGACCCCCAGCTCGACCTGTATAGGGAGGTCGACCCCCTGGTCGACCTGGCCTGGGGTAGGTCGACCTCCAGGTCGACCTGCCTTGGTATTTAATATTCTGAATTTTGAATTTCTTTTCTGAACTGTTTTAATTTATTTTAATTACTAAAACTTCCGAGGGCCATAACTTCCTCATACGAAGTCCGATTTACGAAATCTTGGACTCTATTCCAAGCAGAATTTCGAGACGAACGCAATAGCGTAACCCATTTCCCTTAATTCTCACTTTAACAATTAAGTATTCATAAAATTGTTAATTTTAATATTTAAAATTACGGGGTGTTACATTCTCCCCTCCTTAAACGATTTCGCCCCCGAAATCTCCAAGTTAAGGAGAATGTATATCCTACCATCCAATAATCCATCTACTCAATCATCAAACACAGGCATCCATTGTCCTTAAAAGACTTCTAATGCCATATGAATATATGCAAGAAGTGTGTGTATATGTTTCTTATCTAATGCAAAATCAGGCAGTCTACTGATTCAGTTGACCTCCAAAATGCAAATCATGATAGTGCCATGCGTCCATTATGTTTGCGAAAGAATCATAACTATACATATTATTTCTACGCGTGTGCACAACCGTTCATCAAAATGCAGCATCCATATGATAACACAACCATTATGCATCCATTAATTAAATATGCACACATATTTATATGCAATATGAAAGTGATTGAGCCGATCTAATGCCTAATGTGTGTGTACATGCATCCACGAGCAACCACTAGCAACCACTTGCATCCATTTGCATCCACCAAACATAACATGTCTCAAACACATGTTTACACCCATAGGATTTTTCCTAACTAAAGATCGAAGATATCATCGCAAAGACATACTAAATGATAGGACAAGTATCAACAAAGCGATAGAAAAAGGAGAAGTTAAAAACATACCCTCAAAAAGGAAAGGGTACAACGTAAGCATCTCGTCTTCCATTTCTCAAGTCGCGTCTACTTGATCATCTCCCCATTGCACTTTGACCAACTTGACCTCTCTGTTGCGTAGCTCTAATACCTTCGTCCCAAGGAAGCATGTAGGAGCTCGTATAATCGTGGCATCTCACTCTACTTCCACTTCTCTAAGCATGCTCGGCTCCACTGCTTCCGCGGTATCTTGTAACACTTCCGCAAATGCGATACGTGAAACCTATCATGAACATCACTAAGCTAGTTGCTTCTTCTCATGTCCCTCCAAAATCTAGGATACATAACCTTGAAAGATCTTCAAGGATTCTATTCACCCCTTCCTGTCCATCCATCCGTCTATGGATTATAAGCGATACTCGTACTTGCCTCCTTTTGCATATCACCTTTTCCTCTTGCATCGAAAACTGCTCCAAGCCCTGTCCCACAAGCACCAGTATACACTGTGAATGGCTTACTTCCATCTGGAAAAACTAAAACTGGAGCTGTCGTCGAAGCCCTCTTCAAATGCTGGAAAGCATCGTCACAGTCAACATCCCAAGTAAAAGTCAAGTTCTTCTTCGTTTACCGAGTAAGTGGGACTGATATCTTCGTGAAGTCCTTAATGAACTTCCTATAATAGCCCGCCAGCCCTAAAAAGCTTCTTACTTCTGTTGCGTTCTTAGGAATCATCCAATCTTGGATTGCCACCACCTTTTGCGGGATCCACAACTATCCCCTCCTTAGAGACCACGTGTCCTAAGATCCTTACTTCTTTTCTCCAAAAATGGCATTTGGAGAACTTAGCTTTAAGTTGATGCGCTCGTAGGGTCTCTAAGACTTTCCTAAGATGTAGGGCATGCTCTTCCTCGCTTCTAGAGGAAATCAAAATATCGTCGACAAAGGCTACCACAAACATGTTTAGAAACTCCCTAAAACCCTACTCATTAAGTCAACGAAGTATGCAGGTGCATTTGTCAAACCAAAAGGCATGATGAGCCACTCGAAGAAACCGTCAGGAGTTCTAAATGCAGTCTTATCTATGCTGTCTTCAGCAACTCTTAGCTGATGAAATCCTGTAGCTAAATCCAGCTGCGAGAAAACCAAAGCACCAACCAACTGATCGAATAAATCGTCTATCCTCAGCAATGGATTTCTGTTCTTCTTTGTGAGCTTATTCAGCTCTCTATAATCCACGCACCATCTAAGTGAACCATCAACCTTTGTAGCAAAAACAACCGGAGCACCCCATTCCGAAATGCTTCTTCTTATGAACCCTTTCTCAAGCAACTCCTTTACTTTCTTACTGAGATCTCTTCTCTCTCTCGGAGCCATGTGGCGCACTGGTAATGCAACTAGCCTTGCATTATCTACTAGGTATATTCGAAAGTTTATCTCGCGCCTCGGGGGTAAACCCCGAACTTCATCAAAGACGTCACCATATTCACGGACCACACGAACGGATTCCAAGTTATCATTGGATGCGTCAAGAGATTCTAGGTAGCTAAGGATCACTGGACCCCTGGGTCCCAAGAAATATCAAGGGTCTTGCCACAATGAGTCAACAATCCAACTACCCTTCTTTCACAGTCTAAGATGGCACCGTATCAAGCTAGCCAATCCATGCCTAGAATCAAGCCATAACCCATGAAGCCAAGAACGAAGGCGTTGCATTCAAACCCAACGCCCAAGATAGACACTCTCAAATCCCTACAAATCATCGAAAGATGAGCCGAACCACCAATAGGATTTGAGACTACTGTGGGGTCCGTAACTAGACTAGTATTTAGGTGCAGTGTTTCAACTAACGAAGCAGATACAAACGAGTGTGAAGCGCCAGAATTCAAACAAGGTTCGAACAGGATGATCAAAAAAGAAAAACCAAACTTCCAACCATGATATTTCTACCTCTATCAGGTATGCTAGCCGTGAGGGAACGTGTCTGCCCTCCAGATTATCCTATACTTTGTCCTTACCTTTGCCTTTTGCTTCTTTGGACGATCCTAATAAGATGTCCTGTTTCTCCGTAACGATAACAACTAGTCTTCATCTTCTTTCTAACGTCTTTGTTTAAGTAGTCATGTATTTCACAAGTATGGCCCTTCCTTTTCTCTTGGCCCATTGTTATCCTTACTGCCTTTCTTTGGATCTACTTTCTTATCGTGTGTCCTATCCATGTCTCTCCTGCACATTCTCCATTCGTGACCACCTACCAAAATGAGGCTTTGTCCTTCATTAACCAAGAAGTGAATTGAACCTTCCTCCCATTGTCTATCTTAAAGGTACCAACAAGTCCTCCGCTTCCTTCTAGCTTTGACAAATGTCCTAGTCACATGAAGTGGTTTTCTGCCCATCGTACGGAAGTTCTTACATATCTTAAAAAAAGTCTATACGTGGAGGAAGAAATTCAAAAAAAAATGGAAAGAGGAAGAAATTAAAAACAGAGAATCGAAGGAAAGATATATGGCTCTTGGGGGTTATGTTTTTAAACAAACTTTTCTATTGAAAATACTCTCCTCAAAACATATTTTTGAAAGTATTTCTTTATAAAATGCTTTTCAAAAACAGTTTTTTTTTTAAATCTCTTATCTGTTCTGTTAACCTTCAGCTCTGATACCACGTGTAACACCCCCACGTCCATTAATGTCACTCTCAAAGGGAATGCATTAACTTTCATGGAGTATTATTGGTGTATAGAACATAATATAACAAGACAGATACATGTATTGGTTCTTGAAAATTTTAAAACAACTTTTACTGCAGCGGAGAAATAGTTTGATTACAACAACTTCATAACCCAATAAAACCAAGTACACTTAATATCCATCTTGACAAATTGTTTTCTGGTACATAAAGTAAAAAAGCATAACCCCAACATAAGTAGCCATAAAAGAGATGAGCCGAACTTTACTTTCAGCAATCCAAGCACTTCCAAAAGAGAGAGAAAGATCCAAATCAAGCTCCACTAGCACTAGTCCCACCCTGAGAACCTGGAGGGGGGAAGGAAGAAAAGAGGCGAAAACAAAGGAGGTCAGACATAAAGTCTGGCGAGTCCAATAACTTTAACAATATAATTATTAAAGTAATTAGGATAAGGCATAAACTGGTAAAACAAGGAATGACTGTGAAATAAGTGGGCAAGACAAAACAAACAAGAGGAATATTCTGGCGTTAATCTCGCTCCTAATCACTATAGGATAATTACTATACTGCACCATTACTAGTCACCCTAAAAGTTGATCCCGCCTACTGAACATAATAATCATAATGGTAGTTTCGTGTACCCTTAGTTGTCTTCATAGGTGCCGCCTGCTCCTATCTCCACTAGTTGTACCCACTACCCTCCCTATTCTAATTATAACATTTATTCATAATTTGGTAGTTGGACTCCTAGCTGTCTTCATAGATGCCGCCTTCTCCTATCTCCGCTAGTCGTACCCACTACCTTCCCCATTCGATCGGCACCCTAACTCGTAGATACCCGTGATGGTCCCACAGTGAGGTGTGTCACTCCCCAAAGTGGCAACCCGACACCACTAAAGATGCGCGACTTATACCTACACGATACAACAACGTCTTACGTACCAGCCCGGGCCTACGCACGCACATGACCCCGTTGGAATTGTGTTGCCATCGCTAGCCCGTTTTGAACTCTTACAATCAAACCCAGAAAGCATGTCCTGTCCCGTCCTCGATCTAGATCGAGCTCACTTAGATACTAAATGGGTTACTGGTTGAAAAGGATCCCTACACTTGACATAAGCTTTCCACCTATGCTTGGTCCCCACTAGGATTTCCCACTTAACCCCCTCTTATTCATGTCTTCTTACATGTTCCAACTTGGTTAAGTGTTTATAATTATATTATACATGTCACCCATGTTACACACTTATCAAATCAACATGTGTTATTGGTTAAGCTTATCTTAACCCTATCCGCTTATCAGATCAATATATACATATATATATATATACACATATATATTTGGTTAAGCTGGTCTTAACCTTATCCACTTATATATTATTGGTTAAGTTGGTCTTAACCCTACCCACTTATCATATCAATATGTAATATTGGTTAAGTTTGTCTTAACCTTATCTACTTATCAGATTTAATATATATTATTAGTTAAGCTGGTCTTAACCCTATCCACTTATCAAATTATTGGTTAAGATGGTCTTAACCCTACCCACTTATCATGATTTATGTATCATATATATACATAGAATGACATGTTTTACTTAATTTATGATTAAGTACATCTTAGTTCACAAATACATTGGTTAAAAGAATAACTCCCTAAGTATCAACCCCGAAGACCGAAATCAACATAAGATTTGTACTCAGAGAATTACCCCACTCAACCAAACTTCTGTTTGTCATTCATATTCGTCTTTGATTAGCATTAATTAATTATTAATGCACAGACCTCTCACATTAAGTCGATTGCTTGTGGACACTGGATATGCCGGGCGGTTCCGGGCAGACTTCCACCACAAGCTAGGCTTAACCTCGTATCTAAGCATCTTTTAATTATGCGTGCGACCTCTCACATTAGACTGACGTTTGCGGTTGCTGGATGTGCCGAGCGGGTCCATGCAGTCTTATACCACAAACGAGTCTATCCTCGTGTCTTAGGCGTTTATTACTCATTTAATTTATGCCTTTGACCTCTCACATTAGACTACCATTTGTGGTTGTTGGATGTGCCGGGCGGTTCCGGGAAGGCTTATACCACAAACGAGTCTAACCCCGTGTCTTAGGCATTTATTACTACACATTATTGTTCAGTCCCCAATTTGAATTAATATCCCTATTTCAAATTGTCAATAACTTCCAAATCAATCTATGTCCATAATTGTCACCTAAATTATGTCCATAATTTCTATGCATATAAATTTGGCCAATTAATGTCTCAAATTTATTATATGTTTTTAAGCCATTTTATGCCAATTCACAATATTAATATTTAATATATTCCCATTGCCCCCACGTTGTTCATACGTGTAATACATATAATACGTAGGCTAGAAAATAGCCTAACTCACAAAAACATCACAACTTGCATAACACGTAAAAATGGATCTAACTTGCAAATAAAAATAGGTTAGCATGGATCAAAACTTGCATGATTATAATTTATATAATCATAAATTTGCATAATCAATAAATTGCGTAGGCAATAGGCATAATTTGCATAAACTACAAACTGGCATGGATCAAATTATATAAGATATGATTTGCATAGATCTATACACATAAAGGCGAACTTGCATATATGAACATGGTTTTCGCATAGACTTGCATATGATCTACATATAAACTTGTATTAAACTTGCATATGCAATTTAGACATGTAAATTAAAACTTACATATGATTCACATACAATCATACATATAAACTAGCATATGATTCTTATTCAAACTTATATATAAACTTGCATATATAATTTAGACATGTACATTAAGATTTACATTTACACTTGCATTTGATTTAGACATGTCAATGTCACAAAATGAGTCAAATCTAGCATATGTGTTTTAGACATATGAACCAACATCATGAATTTAAACATGTAAACTAATATCACATGTTTTACATATAAACCCGCATGTCTATATATACTTGATTCACATATAAACTTGTGCATAATTCGCATACAGACTTGCATACGATTCACATACAAACAAGCATATGTAAAAACAGACTTGCATATAAACTGATACCATAAAATGAATCAAGTTAAACTTATGTAATTGGACATATGAAATAGATCTACCAACTAAGATAACAAAACTGTCATATGTTCACCAACAAACGATAACAAAATAAAACAACATCACATGATTCAACCGACATGTTCTCATAATCCAAATTATAACTCATCATAATTAATTTATTAATTATTTTGTGAAAGAAATTGTACTCACAAAGACGGGTTAGAGAAGAGAATGATTCGTTCGTCTTTTGAATTAGAATCCAGACTTGCAAATCCCTAAGCTTTAGGAAGAAGAACTATCCTAGCAGCAACATGGAGGCTAAGAGACTAATTTAGTTTAGGTTTAGGGTTTGAGTCTAAGCGTGCTTTTATAGAAGTTTAAATCAACCTAAGTCGTTAGTTTACCATAGGAGCAATCCCAACCGTCCAGACTAGATAGAGTAATCCAGAATTGCCACCTATGCCTTAGTGACTCAGCAACAGGTCAGGAAAGACTCAGCAACAAGTCAGCATTGTCTGATTTCAGATCTGCCCCGGGGTTAGGTCGACCCCTTGGTCGACCTGGCCTGGGGTAGGTCGACCTGCCTTGGTATTTAATTTTTTGAATTTTGAATTTCTTTTCTGAACTATTTCTGATTTATTTTAATTACTAAAACTTCCGAGAGCCATAATTTCCTCATACGTAGTCCGATTTACGAAATCTTGGACCCTATTCCAAGCAGAATTTCGAGACGAACGCAATGGCGTAACCCATTTCCCTTAATTCTCAATTTAACAATTAAGTATTCTTAAAATTGTTAATTTTAATATTTAAAATTACGGGGTGTTACATCCATTGTCCTTAAAAGATTCCTAATAATTATATGAACATATGCAAAGGTGCGTGTATATGTCCCAATACTAATGCGAAGATCAGGCGGCCTACTGATTTAGTTGACCTCCTTAATGCAACGTATGTTAGTGCCATGAATCCAACATGTATACAAATAATCCTATTATAACTTATAAGTTCTATATTTGTGCACAATCATCGTCCAAATGCAACATCCATACGATGATACATCCATTTCCATCCACAAAAAGAAGAAAAATGCACGCACATCCTTACGTAGTATGAGAGTTATTGAGCCGATCTAGTGCCTAATGTGTGTATATGCATCCACAAGCATCCACTAGCAAACACTTGCATTCACTTGCATCCATCAAACATAACATGTCTCAAACACATGTTTACATACATGGGTTTCCTACCTAAAGGTCGAAGATTCGATCGATAGGATATACATTAAATGATAGAAACAAACATAAATAAAATCTTTGGAAGGGAAGTTAAGAACATACCCTTAAAAAGAAAAGGGTACGAAGCACGAATCTTGTCTTTGGTCTCCTAAGTCGCATCCTGTGGGTTATCTCCCCACTGAACCTTCATCAACTTGACCTCTCGGTTGCGTAGCTTCTTAACTTCGGATCCAAAATACAGGTTGGAACTCGCCTAACTGTCGCTTCCCGTTCCACCTCTACTCCTCCAATATACTCGGCTCAACTACATCTGCGGTATCATGCAAACACTTTCGCAAATGAGAAACGTGGAAAACATCATGATCGCCCGATAGTCTCTCGGGTAGCTTTACTCTATAAGCCATTTGGCCAATCCTTTCTATTATGGGAAATGGCCCTACAAATCTTGGTGCTAATTTCCCTACAGATCCAAAGCGAACCACATTCCTTAAAGGTGACACCTTAATGAAAACCATGTCTCCCACATCAAACTCAATGTCAGTCCTTCTCTTGTCTGCGTAGGATTTCTTCCTATCCTGAGTGGTCTTCATTCGCCATCTAATGAGGTCAATCTTCTTAGACATCTTTCTAACCATTGTGGTCCAAGTAGTAGTCTTTCTGTAGATTCTCACCAACAAGTTGGTGATCTACAGGGTCGTCTGTATACTGCTTCAAAGGGTGTCATGCCTATGCTAGCTTGATAACTATTGTTGTAGGCGAACTCTACTAAAGGCAGATGCTCTTCCCAAGTCCTCCGAAGTCTAGGATACACAGCCTTAAAAGATACCTAAGAACTCTATTCACCCTTTCTGTCTATCCATCAGTCTGTGGGTGATAAGCGGTGCTCAAACGCAACTGTGTACCTAATGCTTCTTGCAAGCTCCTCCTAAATTCACTGGTGAAAAGAGGGTCACGATCGCTTATGATGCTGGAAGGTACTCCATGAGGATGGACTATCTCATGAACGTAAACTTTCGCCAACCAAATCGTAGTCCTCTTTCTCTTAACCGGAATGAAATGAGTGCTCTTAGTAAGTCTATCCACTACAACCCAAATAATGGTGTTGTCTTTCTTTGATCTTGGCAAACCATCTATGAAATCCATAGAGACACTCTCTCACTTCCACTGTGGAACCTCCAAAGGATGAAGTAAGCCACCGGGCTTCTTTTGCTCAGCTTTAACTTGCTGGCAAATTAAACATTAAGAAACAAACTCTGCCACATCTTTCTTCATCCCAACGCAAAATAAAACCCTCTTTATGTCTCTATGCATCTTATCACTGCCTGGATGAATAGTCATCTTAGAATGATGGGCTTCTTCTAGGACTGTCTTTAACAAACTCCAAATTTGGGGAACACAAAGCCTTCCATCTCGTCGCAACCACCCTTTATCATCTATGGAATATCTACTGAGGTGACTAAAATTCTCCCCTTTATTGAGCTTATCCAAGATGTCTAAAATTCGTGGATCTTCTCGCTGCGAAGCTCCTATCTAATCCATAAGAGTAGGTCGTATCTCTAGCGATGCAAACAAACTAGGAAAAAACTCGTTCGAGGGTCTAAGGTCAAAAGTCGATATAAACTCGAAGCTTTTCCTATCCACAAACAGAGGACTTAAGGCCATCTTCTGCCTATTCAGTGCGTCTGCCACCACATTACCCTTGCCAGGGGTATAAGCAATCTCGAAATCATAAGAAGCTAGGAACTCCATCCACCTTTGTTGCCTTAAATTAAGATCTTTCAACGAGAACAGGTACTTGAGATATTTATGATCGGTGTACAACTCAAACTTCTCTCCAACCAAATAATGACGCCACGTCTTAGGCACGAATACCATGGCAGCTAGCTCTAAGTCAGGGGTAGGGTACATCTTCTCATGAACCCTTAACTGTTTACCCCCATAACATACTACCTTTCCCTCTTGCATTAGAACCGCACCAAGCCCTGTACCACATTGTAACAAGCCGCACCTCCGTTCATGCAAGATATTGTCCCCAACTTAGCCACCGTATAGGTGTAGGGTTTTGTTCCTCAAAAGGCCTCGGCGTTAGTAAGAGATGGGCTCTACTATATAAGTATCCACTTTACACAGGCTTCCACGATGTGGGACTTAAGGGTGTTACATCCTCCACTCCTACATAGCCCAACGTCCCCGTTGGCTCACAAGCACCTCACCCAGGCACTGTGGTCCACACAGGAGCCACAATTCCGGCTGGGTATTATCTTTGATACCATTGTAATAACCCGCCTCCGTTCACGCAAACTATTATCCCCAACTTAGCCACCGTATAGGTATGGGGTTTGTTCCTCAAAAGGCCTCGGCGTTAGTAAGAGATGGGATCTACTATATAAGTACCCACTTCACACAGGCTTCCACGTTGTAGGACTTAGGGGTGTTACACACATGCGTCGGTGTATACTGTAAACACTTTATTCCCATTAGGTAAGGTCAAGAATGGGGATGTTGTCAGAGCCCTTTTCAATCGTTGGAAAGCAATATCACAATCCATATCCCATGAAAACATCAGATTCTTCTTTATCAGCCTGGTGAGTGGGGCTGATATCATTGCGTAGTCCTTAATGAACTTCCTATAATAGCCTGCCAATCCAAGAAAACTTCTCACCTCCATTGCATTCTTCGGAATTTTCCAATCGTGAACTGCAACTACCTTTGCGGGATCTACTGCTATCCCAACTTTGGAGACTACATGCCCTAGGATTCTCACCTCTTTTCTCTAAAAACGACATTTGGAGAACTTTTCCTTAAGCTGATGCGCACGCAGAGTTTTCAAAACTTCTACCAAATGTTGGGCATGCTCTTCCTCGCTCTTTGAGAAGATAAATATATCATCAACAAAGACCACGACGAACTTATTTAGAAACTCCCGAAACACCCTACTCATTAGATATACAAAATAGGCGGGTGCATTCGCCAACCCAAAAGGAATAACGAGCCATTCAAAGAAACCATCTGGAGTTCTAAAAGCTGTCTTATCTATACTGTCCTCGGACACCCTCAACTGATGAAACCCTGTGGCCAAGTCTAACTGAGAGAATATTGATGCACCAACAAGATGGTCAAACAGATCATCTATCCTCGGAAGTGGGTGCCAGTTCTTCTTAGTGAGTTTGGTCAACTCCCTATAGTCCACACATAAGCGAAGCGAACCATCCGCCTTAGTTGCGAATACCACTGGAGCACCCCATTCAGATATGCTTCGCCTAATAAACCCTTTCTCAAGTAGCTCCCCTATTTTCTTACTAAGCTCCCTCCTTTCTCTTAGAGCCATATGGCGCACAGGTAATGGTACTGGCTTTGCATTATCCACCAGATATATTCAAAAATCGATCTCGTGCCTCGGAGGTAAGCCCCGTACCTCATCAAAAACATCAGGATAGTCACGGACTACTAGAATCGAACGCAGATCATCCATAGATGCATCAAGAGACTCTAGGAAACTAAGCATGACAGACCCTTGCAGGTTACAAGAAATCTCGAGGGTCCTCCCATGGCAAGTCAAAATTCTAACGACCCTCCTCTCACAATTCAATGCCTAACACAGATATTCTCAAACCCCGCCAAATCATGGACAAATGAGCCGAACCACAAATGGGGTTTGTGAAAACAGTGGGATTCACTACCATACTAGTATTTAGGTGCAGAGACTCAACCACATAATTAGATATAAATGAGTGTGAAGCGCTAGAATCAAAAAGATTTCTAATAGGATGATTGGAAAGAGAAATCAAACCTTCCAGGGAAACTTTCCTACCTCTATCTGGAGCACTGGTCGCGAGAGCATGCACCTACCCATTGACCTTGTCCCTGTTTCTTCGGGCACTCCTTAGCAAAGTGTCTAATCTCTCCACAATTGAAGCAAGTATTCTTCCTTCTTTTGCAGTCTTTTACCAAGTGACCCTCGCGTCCGCAACTATGGCACTTCCTCTTATCCTTATCCTTTTAATTCTTTCCGCCCTTCTTCTGTTGTTGTTCTTTCTTGGGCCATACTTTCTTGTTTTGTGTTTCCTCAACCTTAACTTCCTTCTTGTCACTTTTTTCTTCCTCATGCATCAAGTCCATATCAACGAGCCTTTCAAAAGTTGCTCCCATTGGAATATGGGACATAGCTAACCCATGAAGGGGTTCATTCAGTCCTTTAACAAACCGCAAAGCTTTCTTATGTGGAGTACCTACCACTTTCAGTCCAAACTATACCAACTGGTTGAATTTGTTCACATATTCTTTGACAGTCATGGTTCCTTGTTTTAGCGCCAAGAACCTTTCTATTTGCATGCTTTTCTCAGCTTGAGAAAGAAACATCATTTCATACCTCTGTCTAAAATCATCCCAAGTTTCCAACAGACGCCCCGCTTGTGTTACTTCCCACCAAAACGAAGCTTCTTCTTTCAGTAGCCAGGCGGCTAACTGAATCTTCCTACGATCGTGCACTTCGAAAATTACAAACAGATCATCCGTCTCTTTGAGCCAATTCCTTGCCTCTACGAACATCTCAAATCCACGTAATGGCTTTCCTCCCATAGCGCAAAAATCTTTGCAGATCTTAGAGAAGTTATCTGCACGTGGAGGACGAGGAGGAAGAATGACAGGTGCAGCTGGGGAGGAACGTCAGCTTGACCACCGGCAGGCGCCATGGCCTCTAGGTACCTATGAAACCAGCCTGTTATCATAAGGCCCTCTTGAATATTAGGTTCACTTGACATGCTGAAAAGAAAAGGAAAGGGATTCAGACAAGGAATCGAAAGAAGTTACATATGACTTGGGGAATATGTTTTTCAAAACAGACTTTTCTTTTTGAAAATGCTTTCTTTTAAAATCTTTTTAAAAATAATTTTCAAAAACTTTTATCTAATTCGGTAACCTTCAGCTATGATACTAAGTGTGATAACCCCACATCCGTTTATGTCACTCATTAAGAGAATGCATTAAGTTTCGTGAAGCATTATAGATAAACAGAAATGGAAATATTATACGATAGATATAAAATAGCAGTAGAATTTAAAAACTATTAATCATAAAGCATCGTGGTTCAAAACATCATAAGTCTGAAAATATATAAACCTGGTACATCACTAAAATTTCTATCTTGTACTTAAAACATCAGAGTACAATAATAAAAGAAGCACAATCCCCAAAAGAAATAGCCATAGTAGAAAAGATAAGAGCTCGAGCAATACATCTAAGCAGCTCCAAGCAAGACAATAGCAGAATCCCGATAAAGCTTGAGTATTCCCACATCAGAACTTGGGAGGGAAATGAAAGAGAAAGAAGAGAAAACAAAATGGGTCAGACCTAAAGTCTGGCTAGTCCAGTTAATTTTAGCATATAAATAAGTAAAAGTATCATGACAGGAATACAAAGTGGATAAGAAAGGTAACAACTTAAAAGGTAGATATGACAAGGTAAATAGGATAAACATGATAGAGTGTATATTCTTCTCCACTGATTTCTCTGTACCGATACTAGTATACCAGAATGAGATGATCCTAACAACTGTAAGTTGGTAGACATAGGTGTACTCCCAATGAGAGGTTTTCACCCGATATAATCAACATGCAGCCCAACGTTTCGGAATCACCTCTGAGGGTAATAACGGGCTCCTAAACATACCGAATCTAAATGTACCCTAATTACTACCCTCATCGATCGGCTCCCGCTCCATAGATACCCTGTGCTAGCCCCATAATAGGGTGTATCACTCCCTAAAGTGGCAACTCTTCATTTCCCAGATGTGCACAACCATATCTACTAATGTCACAATGTCTTATTTTCCCGAGCAAGCGGAGTCATGCGAGCACATGACCCCAATGGAACGCGCCATCAGACACCGTCCCCATTTTTGGTTCTCTTACAATCAGCCCGGTAAGCGTGCCCCGACTCCAACCTAGTTCGGAGTACTCGTTTGATACCTATATATGGGTTACTGACTGAAACGGGTACACACAAGATGATGCAAGCTCTCCCCTTTGTCTTGCATCCTCACTACTAGGTTTTCCATAGATTATGCCTGCCTACTGGTGTCATAAAATTGCATAATCCCAACAGGTTAAGTTTATGGGCCTATACATATATATATATACATATATAAATATTACCCACCAATCCCAAATATACTTAACCCACCAACTGTTTCAAACAAGTTTACTTAACCCCTATTCAGTTTAACATGTTCATATAATCCCTATGGATTCAACTAGGTTAAGTATTCAACTTTATTACCATATTCATTAATGGTTATAATGTGCTAGACCTCCCACATTAAGCCTACCACTTGTGGATGCTGGATATGTTGGTCGGTTTCGGGAAGACTTCTTCCATAAGTCGAACTTAACCTCATGTCTTAACACCTCTTGTGTTTATGCACTTAGACCCCTCACATTAGATTCACCACTTGCGGTCGCTGGATATGTCGGACGGTTCTGGGTAGACTTCCACCACAATTGTAATCTAACCTCGTGTCTAAGCGCGGTTACAGTTTTTAATTACTGTAATCCTAGGCATTTTCATTATTAACAAGTTTTACTTATGTCGTTATAGGTTTTCATGCCCCTTTTCTCAAGTTATGTTCATAATGAACCATATGTCCCAGATTAATATTATTTATTCAAGTTATGCCTAAATTCCCAATTACAAGTTATGCCCCAATTCAACGATTTCCCCTCATTACCAAATCCAATGAATTCACATATTTCAACTGCATGCTAAGGCTCGAAGGTAGTCTGGCTATATATAAAGATAAAAGGGAAAAGATAAAGGGAATAGAACAGAGATGATCACATTAACATGATGGATATACAATGGCAGAAACAGGCATAAAACATATAGTAGCATAATGACAAGATAGGCATATCGGAACAGATCTAATGAACATATGATAATAGAACTGATTCTAACATAATAGGGGCAGACATGATGTGATCTAAACAATGATTTAGATGTCCAACTAACAACAGATCCGATTAGGCCATGAACATAATAGAACATGTATAAGGTGATCTAAACAGTGAATTATATCTAAAATCAAAGGCAGATCTGACATGATAAATAGGTATAGGTTCAGATCTAGTTCATAATCATGTCAGAATAACTAAGATAAACAGGTTATAGCAGATCTGATGTGATTCAAATGGCCATAGGCATAGATCCAAGTTATAGTCTTATATCAAGGTTAACTTTTTAATTATTTAAATCTAAAAGTTACTTAAACCCACATTGTTTGGATCTAGAGAAATAGAGAAGGGATTGCTAGCATTGAATCACAAATCTCTAAGCTTGAATAACTTGATTGAAGAAGAAGAAAATACTTGATTTGATCTGGGCAGAGGCAGCATCTAGTTCTCTATTATTTTTGGTGTGCAAAGACATGATAAATGAGACCACATTTATAGATGCCTCGAAACTCTAATCTGCCATATTTGATGCGAGGGGTCGACCCATTTATATATGCACTAACAAAACATGAGAAATGAGACCATATTTATGGGGTCGACCCATGGGTCGACACCCCCCTTGAGGGGTCGACACCCCTGAGTGGGATTTTTGCGCCCTCCCCAATTTTGATTTTTGAACTGATTTCTGAATTTTTGTACTATTGTATATATATATTCTTCTTGCATGTATACAAACTTCAAACCTTCATAACTTCTTCATACAGTGTTCGTTTTACGCATACCAGGTCTCTATTTTGACCAAAATTCCAAGACGTACGCAATGGCGCAGTACATTTCCCTTAATTTTGAATATTATATTAATTATTCTTTAATTTATCATCTTTAGTATTGTTAAAATTTTGGGGTGTTACATTATATCCCCCTGAATATAAAGATTCTCTGCAACATTTTGTTAGTGCATATATAGAAATACTTACCATTTGCTTTACTATACAAAAATGTTATTGTATAATACATATTTATTTCATAATTTTATCCCCCTTTGTCATCGATTAAAAAGAATATATACCATGATAAACAACAGTAATCGATCATAAAACATAAATAACTTCAGGAGATAATGGAATCATGTGCATTTTGATAAACTGAACTTTGTTTTCACATATATTTAGATATATTGAAAATAGCCTTCTTTTTGTTGTGGTGTACCTGCAAAAAATATGATATATATATATACTTTGGTACCCACTTCTTTCATTAGGGTCAGGGGTTAGACGGAAGGTAACCATAACCAAGAGGGTATAATGGAACCTTTAAAAATGAATTTTTCATTATTAATTACCAAATTAAAGTAATCATTAGTATATTTTCTCTGTTTTTCCAACTTACAGGAACCTAAATACTTAAACAACTTCTATTGATATTTCCAATTGTACTTTTAGATTTATTATAAATATCTCTAATGATAGAAGTATTCAATTTTCTATAATAATTGGATCTTGGATGTGCATTAGATTTATTATATCCTAAACCACTTCTTGTCATGTAAAGGTCAACATGTAGATAAAATTATATTTAAATCATTTTGAACTTTATAAAATTTCGCGAACGTACTTGTACATTTATCAAATTTGATTCCAAAGCCACGATTGACATTTTCAAAAAAAAATTGCTATTTTTTAAATCATCAATTTCCTTATTTAATTCAGAATTCTTCCCTTTTAAAGTACTATTCTCAATTTTTAGACCAAAAATGTGAAATTCCGACTTATCTAAAGAATATTGTAATTTTTCAAAGTCAGAAATTTCATTTTGCAAAATATTCTTATTCACCTTTAAAACCTCACATTCTTTAGATAATTCTTGATTCTTTTCAGTTAAAGTTCCATTCTCCCTTTTAAGAGACAAAATTACAGAACTAGAATTATTTAAAGAGTCTTCTAAAGATGTACTTTTATTTGGTAAAAGATCGATTTCCTTTAAAAGAACATTGTTTTTATCTTCTAGTCGCTCATTTTCTTTTTCAAGGATTTTTTTTGAAAAACATGTTCTTCTAAGGTATTTTCAAAACATTTGGCTTGTTTTACTAAAAAAATGTTTTCCTCTTTTAATTTAGAATGGTTTTGCTTACAATCTTTAAACTTGGCTAAAATAATTGTATTAAGTTTACCCAAACTTTTAAAATCTTTTAATAATTTTTCATGGTCTAATTGAAGATCTTTATATAATGAATCTACACATAGAAATTGTGATCTGACTTTAGCCATGAAACATTTGCTCTCTTGCTCCGTTGATTATGCTTTGTTACTCTTACACTTTCTAATTCCTTGACTAGACTTCTTTATTGCCATTTGTTCTACGATGTGGTTACAATCTCTAGAACATCAGGCTCTGATACCAATTGAAAAGTCGGATGACTTATGACTTAGGGTAGGATCTTTCGATATGGAATATGCGGAAAAGGATATGATATACCAACTTGTTTATTACAATAGTTATGCAAGTAAATATTAGATAATATAAAATATCACATATAAGTAAATGCAGTAAGTAATGTGACACTAGGAATTTTATACTGGTTCAGACTTACCGTCCGGCGTCAAGTCCCAGAATCCTTTTGGAATTCTACTATCAACGCCCTCTCTTCACCCGTAGGAACAGGTTCACAACAATCTGAGCCCCAACAAGTATTTCCCACCTGAGCACCGACACAGGACTTTAACAAACAATAAGTGTTTGACTTCTGATTGTGTTCTTAAATAACACTGAATAGCCAAATTGTTTAGTACACCCTTCCTATAATCTATCCTCAAGTATATAACGTGAATGTGCAGATTAAAGGAAGTATAATACTTATTGAATAAAGAAATTTGAAATAAATTCAAAGATCAATAAGTAATTTGAATATTTGAGAGATTTTTAGAATGCAAGAGTGCTTAGAAATATAGATCAAGAAATAGAATAGAATAAATAATAAAAAATTATTTGATAAACAAGTTTGTGATATATTCATTGAGGTTGAAGAGTAGTCAATGTTCATGAAGAGTTTTATTGAAAAGAAGCAACATTTCTTTTAGAAATCAAAAGAGAACTCTTCATGAAAGAAGCCTTCAGAAATATGGTTGTTATTGTCGGGTCAGTCGACTGGTATAAAAATCACTTGTCAACTGGTAGAAAATATGAACCATGTATATATTTGAAAAATGGAAGACAATAGCCGTTACTGGGATTCTACCCTAATACTAGTTGACTGGTATGAAATGGACCAGTCGACTAGTCCAAGGTAAAAAGCCCAGTAATAGTTGTTTAATGTAACGGTTAGGAATTTCGCTCGATCTGAATCGATCGTTAAACCGACCAAGACCGTTCGAAACCCCTGATCGTTTGAGAACAGGACAAATCAGAACGCAGACAGAAGAACATTTCATTGTTATTACAACAATTCCATCAGATACAAGAATATACAGAGTATAAATGAATATTATACATTCGATAAATATCAGAGATTACAATAAATTACATAGCAGCGGAAAAAGAATACAAAACACAACTGAAAGTAATACACGGATACAGAGCTTTCCGAGCATCGTTCCAGCTGTAAACCAGGATCCTGTGAATATAAATCTGCAAAACCAAAACTACTAGCTGCCCGTGTCGAAAATAGGGGCACCCAGAGTTTAGGTTAAAACAATAAACTCCAGGTCAGTCATGGGACTGGTGTGAGAACTAAAACAGTTATTTAAAACTTTACTTTTAAAAGAGAGTAATTCAAGGGACCACGCCGTATAACACGGAACGGGTTTCCTCCCAAGAACACCAGTGCATAGAATAAACAACGCAATGCTTTTTCGAAGAATGAAGCTATTATAAGACCCAGGTCCCATCACACAATGCAACGCAAGCCGGAGGATAGGGTTTTCCCTTATAATAGCCAAACATGCTTGGTACGTTTAAAACAAATCATTTGATACTATTATAAGTGTATAGTTTCAAAATAATTTCAATCATAAATATCAATCATAGACGGTATGGGTACCATATATCATGTCGCCATACTAGTTCTACAATTAAAACCGCAATATCACGTATTGGAAATTGAATTTCCGTCATGGTGGCTCCTGATTCGAAAGATCGATCGCGTAGTGCAATTCCCCACGGCTTACGTCCTAGCAAGAGAAAACACCGTAATGCACATCCGCACTTTTGGGACCCGAGTACCACAGCGGCTTACGTCCCAGCGAGAGAAAACACCGCTTACTCTATCCCTCTGAGCACTAAGCTCATCTCGGTCGACCGAATCCACGACACCACTAAGGCGTCTATCCTCTAAAAAAGTATACTGATCAAACCATCAGTTTACCACCATACCGGTGTGTGAGGCTCGCGAATCAACGCTACACAAAGCGATGCCACAAAGGCCGTGCTTTGATCATCAACCACAAGACTTTGCTTTTCAACAAAAGCCTTGATCATTTGCCACTTAGGCGTGCCACATAGGCAATTCATGCCATGCGACTGATGTCCATCGATATACAACCTCTGAGCTCGTACGTCTCAGAGAAGGGCGTTAAGAAAGAGAATAAATTCTCCGCCGCCAAACAGATGTATATTTAATAGAGATCAATCGACATAGAATAAAATCCAATGTCAGACACGCAGTCCATTTACAAGTTCGTTCTAGGTCTGAACGAAACCAGAGGCACTTTCCTCGCATATCCATCGATCTCCAAGTACGTCTAGACGATCACCAACTGATTCCCTCATCTTGGGTGTACAGCCCAATCAAGATCATCAGTAACCACCCAAACGATGTGAAGACTTCCGGTCTTCGACCACCGTCATCATCTTCGACTTATCGTCGAATCGATTATTCAGAATGGGTATAAACCCGGCCTTTCCGAACAACCCGCGTATATTATAAACAAATGTTACACAAACACAACATACGCCTCATTCCAATTCATTAGTCACTAACCGTAAATCAGTAAGGGAGCAATTCCCCAAATATTAACCCCGAAGGCCGAAACCAACATCAGATCAATACCCAGGAAACCATTCTTCTTAACTAACCTACAGCTAGTTTTTAAATTTCACATTCTTAGGGAAGGTTCCCATTAATTTTATCAAAGATAAATTCTTTAAAATTTATTCTTTAATCTTCCATTGGATGTCATATCAAACCAAATTATGGTTTTCCAAACTAGTCGAGACTAGCGAACCACACCGAAGTAATTATTTATTGTATTTCCCAATCCCAACCTATTCATCCCATGAAGCAAAACTGGTAATACTCCATATCTAACACCACAGTGTTATCGGTAAAATTAATTACCATTCCACGTTCAAATCTAATTAAAGATTTAACTATCACTTGGAGCAAAACTGGTGATACTCCATTCTCGGTCATTTTCCAAATTTGATAATTTAAATTTTCAATTCACATTTCAATCTAATTGCAGATTCATTAAAACTCCTTTTACTGGGTTAAAGAAATAATGTCATTTAAAACACAGTTCACGATAAACCCAAATCACAATCTATTTATTATCGGGTTAAAGAACAAGTGTTATTTAAAACATCGTTCACGATAAACCCACAAATCAACTCTAATTCAATTCCAATCAACTATATTAGAAATTCCGATTATTTAAAATCTCTTTCAAATCTAATTTATTTATTTAAAAATAATTGGGTTTAAATTTAGTTCAAAACCAGTTCATTTCGATAAAAATCTATTTTTATCGATACAAATGTGGGATTTTTCATCTCAGTTCTTCACAAATCATTACTTATGATTTAACACAAATTATTACTATTTTTGATAATTTTATCAAGGCCCGTACAGTCGATTTCCAACAACGGCCATGGAACTGCACTTACAGCGACCTTTTCCAAATTTGATTTGGACGTATCTCCAAATCCAACCGTTAGATTTCAAATTTCTAATATTCATTAGAAAGCTCTTTTCGATACGAACCCAATGGTTCCAGTTTTAGGAGAATCCGACGGTTGGATCTCCCGAAATGTCCGTTCGAAGTCAATGGTCGAAATTTACGAACTACCGCGGCGCGGCGCGTTCTATTCAGGCCATTATATTATATATATAATATATATTTCGTCGATTTCTATTTAAAACGAATTTTATAAATAGTTTTAAATTCGTTTCAAAAACAATTTCAACTTCCAATTCAAATCAAAATTGAATTTTCCCTTATAAATTCGTTTTAAATTCATTTCAATTCAATTCAAATTTCAATTCAATTCAAATTTCGATTCAATTCGAATTCGTTTCCTTTTCAATTCAATTCAATTCAATTTGAATTCGTTTTCTTTTCAATTCAATTCGAATTCCTGTTATAAATATTCGATTTTTATCTCTTTTCAATATTCAATATAAAAACGAATATAATCGATATAAATATCGTTCGCATCAAAATAGCGCATCTCTAATCAACACGGCTTTATATTTTTCAATAACTTCGTTATTCTATTCAACAAATGAATCTATATTTCTTTCCATACATGACTCTATATTTTTGTCAACACATGACTAATCTCAACGAATGAGTACTGTCCACGTGTGACTATTTTTGTTATTTAATATATTTTATAAAAATTATGGTATTTATTGTTTGATTTCAAATCAGACTCCAACCGTAAATTAGTAAGAGAACGATTCCCTGAATATTAACCCCGAAGGCCGAAACCAACATCAGATCAATATCCAGGAGACCACTCATCTTATCTATTTTCCAGTTAGTTTCTAATTTTATATATGATAAAGATGTAAATTTTATTGTTAAAATATTTCGTTCAACACATGACTAATCTCAACGGATGAGTACTGTCAACACATGAACCTTTATTTTATAATATTCTTTATTTTCCCAATTGGAATGAGGCCCAATCAATTACCATATAATGTTAATTATATGGATTCCATACAACACATGTATATAATAGCAACGATAAATAATCAACCATCATCCAAAGTGCACTACTCTGTATAAGCATCAAATATAGATATCTAACGCTTATAACAGCCTGTCAATCAATCGATCAACATACAACTAATTACTGGGATTAGTGTATGCCGTATTTTATCCCAATACCCGTGTGGGGTTTCAAATCAACAAACACAGATTTTATTTGTGCAGTTGGGCGATGTGTAAAATTTATCGTCCCAATCAATGTCCTTCAAATAGGTGTACATAAACAAACTGTCCGGTTTGTAAATGAATATTTATTTATTCACATTCACGTTAAAAATTATATTTTAACGACCAAATTATTTTATTCAACCTATGAATATTCTATTCGGTTCATTTATTAAATAAAATGATATCTTTACTTTTCTAACTTATTTTAGAAAATTTCGGCGGCATAACGGCATGATACTAGAAACGGGACAAAGCCTAGCCTTATCCCCGGTCTAATAATGGCCCACGCCATATACATATCAATCAAATCCATTCCATTTCACCAAACAGTCAAATTCAAATCAAATAATCTAACCAACTACACAACCAAACAAACAAGTCCATGGTCTGTGGACGATGGTGTCGGGTGCTACTAAACACCGTTTGCATCCTAGTATATATTTATATAACTAGAAAAGAAAAGTTAAAGTGAGAAGTTCTCACAGAGGGTTCCACTCCGCCGTGCTTTGCTGTTGAACTGCTGAACATCTGGATTTGCTTGAAATACCAATGCAGTTCTTTTCACGCTGTTCAAATAAAAATTATATTTTTATCACTTCATTTTAATAAATAAAAATCATATTTTTATCCTTACTTTATATATTTTTACAACGCTTCTTCCTATACAAAGATTATATTTTATATTTCTACTTCATATAAAAAGATCGAATTTTTATATCACCGCTATAAAAAATCACATTTTTATTTCAGCATATATATAATAGAAATCAGATTTTGATTTCGCTACATATGTAAAGATTACATTTTTATATTCTCTATTATATAAAAATCATATTTTTAATACTTCTACTTTATAAAAATTATATTTTCATCCTTACTATAATATAAAAATTATAGTTTTATCCTTTCTATAATATAAAAATTATATTTTTATAATTCCTATAATATAAAAATCACATTTTTTATTTGTAATCTCTCCATATATAAAAATCTAATCTTTATACAAGTGAAAATCTAATCTTTATACTAGTAAAAGTCGAATCTCTATACTAGTAAAAATTGAATCCTATTCTCTTCTAAAAATCTAATCTTTTATATACAATTACATATATATAATTTCAGTTTTTAACATAAACAAAATCAGTTTTTATTCTAAGAAAAATTCAGTTTTCATCATAAGAAAAATAATAAAAGAAAAGAAAAAGAAAAGAAAAAAACTTACAGAATTTTTAAATAAAGAGGGGGGGACCCACGGCGGTTGTTGGCGTCGGAGGAGGGGCTCCGGCTGGCTGGTGGTCGGGGTCGACGGCAGGGCGCTGCAGCGAAGAGGAAAGGGGAGAAGCGGGTTCAGATTGGGGGCGTCGCGGGTTTTCGAGAGGAGGGGTTGTAGCGGAGAAAGAAGGGAGGAGGGGAGGCGGTGGTGCCAGGGAGGGCGGCGGTCGGCGCCGATGGGGAGGGGTCCGAACGAGATCGACAGGATTTTTCTTTCTTTCTTTTATTTTCTATTTGAAATGATTTCGAATAGGGGGGGTTGACCGATTGAGGAAGCAAACGGGTGGGGTTTTTAATTTATTTATTAATTTAATTTTAATATTAAATCCATAAAGTAACTTTTTATTTCGAACTCAAAACGAAACCCACTGCCTGTCGTCTATAGCTAATTACCCCCATTCTGAACACAATGGGATATGTATCGTAAGCTGATTCGATCGTTTCGATCAGTTTTCGCCAAAATCAACAAATAACTCTATATATTGAATTTGTACGCGCATTTCAATTTACCGGGGTCACATACTAATTCGAAAAATTCCAGAAAAATATTTTCTAGCTTCGTATTGACGATACGGTCCTAACAAAACTAATTTCGTCGAATTCTGAGACCGTTTGAAAAATGGCCATTTTCCAGTCGATTAAAATCAACTAAGACTGGTCAAACGCGTTTAGCTTCGCCACGCTTACATATTGATTCGAAAAATTATGAAATTTGAAACCTAGCAATAATTTGACATCACAGATCCAACAAAAGTGGTAACGTCGAAATCCGAGATCGTTTGCAAAATTCCCATTTTTAAGGGCCTGAATTACATAGCGACTATTCTGAATTTTCAACTGGACATATCTTTTGATTCCCGCTATGAAATTTCAATTTTTCGGATTCGTTGGAAAGATATTCCCAATTAGATTCTAATGTTTTTGGTTTCACTAAAATCCGGTTTATTTTGCACCCGGTATGTTCAATTGAAGTTTGAAATCGAATTATCGAACTACCGCGCCATTTTCAATTCCTTTTATAATTATATATAATTATTTATATTATAACGACGATCTATATAACTACATACGTTATAAATATATTCAAAATAAATTTCTCATCGTTTTTATTTAAAATAATCCATTTTAAATATTCAAAATTCGTTATAATGGCCAAAAAAAAATTTAAATTGGCTCGCATTTCCGGGTTGTTACATTTTAAGCCATTCTCATATATATATATGCGTATATTTGTGTTTTGTATGATTGTTTTATAATAAATGAGGATAGATTTTAACATAAATCTAATACACTAAACACACACACATGTTTGTGTGTATGTATGTATGTATGTATGTATATATATATATATGTATGTATGTATGTATGTATGTGTGTATATATATAAAACCAACTCTTCAATCTATCTTCATTTATTCATTGTCATGAATCAAAAACTCATGAATCAACATTATCCCCCTTTTTTGAATGATGACAACCCCTTTCAATTGTATAGAGTTATTTACTTTCTTCCCCTGAATGTATGCTTGCATATATTTATCTCCCCCTGAATATAAAGCTTCTCTGCAACATTTTGTTAGTGCATATACAGATATACTTACCATTTGCTTTCCTGTAACAAAATGTTAGTGTATAATAGATATTTATTTCACAATTTTCTCCCCTTTTGTCATCGATTAAAAAGAATATGTACCATGATAAACATTAGTAATCGATCATAAAACATAAATAATTAAAGCACCTTCAGGAGATATTGGATCATGTGCATTTCGATAAACTGAATTTTGTTTTCACAGATATTTAAGGATACCGAGAATAGCTGTAACACCCCGCCTCCACTAGGGTCACTCGCAAGGGAATGCACTAGCTTTAGAGGGGCATTATTGGTAAACATGCACAGAAATATCACAAGACAGAACATATAAAATATCGGAAGTAAAATCAAACTTTCATAAACATTAATAATTAAGGTCTAAAGCCTTTTACATCAGAGTACATCAAAACCTGTCTTGCAATAGTAAAGAAGCATAAAGACTTTTTCATAAACTTATTCCCCAAGTAAAAACAGTAAAGTAGCCATAGCCAAGAAAAGTCCAAGCCATCCATGATGACCTTCAAGCAGAAGAAGTCTGAACTAAACAACAGTATTTCCTCCCTGTAACCTGGGGGGGAAACGGAAGAAAAGAGGCGAAACAAAACGGGTCAGTCAAAAAGACTGAGTAAGCCCTATCTACTATCAACATAAAAACTAGTAAAGTTAACTGACATGAGAAACTGAGATGAACATAAGCATGATGAAAAGATAGATAAGCTAAATCAAAATAACATGATGAACTACTGAACTCAGACAAACTAAAGTGTCATAATAAATTACGATGTCAAGATAAGACAAGGTATCCCATCGTCAAGTTCCTGTCAAGTATAATATCCCCAAGATATCTATCACGTATAACGCCCCATGGTATCTATCCTGTACATCTGCTCTGCACCTACCGTACTAGTATCCCCACCATATCATGTGTTAACCATGAATGACCTTTACTCAAAAGTCGTGTAATGATCTATGTCAACCTAACATACCGCATATGTAGGTTACTCAACCGTATGTTTTGTTCCATGTAAATGTCCAGTCCCTTGCCGTAGACCATACGGGCTTTCCCATGAGATTCTATATTACTTTAACATAGTTCCGTGATCCTTAAGATCGGTTTGGACTGTTACCCTAAACCTAGCTAGGGTCTCCCAACCTGAATTATCGTTTGTACAACTAGGACTTATGCTACCTAGGGCTACTAGGGATTACGCTTACCTATTGCACGTTTTCGTATCTCGGTTTTGGTTCAACCACCCAGGGCCACTAGGATTTACGCTAACCGTCAACCGCGCCCTTTTTCCCACGCATTCATCGTGAATCGTTTTTCCATGACTGTATGCACATGTATCACATCGTCCCATCCGAGTCCTGTCACAGGGCAGACCAGGAAATACAGGACTCGGTCGGGAGCTTTCGATTTATCTGCCGATGCAGATGCTAAGGTCTGTTTTTCTATACGTGGCTATGGTCCCACGCGACCCCTCCCTCAACTAGCGAAAGACAAGACAGGATAAATCCTGTATGAGAACACACTACTGGCCAACCCACAATCTAGCCCAACCGCAACCATAATTAGATAGCAATTATGGTCTTTTGGTTGTTCTCTGCCTTTCCGTACGTACACGCTTGACCAAAGATGGTAGGTAGCCTGACGAAATGCTATCTAGGGTACGACCGTGTATCGTCGACTATCCCCTATCCATCCCCGTCTTTAGGTCGCTCGCATAGCAACCAAGGCATACTCTTAGCTCTTCTAACGCAGACCTTAACCTCTCATGAGCCTAGTATAATCACCTGGCAGATCACAGAGGGATACCAAGAATATCCTCACGTTCCCCGAAGCCGCTGCTTCGTCACCCAGTTCGCTGGAGCCTTTATCTAAATCAGATACTTGCTCCTACTCGTATACTTAAACGATGACCTACCGTATCAGGTTACTCATCTATCTATGAACTGGTCTAAATTTCCTTGACTGAGAATCATTACTTAGTTATTCCTCAACTAAGGTGTACCACTTAGCCTTATTCCCGTTATCCTTGTTAACTACGGTTATCCACCTAATCCTCAGAACTAGGGTTTACATAATGGATTAAGTGTCACTTAAGTTCATGACTTAACCCGTCTACAAATCATGTCAAAATTGGCTAAGTATCCAAGTCCAAGACTTAACCCTACAAACCATGTTCACGTTGGTTAAGTATATTAAGAAATTCACGACTTAACCCCGTCCAATTATCATTCCAGATTGGTTAAGTATATATTAACTTGACCCTATCAATTTTCTTAGTCAAATCGGTCAAGTGTATTCAAGCGATTCGTGACTTAGCCTTATCATGTTTTCACGTTAGATTGGTTAAGTATAGGTTAACTTAACCTCAATAAATTCACGAGTTAGATTGGTTAAGTATAGGTCACTTAACCACCTCAATCATCATGTTAGATTAGTTAAGTGTTTAACTTAACTCCATTAAACTACCAAGTGGGATTAATTAAGTCTAGGCTAACTTAACCCCATCCGATTTCCATGCTTAGACCAGTGGAGTCTAATCTTATCCATTAACTGTATTTTTCGGTTAAGTGTCATTAAGAAAACTTACTTAACCTTCCCCAAATTATCGTGTTGGATTGGTTAAGTGTTGGTTAACTTAACCCCGTCCACTAATCGTATAAAAATGGTTAAGTGTCATTAGGCAAATCAAATTACTTAACCTACCCAACCTTGTCATGTTTTGTTAAGTATCATTAGCCTAATCCATTTACTTAACCCATTTGTCCATGTCATATTTGGTTAAGCGTCATTAATCAAATTATCTTAACCCTATCATGTGGCATTAATTACTTAATGCACCTCAACCTCTCACATTAGACTTTGTTGCGGTTACTAGTTAAGCCGGTCGGTTCCGGGTAGCTTTACACCACAACTTGGTCTAACCTCGGGTTTAAGCACAACATGACCAACTTCTCACATTGGGTCCTATTGTTTGCAACTACTAGTTAGGCCGGTCGGTTCCGGGTAGTTTTACGTTGCAAACTCAACCCAACCTCGAGTTGGCCACACTTATATTATCTAAGTGTCACGTCCATCATGTTTCCAAAACATGTTACAAGTTTTCAAGCATTTGGGTAGACCTAACTTAATAGGTAAATTCCCAAAGGGTAGACCTAACTTAATAGGTAAATTCCCAAGCTTATGTTTTCAAGCATACTTACATGTTAACTTCCATGTTATATTTCAAGTCATGTTTTCAAGTATAAACACATGTCATATTTAACGTTACATATTGTCATGTTTATACCCATTTACCCAAATCATGTTCATGTCATTATGTTTTCCCATAATGTGACCCCAACGCTTTTGAACTCGCATAATGGATTCAAAGAAGGAACTTGTCAAAGGCATGACAAAAGTGGATATTAAGCCACAAGTTAATCATGGTGGCAAATGAGGCACAAATGTGTTCATTAACTTGCATGTTACATTCTTAAGCCTCAAAAACATGCATAAACCCAAACTTGGCACATAAGTGAATCATGGTGACAAAAGACATGGAATGATGACTAGTAACTCGCATATATCATCATATAAGGGTTATGACTTCATATGCAAGTTGACATAAAGGTTATGAGGTTCTCATGTTACATAATGCAACATTTCAACATAAAGGTTGTAGCTTTTTGCCCACAAGATCAAGATAATGACTTCATAAACTTGCATGACATGATAGCATGTATCATACTCAATGATCAAACCCAAACTTGCAACATGAACATTTAACTTCATAGTTAATATCTAAGAGTAGGGAAAGGGCTTACATTGCTATGAAGGCACAAATCGATTAAATTAAAGATTGAGACAAAGCCTATGCATGCCATCATTCAAAAACCCAAAGATGAAAGCTCCAAATCAATAAAAACCCCCATCTTGTTGAACAAAGGTCAAAGCTTTAGCCTTGAAATCAACTTGAGAAGCTCTCATACTAACATAAGGACTCTCTAACACTCACATGATAATGAAACCTCTCATAGAAATGAAGTGGAGGCTAGGATTTTGAGTGGAGGCCATGAGAGGAGCAATTTTGCCATAGTTTAGTTGCATGAATGAATAATGAGGATTTAGGATAGGTTAGGGTCTTATTTATAGATTAGGCAAGTGTTTTAGGCCATAGGATTAAACCTAGATTCAATCCAAGCCATCAAAGCATGTCTTGGGGAAGAAGTCAAGTGTAGGAACCATCTAGGGCCTTTAGATTAAAGATGAACCATGAGAACCATCCAAATGCAAAATCTGCATTTGAGCGAATCGGCCCACGGGTTGACAGCCAAACCCCCTGGATTAACCCCTAGTCGACCCAGCGGGCTTGGGTCGACCTCAAAAATCGGCCGGTTCGGTTATTCCCCTCTCCCAATTCGCTGTTTTGAACATTTTTGCATATTTATTTATTTAATTTTCAATTATATATATATATATATATCAATATATATATATATCAATATATATATATTTCTCTGCGCAACCCATTTCACTTAATTAAGTATACTTTAATTTGGGAATTTTTCGTGAAACTTCACGAGGCCATATCTTGGTCATACAGACTCCGATTCTCGAAAATTCAGACTCTATTTCGCGTATTTTTCCGAGACGAACGCAATGGCATAGCCCGTTTTACTTGATTCAGAATTTAAAATTAAATTCTGCCTTGATTCTCGTCTTAACACGTTATCGAAAAATACGGGTTGTTACATTCTCCCCACCTTTTAGGATTTCGTCCCCGAAATCTCCAAGTTAGGAAGAACATATCCTACCATCCATCATCCATCTACTCAAAACATCATCCACAAGCAACCATTGTCCTTAGATGATTTCTAATGCTGTATGAATATATGCAAAACGTGTGTACATGTTCCTTAGCTAATGCTAATGATCAGGCCTGAATAATCTTTCTAATGCAAAATATGTATAGTGCCATGAATCCAACATGTATGCAAATAGTCCTAGTCATATAGATACTATATGCGTGCACAATCATTCATTCATATGCAACAACCGCATGATAATACATTCGATTTCATCCATAAACAAGTATAAATACTCGTGCATATGTAATATGAAATGTGACCGAGTCGAGCAAGTATCTAATGTGTATTCGCGCATCCACGAGCAACCACTTGCAACCATATCAATCATAACATGTTTCAAATACATGTTTACATCCATAGGGTTCTACCTAGAATTCCCTGAAACAGGGTCGAGAAGATAAACAAGACAAACTCCTTACGGGGTTTGTAACAGAAAATAGGACCAAGAAGATGTCCACAAAAGATAGCCTACAAGTAAGCTCTGCAGACAACAGGGATCAAGGATATACTCCCAAAAAGAGATATCATGCGTGTATCTAGTCTTTGACCTTCAAAGTCGTATTTCCTTGAGCTTAATTCCTTTGTGCTTTGACCATCCTTCAACTTCATGGTTTCGTAGCTCCTTATTTTTCCTGTTTCCATAACATGAGTTGGAACTCATTTCCTCGTCGCCTTTCGTTCCACTTCCACTTATTCTTAATCTAGAATACTTGGCTCAAACCTTCGTACTCATGATTCCATGCGAGCCCTCCAAAATTCACTAGTGAATCTTGGATCTCGTTTATATACTATAAGGTATTCCATGTAGAAGAACTTTCTCTTGAAAGTAAACAGATGTCAACCAGGTTACCAAGTGCACTTACTAGGGTGATTTCTATACCCCTTACATAAGTGAAATGAACCATCCGTCTTATTGGCGAACACCACTCGATCGGGTTTCAAATTTCCAATAAAGGCATCAAGGGATTCTAAGTAACTAGTCATGACAGAACCTCAAAAAGGTTACACGATACTTTGAGGGCATTACCAAGGCTAGTCAAAAGGTCTAACTACCCTCCTATCAAAACCGAGAGTGGCACCCCCTACTGGATAACCACTTCATCCCTAGAATCCATCCATAGCTTATAAACATAAGCATTATTTCCAAACTCAACACTTGGCATAGACATTCTCAAATCCAAACAAGTCATGTATAAATGGACTGATTCTCCAATAGGACTTTGAGACAAAAATGGGATTCTCTATTACGCTAGTACTTAAGGTGCAAAGACTCAACTATCGAAGCAGACTTAAATGATACGAAAAACGAAGTCCTAACGGGATGATAGAGAAGAAAAGCTAAACCTTTAACAAGATCGTTACCCTCCTTCCGAGGTACCCTAGAAATGAGAGCATACTATTGCCCTCCCGATGATCTTGTCCTTGTCCCATAATACTTAACTATCCGCCCCGTTTTACCATGCCAAAGGTACTTTCTCGTCATGGGTTTCATTGTTCATCCTTCTCCCTCCTTTGAGGACTAAGCCATACCAACAAGTTGCTCATCCTTAAGCTCGTATCCTTTATCCTCTTTCTCACTATCCTTTCTTATAACGCGGCCACTGGTCTCTCGAGAACCACCTCCATCGTATGGAAAGCACTTTCGTAGATAGAAAAGACTAGTCGCAGTTAAAACCACTGTGACTACAGATGGAGGAAGGAAAGGAAAAGAGATTAAATTAAGGAAACAAGGATAGTGCTAATGGCCTTTGGGGAATAGCCTTTTTCTTTTAAAAGAAAATTTTCTTGAAAAATGCTTCTTTGTAAACGATTTTCAAATAGTTTTCAGAAGGCCTTTAAAAACTTTTGCCCAGTCTGGTAACCTTCTGCTCTGATACCACGTGTAACACCCCGCCTCCGCTAGGGTCACTCGCAAGGGAATGCACTAGCTTTAGAGGGGCATTATTGGTAAACATGCACAGAAATATCACAAGACAGAACATATAAAATATCGGAAGTAAAATCAAACTTTCATAAACATTAATAATTAAGGTCTAAAGCCTTTTACATCAGAGTACATCAAAACCTGTCTTGCAATAGTAAAGAAGCATAAAGACTTTTTCATAAACTTATTCCCCAAGTAAAAACAGTAAAGTAGCCATAGCCAAGAAAAGTCCAAGCCATCCATGATGACCTTCAAGCAGAAGAAGTCCGAACTAAACAACAGTATTTCCTCCCTGTAACCTGGGGGGGAAACGGAAGAAAAGAGGCGAAACAAAACGGGTCAGTCAAAAAGACTGAGTAAGCCCTATCTACTATCAGCATAAAAACTAGTAAAGTTAACTGACATGAGAAACTGAGATGAACATAAGCATGATGAAAAGATAGATAAGCTAAATCAAAATAACATGATGAACTACTGAACTCAGATAAACTAAAGTGTCATAATAAATTACGATGTCAAGATAAGACAAGGTATCCCATCGTCAAGTTCCTGTCAAGTATAATATCCCCAAGATATCTATCACGTATAACGCCCCATGGTATCTATCCTGTACATCTGCTCTGCACCTACCGTACTAGTATCCCCACCATATCATGTGTTAACCATGAATGACCTTTACTCAAAAGTCGTGTAATGATCTATGTCAACCTAACATACCGCATATGTAGGTTACTCAACTCGTATGTTTTGTTCCATGTAAATGTCCAGTCCCTTGCCGTAGACCATACGGGCTTTCCCATGAGATTCTATATTACTTTAACATAGTTCCGTGATCCTTAAGATCGGTTTGGACTGTTACCCTAAACCTAGCTAGGGTCTCCCAACCTGAATTATCGTTTGTACAACTAGGACTTATGCTACCTAGGGCTACTAGGGATTACGCTTACCTATTGCACGTTTTCGTATCTCGGTTTTGGTTCAACCACCCAGGGCCACTAGGATTTACGCTAACCGTCAACCGCGCCCTTTTTCCCACGCATTCATCGTGAATCGTTTTTCCATGACTGTATGCACATGTATCACATCGTGCCATCCGAGTCCTGTCACAGGGCAGACCAGGAAATACAGGACTCGGTCGGGAGCTTTCGATTTATCTGCCGATGCAGATGCTAAGGTCTGTTTTTCTATACGTGGCTACGGTCCCACGCGACCCCTCCCTCAACTAGCGAAAGACAAGACAGGATAAATCCTGTATGAGAACACACTACTGGCCAACCCACAATCTAGCCCAACCGCAACCATAATTAGATAGCAATTATGGTCTTTTGGGTGTTCTCTGCCTTTCCGTACGTACACGCTTGACCAAAGATGGTAGGTAGCCTGACGAAATGCTATCTAGGGTACGACCGTGTATCGTCGACTATCCCCTATCCATCCCCGTCTTTAGGTCGCTCGCATAGCAACCAAGGCATACTCTTGGCTCTTCTAACGCAGACCTTAACCTCTCATGAGCCTAGTATAATCACCTGGCAGCTCACAGAGGGATACCAAGAATATCCTCACGTTCCCCGAAGCCGCTGCTTCGTCACCCAGTTCGCTGGAGCCTTTATCTAAATCAGATACTTGCTCCTACTCGTATACTTAAATGATGACCTACCGTATCAGGTTACTCATCTATCTATGAACTGGTCTAAATTTCCTTGACTGAGAATCATTACTTAGTTATTCCTCAACTAAGGTGTACCACTTAGCCTTATTCCCGTTATCCTTGTTAACTACGGTTATCCACCTAATCCTCAGAACTAGGGTTTACATAATGGATTAAGTGTCACTTAAGTTCATGACTTAACCCGTCTACAAATCATGTCAAAATTGGCTAAGTATCCAAGTCCAAGACTTAACCCTACAAACCATGTTCACGTTGGTTAAGTATATTAAGCAATTCACGACTTAACCCCGTCCAATTATCATTCCAGATTGGTTAAGTATATATTAACTTGACCCTATCAATTTTCTTAGTCAAATCGGTCAAGTGTATTCAAGCGATTCGTGACTTAGCCTTATCATGTTTTCACGTTAGATTGGTTAAGTATAGGTTAACTTAACCTCAATAAATTCACGAGTTAGATTGGTTAAGTATAGGTCACTTAACCACCTCAATCATCATGTTAGATTAGTTAAGTGTTTAACTTAACTCCATTAAACTACCAAGTGGGATTAATTAAGTCTAGGCTAACTTAACCCCATCCGATTTCCATGCTTAGACTAGTGGAGTCTAATATTATCCATTAACTGTATTTTTCGGTTAAGTGTCATTAAGAAAACTTACTTAACCTTCCCCAAATTATCGTGTTGGATTGGTTAAGTGTTGGTTAACTTAACCCCGTCCACTAATCGTATAAAAATGGTTAAGTGTCATTAGGCAAATCAAATTACTTAACCTACCCAACCTTGTCATGTTTTGTTAAGTATCATTAGCCTAATCCATTTACTTAACCCATTTGTCCATGTCATATTTGGTTAAGCGTCATTAATCAAATTATCTTAACCCTATCATGTGGCATTAATTACTTAATGCACCTCAACCTCTCACATTAGACTTTGTTGCGGTTACTAGTTAAGCCGGTCGGTTCCGGGTAGCTTTACACCACAACTTGGTCTAACCTCGGGTTTAAGCACAACATGACCAACTTCTCACATTGGGTCCTATTGTTTGCAACTACTAGTTAGGCCGGTCGGTTCCGGGTAGTTTTACGTTGCAAACTCAACCCAACCTCGAGTTGGCCACACTTATATTATCTAAGTGTCACGTCCATCATGTTTCCAAAACATGTTACAAGTTTTCAAGCATTTGGGTAGACCTAACTTAATAGGTAAATTCCCAAAGGGTAGACCTAACTTAATAGGTAAATTCCCAAGCTTATGTTTTCAAGCATACTTACATGTTAACTTCCATGTTATATTTCAAGTCATGTTTTCAAGTATAAACACATGTCATATTTAACGTTACATATTGTCATGTTTATACCCATTTACCCAAATCATGTTCATGTCATTATGTTTTCCCATAATGTGACCCCAACGCTTTTGAACTCGCATAATGGATTCAAAGAAGGAACTTGTCAAAGGCATGACAAAAGTGGATATTAAGCCACAAGTTAATCATGGTGGCAAATGAGGCACAAATGTGTTCATTAACTTGCATGTTACATTCTTAAGCCTCAAAAACATGCATAAACCCAAACTTGGCACATAAGTGAATCATGGTGACAAAAGACATGGAATGATGACTAGTAACTCGCATATATCATCATATAAGGGTTATGACTTCATATGCAAGTTGACATAAAGGTTATGAGGTTCTCATGTTACATAATGCAACATTTCAACATAAAGGTTGTAGCTTTTTGCCCACAAGATCAAGATAATGACTTCATAAACTTGCATGACATGATAGCATGTATCATACTCAATGATCAAACCCAAACTTGCAACATGAACATTTAACTTCATAGTTAATATCTAAGAGTAGGGAAAGGGCTTACATTGCTATGAAGGCACAAATCGATTAAATTAAAGATTGAGACAAAGCCTATGCATGCCATCATTCAAAAACCCAAAGATGAAAGCTCCAAATCAATAAAACCCCCATCTTGATGAACAAAGGTCAAAGCTTTAGCCTTGAAATCAACTTGAGAAGCTCTCATACTAACATAAGGACTCTCTAACACTCACATGATAATGAAACCTCTCATAGAAATGAAGTGGAGGCTAGGATTTTGAGTGGAGGCCATGAGAGGAGCAATTTTGCCATAGTTTAGTTGCATGAATGAATAATGAGGATTTAGGATAGGTTAGGGTCTTATTTATAGATTAGGCAAGTGTTTTAGGCCATAGGATTAAACCTAGATTCAATCCAAGCCATCAAAGCATGTCTTGGGGAAGAAGTCAAGTGTAGGAACCATCTAGGGCCTTTAGATTAAAGATGAACCATGAGAACCATCCAAATGCAAAATCTGCATTTGAGCGAATCGGCCCACGGGTTGACAGCCAAACCCCCTGGATTAACCCCTAGTCGACCCAGCGGGCTTGGGTCGACCTCAAAAATCGGCCGGTTCGGTTATTCCCCTCTCCCAATTCGCTGTTTTGAACATTTTTGCATATTTATTTATTTAATTTTCAATTATATATATATATATCAATATATATATATTTCTCTGTGCAACCCATTTCACTTAATTAAGTATACTTTAATTTGGGAATTTTTCGTGAAACTTCGCGAGGCCATATCTTGGTCATACGGACTCCGATTCTCGAAAACTCAGACTCTATTTCGCGTATTTTTCCGAGACGAACGCAATGGCATAGCCCGTTTTACTTGATTCAGAATTTAAAATTAAATTCTGCCTTGATTCTCGTCTTAACACGTTATCGAAAAATACGGGTTGTTACAATAGCCTTCTTTTTGTTGTGGTGTACCTGCAAAAAATATGATATATATACTTTTGTACCCACTTACTTTGTTAGAGTCCTGGGGTTAGATGGAAGGTAACCATGCCCAAGAGGGTTTAATGGAACCTTTAAAAATGAAATTTTCATTATTAACTACTGAATTAAAGTAATCATCAATATATTTTTCTCTGTTTTTTTAAATTTACAGGAACCTAAATACTTAAACAACTTCTATTAGTATTTCCTTTTGTACTTTATATTTATTATAAATATCTCTGGTCATAGAAGTATTCGATTTTCTATTATAACTGGATCTTGGATGTGCATTAGTTTTATTATATCCTAAACATCTTTTGTAATGTAAAGGTCAAGATGTAGATAAAATCATATTTAAATCATTTTGACCTTTATTAAATTTTGCGAACTTACTTGTACATTTATCAAATTTGATTCCAAAGTCGCGACTGACATTTTCAAAAGAAATTTTGTTATTTTTTAAATCATCAATTTCCTTATTTAATTCAGAATTCTTCCTTTTTAAAGTACTATTCCCAGTTTTAAGACCAAAAGATTGAGATTCTGAATTATCTAAAGAATGTTGTAATTTTTCAAAATTTTCTCTTGAGTCAGAAATTTCATTTTGTAAAATATTATTATTCACCTTTAAAAACTCAAATTCTTTAGATAATTCTAGATTCTTTTCAATTAAAGCTTCATTCTCTTTTTTAAGAGACAAAATTATAGAACTAGAATTATTTAAAGAATTTTCTAAAGATGTCATTTTATTTTGTAAAAGATCGATTTCCTTTAAAAGAACATTGTTTTTATCTTCTACTCGCTCATTTTCTTTTTCAAGGAAATCTTTTTGAAAAATAAGCTCTTCTAAGGTATTTTCAAAACATTTGGCTTGTTTTGCTAAAAAATTGTTTTCCTCTTTTAATTTGGAATGGTTTGGTCACAATCCTTAAACTTGGCTAAAATAACAACATTAAGTTTACCCAAACTTTTAAAATCTTTCAATAATTTTTGATGGTCTAATTGAAGATCTTTATATAATGAATCTACACATATCGGTTGTGATCTGACTTTAGCCATGAAACATTTGCTCTCTTGCTCCGTTGATTCTGCTTTGTTACTCTTCCACTTTCTAATCCTATGACTATACTTCTTTATTGTCATTTGTTCTACGATGTTGTTACGATCTCTAGAACACCAGTCTCTGATGCCAATTGAAAAGTAGGTGACTTATGACTTAGGGTAGGATCTTTCAATATGGAATATGCGGAAGTGGATATGATATACTAACTTGTCTAATATAATAGCTATGCAAGTAAATATTAGATAATATAAAATATCACAGATAAGTAAATGCAGCAAGTAAAGTGACACCGGGAATTTTATGCTGGTTCGGACTTGCCGTCCTATGTCCAGTCCCAGATTCCTTCTGGAATTCTACTATCAATGCCCTCTCTTCACCTAGAGGAACAAGTTCACAATAATCCGAGCCCCAACAAGGATTTCCTGCCGGAGAACCGACACAAGACTTTAACAAACAATAAGAGTTTGTGTGACACCCCATGCTCATTAAGAGAATGCATTAAGTTTCGTGAAGTGTTATAGGTAAATAGAAACATTACAAGACATATATAAAAATAGCAGCGGAATAAAAACTAGCTTTATTAATCATAAAGCATAGTGGTTCAAAACATTATATGTCTGAATTACATAAAAACTAGTACATCATAAAAACTTCTGTCTTGCTCTTAAACATCAGAGTACAAAACAAAAGAAGCAAAATTCCCAAATAAAAACATAGCCATATTAACAAGGATAGGAGCTTGAGCAATACATCTAAGCAGCTCCAGCAAATGATAGCAGAATCCTAGTCAAGCTTGAGTTTTCCCTCCCTGAGAACCTGAGGGGAACAGAAGAAAGAAGAGGAAACAAAAAGGGTCAGACATAAAGTCTGGCGAGTCCAGTTACTTTTAGCAAGTAAATAAATAGAAGTATCACGACATGCATATAATGTGGATAAGAAAGATAACGTCATAAAAGGCAGGTATGACAAGGTAAACATGATAGAGTGCATATGCTTCCCTAATGATTACTCTGATTCTCTACACTAATACTAGTATAACCATAATGAGATGATCCCAGCCACTATCAGATAGTATACTTAGGCATATGTCTAGATGTACCCTAACTACTACCCTAATCGATCAGCTTCCTACTCCGTAGATACCATGTTCCGGCCCCACAGTAAGAGGTATCACTTCCTAAAGTGGCAACCCTTCGTTGATGTGCACAACCATATCTACTGGTGTCACGGTCGTCTTATCCCCTTCTACCCGAACATGCACGCACATGTCCCGGTCGGTTTGTGCTGCCCACACCATCCTCCACGTTTGGATCTCTTACAATCAGCCTAGTAAGCATGTCCCAAGTCCGATCTAGGACAGAGTACTCGTCAGATACTGTTGTATGGGTTAATGATAAAAACGGGTTCTCCACACAAGATGATACAAGCTCTCCCCCTTGTCTTGTATCCCCACGAAGATTTCCACAGGTTATGTATACCTATTGGTGTCTTTAATTGCATAACCCCATCATTTCTACAGGTTATGCTTACCTAACGGCGTCTTTAATTACATAACCCCATCCGGTTAAGTTTGTGGGCCTATATATAAATATTACCCACCCTACCCAGATTTACTTAACCCACCCACTGTTTTAACCAAGTTTACTTAACCCCTATTAAAGTTCATGTTCATACAATCCCTATGGATTCAACTAGGTTAAGTATTCCAATTCATTACCATGCCTATTTATGGTTATAATGTGTTGGGCCCTCACATTAGGCCTACCACTTGTGGATGCTGGATATGCCAGTCGGTTCCGGGCAGACTTCTTCCACAAGTCGGGCTTAACCTCATGTCTCAGCACGTCTCGTATTTGTGCACCTAGACCCCTCACATTAGATTCATCACTTGTGGTCGCTGGATATTCTGGGCACACTACAAGAAAAACCGTATATAGCGACGGTAGTGTCCGCTTCTATTCCGTTGCTAAATTGGCCTTATTGACGGATTTCCTATACAACTTGGTGATCTGTAAAAACCATGACGGTAATTGTGTCATGTTTTATCGATGGAATATAACATGAGTTTTTCGACAATTTTCCGTCATGTTACTATTTATTTAATAAAAATATAATTTTATTTAATATTTATATTTTAATTTTAATTTATTTACCAACTATCTTCCAACGGATAATTAATTTATAATAAATTATTATTTACAAAAGGTGTTGGTAAACCCATATAATTGCCAAGGGATTAGCGACGAATTAAATTGAGGTAAAGTTAACCTCACTTTTTTCGTTGGTAATTCGCTGCTATTCCCCTTCTGATCTACCTACTACCTACATATATACACACATACATGTATATATATATACAACAAACATCATTCAACTGTGAACACTGAAATAAATGACATATTAAAAAAAACAAAGATAAATTAGCCAACAAAATTAATTTAGAACTAAAAAGAACATTCGTAATCAATACAAAAAACCACAACATCCATAATCCTTCATCAATTCATACACCAAGCTAAATTATGAACAACAAAACTATTCAATTGGTGCTATGATTATCCTAAATACAAATACATATCATCCATAACCATGCTAAAACCACATAATGTCATATTTACACCAAAATTAGTCTAACTAATATACCCAACCAGCTTACAAAGATGATGACAATGACGAAGTCAGAATCAAACATGAAACCGAAGACGAACACGAAACTGTAACGTTCAAGCTGATGTACATGCAACGCAGCAGCTGCAAATTCCGAAAAGTCAACATCTCCATTTGTGTTTGTGTCTATCTATTCAATAAATATGTGAAAGAATGATCAAATTTCCAGTTAAAATCCCAGAAAGCACTACCAAGCATAAGTATAAATGTAATCATAATATATGCTATGAGGATAGAAGTATGTATTGATGATATGATTGAATTTAAAGAATATTTTGATGATGTGGATGAATCTAAAGAAGCGTCAATATTTGATTTGGTTAACAATGTAAATATAGTATTTTAACTTTCTTTCCTTCCTTTTGATAGCATCACTCTCTAACATTATAGTATGAAATGAAAGAATTATATAGATTGTATTACCAACTATTTGACAACAAATTTGGGCAATAGAGGTGGTGAAGTGAATATTATATAGATTGAAGTATAGCTTATGTACTAAATTTTAATCTATTTCTTTAAAACAAATGATAATCGAATGAACTTTATACTTAGAAAAATCGAGAGAAAAGGCTACAACCTTCAAAGAAAAACATGGAAACACCCACCGAACAATCTTCTACCAATGACCCAAGGATTATTAAAAGATAAATGAGTAACTAAGAGGGAAATAACATTGCTTTCTAGGTGCAAAGTAAAAAATTAAAAGTTGGGCATTTCACAAAATTTACCTCAAAATGGACAATGACATGGCCAAACTACAACCCACCCAACAACTAACAATTGCTAATACAGAACTGTGAGACAGTACTTTCTGTTACAAGGATAAATGATATAAAAGATATGAAACAACAATAATAATTCATTACCAACCTTTAAAATTCCTTCTGGGTCAAAGTGGGCTCAACAGTACAAGGGAGCATCCTCTAGAATTAGGTCATTTGATGGAGAATTCAGCCGCACTCCTATGTCAAAAATATATAGTATATCACATTTATTAAAATATAAGTTAATATGTATCGAGCATTCACAAAAGAATTGAGTAGTGCTCAGTTGCAAATGCAACTGGGCACTTTGTCCAGTTCAGCTGCATTAGCAACTAAAATACCAGGTTCAGTTACAAATGCAACTGGGCATTGCTGTGCTCAGTTGCAAATGCAACTGGGCGTTGTTATGCTTAGTTACATTTGCAAAGGAACTGAGCAATGCCTCGATTGCTACAGCTGGGAACCCAGTTCAGTTGCATGTGCAACTGGACTCTGCTCGGTTTAGTTGCAAATGCAATTAGACACTGCTTAGTTGTAATTTTAACTAAAACGATTAGTCAAGTTGCAGATGAAAATAGGCACTGCATATTCTTATTGAAAAACTCAATAAAAAAGAAAGGTATAGAATTAACAGACAGGTTTACCCCTAACTTGAAAGGTTGTCCCTTTTCACCATCATCGTCAAACCATTCTCTGCCCCTGCCATTTACACAATTTGCCTATACAAATCAATATGCAAAATTGTGCACAACCGAATTATAATGACAATGAAATTGCACACAAACAAAATGGTCGAGATGCAAAAAAGAAATGAAAATGATCATGCAAGCATACACAGACCCACATGTATAATCTAAACTTGTTAACAGATTTTCAATCCTAAATTAGAATGTAAAAACAGAGTTTTCTTAAATCAATTTTGGATACAGATAATGAAACTGACTCGGCAGTTTGAGGTTATTTTTTTGGACCGCAAAAGAAAACTAAACATTATCTATTGGCAAGGCAATCACAATAACTCCAGGCAGGAAGAATACTCATAAAAGAATTGCATAAAAAATAACATATGAAATCTACCGAAAGCAAGACAAAGCTAGTTGAGCAAGGCGGACGCTAAACAATTAACAACTCCAATCAAGGAGAAGATAGCACTAGTTAAACCATAGCCAAACAATTTGTTGTTGCATCCAAGAATAACACACAGTAACTACCATACATTGAGATTGAAAATCAAAATGTAAATGACTTGAGGAAGCCATAACATAAAGCTCGACCTCGGCTAGATCATGACATGAGCAGATAACTCAAACATTCCAATATCTATAATCACCATAACTTCACATACAGCTTGCCATTCACACTAATCATAGAATCATCACAAAGGAAGACTGGACATAAGCAACCATAGCATGGACTGATTCCTTAGGAAGTGCAAGTTATAAAAATGGGATAGCATCCATTAGCCAAGACTCTAACCATTGCAGCCAAGCTGTCTCATCTGTTAAAGGTGGCAAAATGCCACCAAGAAGAAGCAATTAACCTGCAGCAAATCCAAAACCTCCACACAATCGCAAAAAAGCAGAACGTACCAACAACACCCTTAAACAAGCCAGAAAAATGGAAGTTGCAACCATGAAGAAATGACACAAAAACTCACCAAACCCAAAAGCATTAACAGCTTGGCCAAAAGAACGCCTTTCTGCAGTTTCCAATCAAGTGTGGCAGCTCAATCGACCAAGAGGTTAACAAAAGGGACAGGATTCTCGCTAGTTCTAATCATAAGAGGATCATCAGACCCAAATCTAAGGGCAATAAAGAAAGGTGAGGGCATATATTAGAATTTCGGGAACAAGCTAGGATTCAGTATAAGAGAAAGCTAGGTTAGATAAGGAGGGCGACTAATAAAATGAGGCGGAAGGTAAAAGGAAAGAAAGTGGGAAGAGAGGCGGCGCAATAGAAAACCTAGTCTCCATGACCAAATGAAGCTGAAGCTTTTCATTTGCAATTTGAGATAATTGATTTTAGATCTGGGAGTTTTGATTTCAGGGGAATAAAAATGAATACGGTTTATGTATGGAGATGTAAAAAAGGACGGAGGGAAATTTTGGCGGAGCCAAAAAATTTCAGACCTAGCGTAAATTTTAACAAAAGTAAATTTACACATGCGGAAGAGTATGGTTACACAAAGGAAATTCTAGAGACTTCCATTCAAATCATTTATATGTTAATATTGTTATTAATTATAAATTATTAAACATTAAATATTAGTCTTAATTGTTAATTATTTAAAAGTAATACTAGTTGATTGTTGGATATTACTTCTTATTTATTAGTGATTACTTTTTACTTTTCAATTATAATAGAATATTATTTATTAAATGTTAATTATGATGTACATTTGTTAATGGTTAACATCAAAAACAACCGGAAAAAGAAAAATGTCATAATAAGTATATATTACAACTAAAAAAAATAAGTTGTAAAAACAAGCATTGATACACAAACAATGAAAAACGGGGTGAAAATAAAATTACTTTAAGTTTATATATATTTAACTTTTTATTTTTGAACTTTAGAAAGAAATTAAAACATTATTTTAAAATTTTATGAATACTTGTAAGGTAATGTTTGTATAGTTTGAAATTCAAAATTCTTTAATATCTATAAAATTTCTTATTTTTAAATTTGTAACATTTTGCAAAATTTTATATTTATTTCAAATTATGAAAACTTCAAAAGTTTATATTTATTTTAGAGAATATGAGAGTTTAATTTCTTAAACTAATACGTATTAATTACTAACTATTATATATTTAATATTAACTACAACATATCAATTATTAATTATTTAATAGTACATTAATATGCATGAAAATAATAACTTGTATGGTAATGTTTGAATTTCGAAATTCTTTAATATTTATTCAATTTCTTATTTTTAAACTTCTAACATTTTGTTTTTCTTAATTACTATTTATTTATTAATTAATACATACTAATCAATTTCTTAAAAGTAAATATTTATTGATAATTTCTCGATAGTAATTTCTTTAGTCGTATTAAAGATTACTTATTAATCATTGATTATCAAATTAAATTTAATTAAATAGCGAATATTAATCAATTTTATTAATTATTATTACCTCTTATTTATTTTTTATAGTAAGTGAAAATTAGGCACACTTCCCTAGAAGCAAACTTAATTAGGCTTACATCCCTCCCAAGTTTAAAATACAAATTCGCCCCCTATTTTTAAATGATCCGCCTTTTTCATTTTTCAGCAAAAAAAAAGCGCTGTAAGTTAAAAAAAAAATCTAAAACCTGGAAATTTTGTTGGGAGATCTCGACAAAAAAAAATTGCATACATGTATGCAACTATTACGAATAGTTGCATATGTATATGCAACTATTTGTATACACATGAACATATTTATATACACATGAACATATTTATGCATGCCTCTTGAATAACTGAATACATATATGCAGTTTTTCTGTATAACTGCATACAGGTATGCAGATATGTCAAAATCAATGCAAAAGTGTGAAAAATGCATGTCTATATGTAGTTTTTAAATAAATGCATCAGAAGATGCATGTATTCACAGTATGTGCATACTGTATGCATTTATACTGCAGTTTTAACGTAGAAATGAAATAACTGCATATATGTATGGGACTATTTGAAATATAAGCATCTGTCGATGCATTTTACTTTATTTCGTTGTTTTTGTGTAATTCTTGATTTTGAAGTGGTTTTTGACGTTTTTCACCTGAATTTTTTTCGATTAATTGTTTTAATTAATTAAGAATTTACATGATTTATATATATATATATATTTACTGAATTTTCAAAAAATAGGGACTAAATTTACAATAAGTTTATGACTGGACCTGAGCCTAATTTAAAACCATAATAGGGACCTGTGAAAAACGCACCCTTATAGTAATTAATAATTAATCAATACTAACTATTGAATATTATTTACTTTTAATAGTAATTAGTTATTACATATTATTAATATATTATTAACGTTAATTATTTAAAATTTATGTTTACTTATTAATTACTAAGTAAAAACACAAATGTAAAACATTTTATAAATAATAAATATAAAAGTCCTTTTCAAATCTCTTGAAAAATTGCTATAAAAATAGTTCCAAAATTCTGACGACAGTAAACAATCTCTATCTGCAACGGAATTTAGCGTTAATTTTTTATGATGGTAAAATGCTGCAATTTCCAATAATTTAGCGATAGAAAAGAAGATACAACGGTAGTATTTTAAAATAAGTTGAGATGTAAAATCCAAAATATTATCTCTTACAAAGTTCACGAAAATCCCTCTCTAATTTGCGATGGAATTTTCCACTGCTAAAAATCTGCCACTATATACAGCTTTTCTTGTAGTGGCGGTTCACGGCAGACTTCCACCACAAGTGTAATCTAACCTTGTGTCTAGGCGCAGTTACATTTTCTAATTATTGTATCCTAGGCATTTCATTATTAGCTAATTTTACTTATGTCGTTATAGGTTGTCATGTGCCTTTTCCCCAAATATGTTCATAATGGATTATATACCCTAAATTCATATTCATAAACATTATTCAAGTTATGCCAAATTCCTCATTTTCAAGTTATACCTAATTTCAATGTTTTTCCCCTTGTTCCCCGTTTAACGCGTTCGCATATTTCAGCAGCATGCCTAGGCTCGAAAGTAGCCTAACTATATAAAATAAAAGGGAAAGATAAAGGGAAGATGACAGAGATGATTATGCTAACAAAATTGACATAAACATATAGTGGCATAATGATAGGATGGGCATATAAGAACAGATCTGGTGAACCTAAGATACTAAAACTGTGTTTAGCATAGTAGGGACGTCATAATAGGAATGGTAAGATCTAAATAATAATTTAGATGTTCAACTAATAACTGATCCAATTTAACCACAAACATGATTGGTATAAGATGATCTAAATAGCAAATTAGATCTATAATCAAAGGTAGATCTGACACGATAAAGGTTAAGATCCAACTCATAGTTATGTCAGAATATCATGGATTCACAAGTTATTACATATCTGACATGATTCAAGAAGTCATAGGCATAGATCCAAATTACAGTCATATAATGTTTTACTTTTTAATTATTTAAATATAAAAGTAACTTAAACTCATAGTGTTAGGATCTAGAAAGATAGAAGAAGAATAACAGAGGTTGAATCACAAATCTACACTTGATTAACTTAATTGCAAGAAGAAGGAAAAAAGTTTGATTCAGTCTGGGCACCGACAGCATCTAGTCCTCCATTAATTTTCAGTGTAGAAAACAAGAGAAATGGAGACATATTTATAACTACCAGTCCCCAAACCCTAAATGCCACGTGTTCCCTGGGGGGGTCGACCCCTCCTTAGGGAGTCGACTCCCCCTTAGGGGGTCGACACCCCCCTTAAGGGGTCGACTCCCCTGGGCGGGAGAATTTCCGCTCACCCAATTTTTTTCATTTTGAATGATTTTGAACTGGAATTTGATTTTATGATTTAATTAATTATATATATATATATATATAATTCTCTTGCGCATATACAAACTTCGAACCTTAATAACTTCTCCATACGTTGTCCGTTTTATGCAAACCAAATGTCTATCTTGACCAGAATTTCGAGACAGACGCAATAGCGTAGTTCGTTTCACTTAATTATAAATATTAAATTAATTATTCTTTAATTTGTCCTATTTAGTGTTGTTAAAATTACGGGGTGTTACATTCTCCCCTACTCAAAGGATTTCGTCCCCAAAATCTCCAAGTTAAGAAGAATGTATACCCTACCATCCGTCACCCATTTACTCATCCACCAATCACAGGCATCCTTGTCCTTGAAAGATTTCTAATGCTTATATGAGCATATGCAAAGGTGGGTGTATATGTCCCAATACTAATGCGAAGATCAGGAGGTCTACTGATTCGGTCGACCTCCTTAATGCAATGTATGTTAGTGTCATGAATCCAACATGTATGCAATAATCTTATTATAACATGTAAGTTCTATATGGGTGCCAAATCATCCTTCCAAATGCAACATCCATATGATGATACATCCATTTCCATCCATTAAAATAAGAAAAATGCACACATATCCATATGCAGTATGAGAGTGATTGAGCTGATCTAGTGCCTAATGTGTGTGTGTATATGCATTAACTAGCAACCACTAGCAAACACTTGCATCAACTCGCATCCATTAAACATAACATGTCTCAAACACATGTTTACATCCATGGGATTCCTACCTAAAGGTCGAAGATTCGATCGATGGGTCATACTTAAATGATAGAAACAAGCATAAGTAAAAGCTTTAGAAAGGAAGTTAAGAAAATACCCTCGAAAAGGAAAGGGTATGAAGCATGAATCTTGTCTTCGATCTCCCAAGTCGCATCTTCTGGGTTATCTCACAACTGAACCTTCATCAGCTTGACTTTTCTATTGCGTAGCTTCTTAACTTCTGATCCAAGAATACGGGTAGGAACTCCTCTGACTGTCGCCTCCCGTTCCACCTCTACTTCCTCCAATATACTTGGCTCAACTACTACTATGGTATCATGCAAGCACTTCCGCAAATGAGAAACGTGGAAAACATCATAAACGCCAGATAGTCTCTCTGGTAGCTTTACTCTATAGGCCATTTAGCCAATTCTTTCTATTATGGGAAATGGCCCTATGAACCTTGATGCCAACTTCCCTACAGATCCAAAGCGAACCACATTCGTCAAAGGTGACACCTTAATAAAAACCATATCTCCTACTTCAAATTCAATGTCAGTCCTTCTCTTGTCTACGTAGGATTTCTGCCTATCTTGAGCGGTCTTCAATCGTCGTCTAATAAGATCAATCTTCTCGTACGTTTCCCTAACCATATCTGGTCAAAATAATAGCCTTTCTATAGATTCCCACCAACAAGTTAGTGACCTACAGAGTCGTCCATATAATGCTTCGAAGGGTACCATGCCAATGCTAGCTTGATAACTGTTGTTGTAGGGAAACTCTACTAAAGGAAGATGCTCTTCCCAAGTCCCTTCGAAGTCTAGGATACATAGCCTCAAAAGATCCTCAAGAATTCTGTTCTCCCTCTTCGTCTGTCCATCAGTCTGAGGATGATAAGTGGTGATCAAACATAACTGTGTACCTAAGGCTTCTTGCAAGCTCCTCCAAAATTCACTAGTGAAGATGGAATCACGATCGCTTATGATGCTGGAAGGCACTCCATGAAGACGGACTATCTCACGAACATAAATTGCTGCCAACCATGTTGCCGTCCTCTTGCTTTTAACTGGAATGAAATGAGCGCTCTTAGTAAGTTTGTCCACCATAATCCAAATACTGGTGTTGCCTTTCTTTGATCTAGGCAAACCATCTATGAAATCCATAGAGACGCTCTCCCACTTCCATTGTGGAACCTCCAAAGGATGAAGTAAACCACTAGGCTTCTTTTTTTTAGCTTTGACTTGCTGGCAAACCAAACATTAGGAAACAAACTCTGCCACATATTTCTTCATCCCAGCCCAAAAGAAAACCCTCTTCATATCCCTATACATCTTATCACCGCTTGGATGAATAGTCATCTTAGAATGATGGGCTTCCTCTAGGACTGCCTTTAACAAACTTCCAGTTTGGGGAACACAAAGCCTTCCATCTCGTCGCAACCACCCTTTATCGTCAATGGAATATCTGTTGAGGTGACTAGAAGTCTCCCTTTTACTGAGCCTATCCAAGATGTCTGAAATATGTGGATTGTCTCGCTGTGAAGCTCCTGTCTGATCCATAAGAGTAGGTCGTATCTCTAGTGATGCAAACAAACTAGGCATTAACTCGGTGGAGGGTCTAAAATCAAAAGCCGATATGAACTCAAAGCTTTTCCTTTCCACAAACAGAGGACTTAAGGCCATCCTCGGCCTACTCAGTGCGTCTGCCACCACATTACCCTTGCCAGGGGTATAAGCAATCTCAAAATCATAAGAAGCTAGGAACTCCATCCACCTTTTTTGCCTTAAACTAAGATCCTTCTGCGGAAACAAATACTTGAGAGATTTATGATCGGTATACAGCTCGAACTTCTCTCCAAGCAAATAATGACGCCACATCTTAAGCGCGAACACTATGGCAGCTAGCTCTAAGTCATGGGTAGGGTAGTTCTTCTCATGAACCCTTAGCTGTCTACCTCCATAACATACTACCCTCCTTTCTTGCATTAGAACCGCACCAAACCCTGTACCACATGCATCGGTATATACTGTAAATACTTTGTTCCCATCGGGCAAGGTCAAGACTGGGGATGTTGTCAGATCCCTCTTTAATCATTGGAAAGCAACATCACAATCTATATCCCATGGAAACGTCATATTTTTTTCGTCAGCATGGTGCGTGGGGTTGATATCTTTGCGAAGTCCTTAATGAACATCCTATAATAGCCTGGCAATCCAAGAAAGCTTCTCACCTCCGTTGCATTCTTCGGAATTTTCCAATCTTGAACTGCAAATACCTTTGCGGGATCTACCGCTATCCTATCTTTAGAAACCACATGCCGTAGAAATCTCGCCTCTTGTCTCCAAAAATGGCATTTGGAGAACTTTGCCTTAAGCTGATGTGCACAGAGAGTTTTCATAACTTCTCTCAAATGTTGGGTATGCTCTTCTTCGCTCTTTGAGAAGATCAAGATATCATCAACAAAGACCATGACAAATTTATTCCCGAAACACCCTACTCATCAGATCAACAAAATAGGCGGGTGCATTCGTCAACCCAAAAGGCATAACTAGCCATTCAAAGAAACCATCTGGAGTCCTAAAAGTGGTCTATACTGTCTTCAGCCACCCTCAACTGACAAAACCCCGTGGCCAAGTCTAATTAAGAGAATACTAAGGCACCAACAAGCGGGTCAAAAAAGTCATCTATCCTCGGAGGTGGGTGCATGTTCTTCTTAGTGAGTTTGTTCATCTCTCTATAGTCCACACATAAGCGAAGCGAACCATCCGCCTTAGTCACGAATACAACTGGAGCACCCCATTCAGATATGCTTCACCTAATAAACCCTTTCTCAAATAGCTACCTACTTACTTGCTAAGCTCCCTCCTTTCCGTTGGAGCCATATGGCGCACAGGTAATGCAACCGGCTTTGCATTGTCCACCTAAAAAAACGAAAATCGATCTCGTTCCTCAGAGGTAAGCCCCGTACCTCATCAAAAACATCAGAATAATCATGGACTACTGGAAAAAATTGAAGATCATCGATAGATGCATCTAGAGACTCTAGGAAACTAAGCATAACAGACCCTTGTGGGTCATAAGAAATCTCGAGGGTCCTCCCATGGAAAGTCAAAAGACTAAACACCCTCTTCTTACAGTCCAGAATGGCACCATGCATGGCTAACCAATCTATCCCTAGAATCAAACCGTAGCCCATAAAATCGAGCACATATGCATCGCACTCAAACTCGATGCCTAACACAGATATCCTCAAACCCCGACATATCATGGACAAATGAGCGAAACCATTAATGGTGTTTGAGACAATAACGGGACCCACTACCATATTAGTATTTAAGTGCAGAGATTCAACCATAGAACTAGATATAAATGAATGTGAAACACCCAGATCAAAAAGAGTTCTAATAGGATGACAAGAAAGAGAAATCAAACCTTCCACGGAAATTTTCCTACCTCTATCTGGAGCACTGGTAGCGAGAGCATGCACCTGCCCTCCAGAAGCTCCTGCCCTTTGGCTTTGTCCCTGTTTCTTTGGGCACTCCTTAGCAAAATGTCCAACCTCTCCACAATTGAAGCAAGAATTCTTCCTTCTTTTGCAGTCCTTTACCAAGTGATCCTCTCGTCGCAACTATGGCACTTCCTCTTATCCTCAGCTTTGTCATTCTTTCCGCCCTTCTTCTGTTTCTGTTGTTGTTGCCCTTTCTTGGGCCATACTTTCTTGTTTTGCATTGTTTCTCAGCCTTAACTTCTTTCTTTTCTCCTTTGTCTTCCTCATGCATCAAGGCCATATCAACAAGCCTTTCAAAAGTAGCTCCCATTGTAATATGGGACATAGCTAACCCATGAAGGGGTTCATTCAGCCCTTTAACAATCCGCAGAGCTTTCTTATGCGATGTATCTACCAGTTCTAATCCAAACCATGCTGACTGGTTGAATTTGTTCGCATATTCTTTAATAGTCATGTTTCCATGTTTGAGTGCCAAGAACCTCTCCATTTGCATGCTTTTCTCGGCTTGAAAAAGAAAATTCATTTCAAATCTCATTCTAAAATCATCCCATGTCTCCACCTGACGTCTACCTTGGGTAACTTCCCACCAGAATGAAGCTTCATCTTTCAGTAGCCAGACAGCTAACTGAATCTTCCTACGATCATCCATATCGAAAATTCCAAACAAGTCCTCAGTCTCATTGAGCCAATTCCTTGCCTCTACGAACGTATCGATTCCATAGAATGGCCTTCCTTCCATAGCCTAGAAATCGTTGCAGACTTTAGAGAAGTTGTCTGCACGAGGAGGAGGAGGAGGAACGGAGGGTGCAGCTGGGGGAGGAACGCCAGCTTGACCACCGGCATCCGTCGTGGCCTCTAGATACCTACGGAACCAGCCTGGTATCGTAACGCCCTCAGGAATATTAGGCTCCCCAGACATGCTGAAAAGAAAAGGAAAGAGATTCAGACAAAGGATCGAAAGATAATGCATATGGCTTTGGGGAATATGTTCTACAAAACAGACTTTTCTTTTGAAAATGCTTTCTTTTAAAACCTTTTTGAAAATAATTTTCAAAAACTTTTATCTAATCTGGTAACCTTCAGCTCTGATACCAAGTGTGACACCCCACTTCCGCTAATGTCACTCATTAAGAGAATGCATTAAGTTTTGTGAAGTGTTATAGGTAAACAGAAATATAAACATTACAAGACAGGTATAAAAATAGCAGTGGAATGAAAACTAACTTTATTAATCATAAAGCATAGTGGTTCAAAACATCATATGTCTGAATTATATACAAACCAGTACATCATAAAAACTTCTGTCTTGCTCTTAAACATCGAAGTACAAAATAAAAGTAGCAAAATCCCCAAATAAAAACATAGCCATATTAACAAGGATAGGAGTATTGACCAATACATCTAAGCAGCTCTAGCAAATGATAGTAGAATCCTGGTCAAGCTTGAGTATTCCCTCCCTGAGAACCTGGGGGGAACGAAAGAAAGAAGAGGAAACAAAAAGGGTCAGACATAAAGTCTGGCGAGTCCAGTTACTTTTAGCAAGTAAATAAGTAAAAGTATCATCACATGCATATAAAGTGGATAAGAAAGATAACGCCATAAAAGGAAGGTATGACAAGGTAAACATTATAGACTATATACGCTTCCCTAATGATTACTCTGATTCTCTGCACTAATACTAGTATAACCAGAATGAGATGATCCCAACCACTATCAGATGGTATACTTAGGCATATGTCTAGATGTACCCTAACTACTACCCTAATCGATTGGCTCCCTACTCCATAGATACCCTGTGCCGGCCCCACAGTAGGAGGTGTCACTTCCTAAAGTGACCACCCTTCGTTGATGTGCATAATCATATCTACTAGTGTCACGGTCGTCTTATCCCCTTCTGCCTGAACGTGCACGCACATGTCCCGGTCAGTTTGCACTGCCCATACCATCCTCCATGTTTGGATCTCTTACAATCAGCCTAGTAAGCATGTCCCAACTCTGACCTAGGATGGAGTACTCGTCTGATATTGTTGTATGGGTTACTGACTGAACCGAGTCCCCTACACAAGATGATACAAGCTCTCCCCATGTCTTGTATCCTTATGAAAATTTTCACAGGTTATGTATACCTATTAGTGTTTTTAATTACATAACCCCATCATTTCTACAGGTTATGCTTACCTAACGGTGTCTTTGATTACATAACCCCAACCGGTTAAATTTGTGGGCCTATATATAAATATTACCTACCCTACCCAGATTTACTTAACCACCCACTGTTTCAAACAAGTTTACTTAACCCCTATTCAAGTTCGTGTTCATAAAATCCCTATGGATTCAACTAGGTTAAGTATTCCAATTCATTACCATGCCCATTTATGGTTATAATATGCTGGACCCCTCACATAGGCCAACCACTTACGGATGCTGCATATGCCAGTCGGTTCTGGGCAGACTTCTTCCATAAGTCGGGCTTAACCTCGTGTCTCAGCACGTCTCCTATTTTTGCACCTAGATCCCTCACATTAGATTCACCACTTGTGGTTGCTGGATATGCCGGGAAACTCCGGGCAGACTTCCACCGAAAGTGTAATCTAACCGCGTGTCTAGTTACAGTTTCTAATTACTGTAATCCTAGGCATTTCATTATTAGCCAATTTTACCTATGTCATTATAGGTTGTCATGACCCTTTTCCCCAAATATGTTCATAATGGATTATATGCCCTAAATTCATGTTCGTAAACATTATTTAAGTTATGCCAAATTCCCCATTTTCAAGTTATGCCCAATTTCAATGTTTTTCCCATCATTCCCCATTTAACGCGTTCGCATATTTCAGCGGCATGCCTAGGCTCGAAAGTAGCCTAACTATATAAAATAAAAGGGAAAGATAAAGGGAAGATGACAGAGATGATTATGCTAATAAAATTGACATAAACGTATAGTGGCTTAATGACAGGATGGGCATATAAGAACATATCTATTAAACCTAAGATAATATAACTGTATCTAACATAGTAGGGATGTCATAATAGGTAAGGAAAGATCTAAATAATAATTTAGATGTTCAACTAATAACTGATCCAATTTAACCACAAACATGATAGGTACAAGGTGATCTAAATAGCAAATTAGATCTATAATCAAAGGTAGATCTGACATGATAAAGGTTAAGATCCAAGTCATAGTTATGTTAGAATATCATGGATTCATAAGTTATTATAGATCTGACATGATTCAAGCAGTCACAGATATAGATCCACATTATAGTCATATCATGTTCTACTTTTTAATTATTTAAATCTAAAAGTAACTTAAACTCACAGTGTTAAGATCTAGAAAGATAGAATAATAATAGAAGATGTTGAATCGCATATCTACACTTGAATAACTTGATTAACTTGAGTGCAGAAGAAGGAGAAAGGTTTGATTCAGTCTGGGCACCGACAACGTCTAGTCCTCCATTAATTTTCAATGTAGAAAACAAGAGAAATGGAGCAATATTTATAGCCGCCTGGCCCCAAACCCTAAATGCCACGTCTGCCTTGGGGGGTCGTCCCCCCTTAGGGATCGACCCATGGGTCGACATCCCCCTTGAGGGGTCGACACCCTCCTTGAGGGGTCGACTCCGCTAAGTGGGAGAATTCCCGTTCACCCAATTTTCTGCGTTTTGAATGATTTTGAACTAAAATTTGATTTTCTGATTTAATTATATATATATATAATTCTCTTATGCGTATACAAACTTCAAACCTTAATAACTTCTTCATATGGTGTCCGTTTTACGCAAACTAAATGTCTATCTTGACCAGAATTTTGAGACGGACGCAATGGCCCAGTCTGTTTCCAATAATTCTAAGTATTAAATTAATTATTCTTTAATTAGTCCTCTTTAGTGTTGTTAAAATTACGGGGTGTTGCAGTTTGACTTCTGATTGTATTCTTGAACAACACTGAATATCCAAATAGTTGAGTACACCCGTCTTATAATCTTATCCTCAGGTATATAATGTGTATGTGAAGATTGAAGGAAGTATATTAATTTTTGAATCAAGAGATTTGAAATAAATTCAAAGACTCAATAAGTAATTTGAATATTTGAGAGCTTTTTAGAATGCAAGATGCTTGGAAATATAGATCAAGAAATAGAATAGAATTAGTAAGAATTTTTTTTGATAAACAAGTTTGTGATATATTTATAGTAGTTGAAGAATAGTCAATGTTCATGAAGAGTTTTATTGAAAAGAAGCAACCATTTCTTTTAGAAATCAAAAGAAAACTCTTCATGAAAGAAAGCGACCCTTCAGAAACATGGTTGTTATTGTCGGGTCAGTCGACTGGTATAAAAATCACCAGTCAACTGGTAGAAAATATGAATCGAATATATTTGAAAAATGGCAGAAAATAGCCATATATTTGCGTTTTGTGTGATTGTGTTATAATAGATGAGGATAGACTTTAACATAAATCTAATACACACACATATATATGTGTGTGTGAGAGAGAGAGAGAACTAACTCTTTAATCAATCTTCATTTCTTTGTTGTCATAAAACAAAAACTCATGAATCAACACTGTGTACATGATACGCTCTGGTATAGTTATTTTCGTTGTGTATGTAATTATTATTGTACTCTGATATAAGTTGTAATCTGATGTAAATGTTATTTCAATGATAATGAAAATTTTGGTTTGTCAAGTTCTTATGCGTTGTAACCCCAAGGATACGTCTTGTTGATCCGTTTAAGTCATTTTAACGATTGGTTTCAACTGGGCAAAAAGGCTGGTCATCACAGTTAGAAACCATCAAACTTCAAAACTTAATTCAGTATATGATCATCTTCCCATTCATGTAAGAAAAATACAAAAAAAACATGCTACAATGAAAAATGCAGAAAATATTACAATTTTTTGAAAAATTGCAGGCGTCGTCGCAATTATATTAAAAATTTCATATTTTAATGCAATTTTTACTAGCTACTTCGAACTTTCAAATTCAATGCCTAAATTTATTAGAACATCACATTATTACAGAAAAATCATTAAATGATGATGGCTATTGCATGCAAATGAAAAATATATACTTCTAGCAAAAATTTCAAAAATAGCAGCAACTATTTTGAAAATTTGCAGACATGTCGACATTTTTTTCATGAACCGAGTCATGTCTGCAATATAGTAGTGAATTGTTGTAGATATATCAACACTTATTCATAGCATGTGTAGATATTTCAACTACTTAATTTCCTTTGTGCAATAAACTATGTAATAGTTACCAATATGTCTGCACTTTTTAATAATAAGTGCAAATATTTCAGCAACATATTTTCCTTTTTCAGAATCAACGATACACTATGGGATAGTTGCTGATATGTTTGTACTTTTTTATAATAAGGAAAGACATTTCAATAATTTTTTCCTTTTTCGATAATCTTCCATTAATATTTACAATTTTTTATGGTAGTAGATCAAAAATCATGGAAATGCATTACTACAGTAAAGTAGGGACTCGCTTTACATTAAAACTTAAGGAAGATCCACTTTGAATTAAGTTTCATTTTCAGAATGCCTCCCTAATATTTAGTAAATTATATGTCATATCATAACTTTCACAAAAGATTTAAATATGGTCACAAAAGGATTTTTATATGTAACTATGTTGAGTACAAATTTTTATAACATCTCAAGTGTCCAAAAGATACTCATTTCCAATTGTAAATATACATTCTTTGATTGAGCTATCAAGAAGAGATGTCGATTTGTATTCAAATTATATATTATTCTTTGATAAATAATGCTCAATGGAATATACATAATATAACTGAAGAACAAACCTTAACAACTTGAAGTTTTGTATATAATTTGAAACAAAAGTTTAATATGATTTCAAATCAGATGTTTTAAACATTATCATACGATCTTTAATTATTCGTATTGATAACCGAAAATTAATAAGTTTGATCGTTGTACCAGTTTATTTTAAAATCATTAACACAAATGAGAAAAATATATGCAAATCTATAATATATATGTGTTTAACCAAAAAATGGCACAAACACCCAAAATAGATATTTATACAGAAACAAATGAAGAAATATAAAATGAAAATGAGGAAAACAATAGTCAAGCACAATTTAGAGTTGTTCGGCATTAATGAGCCTATGTCCACTTGATAATTTCTTAATTAAATAAGAAATTACAAATACAATGCTCACAATCTCCAAACACTATAATTAAAACTTCAAACTCTCGATTACTATCAAGAAAACAGGTAATAACTGGTGTTGTTGCTGCTAAGATGTGAGTCGCAAGAGTGTCAGAAAGTCCTTTTAATGTCTTCAAAAAAGTGTATTTATAGGCTCAGTTCTGGCCTAGCTTGGCTCGCATATGTGGCATTCGAAATGGGAAATTCGGAGGGTAGTGGAGGCAGTTATGCAGTGGTTACAAGGAAGTAGTGGGTCAGTTCATGGCACGCCGGTTCGAGGGTGGACATGTGATGCATGACCTGGAATTGTAGGAGTTAGTGGAGAAAGTGGTATAAGTTGCAGGCACATCCTCGGATCGAACAATACCTTGACAGAATCATTAGACTCGGGACTTGTTCGAAGCGAGCTTTTTCGATTTAAGGGCCATGTTCTCTTCGATCTGGAGCTATAGATTGTGCAAAGTATGTCTTTCGACCCGGGCTTCTTCGAACCGAGAGTTAGTTTTCACTTTGGCATGATTTCGAGGCTAAAGACCTTTTGATTGTGGATATCTAGACCTTTGATGGCCTTACCGAAAGGCACGTCACTAGTTGTCCCCCCCCCAAAGTACATCGTATCACAAATGGGATGTGCTTTGAATTCGTTGTACTACTTTTCCACGGAACATCGTCCCTTTTTAGGAGAGCAACGATGCGTAGTTACGTCTTTCTGTAAAGTTGTGGCCCAAGATCTCCCATGTCATGTATATATAGCAAATCATAATCCAGAGTTGCATTCGTTGTTATTCAACAAGCCAATTTCCTTGACCAGAGTAGTTGCGGCACATAGGTAATTCGTTCGCACATTGTCGAGTCAAAGGGTCGAATTTACCCATTTTAAGCTACATTAAGTTGTTGGGTCCACACAAATCAGTCATGTTAGCTAGTTATTAAAAGCTTGAAGCAAGAGGAAACAACGATTTTACTCTCCTTTATTCTCTGTTCGGATCGGGACCTATGCTTGGTATCGGCTCGAAATATTCGAACCGTGCTTAGATTGAATTTTTCGATCTGAAGGGAGGTCAGAGCATTTAAACCGAAGGCGTAAGAAATAGTCACTACGTCTTTTCAAGAGAAGATGAATAGCCATTCCCATTCACCATATAAATTGATTCATCCCCTGCTTCCCACTCTTTGCTTTTTCTTTTGACATCTTGTACTTCAAATCGAGAAAAAACCAAATCTCAATTCGCTCTTCCATCTTCAATTTTAAGTTTAAATCGCTCAAGGTGGTTTTGCATCTAATTAATTCGAGTATTTATCTGTAGTTTCACAAGAACTATGCCCAAAACTCACGCTGTTCGATTTTGATTCGGCGTGGAATTGAGATTCCATTCTTTAAAGTTCGTTGTCGTCGTTTATGTTGCCTAAACTGTCAAATATCCATCGGTGATATTTACGGTTTCATCTCGGTAATGCAGCTCCTCCTGTGATGGTTTAGAGATGACGTTCATGGAAGTGGAGAACATTTGTTGCCATGGAGTAACAAGAGAGAATGGTGTGGTGAAGAAGAAGATAAAGGAACAATTTAGTGCTTTGGATCAAATTGTCAGTTCGAAGAAATTAGGGAGCAGACTTGTCATTTTGCTCGGTTGGAGGTAGCTTGAAGGGTTCGGTTAAAGAATAAGAAAGGGATGAGCTCTTTAGGTGATTGGAGAAGTTTTTAGAATTCGGCTCGAAACTACTATTCGATTTGAACACTTCGAACTAAAGATCTCGACTCGGGAGTCATCCACTCGGAGCCCTTCGACCTGGGGTCTTTCGACCCAAAGAAATCGAGCTGAAGTATTTCGATCCGGAATCACTCGATCTTGAAAAGTCCAAACCAGAGTCCGTCGAAATGGAACTTTTGACATTTAAGACACATTCCTCTAACAATTCTGTTAAGTGATTAACCAAACAACTCTCCATGACATAATATTGATGAACAATTCGATATCGGACAATCACTCTCAAATAGTTAGGATAGAGCCGTTCAGGACATAAATCAGTATTGCATATACGATTTCAAATATTATGGATATCCAGACACAATATCCTGCACTATTTTTACATGTGTTGAGTGACTAGTGGGACTCAGCTGGACGGTTGGGAACACCGGTTTGTTTTCCAAATGATCGCACACATTCAATGCTTTTTTCCCTTATTTTCCCAACATTCTTACACTGCATGCACTAATACACACACGAGAGGGGAGGGGTATATGCTACTTTATTCTAACCATCGTTATTTCTTAGATAATACAACAAACATGTCCAGATGATATTCTACGGATTCTCAAAGACTGAGAAAGGCAAAGGTCATGAAACAACATTTGACTCGAAATCCCACACACCAGAGTCCAACAGTGAGAACGACGACCCAAAATTTGAAGTTGATGTTCATGGGAATTTAGTGTCATATGTAGAAGGAACTTCTAGGTCGGAGGAGTCGGGGATAATAGGGCTCCCGATACCTTTCATGATGATGTTTTTCTAGAAGAACCCAACAACTCCTGGGTATCAACTATGGTTGAGGCTAGATTAAGGTGGTTGTGCTTAGAACACAAGATTCCTTAGGATGACGCCCGAGTTCCTGATGTTTTAGAGAGGCACAATAAACCTCCACAAGGCTATATGGCCATCAGTCGACATATATGTTTGGTCGGGAGCATTCCTCCCTTCATCTTTTCGTTGTTGACTTCCTCAAACGAATGAACATAGCGCTAATGCAGCTTCATCCAGTGGCGTACTCTTACCTCTACGCATTATATATAATTTACATGGAAATACTGGGTGAGGAACCCACCTTTGAAGACTTCTTCTTTCATTACAACTTCAAACATCGCTGGAAAGTCACCCCTTCATTTTATTATTTTGAGTCTGCACCCAAGAAGAAGATCATAATCAAGGGATTCAACAATGTAGGCAACATACGACCAAACTAGTTTTATGTTCATCATTAAAAGGGTTATGCTAGGAGATGGCTTCAGTCCAGTGAGCTTCGGATTCTCTTCCATTCATTTAAGCACCACTTGACGTATTTTTAACATTAATCTCTATCTCTAGGTCCTACTCCGAAGAAGACTCGAGGTTGGTTGTATCAAGAACGTTTAACCACGCTGTAAAATGCTCCAGCCGCCGCATTAAGTGTCAAACGTTGCCTTATCAATGAAATTTTCATCGATACCACTTGCTTAGTTCTTAGCGGAGCATGGGAACTGGCGGAGGTCAGGCTCTAATGGATGTGTCCCCAACCATTATTCGTCCGGTGCCTGCGGGACTAGAAGATGTGCGACCAGTTTGGGGATAAGTGATAGCTACGACAAAGATCAATGGCAAGGTTAAGAGGGTCCAGAAGAGCAAGGACATTGTTGGTTCTAGTCAGGAACCTCAAGCAAGGGAGAAGGAGAGCTCCCATGAAAATTCAACTATCGAGGGAGTCGGGATCCCTTCTCCCAAAAATATAGTCATCGAGGATACTATAGAAAAGATTGTTGAGGAAGAATCCAAGGCCTCTGCTCCAAAAGATGCCCCCACTACAGGGGATCAGTCTCCTCACCCTAGCTCCAACCAAATCTCTTGTTCATGATTCTTAGCCAGAGGAATCCATGTCGTCATTCGGCTTAAGCAATCTATCTTTGTCAGATACAATATATTCTTCTCAGGATCTAGGCTCCAACACCTTTTTTCCAACCTCCTAAGAGGAAACCACATCTACCAAAGCGGGGCCGACCACACCGACAAGCCTAACTTCGGGCTTTGGTTCATCCTGTGGGGGGTTACAACCAAACACATGACACGAGCACTGCATGTCACAACACTTTTTTCATCGTATGCTTTCCTAGTTCTAATTCGAACTTCCTTTATGAATTGCAGGAGTGATGACTAGATAGAAGAAGTATGCCAAAGAGTTTGGTTCATGGCTCTCCAATACCATGCCCAACCATAGAGGATCCTCATATTGGGATTTACGTGACCGCTCAGGCAGGCGGAATCGAGAAGAATTACAACGATAGGGAACCTAGGAAAAGAAAGGGAGAGGGAGCACAAAAAAGAGAAGGAACTTTCTCTTCGGAAACTCAAAAGAGAGCGACAGCAGAAAAAGAAACTCGATCGACAGAGGCGTCATCATGACTCCAGTCATCATTCTCACAGTAAATCTGGTCGGGGTTCTGAAGACAAGATCTGTAGCGAGCAATCCTTAGCCAGGGACTCATCTCATCCAAGGTTCCTCCTGCCCCCCTAATCTCAATCCAAGAAGACTCCTCCACAACCCGTTGTTAACACTCCATTAGGCGAGCGTAAAGAGAAAAGATCCACATTTCCCCTCCTCGGGGCCAAGAATTATGTAGATGAGAGTAAGAAGCCATTTGTTAAGACATTCTCAAATTTGTGTCAGAATCATATTCAATTCCTGCCTTTGCTAAAACTAGTAACAAAGTCTTTTGAAAGCAGGTACAGATCCGATTCCGACTTTATCATCTCACAATATCAAGAGATGTACGCTTATGTTAGGAGATTATCCGAGGCTACTCGGAGACTCGACATCGAGATGGCTAACATGAACCAGGAATGGGATTGTGATAAGAATCTCCTAGGATCCACCCAAAAAGAATTTAATGTGTGTGAAAATCAGCTCGCAAAGGTGAAAAACGTTATGATAAAACAAAAGCTAAGCTTGATAATGTCCATGTCAGAATGAACACCGAGTTAAGTGAATGGTCGCTCCTAACCAAGTATGTCAAAGACGAGTTGAAATTGGTGTTGGAGTCTAACAAAGTTCTAATCACTGAGCTCGTGTCATGTAAGAGTGAGAAGGGCAAATTGGAGAAAGAGAACAATGAATTGGCAATAGAAAATGCCAAGCTTAAGGCCTATTTAGCCGCTTCTGAGAAGGCCAAAGGGGAGGTCGAGGACAATGTCAAAGTTGCTCTTGAAACTGTATCCAACACTCAAACCAAATATGATGAAGTGTTTTATGGGCTGAAGGCTAAAGTGGTAGAGGTGATGAAATGCAGGAAAATCTCGGCACCCAAATATTGACCTTTTATGTGCAGATCCTCAGGCACTGGGATCTTTCACGTGCCAAAGGTATCCGCAGGCTTTAGCGGATATTTGGGAAATCTTTGTACAGGAAGAGAAGTATGCTTTGGAAGATGGCACTGTCAATGAGGCTAAATTGATGGAAACATATTTGAGAGGTGATGAGCCAAAAGTTCTTTCCAAAGGTCGAAGACTGTTGAAAGAGAGGAAGATGTGGAACTCCTTAAGCTCAAAGGAAAACTCCCACTTGAAAGGGAGTCCGATGTTGCCAAAGACAATACGATTGATGCTCAATCGAACATCCAACCAACTCTGAGAATTGGCTCTTCCGGTGTATTAATTGTTGCTCCACCATCTCCTGACCAAGGAACAACTACAGATGCCGGGTATAGTCATGATGATCCAGGATTTGTTGCACGCAAGCCTCTTTCTCGAATAGTCGAGGCTAAAACTCCTGCAACCCCAAGAGATCGCTCTATTGAAGGTATTTCTACATTCGCTCCTTAGTTTGTAAAGGCTATGATGGGGTCTCCTGTCGAGAGGCCCATATTTTTGTAAAGACTAACACTCGGTGTTCCCCCTGCTTTTAGATATGAAGTCAGCCGAAGCCATCGTGGAGAAAGAAACCAAGGTAGGTGATGATCCTGTGATACCTCCTAGGGCGATGCACTAAGGGAAGAGGAGATAATAGCTACACTAAAAAATCTTGATGGCAAGGATGGTGACGATGATATCATTTATATTGGAGAGACGTGTAAGGCTGGAGATTTGAAACTTGCGGAGATGAAGGCGATGAATGAGGGAAAACTCTTGCAAGTCAAATTCAAGGTCCTGGCATTGTCTTTTCCCACTGATTACATTAATATGATCCTTCCTTCCAGCATCGAGGCATCTACTGAGCTGCCCGAGCTCCTCCTCAAGATACAGGCTCCAAACCCATACCCGAAATGGAGGAATCCTTAGCAGAGAAAACTAAGAGAAAAAAGCGCATACTTATGGAGACCAAAAAGGAGGAGATGAAGAAACTGAGGGATCAAAAAAAGTCAAAAACACCCAAGTCCAAGTGATCGTTTAACTTGTTTTTAGCTTTCCTTTAGCCCGATGTGGCTTATGTGAGTGCAACCCCCGCCTTTTTGCTTTGCATCGCTGTACAAAATCTAGAATGAATGAAAGCACTTTGTTTATTTAATTCACTTTCCATTTAATGTACCTGCTATTTTAATTTCTAACTCTTAAGTTGATATGCCTAAATGAGTCGGGTCAGTTAGGATCAGTCAGGTCAACTTGTTGTTATGGGAGTCATAGTGTGCATATGCCACTAATTAACCTTGAGTCATGCACTAAGTTAAGGGGATATTCGAGGTTAATTTATAGGCTCATTCTCATTCCCCCAGCATTGGTGCGGGACTAAGCCAAGTTTATCAAACTTCTGGTTCTTGTGTTTTATACTCTCCTGCCATAATCTTGGGTTAGAGTCATGGATTATAGCGGTCTTAAGTTGTGGTGCACCATTCACACTTACCCGAACATTTCATCTCGAGTCATAAAGAATGAAGTTAGATAGACAAGCAGTCGATTCGCGCTTGCTTTGGCATCAATCCTCTTGCCCCTTGGTCAAGGGAAAAGGTTGTCATGTCAAGTTGCTCGTCGAAGCGTGAGCGAGTGAACGTCTCTAGGGAGTTAATTACTCCCTTCGTTCAAGTTAAGCATGAGTCAACCAAGTCATGGTATTTGACCAAATTCACACAAACAAGTATAAAGCATAGATAGAGATTTTATTCATAAACAACATTCTTAGTAAATCGAACTGTATTACATAGTATGAAAACACAGTAACAACAGAAATAAAAGCTTAAGTCAAATAATACCGTAGATGCTCGGCGTTCCATGCTCTTAGGAGGTGATCACCATCAACGGTCGTTAGACTGAAATCTCCATTATCAAGTCTCAGTTATATGACATAAGGTCCTTCCTATTTCGGGACCATGTGGATAGGGATTGGTAATACACACTTCAGCATAAGATCGTCGGGTTCAAAGGTCCTAGGATGAACCGTTTGGTTGTAATATCAGGCGGCTTGGTGCTTATGCGCTGAAGCACACAAGTATGCTTCCTCTCTCTCTTCTCATCTATCATGTCCAATGACTCGAGGAGAAGAGCTTTATTAGTCAATGGATCATAATAAGTCGTTATGTAGGAAGGGACTTCAAGCTCTATCGAAATGACCGCTTCTGAGCCATATGAGAGCGCGAAATGTGTATGGCCAGTAGCTAATTATGAGTAGCTCGATACGCCCAAAAGGCTAATGGTAGTTCATCGACCCACTTGGCCTTTGCTTGCCCCAATTTCTTTTTCAGAATGGATTTGTTAATCTTATTCATAGCTTCAACTTGTCCATTCGATTGGGGGTGTGCAACAGACGTGTATCTCTTCTCGATGTAATATCATCGACAAATTTTTTTAAACTCATTACTATCAAATTGGGTCCCGTTATCAGTGATGATAATTTTGGGAAGTCCAAATCGACATATGATGTTTCTAACGATAAATTTGATCACCTGCTTCGTAGTTATTATGGTTAGCTGATCAGCTTCATCCCACTTTGTAAAATATTCCACAGCCATGATCTCATATTTTGCTCCATCTTTAGAGATTGAAAGGCTTTTGATGATGTCTGCTCCCCAAATTGTAAATGGATAAGGAGTGTCCATCTGGGTGAGTTGGTTGGACGGAGCTCTAGGATCTTCGCAAACTTCTGGCGTCGCAGCGTCGTGAGTAATCAGCCATGTCTCGATTCATAGTAAGCCAAAAGCATTCATACTGCCATATCATTTTTGCCAAAGTCTTCCCTCCAGTATGGTCACTACAGTCACCTTCGTGCACTACTGTAACACAAGCTTGATGTCATCATTGGCAATGTACTAGAGTAAAGGAAGTGGAAACCCTCTTCTGTAAAGCGTCTTACGCTACATGACATACCTCGAAGCTTTACGAACTAAGGTGCACCTCTCATTCTTCCTTCCTGGAAGAGTTCCACGCAACAAAAGTTCTTTATGGGTGTCATCCATAACTTCTTTTCAAGTTCAGCTTCCATCACGTGATCAACCTCCATTTGATCAATACTCAGAGCGTTTAATTCTTCAATTGGGACCATTTATGCTTCTTTCGGGCTATTAGAGTAGGCTAGCTTTGCTAACCTGTCAGTCTTTTGATTCTCTTCCCGTGGAATATGGATATGTTATGGTAATCCAGGCTATCCAATAGCTCCTCGACCCGCTCTAGGTAGGCATCGAGCCATGGTCCCTTTGTCTGATATTCTTTCCTAACCTGGATTACAACAACTTGGTAGTCACAGAAAATATCCAATGCAACTAATTCCAACTCTTTTGCGAGTCTCAGGCCAACAATCAAGGCTTCATACTCAGAATCATTGTTAGTAGTAGGAAAATTTAGCCTTAAGGCATAATAGATCGATCGTCCCTCGGGAGTTACCAAGATAACTCTGGCGCCAGGACGTCGATCATTACGAGCTCCATCAATATACAATTTCCAAGTTCCCAGTTTTGATTTAACTTTGGGAGGGTCCAATTCATCGCCCAATGTATCATCTTCAGAAGTTGTGAATTCGGTTATAAATTCAGCCAATGCTTGCCCTCAGATTGATTTTCATGGGAGGAAAGTGAGATTGAACTAACTTAGTTCAACGTTTTACTTAAGTAATCTCCCAAACGCTTCAGGTCGATGATGTTAGGGATTGTGAAATGGATCGTTAAGGAAAAACAAACAATAGAGGGGGTGAATAGTGTTTTTGAGAATTTAAACAAAATCTAAAACTTATGTGAACTACTATATGAATCAAACACCATAGAGACAATCACAGACACAGAATCAAACACAAACACATATAGAAACAAAAGTAAAGTGCAGAAAAGGAAAGAACATACCAAATTTTATACTGGTTCAGAATTTCTCCTATGTCCAGTCCCACACAACGTTAGATTGCGCAGAGTTTATAACTATATCAATAGTCAATTACAACCTCCTTTATTTCACAACAAAAAGGGATACCGCCGATTACCCGTTGTTGATTTCACGGCTACAAGCGATACCACTGATTACCCATCCTTGATTTCATGGCTACAAGGGATACCACCGATTACTTACATAAACCAAACAATTACAAATAGCCATATAACTCTTCAATAGCACTTGATTCAGAGAGTAATGAGTAGAGAGTGTAGAGAGAAGAAGATTATTGGAAATAGAACTGAATTCGACAGAGTATAGGTGTAGAAATTATAAAAATAATAAAGAATAATGGTGTAATGAAAGAAGATGGAGAAGAAGAAGTAATAAAAAATTCGAAATCAGCCCATATTTATGATATTTGAAAGGTTGCAACGTTTCTGAACCGTCACAAATAGTGAAAAGACACTTCCTTTCAATTTTGAAAAAATGACAGTTATATGTCGACATGTATACATATGTATATTAACATATACGTGTACAAATTTGAATTTTGAACAATTTTCAAGTGTTTTGATATACATACACTTCTGGAAATTCTTGAATTAAAATATAGTGTTATAAATAAATATTATAAAGTAGAAAATCATATAAAAACATAAATATAAACTATATAAACATATTTATAAAATTATAGAGTTTAAAACTATATAAATATAAAATATATAAAATATAAATATATAAATATATAAAACTTATAAAGTATAAACTCATAAAACTTAAGTTTAAAATCAAATTGAAATAGAAAATAAAATAGAGAAGATGGAGTTTGAAGATAGAATTCGAAAACAGAATTTGAAAAACAAAAATTGAAATTATTTTGAATTAGAACCTGGAGTGCTATTCAGAGTCTTACATAATCTAGACTCTATAACCATATTTATCTTGAACTCTTGAAATCTTGAATACTCATGAGTCTTGAAACATCTCTGAATTCTGAATCTCTAACTTCTTTAAACTGTACAGTCTTCAGTAATAACTCCTGTATATAAATCCTACATATGTGTGTGTGTGTGTGTATATTCTAAACAAAAGTGTTAGTATATATTTTATAATCAATTAATATTGAAATATGGTTGTTGTCATCAAAACTCCATTCTCCAACAATCTCCCCTTTTTGATGATGACAACCTTAGTTTATAAAATATCATACTTGTATATGCCTGTTGATGTTGATCCTTCAAATACTCCCCCTGTCTATATGAATCCTATAAACTATATCTATATTTTATGATTTCTCCCCTTTTGGCATTATCAAAAAGAAATTCTAAATCTACTTCCCTTAAATCCTATCTAAATAATTCCTATAATAAAGTAAAATACTCCCCCTAAATTTATGCCTAATTCTGTATGTAACCTCCCCTAAATCTACAATTCTTCCTTAATTTATAATTCTCTATAAATTCTATAACTCCCCCTAAATCTATGAATACACTAGTCTAATAAACTAAATAGAAGGATAATAAACTAAGCAAATCAAAACAAGCAATTCAAACAAACAAGCAATAACAATTAAATCAACCAAAGCATTCTTAAACCTTCAACTAATCCTTAGAAACTCTAAAACTCCACCTTAAAAAAGTACAAGACTAAACCTATCCTATACCTTAATTCCCTTAAAACTACAATAAGACTTTTAATCTAGACTAATAAATAACTCTAGTGTGATATCCTTAAAATTATGATATAAGCAAAGCAATTTAATCCAAATAATCAATCAATTCAAACATAAAACCAAACCTTTCTTCTACTTCTATTTATCCTAAAACTTATAAAGCTCCTGTCAACCACTAATGAAATTTAACCTTATCAAGTAAGTCAATCAAGTTATTCAAGTCAAACAAACCAGACAAACCAAACAAGTCAACTAATTCAATCAAGCCAAATAAGTCAATCAAATTAATCAATAAAAAGTAAATATGTTATGTATACTTGTTATGTGTGGAGTTAAAGTTAACATGTAATGCAGTGTTTTGGTAATAATCAGTATGACATATGCAAAACTTTATGAAGTGATATATTGAATGAAATGCAATTTGTGATGTAAATGATTTTAATTTGAGATGCACTGTAATGATGTATGATATGAAATAAGATGTGTAATGATATTATGGTAATAATATATAAAATGATTTGATGATGATATGTATTTTTATAAAAGATACTTAAAGTAATATTTAACTTTTATGCATATAATAAATTATTTGAATCAAACAAGGATAATGTTAATTTATAGACTTAGGTTAACTATAATAATGAAAGTGATTGAAATAATAATAAAGATAAGAGTTTAATTAAAAAAATCATGATAAGTACTAAAATATTCAAAATAATTATGGAGTTAAATAATATTAGTAGGATAAATATAGTAAGAATTAAAGATCTAGGGGAAATTATATACATAATTAGGCATAAATTTAGGGGGAGTATTTTACTTTAGTATAGTAATTATTTAGAAAGGATTTAAGGGAAGTATATTTAGAATTTCTTTTCTATAATGCCAAAGGTGGGAAATTATAAAATATAGACATAGTTATAGGATTCATATAGACAGGGGGAGTATTTGAAGGATCATAATCAACAGGTCTATACAGGTATGATATTTTATTAACTAAGGTTGTCATCATCAAAACTCCATTCTCCAACAGTTGAAGGACTTGTCGTAGCGGTTGGTCAGTGTATATCTTAATCGGATAAGCTTGAAAGCAGTGGCGTAGCTTTCTTGAAGAGATCAGTAGGACGTAAGCGAGCTTCTCGATCCTCGGGTAGTTTTTTCCTCCGTTGTCAACTTCTTGCTCACATAATACACTGGTATCTGGACTTTGTCTTCCTCACAGACGAGTGCTGAGCTGATAGCATGCAGAGATACAGTTAAGTGCATGAATAAGTTCTCGTGATATATTAGTTTGGATAATATGGGAGGCTCCCCAGATGATCTAGCACGTTCTGAAAGGCTTCGACATAATCTAGGGTCCAAGCAAAGTTGCATTTCCCTCTCTTTATTAAATCGAAGAAGGGAATGTATTTGACGGTAGCTCTGAAAATGAATCCGCTCAAAGCTGCCACCTTCCCTAGTAAGCTCTACCCATCTCTAATATTTCGGGGCTCCTAGATGCCCCTGAATTCTTCAATCTGATCAGGATTAATTTCATTCCCTCGAAAACTGACGATGAAACCCAAAAACTTCCCTAACGCGATGCCGAAAGATTCATTTCAAAGGGTTGAGTTTCATCGCATAATGTCGGAGGATAATGAACATCTCCGCTAAGTCGTTAACATGGCTGGATGACTGCTTCGACTTTACCAGCATATCATCCAAATATGCCTCTATCGACTTCCCTAATTTGGTTATGGAACATATGGTTAACCAAGCGTTGATACGTCCCCCCAACTTTCTTCAGTCCAAAGGGCATGACCACATAGCAGTATAGTCCCAGATGCGTAATGAAGCTAGTATGTTCCTGGTCCAGAACATGCGTTGTGATCTGGATATACCTAGAGTATGCACCCATAAATGAAAGAAGTTCGTGTCCAGCTGTTGAATCAACTAGTTGGTCAATTCGGGGAAGTGGAAAGTTGTCTTTTGGACATGCCTTGTTCAAGTCAGAGGGGTCAATACACGTGCGCCATTTCCCATTAGCTTTCTTTACAAAGACCAGATTTGATTACCATTTCAATTTTAAGGTAAGTTGCATCACGGATAAATCCATTGCCCTTCAATTTCTCAACTTCTTCTTTTATAGCTGCCGACGTTTCTAAACCTAGCACACGCCTCTTTTGCTTGACAGGATATACATTGGGTTGATGTTGAGCGAATGACTCATAATCGATGGAGATATCTCACAAATGTCAGCATGGGACCAAGCAAACACATCAAGGTTTGCCCGAAGAAAGCCAATCAATTCACTCATCCAGAAGGAATCCACATGGAACCCAATCTTCAAGACCCTAGTCGGGTCGTCGTTATAGCTGGAACTTCTACTGTAGTATCATTGGGATTCGCCCTACTACATCCCACTTATTCATCCTCTTTAGGATCAATATCCTCAAATTGGTGACCGGTAGATCCTGACTAGGATGTTTCCATTATTTGTCATGCCGCTGCTGAAACGACCCGAACTTCCCCGGTCTCCGAAGAGATGAGAAAGAACGGATTGAGTCGAGAACAAACCACAACAGAACGCAGACGGAAGAACATTTCATTGCATAATTACAACAATGCATCGGATTACAAGAATATACAGAGTATAAATGAATATTACACAGAAATATCAGAGATTTAAATTACATTTAAATACATAGCAGCGGAAAATAATACAATACACGACTAGAAGAGATATACGGATACAAAGCTTTCCGGATATCATTCCAGCTGTAAACCAGGATCCTGTGAATATAAATCTGCAAAACCAAAACTACTAGCTGCCCGTGTCAAAATAAGGGCACCCGGAGTTTAGGTTAAAACAATAAACTCCAGGTCAGTCATGTGACTGGTGTGAGAACTAAAACAGTTAATCTTTATTTTAAAGTTAGGTAAATCAAGGGACCACGCCGTATAACACGGAACGGGTTTCCTCCCAAGAATACCAGTGCATATAACAAACAGCGCAATGCTAAATAAAGAAAAATGAAGTTGTTATAAGACCCAGGTCCTATCACACAATGCAACGCAAGCCGGGGGATAGGGTTTTCCCTTATAACAGCCAAAGAATGCTTGATACGTTTAAAAACAAATCGTTTGATACTATTATAAGTGCATAGTGTATAAAACAACTTCAAATCATAAGTATCAATCATAGGCGGCATGGGTACCATATATCATGTCGCCATACTAGTTCTACAATTAAAACCGCAAATGTCGTATTGGAAGTTGTGTTATCATTTATGGTATGAACCGAGGCTAGGGGCAAGATCCTCACCGATTCGAGACTGTCTAGCCCGAGCCTCAGGAACAGCCGCAACTGCCCCTTGGATCGTCAGGGCCGGTCCACCGATGTGGATTATTATGCCTGAACACTGCGTTTCCCCGCCCTTTGGGGCGTAAGCCTGGCCCGTCAGCCGACCAGAAGCATCGGCCGAAACCGATATCACGAGGCGCCTCGCTTTTCAGCAAGTAATAATAAGCAACATCCACATGAGTCAAACTCGTCAGCCAGTTCAAGCACTGACGCCACTCCTAACTAGAAAGAAACGCATGTCCTCCCTGAGGTCCGTCTCCCTTTTTGGTTCATACCGGGTGTGATACTCGCGAATCAACGTTACACAAAGCTGTGCCACACAGGCTGTGCTTTGATCATCACCACAAGACTTTGCTTTTCAACAGAAGCCTCGATCAATTGCCACTTAGGCATGCCACACAGGCAATTCACTCCATGCGTTTGATATCCATCAATATATAACCCCTGAGCTCGTACGTCTCAGAAAAGGGCGTTAAGCAAGAGAATAAATTCTCCGCCGCCAAACAGATATATATTTAATAGAGATCAATCACACGGACTAAAATCCAATGTCAGACACACCGTCCATTTACAAGTCCGTTCTGGGTCTGAACGAAACCGGAGGCACCTAGTACCCCGCATATCCATCGATCTCCAAGTACGTCTGGACGATCACCAACTGTTTCCATCTTCTTGGGTGTACAGCCCAATCAAGATCATCAGTAATCACCCAAACGACGTGAAGACTTCTGGTCTTCGACCACCGTCTTCATCTTCGACTTATCGTCGTATCAGTTATTCAGAATGGGATAAACCCGGTCTTTCCAAATAACTCGCGTATATTTTAAATAAGTGTTACACAAACACAACATACGCCTCATTCCAATTCATCAGTCACTAACCATAAATTAATCAAGAGAATAATTTCCCAAATATTAACCCCGAAGGCCGAAACCAACATCAGATCAATATCCAGAAAACCATTCTGCTTGGCTAACCGACAGTTAGTTTCTAAATTTCACATTCATAGGGAAAGGTTCCCATTAATTTTATCCAAGATAAATTCCTTGAATTTATTCTCTAATCTTCTTTTGAATTTCGATTCAACTAGTCGGAATTAGCGAACCTTACCGAAGTAATCATTGGTTTTAATTTCCCAATCCCAACCTATTCATCCCATGAAGTAAAACTGGTAATACTTCATATCTAACACCACAGTGTTATCGGTAAATTCAATTACCATTTCACGTTCAAATCTAATTAAAGATTTAACTATCGCCTGGAGCAAAACTGGTGATACTCCATTCTCGATCTTTTCAATCTAATTAAAGATTCATTAAAACTCCACTTAGTTTTAATCTGTGGCTGGGTTAAAGAATCAGTGTCATTTGAAACACGGTTCACGATAAACCCAAAATCCCATTCCATTAATTATCGGGTTAAAGAACAAGTGTTATTTAAAACACTGTTCACGATAAACCCAAAAATCAATATCAATTCAATTCCAATTAGATATCATTTAATTGGTACACTTCATTAAATCTAAATAAAAAGATTTAATCTTTTCTCAACTGGGTTCAAGGACAGTGTTAGTGAAGACACCATTCACGACAAACCCAAATCACATTTGATATTCAATACAAGGCTCTGAATAGAAAATATATCGGCTTATATTCAATATCAAATTCTACGATCAACAAATGTCGTGTTGGAAATAACGATATAAATATATATCTTTCAATTTTCCATAACAACATCTGTATAATCATGAAATCCAACATCGAAATATTCCGAAGACAATTTCGATTCAAATCCATTCCAATGCAATCATTGGAAATTCTGGTTATTTTCACAAACCATTTCAAAGTCAATTTATTTATTTAAAAATAAATAGAATTATAATTCTAGTTCAAAACTAGTTCATTTTGATAAAAATCTACTTTTATCTTTTCAAATACGGAGTTTTTCATCCCAATTCTTCACATATCACTTTCGATGATTTTACACAAATTATTTATATTTTTAATAATTTTATCAAGGCCCGTACAGTCGATTTTCATCAATGGCCATCGAACTGCACTTATAGCGACCTTTTTCAAATTTGATTTGGACATAATTCCAAATCCAACCGTTAGATTTCTAATTTCTAATATTCGTTAGAAAGCTCTTTTCGATACGAACCCAACGGTTCCGGTTTTAGGAGAATCCGACGGTCGGATCTCCCGTAATATCCGTTCGAAGTCAATGGTCGAAATTCGCGAACTGCCGCGGCGCGGCGCGTTCTATTCAGGCCATTATATTATATATATAATATATATTTCGTCGATTTCAATTTAAAACGAATTATATAGATAGTTATGAATTCGTTTCAAAAAACATTTTCAACTTCCATTTCAATTCAATTAAAAATTGAATTCTTCCTTATAAATTCGTTTTAAAATTCATTTCTATTCAATTCAAATTTCAATTCAATTTGAATTCATTTCACTTCGGTTTCAATTCAGTTCGAATTCGTTTTCCATTCGATTCGAATTCGTTTTCAATTCAATTCGAATTCGTTTTCAATTCCATTCAATTCAAATTGGTTTTCTATTCGATTCAATTCAAATTTGGTTTTCTATTCGATTCAATTCAAATTGGTTTTCTATTCGATTCAATTCAAATTGGTTTTCTATTCGATTCAATTCAAATTTGGTTTTCTATTCGATTTGAATTCAATTCGTTTTCTATTCAATTCAAATCAAATTTCATTTCAAAATATTCGATTTCGAAATTACTTTTCAATATTCATTGTAAAATGAATAAAATCGATATAAAATCGTTCACGTCAAAATGGCGTCAATCTAATCAACACGGCTTCATATATTGATATTTTCAAATATTCTATTTCGAATATTTCTATTTCAAATATTTCTATTTCAAATATTTCTTTTTCAAAACTGGAATGAGACCCAATCAATTACCATATAATGTTAATTATATGGATTTTCTACAACACATGTATTTATCAACAACGATGAATAATCAACCATCATCCAAAGTGCATTCTACACTGTATAAGCATCAAATATAAATATTCAACGCTTATAACAGCCTGTCAATCAATCGATCGACATACAACTAAACAATCGGGATTAGTGTACGTCAAATATCATCCCAATACCCATGTGGGGTTTCAAGCAATCAAACACAGATTTTTATTTGTGCAGTTGGGCGATGTGTAAAATTTATCGTCCCAATCAATGTCCTTCAAATAGGTGTACATAAACAAACCGTCCGGTTTGTAAATGAATATTTATTTATTCACATTCACGTTAAAAATTATATTTTTAACGATCAAACTATTTTATTCAACCTATGAATATTCTATTCGATTCATTTATTAAATAAAATGTTATCTTTATTTTTCTAACTTACTTTTAGAAAATTTCAGCGGCATAACGGCACGATACTAGAAACGAGACAAGGCCTAGCCTTATCCCCGGTCTAGTGAAGGCCCACGCCATTCACACATCAATCAAATTCACCAAACAACCAAATTCAAATCAAATCATCTAACTAATCTATGCAACCAAACAAACAAGTCCATGGTCTGTGGACGATTGTGTCGGGTGCTACTAAACACCGTCTGCATCCTAGTATATATTTTAACTAGAAAGACAAAATTAAAAGGTGAGAAGTTCTCACCGAGGGTTCCACTCCGCCAGTTTTATTTCTGAACAGTTTCATTTCCAGTGCGTAGCGTTCTTCTTCGTGATTTCCACGTAATCTGTTTTCACGCGGTATATATTAAAAAATCACATTTTTAATACAGTGCTATATAGATAAGAATCACATTTTTATTCTGCGTTATTTCTTTTCTTTAAAAATCACATTTTTAACACAAAGCTATATATATATATATTTATTTAAATCACGTTTGAAAATCAATGCTATATATTTTAAAAACCACAGTTTTGCACAAGGTTATTTATATAAGAAAAATCATATTTTTATCTAGTTAAAGATCGTATTTTTATATAAGTAAAGATCGTATTCTTATCTTTTTATAACTATGCTATTTTTATTTTCAAAAATAATGCTATTTATATTTTCAAAAATATTGTTATTTCTATTTGAAAACAAATGATATATATATATATTTTTTCAATGTCTTTTCATATTTACAAATCAATGATAATTTATATTTTCAAAAAGAATGCTATTTTATATTCTAAAACAATGAAAATTTATATTTTTAAAACCATGTCATATATATTTTCAAGAACAATTCAAATTTCAGCTTTTCAAATCATGTAAATTTAAGTTTTGAAATCATATAAATTTCATTTTTAAAATCATCCTAAATTAATTAACTAATTAGTTAATTTATTACCTTCACATTTAAAACCATCGTTCCCTGTAGCTTCAGAAAACTGTCACCATATACATCTCCTCGCCGGCGCTACCACCGTTGATCGGACCCCCATCAGCCTCGCCGCCATCGAAGCCCCAACCGCCCTCAACCTCCACCTGAAGCCGCTAGACCTGCGGTGGTCCCAGTCGCCCATTAGAACCCACGAAATGCGCCAACTTTGAGGGTTGATTTCACGAGATTCCCGAAGAAAAACCAAATCTCCACCGTATGAAACTAAAGATCCTGAGAATCCTTTCCATTTTCGTTTATGAAGTTTGGATTTGTTCAGCGTTGATGTGAAGATCGAACGAGGTTTGAGATGGATCGGTTTCCGCCTTTGAATTGTTGGAGTGGTGGCGGGCTTGAGGTTTGACCAGGGATAAAAGAAATAAGGGTTTTTGACCCTATGTTGACCACTCATAAATTAATATTTAAATTAATATTTAATTACATCTTTAGTTATTAATCGCTTCGAACTCCAAATCAAACCCAACGGCTGTCGTCCCTAACTAAATACCCCTATTCCGAACGCAATGGGATATGTCTCGTAAGCTGATTCGACTGTTTGAGTTAGTTTATCTTCAAATTAAAATATAAAACATTCAATATTTAATTTGAACGTACATTTCAATTTGCCGGGACCATATAATTATTCTAAAAATTCCCAGAAAATAAATCCAGATATGTTTTGACGACACGGTCCCAACAAAACTAGTTTCGTCGAATTCTGAGACCGTTTGAAAAATGGCCAATTTCCAGTCGATTAAAATCTACTGAAACTGGTCAAACGCGTTTTCCTTTGCCACGCTCACATATCGAATCAAAAAATTATGAAATTTGGAATCTAGCAATAATTTGACATCACGGATCCAACAAAAGTGGTTTCGTCGAAATCCGAGGTCGTTTGCAAAATGGTTATTTTTAAGGGCCTGAATTCCATAGCGACTATTCAGAATTTTCAACTGGACATATCTTTTGATTCCCGCTATGAAATTTTGATTTTTCGGATTCATTGGAAAGATATTCACAATTAGATTCCATTATTTTTGGTTTCACCAAAATCCGGATTGTTTTGCACCCGGTACATTCAATTGAAGTTTGAAATCGAATTATCGAACTACCGCGCCATTTTCAATTCCTATTTATAATTATATATAATTATTTATATTCTAACGACGACGTATATAATATATACGTTCTAATTCCATTCAAAATAAATTTCACGTCGTTTTTATTTAAAATAATTCATTTTAAATAATCAAAATTCGCTAAAATTGCCAAAATAAAAATTTTAAACTGGCCCAGATTTTCGGGTTGTTACAGCTGCGTTCTTGACAAGGCGGAGGCATCTTTGGGCTTTTCACCTTTTCCATTGCAGATTTCCTTCCACTCAGCTAAGTAGCATGCTCTTCCTACTACCTGGTCTCCTCGGACCATTCCCACTCCAGCCTAAGTTGGGAACTTCAAGAGCAAGAACCAGGGAGCTATGCATGCTAGGAATTCTTTTAGGGTCGGCCGACCCATAAAGGCATTGTAAAGAGAGTTGATATTCGTTACAAGGAACGAGAGGATTCTCACTCTCCGACGATCTCCCTAATCTAACTCGACTGGTAATTTAACTACGCCAATTGGTTTAGTGGTTGAGCCATTGAACCCACATGTCCATCACTTACATGGCTTTAAATTTCTTGCTTCCAACTTCATCTGACCAAAAGATTTCTTAAACAAAATACTAATGGAACTCCTGCAATCAACGAGGACCCTCCACACAGTTCCAGAGACAATAATGGATTATATCACCAATGGGTATGTACTCGGGGTCTACACTCCCCCACTTTTTCTGCCATAGAAAATGATATTATCTGTCATCGTCTTTCATTCCTTGATCAAAATGTTGTCTTTGGAGGTGCTGCATTCCCTCACTTCCACATGCTTCACAACATTTACATATTGTTTCATCGTCCTCACACTAAACCCCGTCGGATGTCATCCTCTGATAACCGTATTGATGACAATTCTTTTGGCCCTTGTGCTAGTCTCTTGGGGTCACTTTATACTCATCAAGCTTCCCTTCTCGCAATAGATTTTCGATCATGTCTCTCGGATGACGAAACTCATTCTTTGAATGGCCATAAGTCTCGTGGAACAACCAGAACTTTCCTGTTTCCCATCGTTCTTTCTACGCGTAGAATCTCCAAGAGGAGGCTTCTTATATTGTGTCACATTACACATATCGAGATATATGTTTTCCAAAGTGTCGTTCAATGGCAAATAACTTTCAAATGACTGGAATTGGGGTCGCTTCTTAGCATTCCCTTTCTGATTTCGATTTCCTTTATTAGTGTTCTTGCCTTGGCGGCCATTCTTCTTGTTTTGATTACCGACATTAGCTTCCACTTTTCCGGAACTATCTCCAGACTTCCTGAAAGCAGCATTGCTCTGAATATCTTCCTTTACAACTTTGCTAAATCTCATTTTTCGATTGATTAATACATCCTCTTGTCATAAGCATACATTCGCTTTCTCATAAAACACTTCTATCGATGTAGGAGATTTTACAATTAAGTATCTTCCAAACTCTATTTCTTTGTCCACGCCATCGACTGTCGCCATTAAAACAGTCTCCGGGTTTTTAGTGATAGCCATGCTGAAATGGTCGAGATATCCCCTCAAAGTCTCTCTGCGGCTTGTTTAACTGTGGAAAGATCCATTAAATTCTTAGACTTTGATGCATGTAATCGAAACTGAGCCAAAAACTACTCACTCAGATCTTTAAAATTGGGGACCGATCTTGGAGGGAGCTTGGTAAACCACATTAGTGCAATCCTCTCAAGATATATTGGGAAAGCTTTACATATGATGGCGTCAGGGGTTGCGGCTGCATTCATGTACCATGAATAAAGCATCAGATGCTGTCGCTGGTCTACTCTACACTAACAATGGATCATTGTTGGTAGACTTAGTCACCTTAGAACTGCGCTTCTAAAATATCATAGGTAAAAGGAGTATGGCTACGATCCAAGCCCCAGTCCTCATTAGTACCCTCTGTTATCATTCATTATTTGACGTACGATCGTTGCTACTTCCACATTAATTAGCATATGCTCTGGTTCTGCACTCTTGCCTCGTCATGCTCTCCTTGCTCCCATTTCAGGCAAAGTCACCTGTGTCGCCGTCTGGGCAGCGCTTCCTTGCTCCCTATTGTCCCAGTCAATCACAAGACGAGTGGGTGAAAGTAAGGGTGCATGAGTAGCTTGGGAAGTATCACATTCCCTTGGAAGGGTAAGGTTCCAGTTCGATGCTTCGTCGATTCGACATGTCCCAGATCAAAATTTTTGATCCGAGAAGGTTGTCCTTTTCGAGCCGGGAATCTCCCAAATTGTAGCTCACCCAAATTATGGGCTTGCTAAAATTAACGTCATTGATCTTCTCCGCTTCTTCATGACGATGAGGATGCTTCATCAGCTCAGTGCTAAAAAGGATATACAACACGCTGATTTCAGAAATTTTGCCACTGCCTTATCATTGCATTCATGTCATGCTTTATCGTAGCATTATCTCATCTCTGGGCATCAGGGCAAAGGTGGTCTCGTCTAACTTGTTGAGCAAACGTGCAAAGTCTCATGTGTAACAAATGTCGATTAGGAGCCAGAACGGTTGTCGTTGGAGCAGGTCCATCATTGGGACTTGCCTGGTTTGATATCAATCCAAAACGATCAAAATGGGAATATTCAAGCCGGGAGCACTTGAGCCAGGGACATTCAAACCGGGGGCAACACCAATTTCTTCTGGCAGTTATGCTTTTTGTTATGCGTCACCGGATGATGCTCTAAAGGAAGCTTGGTGGATTCTGTCTCTCTTGGAAACTATGATCATCAAAGGTATTGAAAACGTAGATTATTCTCTAGGACTTAGCGAACTGAACAATAGGTAAACAATCCAAAAAAGGTTGAGAATTCAAGAATTCTCAATGAAAGCACAAAAATGTTTGACCAAAAAATAGCACAAACACCCAGAATAGAAGACTTATATAGCAATAAATGAAGAAATATAAAATGAAAATGAGGAAAACAACAGTCATCCATAATTTAAAGTGGTTCGGCATTAACGAGCTTACTTCCACTTGATAATTTCTTGATTCAATAAGAAATTACAAATACGATGCTCATAATCACCAATCATTTGAATAGCAACCCTCAAACTCTTGAATTAGCATCAAGAAAATAAAGAATAGCTGGCGTTGCTACTATTGAGATGATAGGTGAATCGCAAGAGTGCAAAAAATCCTTTTAATGTCTTCAAAAATGTATTATAAGCTCGATTCTGGCCTAGCTCGGCTCGGATACATGGCATTCGAACGGGGAAATTCGAAGGGTAGTGGAGGCAGTTATGTGGCGGTTACAAGGTAGTGGGTCGGCTTGTGGCATACCAATTCAAGGGTGGACACATGGTGCATGACCCGAAATTGCAGGAGTTAGTAAGGAAAGTGGTATAAGTTGCAGGCACATCCTCGGATCGGACAATACCCAGATCAAATCGTTCGATCCGCGCTCCATTCATACCAAGCTCTTTCGATCCTAAGGTCAGGTTCTATTCGATTTAGAGCTATAGATTGTGCAAATCACATCTTTAAACCCAGGCTTCTTCGAACAAGGAGTTATTTTTCACTTTGGTGTGATTTCGAGGCTAAAGACTTTTTAATTTTGGATATCTAGACCTTTGATGTCCTTACCCAAAAGCAGGTCAACAATATGTAATACGTGGAAGCCCATACGTATCTATATATGTAGATTTTTATCAAACAACGTGAAGATCGTTAGATTAAGTAAATATAAGCTCATTTTATAAATTGTGAATGGATTTTGTTTAGTAATTTAAAAATCAATTAGCATAGATACCAAAAGACCCGAAGTCATGTGAGTATTCAAATGATCTATATAATAAGAGAATTTATCCAAGTTATTAGACCAATATAAGAGAATAAATCATATTACATGAATACATCTTATGAATTAATAAAAAGATTATCATTCTGTAATTGATATACATATAATGTATATGTTAGTAGCGGTACAATAATGGATCAAAATGAGAATCCAAAAGGATTATTACTCAATGTGATAATTGTAATGCCCCGCATTGGCAGAGGTATTATAATTAATTTATTTAATTATTGAAATAGTGATATAGTGAATTAAATGGTCGTGGAATTAAATAATGATGAATATTTAATTAAAATAATAAATTAAATAATATATTAAATTCTGAAATAATCAGAATTGGCTGAAATGGCGATATGGTGTGAACCGGATCATCTGTGATATTTCATTCAGCTTGGAATTGAATTTGAATAACGAATATATTCAATCGTCGACAGTTGAACGTATAGTTTATAATATAATTCTAAACGAGCTCGAAATGGCGCTGCAGTTCGTAAATTGGCGATTCGAACTTCAACTGAATGTACAAGATTCGTTTTAAGCCGGATTTCTGTGAAACAAGAAACGTGTGGAGCTGGTGGAGTGTATCTTTCTAGTGGAAGGGAAAAATCGGGATTTCGTCATGTAGATTTTGATTTATGTCCAAATCAAATTTTAGGAAAGTCGCTGTGGAATTCCTTTATAATTTATAAAGGAATTATTTATATTTTAAAAAGGAATTTCAATATAAATCGAATATCGGTTTGATCCAGATTGAAATATTGAGTTAGAAATTCATATAGGAATATTCTAGAGCTGTAGGGTATTCCACTATGAATATATACGATAATATAAATTTATTTATATTTAATTTAATTATATTTAAATATATTTAAATATATTTATATATTTAAATGGGTCATTTAGAGCTGTAAAAATAAGCCACTTTTACAAACGAAGTCGGAATTCGACGAAACTAATTTTGTTGGATCCGCAATGTTAAATAGTTGTTGGATTCCAAGTTACGTGATTTTTAGAGTCACTTTGTGGCCGTACGGATTTTTAGAGTGAGAAACAGTCAGTATTTCGACGGTTAAAAATACGTTGTGTGAGCATACGGAGTCGGAATTCGACGAAACCAGTTTCGTTGAGACCGTAATGTCGAACTATAGATACATGTCCAGTTTGGTGATTTTTGGGTATCGTATGTAGTCGCAGGGATTTTTGAGGACCAGAGATACACATAAAATCGAGAAAATAAATATAATAATTAAATAGAAAAATATCCAAACCCTTTCATGGTTCAACAGCAGGCCACGCATCAGGTATTTTCGGCCACAAACTTTACCAAACCCCAAACACGCATAAATACAGCATGAAACCCAACATCGCAGGAAAAAGAAAATCAAAGAAAAATCATACAACAATTTATAAATCTCGAAATACACATTCCTAGGATCCACAAGAGCTGCTCTTCGCATCCATATATGTTTCAACCAGTTCGGATACATCCTTCTCAGTCGCGGAAATCCCAGCGTGAGTTGGAGGAGTTAGGGTTGGGATTCATGGAGTTTTGGGGCATCGTTTGAGGAAATAGAGGTTGCAATCGGGTTTAGCGCATCAAATAGCATTTGGTGGTGGGAATTGGTGAGGTTCAGTTGAGGGGAACGTCGATACGGCAGTGGGTGTCGCGACCGTCGGTGGGGCTCGAATTCAGCGATTTGGGGACCGGAGGAAGGAGACGTTGAGGACGAGGGGAACGGTGGAGTTTATTTTGGGATTCATTGAGAGATGGAGGATGTAATGGCAATTGAAGTTTCGGTGATGGCTGTTGTGTTGGAGCAGACATCGAACTGGGATTTGAGGAAGAAAAGGGGTGGTCTGCCATTCACGTGAGAAGGTAGGCGGGTATGGGTTTATGATGGGGTAATTGGGCCGGTGTTTGAATTGGTGAGCCCATTTTTAATTATAACTAATAGTTTAAATAAATCTAAATAATGCATGAGACTTGTAAATTGAATATCTTCTTCATACCTTATCAGTTTTTCGAACGGTCAGATCCGTTAGGACCGTATGGACGAGAGCTTCACAATGAAGCTGACTGGAAGTGGATTGGAGCTCATTTGAATTTATGGCGAAATAAACTGTTTAATTCAGATCAAACAACAGTTTATCGTTCTTTAACGATGAACTGCCAAAGTGAGTAAATCTCACTAACTCTGAACAGTTTATAATTTCATGTTGTATTTTTAGAACTGTTAAATATTGATTGATTGATTGTGTACTGACTGTTTGATTGAACTGCTAGTCAGTTAGTTGAATTTCTATATTGATTTTACTTAATAGAATATATCATATGAAACTGAAAGTGATGTTATCTATATTGTTTAACATCTATGATGCAGGGAAACAGGTTGGAGGAATCCAACTGGATTCCTCAACATTTATTTTACTGTGATTCATATATTGTCATACATGATGTGATATATAATCTGTTGTCGATTATATGTGTTTGGACGATACTGATCATCGTGATTTGATATGTTGAATACCATAACATACCGAAATGTTGATAAGGGAATATTTTCAAAGTGATATTTGAAAATAAAATATTTATATATGGAATATTTATAAATAAGAAATATTTATAAATTGGAATATTTATAAATAGGAGATATTTAGAAAATGAATAAACGTTATAAAAATGGAAACTGTTATAAGAAGGAAATCATTTGTAAAGTGAAGAACCGTTACTAAAAGTAAATCTTTATAAATGAATAGTTTAATCGAGTTAAAAGGAGTTAATCGAATATAGTTTATTCGAATAGAAAGTAAAAGGAGTTAATCGATGTTAGTTTAATCGATTAGAGTTAAAGCAAAATGAGTTAATCGAATATAGTTTATTCGAATAGAAAGCATAAAGGAGTTAATCGAATATAGTTTATTCGAATAAAGTAAAAGGAGTTAATCGAATATATAGTTTATTCAAATAGAATAAAGGAGTTAAGTGAATAGAGTTAGAGTTAATCCAAAGGAGTTAAGTAAATAGAGTTAGAGTTAATCCAAAGGAGTTAAGTGAATAGAGTTAGAGTTAAATCAAAAGAGTTAAGTGGATAGAATAAATTGAATAGAGTTATCGATTATACCTTATCGAAGGAAAGAATTATCGAATAGAAAAGATTCGAAAGAGAGTTACGTAAGGAAGTTTGTTAAAGAATTAGAAGGGTGAACTTTGTCTATTTCAAGGTTAGAAACGTTGTTCAGTTAAGGTCTGAGAGGTAGTATTACCCCAACTTGATTGACTTCATTTTTAACTAAGGAATGGTTAAGGTTCGATAATAAAGGATGTTTAAGTGAATTTAGTAATTAAAGTAAATGGTTTAAGTTGGCATCGCGATGGTTTGTTTAAACATCTGTCTAAGCCCAATGAAGAAGCTTTGGAAATGTTTTCCAAATAAGAAACCAGAAATGTTTTCTAATAAAGAAAACAAGAAATGGAAATGTTTTCCATTGTTAATAACGTATATTTTCCAAATTTAGAAAATAAGAAATATTGAATATAGGGAAACAGGAGATAAGTAAATTAATGAAATAAAGAGATAAATGTTGAATGATGTTTGATCGATATATATTTCCATTTGGAAATAATATCGTTATTTGCACACCTGTTTTTCTTCGATAGTTAAATCACAGACTATCGAAGTTTTGACCATTTTAACGTTGTTAATATGGAGAGACCGGTTGGATTATTATCCAAAGAACCACTCTGTATTGGCATAAGCGTTGCGAATCATATATGCCAAAGGAAATTTGAAGACGGGGTTATGCAAGGGCTATCCTGTTTACAGAATAATGCCTTCGGTTCATCCTGTTCCTGGATGAATTTATGGACGGATGTCTGACAGAGTATTTCCAGACGACCACGTATATTGATTTCTCCAACCGTACCACGAGTGGAAGCGGAGAAGGAAACTTCTTTTAGCTAACACATAATGTATGGTTAAGGACGTCAATCGGTAATTTGATGGATTTGACGATGTGGCATTCAAAGTGAATCTGGTGTGATGATAAAGCGTAGCTTCTAGCCTCATCAACCGGTAAATGACAGAAATCGGGCAGGCAGCATGGCTAAGTCGGTCGCACCGAAGTAGGGTGTATAATCACCTGATCTAGAGTTTCATTTACTTCTAAAAATCTATTGTTGATGCTGTCCCATTCGGGAAACGGTTGTTGATCCCAACCGTTGGTGATATACATTCGATACACTCAAGCGAAATGAGTGGTAGGTCATGTGTGGCCGGGTTGCTAGATGTTCTTATTGAACCCAGTGTATTCCTTTCTAGAGGTACACTAGCGAAAGGTGGTTCCATACCTTGTCATAGTTGGAAATCCATTACCCAATACGTGCTTGCGGTTTTGATTGTATACTATATATGTAGAACGTGAGATGAAAGCGTTTCTGCTAGATGATTATTATATTGTGTTGATAGACATTATTATAATATCAAAAAGGTTTTTGATATAAAGATAATTTGGATTCTCATAAGGGAAAAACCCGTTCCGTTATACGGTGTGGTCTTATGAGATATCGATTACCTGCTTGAACTGTTTTAAACTGTTTTACTCATACTAGTCCCATGACTGACGCGGAGTTTATTTGTTTGTTTCCCTAAACTCTTGGGTGCCTAAATTTGTACGGGCAGTTGAGTAGTCGGGATTTACAGATATACTGGAAGACCTTGGAGCAGGAGGCTTCAGGATCATATAGCTATAGTTATTTCCGCTGTGTTGTAAGTGTTGTACTTTGATAATGATATGTATATTCGAGTACAAATTTGTATTTCAAAGTTATGTTATGAAATATATTTATTCGTTCCGCTGTGAGATTCGTGTTACTCTGATATTGTGTTCTTCTTCTTCTTCTATTCTAAGTTTTTATCTTATCTTTCCTCACCCTCTAATTTCTTACATTAATCATTCGGTGTTTTTCGATGTTTGGTTAGTCATCATTGAGTTTATGGCGATAACCAAAGTCGACAAAATCCTGGGTCATTACAGTTGGTATCAGAGCTTAAGTTAAGTGAATTACCTTGGCTCTGTGGCGTGACTCAGTAGAGATAGGGTTAGTAATACCCTAGATTGAGTTTGAGTGTATATATACGAGTGAACGTATTTGTAGATGATATAAAGTGGTTTTATATTGTGGAGATTTATTGGTTGAGTTGTTTATGGGTCCTGGTCGATCAGTTTGATCCACGGTATCGGTAGGAGTTTATAAACACTCGAATACGATGGGTCGACACGATATGTTTTGAAAAGAGGGTAAATGAAAATAATTTTACCCAAAGTATATTTTGATATATATTGGATATACTGGTTGTGATTATAATCGAGTAAGATTATAAATAAAATGGTTATGTAAATAACCAATCAGAATTCGTATAAGTGAAATACGTGAAATCAGATGAGTTGAATCTGAAATTTTCAACCAGAAATTGAATTAAAATTCTGGAAAATTGGATAAGAGTTTGTAAATGGATTTGGATTAAGAATAAGGAAAATTTAAGATCCTGGGAGATTTTAAATTGTTTTACAAGCAGTGTGAATTATATTTTGAAATGAATTTCAAAGTGGAAATGGTTTTATAGTAGTGAACTCACTTCGATCTCTGGAAAATAGATTCTGATGATGACAGCTGCATCATCAGTATTCATTTTCGAGCTGTAAGTGACGAATTACTACCAAAGATACTGTTTTGAATTTTTCTTGGGAAAGACAAGTTGTGTTGAATTTCAAATTGGGATTTATAATAAAGAATGAATAAAGAAAGTTTGAAAAGGAATTTGAATAAAGGAAGTTCAAACATAGAATTTAAATAAGAAAATTCAAAGGGGATTTGAATATAGAAAATTCAAAAGGGGATTTGAATATAGAAATTCAAATGGAATTCAAATATAGAATTTGAATATAGAAAATATAAAGGAATTCAACTATAGGATTTGAATATCGAAGGTGGAATGGAATTTGAATATAGAATTCAAATGGAATTCAAATATAGGATTTGAATATAGAATTCAAATGGAATTTAAACTATAGAATTTGATATATAGATTTGAATAATAGAAGTGATATAAAATTTGAATAGAAATTGAATAGAATTAACTAAGTCAAAGAGGAATTAGTTAATCGAGTTTTGAATTTGAAGTTGAACTGTGAAAGATGAATTGGATTTGTGGATGGATATTCGAAATCGAATATAGAACTTAAATTTGAAATTTGGATTCAAATTAGTTAATAAGCAAGTTAAAATATATTTGAACATGTCATGTTCAAATATAAAAGTGAAATAGACTAAAGAGTTAATTAACAAATTAATTAATGAATTGAGTTAAAACGATTGGTATAGTTAAAATAGATTGGGCAGGTATAAATATACATGAGATAGGTATGGATAAGGTATGAAGGTATATAAATAGAATGCTCGGCGAAAAGGTATGTATTTAATTCATATATGAGATTTTATGAGCCGTATCGGCTAGCCGCTTGGCTTTTTCTTTTTTCTTTTGGATTGGTGAGGGCCATGGGAGGCTATTTGAAATATCCCGATGCTCCTAGTACAAAGGAGGTTATGGCGAATTTTTCCGGGAATTTAAGGAGTTAGAATATTTTTAAGATAATTTGATAGTTAGAAATCAACGTATCGATATATATATATAGAAGTCGATAAGGAAACGAACTTAGAAATAGAATAGTAAAATCAAAAAGGAAGACTAAGAATAAAATCTAGTAAGAATACAAAGAGGAAGCGTATACGTGTTTAAAAGTGAATAAGTAGTTGTATGGTATTGTTTATTCGAGTAAGTAGTCATATCTGTTTTGACGTTATAAATGTTATTCAGTCAAAGTCTGAGAGGTAGTTATACCCCAACTTGATTGATTTCATTATTAACAAATAAATAGTAAGATTTTAGGCTCGAAGATCAATGTTGAATAAGAGTTAGTTGAATATCGTATTTGAGTTGTCGTAACGATGTTTTACACAACATCCGTTTTAACCCAAATAAGTGTAAGCTTGGAAATATAATAAAGAATATTTCCTAAGTATAGAAATAAACGAGATCGGAAAAGAGATAAGTAATTGGAATATTTTCCAATTATAAATAGCATATATTTTCTAAAGTTTAGAAAATAAAGGAAGGCGATATTCGGAAATGTTTTCCAAATAACATAAAAGGCCAATATGGGTATTGAAAATATTTGGTTAACAAATATTGATAAAGAAATAGAGAAGTGATTTAACTAATGGAATATTAATTAAGGGCTCAGTGACATGTTCAAAAAGGAAAATTTGATTTTTGAAAAGAGTAAACTGTTTGAAAACTCCCAGGGGAAGACTGTTTGAATTAAAAACAAATTTAACAGAAATTTGTGAAAGAAAATTTGAATTAAAGTAAAGTCAGTTAAGTGGTAACTGAGATTGAATTAGAATGATATCAAGACAAATTGGATTGTGAGATTCAAATTTGAAGTGTAATATGATAATCAAGTTAAGAGTTGGGAATCGAGAAGAAACTCGAGTTGAAATGATATTTGACTCGAATATAAGTAAATGGTTGTGCTGTGGATAAAAGCAGATTGGAATTTGATTGGGATGACATTGGTATATGCTGAATTAGCAGCAGATGTAAAGGATATCTTGATATGCCCAACAAAAAGGTACCAGTTTATATTATATATGGGTTTGAGATTTTGATGAGCCGAATTGGCAAGCCGCTTGGCTGTTTGATTTTCTTTTGGGTTGGAGATGGCCCAGAGAGGCGAGTGGTGGTTTGACCTATTGACCAGTACAAAGGAGGTGCTGGCGAAATTGTCCAAAAAGGTTAAGGCGTTAGAAAATTTTCAGGATTTTTGAAAATTTTCGTTGATAAGAATTAATTAATAATTTAATTGAAATTAAATTGGTTCAGTTGAAACTGAAGATTTAGAAGTGAACAAATATGTTTTAACCAGTCGATAGGGTCGTCCTCTACCTTTTAGCAATTTCGAGGACGAAATTATTTTAAGTGGGAAAGATTGTAATGACCCGCATTGGCAGAGGTATTATAATTAATTTATTTAATTATTGAAATAGTGATATAGTGAATTAAATGGTCGTGAAATTAAATAATGATGAATATTTAATTAAAATAATAAATTAAATAATATATTAAATTCTGAAATAATCAGAATTGGCTGAAATGGTGATATGGTGTGAACCGGATCATCTGTGATATTTCATTCAGCTTGGAATTGAATTTGAATAACGAATATATTCAATCGTCGACAGTTGAACGTATAGTTTATAATATAATTATAAACGAGCTTGAAATGGCGCTGTAGTTCGTAAATTGGCTATTCGAACTTCAACAGAATGTACAAGATTCGTTTTAAGCCGGATTTCTGTGAAACAAGAAACCTGTGGAGCTGGTGGAGTGTATCTTTCTAGTGGAAGATAAAATTCGGGATTTCGTCATGTAGATTTTGATTTATGTCCAAATCAAATTTTAGGAAAGTCGCTGTGGAATTCCTTTATAATTTATAAAGGAATTATTTATATTTTAAAAAGGAATTTCAATATAAATCGAATATCGGTTTGATCCAGATTGAAATATCGAGTTAGAAATTCATATAGGAATATTCTAGAGCTGTAGGGTATTCCATTGTGTGGATATATACGATAATATAAATTTATTTGTATTTAATTTAATTATATTTAAATATATTTATATATTTAAATGGGTCATTCAGAGCTGTAAAAATAAGCCACTTTTACAAACGAAGTCGGAATTCGACGAAACTAATTTTGTTGGATCCGCAATGTCAAATAGTTGTTAGATTCCAAGTTCCGTGATTTTTAGAGTCACTGTGTGGTCGTACGGATTTTTAGAGTGAGAAACAGTCGGTATTTCGACGGTTAAAAATACGCTGTGAGAGCATACGGAGTCGGAATTCGACGAAACTAGTTTCATTGAGACCGTAATGTCGAACTCTAGCTACATGTCCAGTTTGGTGATTTTTGGGTATCGTATGTAGTCGCAGGGAATTTTGAGGACCATAGATACACATAAAATCGAGAAAATAAATATAATAATTAAATAGAAAAATATCCAAACCCTTTCATGGTTCAACAGCAGGCCACGCATCATGTATTTTCGGCCACAAACTTTACCAAACCCCAAACACGCTTAAATACAGCATGAAACCCAACATCGCAGGAAAAAGAAAATCAAAGAAAAATCATACAACAATTTATAAATCTCGAAATACACATTCCTAGGATCCACAAGAGCTGCTCTTCGCATCCATATATGTTTCAACCAGTTCGGATACATCCTTCTCAGTCGCGGAAATCCCAGCGTGAGTTGGAGGAGTTAGGGTTGGGATTCATGGAGTTTTGGGGCATCGTTTGAGGAAATAGAGGTTGCAATCGGGTTTAGCGCATCAAATAGCATTTGGTGGTGGGAATTGGTGAGGTTCAGTTGAGGGGAACGTCGATACGGCAGTGGGTGTCGCGACCGTCGGTGGGGCTCGAATTCAGCGATTTGGGGACCGGAGGAAGGAGACGTTGAGGACGAGGGGAACGGTGGAGTTTATTTTGGGATTCATTGAGAGATGGAGGATGTAATGGCAATTGAAGTTTCGGTGATGGCTGTTGTGTAGGAGCAGAAATCGAACTGGGATTTGAGGAAGAAAAGGGGTGGTCTGCCATTCACGTGAGAAGGTAGGCGGGTATGGGTTTATGATGGGGTAATTGGGCCGGTGTTTGAATTGGTGAGCCCATTTTTAATTATAACTAATAGTTTAAATAAATCTAAATAATGTATGAGATTTGTAAATTGAATATCTTCTTCATACGTTATCAATTTTTCGAACGGTCAGATCCGTTAGGACCGTATGGACGAGAGATTCACAATGAAGCTGACTGGAAGTGGATTGGAGCTTGTTTGAATTTATGGCGAAATAAACTGTTTGATTCAGATCAAACAACAGTTTATCGTTCTTTAACGATGAACTGCCAAAGTGAGTAAATCTCACTAACTCTGAACAGTTTATAATTTCATGTTGTATTTTTAGAACTGTTAAATATTGATTGATTGATTGTGTATTGACTATTTGATCGAACTGCTAGTTAGTTAGTTGAATTTCTATATTGATTCTGTTTAACAGAATATATCATATGAAACTGAAAGTGATGTTATCTATATTGTTTAACATCTGTGATGCAGGGAAACAGGTTGGAGGAATCCAAATGGATTCCTCAACATTTATTTTACTGTGATTCATATATTGTTATACATGATGTGATATATAATCTGTTGTCGATTATATGTGTTTGGACGATACTGATCATCGTGATTTGATATGTTGAATACCATAACATACCGAAATGTTGATAAGGGAATATTTTCAAAGTGATATTTGAAAATAAAATATTTATAAATGGAATATTTATAAATAAGAAATATTTATAAATTGGAATATTTATAAATAGTAGATATTTAGAAAATGAATAAACGTTATAAAAATGGAAACTGTTATAAGAAGGAAATCATTTGTAAAGTGAAGAATCGTTACTAAAAGTAAATCTTTATAAATGTATAGTTTAATCGAGTTAAAAGGAGTTAATCGAATATAGTTTATTCGAATAGAAAGTAAAAGGAGTTAATCGATGTTAGTTTAATCGATTAGAGTTAAAGCAAAATGAGTTAATCGAATATAGTTTATTCGAATAGAAAGCATAAAGGAGTTAATCGAATATAGTTTATTCGAATAAAGTAAAAGGAGTTAATCGAATATATAGTTTATTCAAATAGAATAAAGGAGTTAAGTGAACAGAGTTAGAGTTAATCCAAAGGAGTTAAGTGAATAGAGTTAGAGTTAATCCAAAGGAGTTAAGTGAATAGAGTTAGAGTTAAATCAAAAGAGTTAAGTGAATAGAATAAATTGAATAGAGTTATCGAATATACCTTATCGAAGGAAAGAATTATCGAATAGAAAAGATTCGAAAGAGAGTTACGTAAGGAAGTTTGTTAAAGAATTAGAAGGGTGAACTTTATCTGTTTCAAGGTTTGAAACGTTGTTCAGTAAAGGTCTGAGAGGTAGTATTACCCCAACTTGATTGACTTCATTTTTAACTAAGGAATGGTTAAGGTTCGATAGTAAAGGATGGTTAAGTGAATTTAGTAATTAAAGTAAATGGTTTAAGTTGGCATCGCGATGGTTTGTTTAAACATCTGTCTAAGCCCAATGAAGAAGCTTTGGAAATGTTTTCCAAATAAGAAACCAGAAATGTTTTCTAATAAAGAAAACAAGAAATGGAAATGTTTTCCATTGTTAATAACGTATATTTTCCAAATTTAGAAAATAAGAAATATTGAATATAGGGAAACAGGAGATAAGTAAATTAATGAAATAAAGAGATAAATGTTGAATGATGTTTGATCGATATAAATTTCCATTTGGAAATAATATCGTTGTTTGCACACCTGTTTTTCTTTGATAGTTAAATCACAGACTATCGAAGTTTTGACCATTTTAACGTTGTTAATATGGAGAGACCGGTTGGATTATTATCCAAAGAACCACTCAGTATTGGCATAAGCGTTGCGAATCGTATATGCCAAAGGAAATTTGAAGACGGAGTTATGCAAGGGCTATCCTGTTTACAGAATAATGCCTTCGGTTCATCCTATTCCTGGATGACTTTATGGACGGATGTCTGACAGAGTATTTCTAGACGATCACGTATATTGATTTCTCCAACCGTACCAAGAGTGGAAGCGGAGAAGGAAACTTGTTTTAGCAAACACATAATGTACGGTTGAGGACGTCAATCAGTGATTTGATGGATTTGACGATGTGGCATTCAAAGTGAATCTGGTGTGATGATAAAGCGTAGCTTCTAGCCTCATCAACCGGTAAATGACAGAAATCGGGCAGGCAGCATGGCTAAGTCGGTTGCACCGAAGTAGGGTGTATAATCACCTGATCTAGAGTTTCATTTACTTCTAAAAATCTATTGTTGATGCTGTCCCATTCGGGAAACGGTTGCTGATCTCAACCGTTGGTGATATACATTCGATACACTCAAGCGAAATGAGTGGTCGGTCATGTGTGGTCGGGTTGCAAGATGTTCTTGTTGAACCCAGTGTATTCCTTTCTAGAGGTACACTAGCGAAAGGTGGTTCCATACCTTGTCATAGTTGGAAATCCATTACCCAATACGTGCTTGCGGTTTTGATTGTATACTATATATGTAGAACGTGAGATGAAAGCATTTCTGCTAGATGATTATTATATTGTGTTGATAGACACTATTATAATATCAAAAAGGTTTTTGATATAAAGATAATTTGGATTCTCATAAGGGAAAAACCCGTTCCGTTATACGGCGTGGTCTTATGAGATATCGATTACCTGCTTGAACTGTTTTACTCATACCAGTCCCATGACTGACCCAGAGTTTATTTGTTTGTTTCCCTAAACTCTTGGGTGCCTTAATTTGTATGGGCAGTCAAGTAGTCGGGATTTACAGATATACTGGAAGAGCTTGGAGCAGGAGGCTTCAGGATCATATAGCTATAGTTATTTCCGCTGTGTTGTAAGTGATGTACTTTGATAATGATATGTATATTCAAGTACAGATTTGTATTTCAAAGTTATGTTATGAAATATATTTATTCATTCCGCTGTGAGATTCGTGTTACTCTGATATTGTATTCTTCTTCTTCTTCTATTCTAAGTTTCTATCTTATCTTTCCTCACCCTCTAATTTCTTACATTAATCATCCGGTATTTTTCGATGTTTGGTTAGTCATCATTGAGTTTATGGTGATAACCAAAGTCGACAAAATCCCGGGTCATTACAATAATGTTCGTTAACACTGATGTGAATGATAAAAGGAATAAAAGTTCATTTTGATTATCAGGATTAAATAAATGTTAATATATACAATGATGCAAAATATTAAGTAACTTAAATGAATTATCAATAATGCTCTAGTTTACTTTCTCTAATATATATTAAAATTATAGAAGGATCAAATGGTATAGGCCACATCTGAAGTGCGGTAGAAAATATAGTTTTCAATATTTATAGAGTAAGTAATAAAGATGACAAATAAAGGAGATGAGTGTTCTTGAAACACTTAAGAATACTCTGCAAGAGACACAAGACATGATTATAAGTTACCCTAGAAGTGGTTTTAGGTACCTAAAATTTCATAAGTAAAGAGATCTCAATAAATTTTGTATATAACTGATAAAAATAATCATTGATGATAAACTTATAAAAGTGCTTAAGTTCACAAATAGGATAAGGATATTAAATTAGAGGAAAACATGATCGACCATCATGAAGTTTTTCATATATAAGAGATGTGGAACTAGTCCAAAACGTATAATTAGAAATATATATATATATAAAGTGGTAAAAACTCAACGAGATTAGTGAAGCATATATAATGTTGCAATATGTTAAATACCAAAGGAATGATAATTTGAAAAATAACTGAACTGTTTTGAGATAGTATAAGTGTTTCAACACTTAAAATGTCCTGAATCTATAACTAAATGATGAAAATAAACTCGTTCCTTAAGGATATAAATAACTTTGCCAGTTATGAAGAATGTAAAGAATACTAAGGGTAGGTTGTAGCCACTTTTTAAGTATTGTTGTAATGAAAATTTTAATATGATTCATGATGAGTAGATCAGTTTATGCTTTTAAGTATTGTTGTAATGAAACTATTAATATCCATCAAATGCATAATTACAATAAAAAAAAGATAATATGAAGCACTAAAATGAAAGCAATGAGGTATTCTCCATAAAAGTAGCATGCAAATTGCATAAAACGCAAATAATATCAGAAAGAAACAATCTTAAAAAAATTGATGGTATTAAAGAAAATTATTTATAAATGATGAAAATATAAAGGAAATAGAATTAACATCTTCTAATTTTAATTTTCTCAGTGCTCTTCTAAGTTATATGAATCAAAAGTATTTGTAGCTGATTTAAATTGTCAAGTGCATTCAAACCTAAAGGAAAAAATATAAAAACAAGGGGAGCATATATAGGTATATAATAATATACTCTTTTTTCATTCAATGAGATTTTCCCACTCGGTTTACCTTGTTAAGGTTTTAACCAGGCATTACATTGTACACTACGAGACAATACGGCTATTATAATGGCTCAGAGTCGTTGGTGGCCATTGAAATACCGTTCATGAATTTAATAGTTTTCTAAGATAACCAACGACTTTTCCAATGACCTACAACGGTAATCAACTGTTGGAAATTGTTGGAAGCCATTTGAAATAAATGACCCAAAAGCCATTACTGACAGTTGCTAGCAGCTCGAAATTTGAGTTTTTTTATAATAGCAAGCCTATTACCTTCCTGCCACACCGTTTCAATTTCCAATCCATTCCACGCATATAACACACACACACACATATATTTATATACCAACAACAATATAGAAATCCAACATAAATCAAATTAATAATAATATATACAAATAAACCATCAAAACAGTAGTAAGAAAGTAGGCTACAACATCAATGCTTTAACATCGGTTTCTAAAGCCACCGATGTTGATATTTTTTAATCAATGTTAAAAGTTTTTACGGACATCACTTATTAAAATAGCCTTTGTCTACTACTTTATTAGATATTATATTTCCTCCAATTTTTCATAGGTCGCCCGTTTTACAATTATCTTTCCCAAAATTTTCGTTTCCCTCTTCCATAACCCCAATCTTAATCTCCCTTCCTCTTCTTTATTTCCCTCTCCTCTTCTCTTTATTTCCCGATTCAGATCAAAAGAAAAAAGGGTAGCCTCGACCACCAAATCTCCCACCGCCCTCATCATTTCAAGCTACGCCACTATCTAAATCTGGACCTTGAACCTTAATCAAGCACGAAACTTCCACCATCGGCCACCAGAACCCTAATGAACCCTAATCGAGCTCGATGTTACCATGCCCATGAAAACCTTCTTGATTTCAGCGGCCACCAGAAGCCTCTTCTTTGATGCTTGCAGATTTGGGATCAATCATGGAAAGCTATCTCGATTTAGGGCCCCCAGAACCCGAATCGAATTAACACTTGTATTGATTTGAAACGACTTGATCTTATTCAGAGAGATTGCTTGAATTTATAGGTATATGATTCAACTTTATGTCTTTTTCAGGTTTCATTTACTCGAGCTTCTATGATTCGATTTTTGTTTTGGTTAATGAATAATTTGAGATAATACTAACTGTTTATGCTCATACTTGAATCACAATTATGTTGAAGATGAAAATGGGTTTTTATATAGGATTTAAAACCTTACATATTCTTCTGATTTTTATTTGTAAAATTGACTGATTCTAGTCCCTAGACATTTGCATTGTGATAAACTTGACATTGTTTTGCACTTACTATATCACTATTTTATTCAACTGGTTCTCCTTGTTCTTTTATAAATTGTTCCTTATTCCTGCATGTAGCTATCACTTTTTGCTCATGGCAACATGGCATGTGCTCTAATTCCATTTCATTTTGCTATTTCATGCTACCTACTGTTCTTTTACCTTTCCTGATTTACTATGACTATGTTTTGTACATGCATTCATATGTGTGTGTGTGTGTGTGTGAAATGTATTTATATATGTCACCACATTTTTTTCTTTTGCTACTTCCTTGCTTTGACACTTGACTGTTTCTCTATTTTAGTTTGTTGCTTGTATAAGTGCCTATCTTTGTGCAATTCCACCTGAGTGCTCATATCATGACACTTGTTTTTATGCTTGTCCAGAATTATGTGCATAATCCTTATGAACTGCCCTTCTTGATTTTATCACTCCATGTACACTTGACTTTGTGATTGTATTGATTACTCATAAGCCTTGTAATGTGTTGCTTGCAGCTACTTTGTGTGATGTCACATGTTTTATTTAGTTTCACTTGTTACCATGTTGCTCTGCACTTTTGCAAGTTACCATGTCTTTCTTGCTGAATACATGCATACATACATACATACATATGTGTGTGTGTGTGTGTTCATCCTATGTCTCTGTGCACTTCATGGTTAAACTTAAGTTTGTGATACTACAGATTGACATTTTGCACCATTATATGCTTTACACTGCATGTACCAGTTCTTGAACCACTGATTTATACCATGCATTGCTGTGCTTTCCGGCTTATGCTCTTCGAGCTGCATTGTTTTATGCTGGCATTCAACACTACGTTGTGCATAATCAAAACTGAGGCAAGTCGTCAAAACTGAGGCACTTGTGAAAGGATGCACTTTTATTTCTGGCACCATATGCACTTGTCCCGCTGCCAATGCACTTTGTATATATACTATGTTTTGCTGAACCAATGTGTGTATACAAATAAATTCTATTACATGTACACAAAAATCATTAGCATACGTATAATACACGCTACCACAAAACTATGCATTGCTTTGACACTCAAGCTTTCTCTATTTATTACTTATGCACACTACATTTTGTTCCTGTGATCTGCCTGTCCGTGAGTACACTGATATAAAACAGATATAGTACTAGATATTGGCTAATTAGACAGATACTACTTGTGGTCAAAAATGATAAGAACATATACTATAGAATCAAAAGATGATGACGAACAACCCAACTACCCGAGGCAACAATATAAAAATATATTATTTTTAGTTTGAGTTATGTTTTATTTTCCAGATTACTACTTTTGAAATTTTGTCACAGGTAATGAAGACTGGACAACTGAATATAAGTTAGAAGATAGAGTCAAGTGTATATGTCTATGTGTGTAAGAGAGAGTGTTTATAAAGAATGAGATGTAAAATGTATGTGTATATGAACTGAATGCGTATGCACAAATAGTTAAAACTGAAACGTATACTATTCATGTAATAGATATTTGCTCGAATAAGATATTTATTTGTTATTTATATTCTTGTTTAAATATTTATTTGAAATAGATAGACCGTATACTCGACAATTATGTTTAAACAAACTGATGTAATAAGGAGCCTATCGCATCAGACGCCCAAGAAAAATTGATGTAACTGACCATGTATTACATTAGATGGTTAAAATAAATTGATGTAAAAGTCGGTTTACTATATTAGTTTGTGTAAAGAAAACGTTTTATAAAGCCATCTTAAATATCAGTCAAAAACCAATGTGAAAGATCCAGATCTTTCTCTACACTCACAAAGACATCGATCGTTAAAAACTTAGACATTAGTCAAAAATCTATGTTGTAGATTATTTTTCTAGTAGTGAAACATCACAAACCAAATCATCAACTTCACACGTCAACAAATCAAGTGTACACCACCAAAATATATCCAAGATATCGTCCTCACCAACTCCAAACCAACATATACAACATCAAAACACAATCCTCACCAATTCCAAGTCAATATATACATTATGCAAACACAAACACACAAAAACACACCTCTCAAGCGTTTTCCTTACCTCCGAAAGCACCAGACGACGAAGGAAAGGAATCACGAAGTTGCACTTACTCTGCTAGCATTAGAGTCAACTGCTCCACATATATAGCATGAAGACGATTCTTCTCCTACAGCTGCTCAACCGTTGCTCTACACTCTTTTATTTTGGCTTTATCCCAGGTTTTTTCATATGCTTTTTGAGCTGCTCTAGCCTACAAATATAATGAAATATATTTGAAAAAACAAAGATGATAACTTAGTTTAAAATCACAAACAAATACTAGTACCTAAAAATGAAAAATGACACATGCAAAAGGGTTGCCAATACATCAAAAATAGCACATACAAAATAGTATCAAAATTTGAATCTCCAATCATGTTGACTCATCATAATTAGTAATTTTCATATATATATTTATATATATATATATATATGTATGTATGTATGTATGTATGTATATTGGAGGTTGTGTTAGATTCTTCTTTTTTGTCAAGTGTCATCGAATAGAGAAGAAACGTGAATCATGCATATATCTTAATAATTTCTAATTAGGTTGCTAGCATATATCATAATATTATAAATCTACATGTCAATCTGTAGTATATATGCAAAAGGATTAATTACTGCTTGGTTCCCATAGCCATAGCCTTTACTCCGTTGTATCGGATCCACGATGGAGTCGAATAAATAATCATTCTCATCTTGCATCAACTCATCGCAATCGAATCCCTCAAGCAGTTGTGCTCATTCCTCTTGAAACTTTTCCTATAATGTAAAAACAATTATAATTAAAATATAGTAGAACGTTAATTTTATTTTACATAGCTAGTAATTACTAAACTTATCTATGTTAGTAATAGGATCTAAAATATGCACATATGCACTTGTCGCCTTATCATCATCCTCATGCTGATATGTGATGTTGCCAGCATCGTTTATTTGCTTTGATGTGTCTTGATGTATGGATGTGAGCAACTACATTCATGTAGGATACGAGATATCAATAAGCTCATTCCTGCAATAGATAATTTATATAATTCAATTCCTCATAGCTAATTACTGAACTGATCAATATACAAATGTAATAACTAACAAATTTACCAAGTCCTAGCAGTGATGTTGGAAAGACCTGGATCCTCCATGATGAGTTATCGGGTTCCTGCTTCTATTTGTTGAGTTCCTCGTCGATCCGCCTGCAATTTTACATTGAATAATATATTTAATAATTTCAAATTAACCAATGAGATATTTGGTAGATTTACCTTGAAATCTTCACCGTTCCAGCAGTTAACCCATTTATCCCGTACAATCACACTCATCCAATTTGGTTTCTTGTCCGATTTCTTTAGCTTTGACAATTTCTTCCTATAATTGTTAGCGACCTTTGAATTCCAATGGCACTGAGCTAGGTTGACATCAACCTCTTATAGATCTACTATCCCCTGTACAATGAGAAAATATTACTATTTATTCATTTATACTTAATCATATTATAAAGCGATACAGACTTACAAGAAAATCTTGCCAAATGGCCTCCTTGGAAGGGTCGGGGATCTTACTCCCCTTAGGCCAGAAATACAACATCCTACTCATATATGCCTACTTAGAAAGGCCTAGAACCACTCCTGATGACTCCATCTCGAATCACCTACGTTAAATATAAAACAGAACTTTAGACAATTATATATATCATGTACAAAAAATATATATTACTATGCTACTAATTTTAAAGCATATGCCAAATCAGCTGTAATGTCCCGCATTTTTATCGGTTTGCATTTAAATATTTAAATCGGTTTAAATATTGAATTCGTAATATAAGTGGATTTATATATTAATTAAAACGAAGTTGAACGTATAAAAATATATATTAAACATAATCGAGCCCGTGATATCGCGGCAGTTCGTAATTTAACGTTTTGAACTTTAACTGAGCGTACAGGACTCGTTATAAATCGGATTTCTGCGAAATAAGAAACGTTGGAATCTGTTGAACAGTATCTTTCTAATGGAAGTGAAAAACCAAGATTTCGTATTATAAATGAGAAGTTATGTCCAAATTAAATATTCGGAAAAGCAACGTCATATTCGTTTTTGGCCATAACGGTTTGTTGGAAATAACTAGATATCGGATTCGAATTTGGACAAGGTTCTTTTGAGACATAGTGATAAATTAATTTTTAGAATTTTATCGTAATTTTTAATTAATTAAATATGCAACTTTTTATTTGGAGTATTCTGCACCCTTAATCAATATTTTGAGGTTTCAAAATATGAGTTAATCTACCAGTATTATTATATTTTTGGGATCGTGACACCTCGTTGAATACAACTGTATTCTTATTTCTGTCCGTAGCCACTTAGACATGAACGAAATCTTTACGCAGTAGGATACCATTATTTCCTAACATTTACAGTATCTTTAATACCGATACTATTTTAATACACCCACATTCTTTTTCAAATATAATGTAGACTGTATTCCTAAAAACATACTCCCCTTTTTACGCAAGAAGACAAGGCTTGTTTAGCCATTTATTTAAAACATGACATGCACCCTACTGTGCAAAGATTGCATGCAATGCCTACTCAACGTGATCAAATGCCTCCATATTTTTCATATCACAGACCATACCCCTCACGCTAAATGTTGACGGTAAGCCTATAGCATTTCTGGAAGTGGCCAATAGTATGTGATTCATATATGTACTTCATGGTTAAGTATACATACGGCTGTGTTTTCCAATCAAAATAGTAGCCTATTGCTTTCAAAATCAAAACGACAAGCCTAAGGCCTAAGGCTTCATGGTGAAGGACCGATGTGCTAACATTTCATAGCTGTCTACCCTATGTAATATATGAGGCAGACGTATGAGATTCAATCATAGAGAATGGATACAGGAGATATTTTTCAACCATTATAAAATAATAAAAACCCAACCTTCACAGTTAAGCTTACCCACTGCGCATACTCGTACATGTGTAGAATAGGAAATGAAAGCTCATAGCAGCTATCCTACTTCCCATTCACCTGTCTACACTCCTAACTTATAGCTGCAACACTCTATTCCTTGGAAACGAAGGCAAGAAAGTCTATATATAACCACAATTAGCATTCGTTTCTTTTCTCTTCTGGGGTAGAACTTGAATGGCTGACCTCATCAAAAATAAAGTATAATTCATGTAGTTTTCTGTCAATAGAAGGGTGTGCACATGCCTCCCTTAACATAACCAAGTCATCCGCTCTGACTTTTTCGTTTGATGTTATAACATCAGCTTCAGTAAACCAAACAGTTGAGTCATTAAATCACGGAAGTGTATAGACAATCTAACCCAGTGTATCTACTGAAGACTTCAAGGCCAAGTATCGGTCTCTTTCAAAGCATGGCCTAAGAAGCTTGAAATCCAGACCTATGAAGTGGACAATTCATTGCAAACCTTACTGTCCTCCTCACCCTATGCTAAACCTATATTAATGTAAATTCCTTGGCAAGCAAGCTTTGGCAATTTTTAAATACAACTCCTATTATCTTTATTTCTTGGGTTTCAGTAAACCGAAACATAAATGCAAATAAAATCAAACAAAATAGATCCTCCACTTAAGAAGAAATCCTCAACACATATACATGAACTCACGTTCACTCAAGCTTCATCCGCCTACAAGTTTTACAATGTTCGAGGTACTTGTTGGCTCGCTGGGAATTTTAAGGCATGACTGTTGTCTAAAACCGCTAGCTTGAGTTCAGCTCTAAGGTGTTGGCGAGGAGGAGTGTTGTGTGGGGATTTGACTTTGCATTGAGGTGTAGAGAGAGTATGGCTATTGTAGAAGAACAGGAGGTGGTTCGTGGTCGCAAGTAATACTGTAAGCGTGGTATACTAATGTAAACAAGGACCAGGCGTATATAACAAGTGAAGGCAGAGGAGTTGGAAAATCAGCCATAGCCGTATTGCATGAGGAGCTCGGAATTTTTGGAAACAAAACAAGTGTTTGTGGAGTGGGTCCATGCATGTAGCGGTGAGAATGTGAAGCAGTACGTGGTGAGCATTTAAGTGCAGTGTGTGGCTTGAAATGCAAAGGGGAGGGAGGATTTAACGTGGAGGGTCACGGCATGTATGGAGATGTTGGGTGGTTTGCATGTGTACTGGAAAGGGTAACGGTGAGATAGTATAGCAGTCTGGATCGGACACGGCAAGTGAAGACTTGGAGGTGGAGAAACAAGGCAGTTGATCCGTGCGTGTATTTGTTAATGGCTACGAGGTCGATATTACTAGAGCTGACGGAAGTTTGTGTTTAATGGAGATGAAGCGTGTAGGCGAGTGGGCTGTTAAATGGGTATATGGGCCGGTATATTAAAGTAAGGCTCATATGCAAAGTGTTTGTGGAGGAGTGTCCATTGGATGGATTAGTAGAACGTTAAGACAAATATAACGTGAAGGATGGGCTATGTGCAGTTCAAATGTACTCATGTTGCAACGGGCGTGCCATTTGGATTAAAAGAGAATTGCGAAACTTTGGTACTATTGGAGTCATACAGTCGCGGGCTTCACAAACGAAAATGGTATGGAGTCATTTGGAGCTCGTTGGGGATTATGGCAGAATAAAACGCCTGGTTAAATCGACCAACGCAAATCGTCATTTAACGGTTAACGCGCAAAGGTGAGTAAATTCACTCACTCTGATCTATTTTAAAATATTTTAATATTGGTTGAATGTTGTGTGATGGTCGTTTAGGTAAATTACAGTTAAATTGGTTGAAAAAGATATATATCGTTGCATATGTACACATCATTAGTTGGATACTGATTTGACTAATATCTGTGGATTTAGGAAACCGGTTGGGGGAATCCAACCGGATTCCACAATATTTATATGTACTGTTTGTTTATATTATTTATATATGCACTGTTTGAACCCAAATAACATTGAAAACCCTATGTGGATATTGATGTTGAAGGGAAATTCAACATTATTTTGATATAGACAACAGTCAACCGTAAACCCACCTTTTTGTTAAGAAGTTGATTGGCCGTCAGGCAAATCAACGAAGTCGATTATAAAAAATTAAATTTTTATAATTAAAGCAAAGCTTTAAACTGTAATAGAAATTCTATTATAAACAGGTATTTTATAGTTCATTTTTTAAAGTAAAATATTAGTTAGTTATTTTTAATTAAATAATTGTTTCTTAAGTGGACCTCATTTAAAATGTTATTGAATTAGAGATGTCAAGATTTTTGTAACGGAAAGAGATGTCAAGATTTTTGAAATGGAAAGAAGTGTCGAGATTAGTTATAAAGTGGAATATAGCAGCGTGTTGCAAGTTTTGTACTATAGCGATAAAATAACGCTGTTGACTAGGCTTAAGCGTGACTGTTCTGTCGAGATTAGTTATAAAGGAGAATACTACAGCGTATGACAAGTTTTTGAACTATAACGATAAATTAACGTTGTTGACCAAACTTAAGCATGATTTTTATATAGCACTACTCCCTAGGGAATGTAAACAGTTTGTTTTGAAATCCACTTATTCTAAAGTAATAAGTAACGATGATTGTCCAAAGAGATATAAGAACGAGTAGTGGAGAATCGTTTCAGAAAACGATGACATCATTTCGATGTTTGAAATATGATTAGGGTTAAATAACACTATTAGAAATGGAACTATAATTCGACGATGACGAATGGTAAATAAAAAGTGCCCATGGTTGTGTGATGTTAGTTGAACATTTGAATGAATGTTTGTTTTTACTTCGATAGTTAAATAACCGACTATCGAAGTGTTTTGACCATCGTTGTCAATACGAGAGACCGGTTGGATATATTATTCGTAAACCACTCCGTATAGGCATAAGCGCTACAATTTTGATTATGCTGAAGACAATTGAAGACGGAGTGAAATGCAAGGGTTGCTCTGTTCTAGAATGGTGTTTTCTGTTTGTCCAGTCCCAGGACAACTTGTATGGACGAATGTCTGACAGAGTATTCCTAACGGTCACATAAGGCGAACTTTTCAAGATATTACGTCTGGTGGCGGAGAAATTTGTTTCTCTTAGCTTTTATACCCGTGATATTTTTGAGAAGATCAACTAGTGATTCGACGGGTTTGACGATGTGGCATTCAAAGTGAATGGTGATCAAATGTTCTGAAGATAGACGTAGCCTCTAGCCTCACAACCAATAAATGAAAAAAATCGGGCAGGCAGCATGGCTATGTGGGTCATTCCCATTAGGGTGTATTATCACCATATAGAGAAAATATGTATTTGTTCTTCTTTCGTTTCTGTATCTTCGGATAACGGTTATGTGGGCCAAACTGTAGGTGGCAATATATTCGATACACTCAAGATAAATGAGTGTTCGGTCATGTGTGGGCCGGGTTGTAAGATGTTCTTGTTGAACCCCAGTGTATCCCCACTAGAGTACACTGATCGGGAGGTGGTCCCATACCTTGTCATAGTTGGAATCTAATCTCTAATAAGCGCTCTGCGGTTTTTGATTTTATACTATGTATGTGGAGCGTGAGATGCAAGCGTTCTACTATTTGATTAATTATTTGATTAGACATTATTATAATATCACTGGATTTTGATATCAAGATGTTTTGGTTATAGTAAGGTAAAAACCGTCCATGTTTATGTGTGGGTTGGTCTTACTATTAACCTTTCTTTCAAAAGGATTTTTAAAGTTAAACAATATGGTTGGAGTTTACTCACACCAGTCCCATGACTGACCCAGAGTTTATTTTGTTTATTTTCCCTAAACTCTTGGGTGCCCAAATTTGTACGGGCAGTCAAGTGTTCAGGCTTTGCAGATTCACTTGGAGGAGCTCAAAGTAGGAGGCTTCACCGATAGTATTTAGAGATTATTTCCGCTGTGATATGATGTATTGTACTCTGATAATGGTATGTATACACAATACAGTTTTTTATTTCAAAGTTTTGTTATATAATACATTTTATTCGTTCTGCTGTGAGATTCGTGGTTACTCTGGTTCTGCTCAGTTGTGTTCTCCTTCTTCTTCTATTCTATTAGTTCTATCTTTTCTATCTCATCCTCTAATTTCTTTCAATTAATGATCTGAATTTTCGTGCACTTTGAGTTGAATGTGAAGGATATTTATCAACTCAAATTGGTATGGATTTCCGGGTCATTACATCAGCCTTAGGCAGCAAATAAACGACTAGACGAGCTGGTGGCTCATCATTACGTTCACCAATAAAGATGGAAGAACTACGTTGTCGAGAGCTAGACATAACACCTATCGCATGCATATATATATAATTCATAATATGTTACAACCCAAATTTTTAACGAAACTGTAATTAATTAATGAATTAATTAATTAAAAGATGAATCAAGAAAATAAATATTAAGCTGAAAAAAGTAATAAGACTTGGGCAACGGGGATAGCGCCATTGGGTTCGTCACGATTTTCTAATAGACTTTTGGTTTACGTAAAATGGATTTAAAATGAAGAAGTTATGATAGTTTGAAATTTGAATTAAAAACTAGAAAAATTATAAATATATGTAAATAGTCTGAACGTAAACTAGGCCGACCTAGTCCCAGCTAGATCCACCCCTGGGTTGACACAGACCCCAAGTGGGTCGACCCATGTGCCGACCCACTAAGGTGGTGGGTTGATCCATGCAATGCAACCATGCACATTTTCGCTCCTGGCACGAATCGATTTGGACTGGCTACTGGGGTGTGTTCTTCTAGAGAATTCTAAGATCTAATGGCCTTAAATTTTAGGGTACTTTTGGCATAGGTCCTTATTAAGGTTTAAAATACACGAAAAGTCCTACACTAAATTTTAGTGTAAATTAGGTCTCTGTTTTTTTTACCTCGATTGTTGAAGACATATCAACAACATTTCATAAAAGTTGCTGACATATCAGCAACTTTTTTGTACATGGTATAAAAACTGATGACATTATGTCAATTATTTACAAATGTTGCTGACATTTCAGCAATAATTTTTCCTATGTTCTTGGAAAATAGGGATAAGATTTACAATGAAACTTTACTAGTGAAAGTTGTTGGCATATCATCAATTATTTAAAAAAATTGCTGACATATCAGCAATAATTTTCTTTATTTCTAGAAAATAGGGACCAGATTTACAATGAAACTTTGACAGGGACCGGCTTTACAATACGAAAGCATAATAGGGATGACTCCTTAATTTTCACAAAATTTTAACCTAAAATCCAACGAATCTAAAAACCCTAGCTTTATTATAAATATTCTCCAAAAACCTAATCTAATTCTTGCTACTCTATTTCTTTGCCTTCATCTCAAATAACCTTCTTCTCAAATTATTCTAATGGACTACCAAGGATTTGGTTTGCACATATTTTGGAGAATATTCGAAGATAGTGATTACCTACTAGAGCTTAATTGGATTTACTTAAATTTTAGATGAGTATTTTCTATGATTACAAGATTTCTAACAAGGTAAGCTTAAATGGATTCAAATAGTAGTTGCGGTGATTTCAAATCTAAACTTTTTTGTAGGTGTACACAGATCTAGTTTATTTGTGGTCTATTTACAGATCCACCTATTCCTAATTCTCTTTCTGTAAATAATTCTTTGAAATATGATTATTGCTTCTATCATTTCTTATAATTGCTAGATTGCGTACAAATTGGGGGTTTTCTTGATAGTATAATAAGTTGTAGATTTCCTTTGATTCTAATTCCCTTTTCTGGCAATAATCTATGTAGATATGATTACCATTTCTATCCTTTCTTCTGCCTATTTCGGTAAATCTGCTACTATTGGTTTATTCGGTTCATTTATACCTTTTGGTCTTCATACGTAACTTTATTACAATTCACTATCCATCCTATTTTATTCTAGATATGTTCTTATTTATCTAAGCCTAGGCCATGCGAAAGCCTAGGCCATTGTCCTTTTTATTTTGATGTTGAGTTTAGGCCTTATTGAGCCAAAACCATTTATTTCTTCTTATTTATGCGCAAATTTGGGTTAAAGAATGAATTTAACAACAAAAGCGCAAATTGGGGAAAAAAATAAGAAATGTGTATAAAAAGGATAAATTGGGCTATATAGAAATTGTGCAATAAAGAATAGTTGAACAGTAACTTTTATAGCTGAATAAAGGACATTTGGATAGATGCAAATAGCGGAGGTTGGGTTGTAAAATAAAATTAAACAAAAGAGACGTTTATAGTCAATTTATAAATTAAAGTTTACATGCAACATAAGAAATGATAGAAATTTATATCAAGAAATATAGGTTTATTAATAAACTTAAGATTGGCATTTAGTTTAAAATAAATAAATTAATAAGAAGGTGTAGTAGGAGTCCGCTCCGACAACGATGACTGATTAGGGAAAATAAGAGGCTTGTTGTATTGGTTCGTTCTAGTAGTAAGAGTAGTCTGATTAAGGAAAATAAGTGGCCAATTAAAATAATTAATTTTTAGCGACCTAGGTGTTTATTGATAATACTATAGGGGTCTAGGGTAGTTAGGTGGTCAACAATAATTTTATGGCGCCTTGGCGCTAGTAAATTAAATTTAGGGACTAAGTCTAAGGGTGACTTATGTCGAATTGTATTTTTTGTTAGGGATTCGTATCAGTCAATATTCCTTTTTATCACAACACTGAGGTCTCATGAGGAGGCGAAGACATGTTTATCATGTACTGGGCAATAAGAGGTCCAAACGACGAGGTGAGTGCATGCACATTTCGATGGGGCGATGAGCGTGCATCGCGACAATTGGGGAAAATAAGACGATGTGACGCCTGTGATTAACGCTATGTCCTTTGGAGATGATGGGACAGGCTTGATAAACACAGGCCATAGTCGGCATAGGTTATGACGTTGGATTATGTAAGCCGATCGATGGGTAGTATTAGGAAATTCCCTCCTAATTATTTATTTCAGATTCAAGTTATAGAAGCGCAATACAATCATAGCTATTATTATCATTATTGTGAGCATCATTATCATCATTGCCAATGAATGAGTATAGCCAATCCTTGATGTTATTCCTATCATTTTTTGTTTACTTTTAGTTGTGCATAGACATTCACCCTTTTATGGCACTAGAACTACTATTTTATCTATTTTACTTAACTTACAAGTCATGCTAGTAATTATAGTGGCTCACCAAACTTTATGTCTGACACATTTTCCTTTCTTCTTTCCTCTTTTCTTCCCCCCAGCCTTACAGGGAGGAAGTGCATAGTTCAGATTTATTTGTTGATTTTATCGTGAAGGATTCCCATAAAAGATGGATTACTTCCTGGTTTTTTTTCAAGGTTAGGTTGTATCTTTCTTGACCATTTGGGGGATAACATTAATTTATACTATGATGTTGTTTTGACTGAGATTTTGAGATAGGATGTTTTGTAACGATTTGGTTAACATGAAATAAATATGGTTCTTTTTGTCATTTTAATATAAATTGTTTTTCTTCTTCCGTTGTAAACTTATTTATCTGAGTCTTGTGAAATCTTAGTCTTGGTGATGTTTTATGTCTTTTACCTACAATGCTTCATATTTCCTTAATGAAATCCTTATATGGGTGACATTAAGAAACATGAGGTGTTACATTTGTTATCAGAGCCTAAGGTTACAAGACCACTAAAATTTTGTTTTAAAAGGAAGTATTTTTTAAGGAAAGCATATTTTTCAAAAACCAAAAAGTTGTTTTAAAACATAAAGTTATCCCCTCTAGTCAGTTACAACCTTCCTTTAACTCATTCAAATTCCGAATCTCTTAATTACGTTATCTATAAGGCTGCCTATATAAGCTTTTATAAGCATAGGAGCCTGGAATCTTTATAGGTTGAAGTTCTGATTAATAGACAAACCCGTTTAGCTCGGTAGTTGGAAAAAGTCGAAGTTAGAGAGAAGCTTGCTTTTTGACAAAATAGGGCTAATCATGGATGTGATAACCTTATTAGCTTAGAGAAAAGAAGAAGAGGGAAGTTAGAAAGTTGAGAATTATCTAGATTGGTTGGTTAGAAAAGAAGGGATGTATTTCCATAGTTTAATTTGTAATTTACATAGAGAACGTCGTTGCAGGAATGAATGGATTGGTGTAGAATAGGGATTTAGTCGTACTGCGCACTACTTGGCAACTTAAAGAAAATCAAAAGAAATATCTTGCAATTACGGATTTTTATAAATCAGATTGTCCTATACTATGGAAATAGTTTTTTATACATTTAGTAACTAATCAACTAGGAGTGAGCGAAACTTGCTAAAGGGTAAACTTAAGGATGGCAGGTGAAAGAGCAATGTAAGTATATCAATGTCAAAAGGATAATAGGAAATGTGTTAATCAAAGGGATCGAGAAATGGAAGTGAGAGCTGATGAAAAAACGAATGATATTTATTTTTAGTTCTTTATAGTTCTCCTAATTTCATTTTTTTAGGAGTATTTTGTTTGTTTACCTTTGATTATTAGTTGCGGGTGGTTTGGTGGGATCATAGTCACGTTGAGATGAGACAAGTCATGTGGAGCATTTTTATTGTGGGCCAAAGGAAGATGTCCTTTGCATATATCGTAAATCCCCGAGTGTGTGATGATAGCACTATTTGACTATTTTACACTTAGGTGCTTTTCTAGGCCCAATAGTAACTTCTTAACCCCGTAGGAAGACGGCTTGATTACCTAGGGCAAGTAAGGATTAAAAGTAGAAATCTTAATTTTGGAGATGTTTAGCGTTTCTACAGGTATGGGTTGGTTTTGGGTCTAGTTAATTTAACCATATAATTGGTTATCTCATATTTTGGGCACTAGAAGTAGAGTTTGACTGAGATGCTTACATTCTTAGGTTTTGAGATAGGAAAATTTGAAGGATGGATTAGTTAGCCGATTGGGGGCTGTTTTGACTACAGGAAGTGGGCGTCGGGCACGGATATACAATAGACTAATTTTGAGACTTCTTGCGACATGAAGGATCAATCATGTTGATATTCCTATTTTTCTTAGTGCATCTCTAAGCAGTATTGATTCAGTTTTCTTAGTGCTATATATTCTGAATATGATAAGCGGTTGAAAGATTATCTCTTAATAGAGAGATTGATTTTTGGATTTACATTTGTGACAATGCTAAACTTGTAGCATTTTGGAAAAACAAAATGGTTTTGAGAGAGTAAGTAAGAATTGAGTTTCATGCTTATGACTTTAATCTTTTCCTAGCTATGGAGTTAGGTTGTTGATGGATGCCTTACTTGTGTGATGCGTTATCTCAGATGTTGAAAGGGAAGTGTTTTTTTTTCTCAAGGGTACGCATCGTGAGCACGCCCGAGTGTTGACCTATGAAGGATTAATTGGAATGGTTTATTTTACTCCCTAAATCTGTCTTTTGGAGGACTAGTGTGGTACTTATATTGAAACTTTTCGCATGTATTTTGAGAAATTGTTAGACTTTAGTTATAACAAGGATTTTAGGGGAAAAAATCTAGTAAGGTACTTTTTGAAAAGGATTAATGAGAGTAAGCATTTTTGAATTAGAAGCGTCATTCGTCATTGTTATAAAGAGGGATAGTTCCTTTGGCTTAGTGGTCATCATAAGTGAATTGTTCTAGAAGAAAACATTTCTCTTCATACAGATGATCTTTTGGGAATGATTGAGAGCCAAATTTTCCCTGTGGTCAGATTTCTTTACTTGTGGTTTCGAGTAGTGGAAAAAAGAAATATAAGAACGAAAGTTATTTGTAGAACATTCAATGGATTTTTGGAATAATTGTCGTACATTGGGCTAACATGTGCCTAAACTAGTTATTATTTATGTAGTAGGACGATCAGAGAGGTCTGTAGAAAACTTGGTGGGAGTCTATGTTGGTGACATGTTAGTCCAAAACGAAGTAGGAAAACCTTCTTCAGATTAATGCTTTTATGCCAATTTTATCAAAGTGACATTGGTTTGGAATCTTGTAAGGATAGTTATCTTGAATTAACTACCGTTAATTTGTCATGAGAAAGGGACCATTACCTATTATAAGGGAAGTATTAATTTTCAGTAACCATAGGTTGTTAGATAGTTCTTTCCTTACTAGGGATTAAAGCTTTAAGAGAAGGAAAATTTTGTTTAATTTGTGTATCTAATGGTTTTTGAGATTTCCTTGTAAAAGTCAGGATGTAGTTAACAGTTCTTTGCTTTTTGAGGTTTAAGGGTTCATGTAATATAGATGGGAATTTTTGTAGACTCAAAAGATTTAACCCGAGATTGTAGCTTAAGATTAGATTGGAATTCACCATTTGTTAAGTTATATTATTGAGATTTGATGCTTATTAGGATTTTGTCATTTTGACAAAAGAGGTGGATTCTATGAGTTCGAACTAAATATTTATATTACTACTGACTGTGGATAAGTGATAAAAAGAATACAGAGGTTTCAAATGGACATTGTGTTTCAAGGCAAGAGTTAAATGGAGTACTTTGAGTAAAATGAAAAATTTATAGGACCACTTTGAGTCAAAACGCAATATGCATATAATTTTAGAAAGAGAAATTTTTAAGGACCAGTGTGTTTTGATATGTAAATTCGTATTTTTGGAAATTTCATAAAAGAAATTATACATAGTTCAAAAAAGGGATTTTTGCAACTAAAAGATTACATCATTAAAAAAAATTAGAATAAGGCTTTGAAAAATATGTGTATAAGTTACCCCTTAATGGGTTGGACAACATGAGTGGAACATTTTAGGGAACACAAGAAAGTAAAGTAAAGATTGAAAATCGGATGATGGGAGGAAAGGGTGACTCTTCTTGTAAGGAAGGATAAGACTTGGGATTAGTTTGCTTGGAATATTTTGATGGATTAGTTCACTTAAATTATTTCTTCCTAAAGTAACTAGAATGGATAAGATGAAAGAACTCTTCCAAGGACTTGGTTAGAAGAACTCAGCAGCCTCGGGGGAAACTATTTAGTTTGAAAGATAGGGAAAAATACGAGTTAATTATGAGTCATTATGTGGAGAGACACTGATAGATACAGTCATAGAACCTTTTATCTCACAAGGAGAATTCAAGTTTCTTACCCATATTCTTTTGACAAGTATTTCCTCTTTCATATTCTATCAGTGGCTTCTTCCTTTAATTAAGGAATTTCTTTTGAGATATCCTTGGAAAGGGTAAATCTTATGATTTGAGCTTTTGATGATAGGACATAGTTGAAACATGTGTTTGAGACATGTTTTGTTTGATGTTTGCAAATGGATGCAAATGTTTCCAAGTGGATGCATATACATACACTAGGCACTATGGTCGGCTGAATAGGATACTTGCATATGCATATGGATGTGTGTGCATTTTATTATTATTTATATAGATGAAATACATGGATGCTGTCATATGATTGTTGCATATGACGTTGGTTGATGCACACATAAAGAATTATCTGTATCATTAGAATTTTTGCATATATTTGGATACATGACACAAACATAATTGCATAAAGAGGAGGTCGACTGAATCAGTAGATCACCTATTCTTTTGCATTAGTTAGGGTCATATACACTACACTATTGCATAAGTATGTAAATTGCATCAGAAAAATTAATGACAATGTTTGCCAGTGGACAATGAATGAGTAGATGGATGTAGACAAACTTATATTTTTCTTCCACCTTGGAGATTTCAGGGACGAAATCCTTTAAGGATGGGAGAATATAACAACTCAAAATTTTAATGAAATAGTAATTAATTAACAAATTAATTAGCTAAAGGATAAATTGATAAAATAAATACTAAGTTGAAAAATAATGAGAATTGGGCAATGGGGGTTGCGTCGGGTCCATCATGATTTCCTGATTCTGATGGAGATTTGGTTTACATAAAATGAATTTAAAACGAAGAAGTTATGATAGTTTGAAATTTGAATTAAAAACCAGTAATAAATATATATATAAATAATCCAAATGTTAACTGGGACTGTCCAGTCCCAGTTGGGTCAACTCAGACTATAACGGCCCGACTTTTTTGTATCCTTTGAGCAGACTGATTTCACTTTCGTCCAACCCAAGTGGCATGAAGAAACAAATAGTTAATAGAAAGAAGTTAGAGGGTGAGATAAGAAAGAAAGAAATATTAGAATAGAAGAAGAAGATCAGAGTCTCAATCGCAATAGACAAAATATAATAGAGAAATAATCTTTATAAAGAACTTGAAAAAATACTTTCATTCATCAGAGTACAGCAGTCAATTTGGACAATTATAATGATCTGTCCTCATATACAATACACAGCAGAATAATAAATCAAACGTCTGGACAACTTCAGCATGTTTTCTGAAATTGTAGCTCCTAACTTGAACCAAAACCTGTACAACTCGGTCTAACCCGAGTATTACAAATACACGGATCAGTCCGGTGAACCAACGTGAGTAACTCACTAAGTTTAAGGGTTTCATCCAACTTGCTTAACTTTTAAAAAAATTCTTTGGAAAGAAAGGATAATAGTAAGTTTAGCCCACACATAAACACAGACAGTTTTACCTTACTATAACCCAAAATATTTTGATATATCAAAATCTAGTGATATTATAATAGTGTCTATCAAACCACAAATAAATAATCATCTAGCATAACACTTGCTTCTCACGCTCTATATACATAATATAAATTCATAAACCGCATGGCGCTTATTGGAGATTGGATTCCAACTATGACAAGGTATGGGACTACCTTCCGATTAGTGTACTGTCGAGATGATACACTGGGGTTCAAAAAGAACACCTTGTAACCTGGCCACACATGACCGACCACTCATTTACCTTGAGTGTATCGAATATATTGTCGCCCTAACGGTTTTATAGGACCACCATTATTTCCGGGAGATACAGAAATGAAAGAAGAACAAACAAGAACTTTCTCTAGATTAGTGACAATATACCCTATTGGGAATGACCCACTTAGCCTTGCTGCCTGCCCGATTTTTGTCATTTCCCAATTGATGAGGCTTGAGGTCACGTTTATCTTCAGAAATCAGCATATCCATCACTTTGGATGCTACATTGTCGATCCGTCAAATCACTAATTGACGTCCATAAATACACTCTAGGTGTTAAGCAAGAGAACATCTCTACCACCAAACTTTGTATATTTGTAAAAATCAATGTACATGATTTCAGGAAATACTCTGCTAGACAATCGTCCATACAAGTCATCCATGAACATGATGAACCAAAGGTATCCTCCTACCGCAACCAATATAGGAATCACCCCAAGGATCAGTAGCAAGAATCCTTGCAAATCCGAGGATTTCAATCACGATAGAATCACAAGTCATCATAACTCTGGTAGCTTGCTACATAAATATAACGAGTGGTTCTTCTGCTCATGAAGATCCACGGTCTTCAATTCTCCATCTCGACCATCTTCTAATATCTTCAACGTTTACGTATTTGTTGGTCGGAATGTTTTTCGAATATAAATTCGATCCCGATCTTCCCGTACCAGCAATCGATAAATGGGCCAAATTTTTGATAGTCGGTTATTTAACTATCAAATTAAAATAACCATGAATCCATAAAAACCAAATAAATTTCCTAGTCCAGTTTATAGCATCACTTAGCCCCTTTTGATCAAAACTATTCATTAACTAAAGTTCAAAACCTTTCAATATTCGGAACACAACATTTTTACTTCTTATATTAATATAAGAATATCCTCAAAACCACTTTATTTCAATACTTAGAATAATATCTCACACCATATATCGAATATCCCATATAAAAATATTATTTGCAAAACACATTTCCTACAACTTTTATTGATTGACCAAAATTTGAAACAAAGTCCCTTTTTTCATAAATATACGCTTATTGATCCAATCAGTTCAACTTAACGTTCATAAAACGATGTTACGGTTTACATTTAAAAATCATTAACCCCTTAGCACATTCATTTACATTCAATAAATTATTTGCAAATATGTTGCAATATTTCCTTTAAAAAAATAATAGTCTATTTTCAACCTCCTTTACTATTACAAACTAATATAATAAATTTAATATCATACGATTTTCCTTTTGAAAATCTCTTTCCCCCTTCATTTCATTTCACTTAATTCAATATTAAGCAAATTGTTTATTTATTTTGAACTATCGCACTAAGAATCATTTTATAAAACTTCGTTTATTAACTTGGATTTTATTTCAAATGCTTTCATGGCACTTTGCCATATTTAACTAAGTCTTTCCTCAAATTGGATTATTTCCTTGATTGAGATTTAAATTCAAAAGTAATCACTTTAACTCATATTAATAGTTAACTCAATCATTTAACCGAAGTAAGTCATTTACTTCATTATAAACTAATATGGAATAATTAACCTCTTTTAAACTCTTATTAGAATAATAACTAATAATAAATAACTTAATAATTATTTTTAATTATCGTTAATTAAAATAAAATCGACTTTTAAGAAATCTCATTACATTTAAACAATTTATTTGTGAAAATCATCTCTATTAGATTAAATGATATCAACTTAATCTAATATTCAACCCTAGTTAAAAAGTTGACTTGGTCAACCAAAAAATATCAGTTAACTTGTTAACTGGCTTCAGCTAATCCCTCTTCTAAAATTTATAATAATATAATTAATTTAAAAATATCTTCTAATTTTTTTCTCATAGCAATTATTCCTAACTATCTTTGGTAAATCTTCCCGTTTACTAGCTTTAGAAAATCACAAATCACCATGTAAATAATTAAAAAATATTTATAAACCAATTATAAACATTTCTTTATCGAACTTCTATTTAAATAACTTATAAAAATAGAAGTTCAAATTCTAGTTTTAATTATAAAAATAAATTTATACTTTAACTTCGTCGACTTGCCTAACGGCAATCAACGTTTCAAAAAGATACCTATATCTGAAAACATTTCAGATTTCGTTCTAAAATTTCAATAGTTCCTTATTTTATAAAAGGGCCAAATGACTACTAAAATACTCAATTGTGAAATAAGGATTTATTACGTTCAATTTCACAGCAAATCAAACAGATCAACCAAATGAATTTAACATACAGGATAAACATTACCAATATTAGTGAGGAATCCTGTTGGATTCCTCCAACTTATCTTTCCATACACCCAAATAGATTATCCTAAAATAATCAATTCAATATTAATAGACGAATATAAACAGTTAAATCAATCAATCAACCAATAACAGCCATCCAAGCATCCAACTATAATTTAATATGTCTATATATTAGAAACGTGACCAACGAGGTAAGTTACCTCAATTGGAAATAATCGTTAAAAAACAATTGGGGTTTCAATTAAATTAAACAACGTTTAATTTAACCGTTCAGTTAAAATATAAATAAATATTCAGGAATTATCCAAAAATAATCAACCATAACACACAAATATTTAAACCCAACTTATATAAAATATAAGTGGGAAAAACCGAGTGAGATATACTCATCTAATTCCATTATCGCTGAGGCGGTTTGGTTTCAGCTCCAATTAATTTAAATTAGTGTTTAATTTAATAATAAAACCCCAGCAGTTTCCACTCCTGTCTAAGTCAATTCCAAAATGTCATATTCGTCAATATGGTTCCAGTGCATCTTGGTTGGTCCAATTCTGATAACATATACACAAGTTATAAACAATTCAATTGTATGATTTAGTTATAGTAACTAATTTCAGTTGTTAATAGAATTATTTTATATGAATTACGTTTTAATTCTGTTAAGGCCGATTGTTTCTGTTTTCCACCGTTTCCTTCATTTGAAGCAGTTCCTATGTTTTGTTCGGCATACTTCACAACATTGCTTCCACCATCCTGAAACACCTCTTCAACCTACATCATTCCATATACAATTTAATTTACTAAATTTAATTAGATTAACTAATATTTATTTAATAAGAAATTAAATAGTCTAATTACTTATTTTATAAAATAGTAGCCGATTTCTCCCTTCAGTCTGTGCTTAGTTAACGATCCAAAACAGCTCCTATTCAAGGCATAAAAAAATAATAGGTATTTTAATATAGGATTTTAAATGACTAATTAACCTTTAATTAATAAAATTTATAGCTTAGTTGCAAGTTAGTTACTTCTGGAAACAGGCCATTACTCCTTCTTTATTATTCGTTCCTCACTGTTTAACGTGTTGTCTTCATCAAAATACCTAGGCACACATTATAATATAATAACTACATGATTTGATTAATATAGTAAATACCTTATTAAGTTCTAATTACAAAACTAATTATTTAATTACTTCATCTGCTAGATTAACTGGGCTGAGTTTCTTTTGTATCTCATATACCTCCGATATCACCCAGTACGCATCACGTTGCCTGAATCAATCACCTACCGCGAGCACCACCAGACCACCGGAGTCAGATCGACGACCAACAAACTAAGCGGCTTCCTCTCTTCTCCCTACATGCTTCGCGTTCGAACATCGTACATCACCAGCTGCCTAAATCTTTAAGTGCCGCAACCCTCCCTGTACCATCGGAATCTGATCAAGTGAAGCCAAACGATGTGCCATGACCTCTACCTTCTACAACAGCAATCTCAACCAACTTGTAGCACCCCTGTCGCTGCCAGCAAGGCTTTAACCGCCGCCAATTTCAACAAATTCCTAACAAACACACATGCTTTACAAGCCCGTTACCACCCGTCGAGGAAGCTGGGGCTCCTCTCACTCCAACCGTGCACAGAGCTTGCTAAGGCCGAATTCTTTCTTTCAGGGACTAGGTGAAAATATAGCGTGATGGTAAAGTTCGGTGAGGATTAAGATCAAGGCTTTATGGCCCTTCATGGTGATTGAAGTAGCTTCTTTTATATATATAAAAAGAAACAAAAGCCATTGTTTTTCAACGGCACTGTTTGGAGAAGAAGAACCAAACAATATATTTATGTCGTAGACTTTGAGAAATTTTAACTTGTTATGTTGGATGAATAAAATACACATCACATGTTGTTGTCAGAAAGTGTATTTAAATGGTGAGCCACAATATTTGATTACAAATGACCTGCCCAAACTGGCACATTAAATGCTGCAGATATTTCAAATGAAACAAAATAATATCTGGCCGAAATGTTTGAATACAAAGGCTATGTATTTTGTCTCGGGATTTGGCACATTACTTATATATACAGAGAGAGAGAAGGATTACAGGGTGTACACAGTCGGTAGTGTCAAAGATAAGGACATGTTTCTTTCCTCCCCTTTCCAATTAGCAGCCGAAATTTGGATTTAAGGCACTATATGTCTGAGATTTGCATGAGGCTTGTCAAAGATAGGAAACTAGTTTGTCAAAGATTTGTACATTAGAAAGAAAAAAAGAATTATTTCGCCTAGGCAAATATTTTGTCAAGGAAACCAAATTTATCTCGTGGTTCCAGACTCTAATTAAAACACCGCAACCAACGTTTTTAGCTTTAACCGTTATTTTGGATATACTGGATTAATTTTGGAGTTTAAACGATACCTAAACTATAACGAAATCCTTATAAATCAATTAAATAAACGTTATTGTTTATTATCGATTTTCATAACGACTATTTTAAATTTTGGATTAGACACAACTAACAATCTTTAATATGAAATCTAAATTTTTCTCTTTCATATGAAAATTATTATCAACAAGATTCAGACATTTCTTGTTTCACAGAATTCCGACTTATATCGGATTCTATATATTCAATTGAAGTTCAAACTCAATATTACTAACTACCGCAACTTATGAGCTTGATTTAAATTAAATATAAATTTAATGTTCAAACTTCGTTTTATAAATAAAATAAATATTAAAATCCATTAGTATTCCAAATATAATATTTAAATCAGATTTAAATATTCAAATTCAAATGACTGAAAAATCTGAGTCGTTACATCCCTCCGCCTTTGAAAGAATTTCGTCCCCGAAATTGCTAAGGCAGGAAAAATGATACAAACCCATAATCCTTTTAAAATCTATATTTTTGAACTCTTATTTTTAACTAATCCGGTTAACTTTAGTTGAAAACCAAAACATTATTGTTAACAAAATCTTCAAAAATATTCTAACACTTTAAATTTTGGAAATTTTGGCAGAGTCTTCCTTGTACGAAGGGACTTCTGCAGTATTGCAGGAACAACAAATAGATATATTGACCCGCTCGGTAGGAAAATAAATTCAAACCCAAACTTTTATTTTCAGCGTAGGTGTACCTTTTCGAGTGATATTACGCGATAAACTATAAGCTATACTCGAGCTTACTTAATCATGTGGCTAAACTAAATCTAATTAGCTTCATAACCAATATAGGCTTAATGATGGATTCGCTCTTGCACCTGTACTTAATCTCAGATGAAATTCCTTGGTTTTAGATCAAGTCATTCATGCCAAATAATTTTACATACCATCCTATTCACATGGAACTTTATTTAAAAATCAAATTCTTATCAATCCATTTATTTCTTTATATATCAGTTCCGGTTTATCAGACTTGAATTAATTCATTCTAATAAGTCCAACTCATTTCTTTCCAGATTGGGTTCAATCAAATTTTAAATCTATATCATCAACTATCCAATCCAAACATTCAATTAAAATTCATTAATTTACATGCATTTCTATTCCCAACTCAAGTCAAATTTCTCCTAACTTAAGTTAAATTTTATTTTAAAAATCCAAGTCCAACTATAATTTGCATACTTCATTTTAACTTATCATGATTTAAATTAAATACTCTCATTTATATTTAAAATTATTTCTTGGTTGAATTTTTTCTTCAAACCAATTCAAATTAACAAATCAATAATCCCAAAGGATTATATCATTTTCTATACCAAATATTGTTTGGGCAATATTAGTTCATTTACCCTTTTTTCCTCAAAATATACAGTGTTGGTTCATCGATTCGAGTGTTTAGAAATCCCTATCGACATTGTGATGCCCCAACGTTAACTAGAATTAATATGCCACTCAATCAATAAATCTCCACAATATAAAACCATTTTTATAAAATTTACAAATACACTCTCTCGTATATATATACACACTCAGACTCATTCTAGGGTATTGCTAACCCCATCTTTATTGAGTTACACCATAAAGCCAAGATTATTACTAAACCATTAGCTCTGATACCAACTGTAATGGCCTGACTTTTCCATATCCTTTGAGCTGACTGATTTCACTTTCCTCCAACCCAAGTGGCACGAAGAAGCGGACAGTTAATAGAAAGAAGTTAGAGGGTGAGATAAGAAAGAAAGAAATATTATAATATATGAAGAAGAAGATCAGAGTCTCACATCGCAGCAGATAAAATATAATAGAGAAATAATCTTTATAAAGAACTTGAATAAATACTTACATTCATCAGAGTACAGCGGTCAATCTGGATAGTTATAATGATCTGTTCTCATATACAATACACAGTGGAATAATAAATCATATGTCTGGACACCTTCAACACATTTTTTGAAATTACAAATCCTAACCTGAACCAAAACATGTACAACTCGGTATAACCCGAGGATTACAAATACATGGATCAGTCTGGTGAAGCAGTGTGAGTAACTCACTAAGTTTAAGGGTTTCATCCAACTTTCTTAACTTTAAAAAAATCCTTTGGAAAGAAAGGATAACAATAAGTCCAGCCCACACATAAACACGGACGGTTTTACCTTACTATAACCCAAAATATTTTGATATATCAAAATCTGGTGATATTATATTAGCGTCTATCAAACCACAAATAAATAATCATCTAGAAGAATGCTTGCATCTCACGCAATATATATAATATATAAATTCATAAACCGCATGGCGCTTATTAGAGATGGATTCCAACTATGACAAGGTATGGGACCACCTTTCGATCAGTGTACTTTAGAGAAGATGCATGGGGGTTCAACAAGAGCATCTTCCAACCTGGCCACATATGACCGACCACCCATTTAGCTTGAGTGTATCGAATATATTGTCGCCCTAACGGTTTTATGGGCCCACCATTATTTCTGGGAGATACAGAAATGAAAGAAGAACAAATAAGAACCCATACTCCACCTAATTCATAAAAATAAAAATGAGAATGAGACCGTCATGCTGCCGAGGAAAGACTAGGAATAGCCGTCAAAATTGAGAGGCGATTAAGAGACAATTCAAAAGCTTAAAGCAACGACAACTAAATCAAAACAACGCATACAACAAAGGATAGCATCTCCAAATTCAGAATTCAGATTCCTGAATTAAAGATTCATCATACGTTGTAAGTAGAGTGCTATTCCGATATGAATGAATAATTGTGTTTTTATTTGTGTAAAATGAGAAATGGAATTGTACTTAATTTGTGGTGATGATAATTCATAAGTGTACGTCGCTATGATTCTAATTATGAATCGATTTGGGATATTGTGGTATAACGATGTTAGGCCTATTGGATATTTGCAAGTATGTGATTCATGTTGAAAGTTAACAACTATATGTTTGTGGTAGTTTATTTCAACACCTATTGGATAATTGCAAGTATATGATTCATGTTAACGACTATATGTTTGTGGTAGTTTATTTGAGATTCATGCAAGTATATGATTCACTATTATGCCATCATGATGTACATTTTTTTTTATGATCACTTTTAGTGTAGTTGGATCCATTTGGGTATTATGATTTATATGAATTTATGTTGGAATTGGCATCATGATTCAAGTGTAAAACCATACTTTTGTGTTAGTGAAAAAAGTAAGCACCCTTGTGAACTTGTGTTGACTTTATGAACATGGCTAGTTTATGTTTGACTTTATGCCCAAACATAATATGTTTTAGGCCTATGCTGTTATCAAAATCACATGATAATATATACGACACATAATTAAGTTAGATTTACATTCCAATTGCAAGTTTACATGAATAGATTAAAAACCATGATTCATGTTTAGGTATGTTTATGCCATGATTATATGCTATTACAATGCAAGTTCACAAGTGCCTAATTCATGTTAATTAGATCGTTATGTTGCAAGTTCATGCGTTCACACTCCCCTTTTTATGTTACTTAGAATATATAAACACCATGTTCTAAGCCTCCCCTTTTTCATGTGGCTAAGTTGGGTTTAAATGTTAAACCCAACATATGTTATATTGTAGCGAACGTATAAAACGGGGGTAATGACGTTTGGGTTAAATTATAAACATATGTGTTGGCATGTTTGACGCATGCCAACGACCTTGAAAACAATTAAGTGGTATAAATTAATTTTACCCAATAAAGATGAATTTGAATAATGGGCCGCAAATATTTACATATAAAAAAGAAAAGAGACAAAATATGTAAACTTAGAAAATACGATGTGTTTAACCCGAGGTTGGATTGAGTTGTGACGTAAACCTGCCCGGAACCGCCCGGCTGTCCAGTAGTCACAACAATACCTATCCAATGTGGGTGGTTAAACACGGAGCCCAATAAAGACCCGAGGTTAGACTGAGTTGTGGCGTAAGACTGCCCGGACCCAACCAGCAACAGGCAGCCACAACAATACCTGTCTAATGTGAGTGGTCGAGACTTTAATAAGACAATTAAGGCTGAGTCAGGATTGATAGGATTAAGTAAATTGAATTAATACTTAATCAAAATGGAACATGCTAAACTATACAGACTGATTGGGGGTTAGGTTTACAAAACACTTAACCAACTTAGCATGTTGGCTAGAAATAGAAAACCTAGTAGCGGAGGACCCTTTTCAGCAGTAACCCTACAAGGTGTATCAGGATACCCTGAACTAGGCAGGGTGGGGCACGATTACTGGGCTGACCGTAAGAGGTCAAATCGACGGCGGTGGTGCAGCAGTGTAGGTTCTAACGGGGTGCGGGCGTGCACACACTCCGGCGCAGAAAAATAAGCACTGGGCACCAGTAGTATACCTGTGCATTCTAGAATTGTGTCGGGCCGCCACCATGGGACTTGATACACCCCATGGTGGGACCAGCATATGTAACTACAACATCGGGGGCCGTAAGACACTTGTAACTATGCGAGTAGGAGCCGATAATTAGAAATGGATCACCTCACCCTGATAATGGGGTGCCTGTTGGGAATTGGTTTATATGGATGTAGAGATTAATATGGGGTACGATAGTATATTCGACTCTAGACGACTTAACTTAGTTTATAGTGCTTTCCCATTTCTAGTTTGTACTTATCATGCTCAATTCTTTATTCATAGACTGAATAGTCCTAGACTTACTCAGGCTTTATGTCTGACTCTACTTTTCTTTCGTTTCCCCCCCCCCCCCCAGGTCCACAGGGAGGGAATACCGCAGCTTGACCAGTTTTTACATCCAGCTTGAAGAGAAAGAATGTATTGCTTGGATCTCTTTCGTTTTGGACTATGGCTTTGGACAACAGTTATGGGACTTATGCAGTTTACTTATGTTTTTATGCTTCTTTAAATAATGAAATCAAGACAGTTATGAAAATGTAATGTTTTTGGGAGTATTGTAAGACAATTATGGCATGGTTTGTGTAACACGTATTTTGATGAAATAAAAAGTTGTTATTGTTTTCCGCTGTTTCAAAAATATGTGTACTTATATCTGTCTTGTGCATCTGTGACTTATACTTATAAACCTCCACCAAAATTAGGGCATTCCCTTTGAGAGTGACCCTAACGGAGGTGGGGTGTTTCATAATCCCTCTTCTAAAATTTATAATAATATAATTAATTTAAAATATCATCTAATTGTTTTTCTCAAACAATTATTCCTAATCATCTTTGGTAAATCTTCCCATTTACTAGCTTTAGAATATCAGAAATCGCCATACAAATCATTAAACAATATTTATAAACCAATTATAAACATTTCTTTATAGAACTTCTATTTAAATAACTTATAAAAAATAAGTTCACATTTTATTTTTGATTATAAAAATAAATTTTATACTTTAACTTTGTCAACTTGCCTAATGGCAATCAACGTTTCAAAACGATATATATATCTAAAAACATTTCAGATTTCGGTCTAAAAATCGATTTCAATAGTTCCTTATTTTATAAAAGGGCCAAATGACCACTAATATACTCAACTGTGAAATAAGGGTTTATTGCATTCAATTTCATAGCAAATCAAATAGATCAACCACATGAAAACATATAGGATAAACATTACCAATATTAGCAAGTAATCATGTTGGATTCCTCCAACTTGTCTTTCCCTGCATCCAAATAGATTATTCTAAAATAATCAATTCAGTATTGATAGACGAATATAAACAATTAAATCAACCAATAACAACCATCCAAGCATCCAACTATAAATTTAATATGTTTATATATTAGAAACGATTGGGGTTTCAATTAAATTAAACAACGTTTAATTTAACTATTCAGTTAAAAAATAAATAAACATTCAGGAATTATCCAAAAATAATCAACTTTAACACACAAATATTAAAACCCAACTTATATAAAATATAAGTGGGATAAACTGAGTGAGATATACTCACCTAATTCCGTTCTCGCGGAAGCGGTTTGATTTCAGCTCCAATTAAGTTAAACTAGTGTTTAATTTAATAATAAAACCCCATTAGTTTCCACTCCTGTCTAAATCAGTTCCAAAATGTCGTATTCGTCAATACGGTTCCAGTGCATCTTGGTTGGTCCAATTCTGATGATATATACACAAGTTATAAACAATTCAATTGTATGATTTAGTTATAGTAATTAATTTCAGTTGTTAACAGAATTATTTTATATGAATTATGTTTTAATTCTGTACAAGGCCGATTGTTTCCTTTTTCACTGTTTCCTTCATTCGAAACAGTTCCTATGTTTTGTTCGGCATACTTCACAACATTGCTTCCACCATCCTGAAAAACCTCTTCAACCTACATCATTCCGTATACAATTTAATTTACTGAATTTAATTAGATTAACTAATTTTTATTTAATAAGAAATTAAATAGTTTATTTACTTACTTTATAAAACAGTAGCAGATTTTTCCCTTCAGTATGTGCTTAGTTAACGATCCAAAACAGCTCTTGTTTAAGGCATAAAAAACAATACATATTTTAATATAGGATTTTAAATGACTAATTAACCATTAATTAATAAAATTTATAGCTTAGTCACATGTTAATTACTTTTGGAAACAGGTCGTTACTCCTTCTCTGTTATCCGTTCCTTACTGTTTAATGTGTTGTCCTCATCCAAATACCTAGGCACACATTATAATATAATAATTATATGATTTGATTAACATAGTAAATCCCTTAATAAGTTTTAATTACAAAACTAATTATTTAATTTCTTCATCTGCTTGGTTAACAGGCCTGAATTTCTTCTGTTTCTCATATACCTCCGATATCACCCAGTATGCATCACGTTACCCCAATCGATCACCTACCGCGAGCACCCCCAGACCACCGGAGTCACATCAGCGACCAGCAAACTGAGCGGCTTCCCCTTTCCCCTTACATGCTTCGCATTCGAACAGGATACATCATCAGCTGCCTAAATCTTCAAGCGCCGCAACACTCCTTGGACCATCGGAATCTAATCAAGTGACGCCAAACGATGTGCCATGACCTCTCCCATCTACGACAACAATCTCAACCAATTTGTTGCACCCTGTCACCACCAGCAAGGCTTTAACCGCCGCTAATTTTAGCAAATTCCCAACAAATACGCATGCTTTACGAGCCCGCTATCGCCCATCGAGGACGTTGGGGCTCCTGTCACTCCGGTCGTGCACAGAGCTTGCTAAGGCCGTAGTCTTTCTTTCAGAAACTGGATTAAAATATAGCGTGATGGTGGAGTTCGGTGAGGATTAAGATCAAGGCTTTATAGCCCTTCGTGGTGATTGAAGCAACTGCTTTTATATATATAAAAAGAAACAAAAGCCATCGTTTTTCAAAGGCATTGTTTTGAGAAGAAGAACCAGACAATATATTTATGAGGTAGACTTTGAGAAATTTTAACTTGTTATGTTGGACGAATGAAATACACATCACATGTTGTTGTCAGAAAGTGTATTTAAATGGTGAGCCACAATATTTGATTACAAATAACCTGCCTAAACTGGCACATTAAATGCTACAGATATTTCAAATGAAACAAAATAAAATAACAGGCCGAAATGTTTGAATACAAAGGCTACATATGTTGACTCAGGATTTGGCACATTATTTATGTGTGTGTATATATATAAGGATTACAAGGTGTACACAGTCCGTAGTGTCAGAGATAAGGACACGTTTCTTTCCTCCCTTTTCCAAGTGGCAACCGAAATTTGGATTTGTATGTCTGAGATTTGCATGAGGCTTTTCAAAGATACGAAACTAGTTTGTCAAAGATTCGTCCATTAGAAAGAAAAAAAGAATTATTTCGCCCAGGTTGTCAACGATACAAAATTTATCTCGTGGTTCCAAACTCTAATTAAAACACCGCAACTGCCGCTTTTAGATTTAACTGTTATTTTAAATATACTGGATTAAGTTTCGAGTTTAAATGCTACCCAAATTATTAAGAAATCCTTATAAATCAATCAAAAAACTTTGGATTGGACACAACTAACAATCTTTAATATAAAATTAGATTTATCTCTTTCTTTCATATGAAAATTATTATCAACAAGATCCAGACGTTTTTTGTTTCACAGAATTCCGACTTATATCGGATTCTGTATATTTAATTAATGTTCAAAACTCAATATTACGAACTACCATGACGTTGCGAGCTCGATTTAAATTAAATATAAATTTAAGGTTCAAACTTCGTTTTATAAACGAGATAGATATTAAAATCCATTAATATTCCAAATATAATATTTAAATCAGATTTAAATATTCAAATTCAAATGACCGAAAAATTTGGTCGTTACACAGACCCCCCAAGTGGGTCGACCTATGTGTCGATCCGTATGGGTGGTGGGTTGACCCAGGCAACGCAGCCAGGCATGTTTTCTTGCCTGGTACGAATCGATTTGGGTTGGCTTTTAGGGTGCGTTCTTTTGGAGAATTCTAGGATATGATGGCCTAAAATCTTAACCTAAAATCCAATGAATCTAAACACCTAGTCTATTATAAATATGCTCCAAAAACCTAACCTAATTCTTGCTACTCCATTTCTCTACCTCCATCCCAAATAACCATCTTCTCTAGTAATTCTAATGAAGCACTGAGGCTTTGGTTTGCACATATTTTGGAGAATATTCATAGATAGAGATTACCTACACGGACTTGATTGAATTTACTTAAATTTTAGGTGAGTATTTTCTATGATTAGAAGATTTCTATCAAGTTGAGGTTAGATTGATTCAGATAGCAATGCAGTGATTTCAAGTCTAAACTTTTCTATAGTTATACACTGATCTAATTATTTGTGGTTTATTTACAGATCCAGCTAGTCCTAATTTTCTTTTTGTAAATAATTCTTGAAAATATGATTACTGGTTCAATCATTTCTTTTAATTGCAAGATCCAATACAAATTAGGGTTCTTCTTGACAGTATAATAAGTTGTAGATTTCCTCTATTTCTTATTCCTTTTCTGTCAATAATCTATGTAAATATGATTACCATTTCTTTCCTTTCTTCTGTCTATTTCAGTAAAGATACTACTGTCGTTTTATGCAGTTCATCTATATCTTTTGTTCTTCGTATGTGTGCTTACTACAGTTCGGTATTAACCTTATTTTATTTCAGATATGTTCTTATTTATCTTAGTCTAGTCCATTCGAGGGCCTAAGTCATTGTCTTTTTGTAACAACCCGCATTCTACGCATCGGAGGATCGTAGAATATTTATTTCTTTCCCATATGAAGTCGTATGGACATGTAACTTTGGGAAACATCTATTAGAGTCATTTCCCATGTTCATGATTTTTGTCGATTTTTAAATGACCGTTTTGCACCTAGCTGATCTTGTTTTGGCCATAACTTTTGATTGGAAAGGAATTTTGATTTGAAACCACTTCCATAAGATTCGTTTGATGGTTTACCTTTCCGTAGAGTGGTCACATGTGAAAAACGGACTTACCGTTTGGGAGATATGACTGAAATAAGGTTTGGAAGGTGAAAAACTGCTTAACCGGGCCAAATAGGGTGATTAGTGAATGGGCCCATAACCCATTTCGGGATTAGGGTTATGGGGAGGCTGAAATGAGTTAGAGAATCATTCCATTTTAGTTTTCTAGCCTCCACTTATCTCCAAGAAACCCTAAAAATGGCCTCCAACCTCTAAATCACCTCCAAATCATTAGCAACTTGAAGATTGGGATTAGCAACATCAAATCAAGGGAGATCTTCACCAAATCAAGATTAGAGCTGCTGTTTTGCATTGGGATCTTCACCAAATCAGAGATTTATTTCATATCTAAGTTTTGTTTGTGGCTAAGGTGAGTGATTTGCATTGTTTTTCACTAATTACGGCTAATTATGGTAATTAGCGAAGATTAGCGAAATTATGGCTCAGAAAAATCTAGAAAAATTCCTAAAATTCTAAAACATCATTTTATGCCTTTGATATGAATTTGGGTTAATTTCGACTAATTTTGTAAATCCCGGAATTTGGGGGATTAAGGGGTGATTAGTGGAAATTAGCGAATTTATGCATGTTAAAAATCTGGAAAAATATTTATAAATTGCTAAATATTGTTTTAGACCTCTGATATGAATTTGGGTTAATTTGGTTAAGTTTTTCTAATCACATCATTAGTTTCACCTAAACATGCTTAAGGGGAAATATGGGGTTTTGGGTATGTTTGATCCATATTAACCTATCATATTGATGTTTTGATGTTTGTGGTTGATTCTCTATGTTTCTATGACTGTATGGTATGCTTTGTGATTGATTAGAAGTGTTAGATTGGTCGAAAACGCCGTCGAGAGGCGAAAATAGCTTGCTGAAATGGTGCAGGTTTGGGGTCGAGATAACCAACCAGGGGGGGTTTGACCGACCCGAGTTCCTGGACCGACCAGAAATGGTGAAGGAGGACCGACCGACCCTGACATCGTACGACCGACCAGGAATGGTGAAGTGTTCGACCGACCAGGGGGCAATACCGACTGACCAGGTATGGTGAAGTACGACCGACCAGGAATGGTGAAGTGTTCGACCGACCAGGGGGCAATACCGACTGACCAGGGATGGTGAAGTACGACCGACCAGAAATGGTGAAGTGTTCGACCGACTAGGGGGCAATACTGACCGACCAGGGTAGAGATGATGAAAACCGACCAGAATGAAAGGTTCTTGACCGAACGACCCGATCCACTTCAGAAGCCACGAACCGATGGTGCGACCCGATCCGTATGGAACGACTCGATCCGATGGAGGGAGCACGACCGACCCGATCCGAGATGCTTGGACTTGAAGTGAAGACCACGATCCGACCCGAGCGAGGGTGATGACCACGATCCGAAGCAAGGTGAAGTGAAGACCGACCCGGATGAAGATGATGACCAAAACCCGAGATGCAAAGGTAGTCCAAATGGAAGTTAGAGCTCAGGATCCAGTTGGGAACCAATGAGTTCACTTCATGGTTGGGCTTTGCTACGGGACGTGTGCAAAGGGGTTGTCGGTATTCATAACTTTGGTTCACCACTGAGAGATGGATAGTGGGCTTGTAGTGATAGTTACACAGGATTGGATTCCGTCATGGCCCAAAGTATTAGGTGACCAAAGTAGTGGATATCGTATGCTTTACGCACTGAGTGAGGGATGTGAGGATGATTGCTATGCTTGATTGTTTGCCATCACTATGACATGCACACCCCCACCTCCGTATCTTTACACCATTTGATATGGCACCTTAGAGTGTTGTACAATATGTAGTGCTAACTCTTTGGTTGCAGGTCCAGGTTCAGGTATGTTTTAGTCTACCTGTTATTGTTCTGTTTAAATGCTTATCGCTCATACCAGGCTTTATGTCTGACCCAGAGTTTTATGTCTCCTCTTATTACTCTGGGTGCTCACACAAGCAGACTAGAGACAGGTTAGCTGGTGATGCGCGAGTAGCTGATTCGGAGGCGAGAAGGAGGCTTCCACGTATGATATATAGATATTCTCCCTGTGTCGTTGGTGGTCGCTACTTGGGAATTAGTAGTGTACCTCCTTTATCTTGCTTTTTCTTTTTGAGACAGTTTGAAAAGTTGTAATAATGTTGGCTTTGGATCATAAGCTGTACTTGGATTTTCCGCTGCTATGTTAGTTTATTTTCAGCTTATGCACTGTCTCACCTGTTTTATGTCAAGTACGTTGTTATTATATTTTGTTCCATGCGCTGTGAGACATTCTACAGGTTCCTTGTTAGTTTATTCTCTTCTTTCCTTTCCTTCTGACGACCGTCCCGTGCTAACTGGACATGTGTACAGCGCACTTTTGGAGTAAATGTCGGTTGGTACGGGACGGGTCGTCACACTTTTTTTATTTTGACATTGATTTTAGCCTTCTTGATCCTAAACCTTTTATTTCTTCTTATTTATGCGCAAACTCGGGTTAAAGAATGAATTTGACAATAAAAGAGCAAACTAGGGGAAAAAATAAGAAATATGTACAAAAATGATAAATTTGGGCTAAATTGAAATTGTGCAATAAAAATAGTTGAACTTTAACTTTGGTAACTGAATAAATGACATTTGGATAGATGCAAATGACAGGGTTGAGTTGTATAGTCAACCTGTACATTAAAGTTTACACACAACGTAAGAAATGACGGATAGTTACATGAAGGAAAGTAGGCTTATTAATAAACTTAAGATTGACATTAAGTTTAAAACAAAAAAAATAATAAGCAGGTGTAGTAGGATTTGTTCCGGTAGCGACGGCTAATTAGGGAATATAAGTGACTAGTAGTATTGGATTGTCCCAACAGTGAGAGTAAACTGATTAGGGAAAATAAGAGGCCAATTAAAATAATTAATTTTTAGTAACCTAGGTGTTTGTTGACAATACTATGGGGATCTAGGGTAGCTAGGCGGTCAACAATAATTCTGTGAGGGCCTTAGCGCTAGTAAATTAAATTTGGGGACTAAGTCTAGGGGTGACTTATGTTGAATTGCATTTTTGGTTGGGGATCAATATCAGTTAGTATTCCTTTTTATCACTACATCGAGGTCTCACGAGGAGGCGAAGACACATTTATACTATACTGGGTGGTAAGCGTCTTAATGAGAATGTGACAACCCCAAACTTCTGCGGTACGAAAGTAAGGATAATCATTGGAATATAACACAGAAACAATAACAACAGAACAAAAATAGAGAATTACAGTAGATAATGTTCATCAAATTACATTGGAAATAATACATCACCAGAGTTACACAGCAAAATAGGATCATACTTAGCATAGAATACAGTTTCATCTTAATATAAAATGTCTGCAGCGGAATAAAAACATAATATACTAAGTGAAGTCTGAACAACAAAATAGGAATGAGAATATCCATCTTCAGCTCCATAGCTATCCAGAATGAATCTGCTAAACCTATATACAAGGTTGCCCATGTGGAAAAGAGGGCACCCGAGTTTGCAAAGTGAAACAAACTACGAGTCAGTCATGGGACTGGTATGAGAAATCTACTTAACCTATCTAACAATAGGGCTAATCACAGGACCACGCCGCTAACGCAGAATGGGATTACTCCATTGGATTTCCAGTGCATAAATAAAGTAAATCGTTGAACAACGCAATGCTTTTTATAAAAATGAGTCCATTATAAGACTCAAGTCCCATCACACAATGCAACGCAAACCAGAGGATAGAGTTTTACCTTATAATGGTCAAAATATGCTTGATACGATAAAACGGATTTGATATTATAATTAGTGTATATGTTTCAAAAACATTTCAATCATAATATATCAATCATAGATGGCATAGCTACCATATACTATGTTGCCATACTAGTTATACAATCAAAACCGCATGTGTCGTATTGGAAGTTGGATTTCCATCATGAACCAAGGCAAAAGATAGTCCTTACCGAATTCGAGACACTCTAGCCCGTGCCTCAGGATCAGCCGTAACTGCACCTTGGATCTTCAAGGCCGGTCCACAAATATGTTAGTGGATTTATAATGCCTGAACAATATGTTTCCCCGCCCTATGGGGCGTAAATAGAGCCACTAGGGACTCAAATAACTGAGGCGCCTCATTCCATCATCCACATAAGTAAAAATGTCAGGCCTTGTAAAAGCCATGACACCACTTTTAGCTAGAAAGAAACGCATGTCCTCCCTGCAGTCCTTACTCTCGTTTCTGGTTCATACCGGGGTGTGAGGCTTGCAAAGTAACGCTATACAGAAAGCAATGCTATTTAAAGATGTGCTTTGATCATCAACCACAAGGCTCTGCTTTTCAACAATAAGCCTTGATCATTTGCATATTGGTATGCCACACTGACAATTCACGCCATGCGACTGAGGTCTACCAATATATAACCTCTGAGCTCGTATGTCTCAGAGAAGGGTGTTAAGCAAGAGAATAAATTCTCCACTATCCAACGGATATATATTAAATAGAAATCAATCAGCACAGAATAAAATCCAATGTCAGACATACATCCATTTACAAGTCCGTTCTGGGTCTGAACGAAACTGGAGACACCGAGCATATCCGGAAGATCAAAAAGTATGTACAGACAACTACCACTGTAACCCCTCCTAGGAGCTAACCGATCCAGGGCATCAGTAGTCATCCATTCGATGTAAAGATTTCCGGTCTTCAATCACCGTCTTCAAATCTTCGACTTACAATCGTTGTACAATTATTTGAAATGAGATTTAACTTAGACTTTTCAAATAATTCTCGAATATATATAATTCAAACCATTTCTCTTCATTCCGTATCGCTTATACTATTTTATAACGATTTATCGCTATTTTTATTTATTTAAAAATAGCCATTTTTAATTAAACGATGCTTCGGGTCATTACATGGCCCCGGCGTTGTTTTCATCAAAATTTGATTTAAAATTTCTCCAAATCTAACCATTGGATCTTAACAAATTATATCTCGTTGGAAAGATCTTTCCAAAACGAACCCAACTGTTCCGGTTTTACGAAAATCCGACGGTCGGATCTCCCGGTATAATCGTTTGAAGTTACGATCTCAAAACGCGAACTGCAGCAGCGCGATTCGTTTTAATTTAATTTATATTTATATATAAATATATAAATTAATTCGTTCGACTATTTCAAGCTATTTCCACTTCAAAACAATGAACATTTTCAATGTCCTTACATTTCATTAAAAATTACACATTAAAAATGTAATTTTTAATGATAACATGTTTTTATATCATATAAATATAACCTTTTTACATTTCTACAAAAATTGCAATCTTTTCTATGTCACACAAAAATGTAAACATTTCCATATTACACCAAAAATGTAATCATTCTGTGTTGCATAGAAAATGTATTCTTTTCTATATTACAAAGAACATGAAATCTTTTCATTCGGTCTTTATTACATAATAAAAATGTAATTTTTATTTCTTTTATTACATTATATAAAAAATGTAATCCGATATATTCTATTATTACATTATATAAAAGTGTAACTTTTAAACTTCTTTTACCACATTATATAAAAATGTAACTTTTAATCCTATTATTAAAAAAATGTGATCTTTTTATCCTTTTACTAATGATTCCTTTACATTGAAAATGTGAATTCAATGTAAAAACATTTTTATATAACAATGATTCTTTTTAATGTTTCATTGACATTAAAAATGTAAAATTAAATGTAAACACATTCTTTATTTTACAATGGTCATTTTATAATATTCATTAACATTGAAAAAGTAAATTTCAATGCAAACATGTTTTCATTTATAAAACATGAATATTTTTCCTGGTTTTCTACATTTACATTAAATATGAAATTTTTAATGTTAACTTATTCTTCTTTTCAAAACATGATCATTTTTCTAGTTTTCTACTTTACATTAAAAATGAGGATTTTAACGTAACATATTTCCCTTTCAAAATATGATCAATTTTTCTAGCTTTCTATTTTTCATTTAAAATGAAAATTTTAATGTAAACATATTCTGATTTTCAAAATATAATCATTTTTTCTTGTTTTCTACTTTACATTAAAAATGAGAATTTTAATGTAACATATTTCCCCTTTCAAAATATGATCAATTTTTCTAGCTTCATTTCATGACATTAAAATATGATTTTTAATGTTAGCATGTTTTTATTTTAAAACATAAACAATTTTCTCACATTCTATAGTTACATTAAAAATGAAAATTTTAATGTTAGACGTGTTTTATGTCAAAACATGAATACCTTTCACATTTTCTGTATTTACATTAAAAATAAAAATTTTAATGTTAACATGTTTTAGATTTCAAACATGAACACTTTTCTATGTTCTACATTCAAATTAAAAATGGGATTTTAATGTAATCATTTTTATTTTTAAAAACATGAATAAATTTTCTATATTTTATATTCACTTTAAAAATGGTATTTTTATGTAATCATGTTTTGTTTAAAACAATGAACAATTTTCCAATATTCTATATTTACATTAAAAATGGTATTTTTAATGTAATCATGATTTGTTTAAAACAATGAACAATTTTCCTATATTCTATATTCACATTAAAAATGGTATTTTTAATGTATTCATGATTTGTTTAAAACAATGAACAATTTTCCTATATTCTATATTCAAATTAAAAATGGTATTTTTAATGTAATCATGATTTGTTTAAAACAATGAACAATTTTACTATATTCTATATTCACATTAAAAATGGTATTTTTAATGTAATCATGATTTGTTTAAAATATTGAACAATTTTCCTATATTCTATATTCACATTAAAAATGGTATATTTAATGTAATCATGATTTGTTTAAAACAATGAACAATTTTCATATACAATAAAAATGTAAATTTTTATTGTTTAACTTATTTTCATTTCAAAACAATGAATATTCTCCTTATTTCTATAATCAATAAAAATGTGGATTTTAGATGTCCAAACAAATTTCCTTTCATATATGAATATTTCAGAAACGGCAGGGTAATTAAAACCGGCACTGTCCCGATGTACGGCTCCTCGCGCTACCTTAAAGCCATACATCTTTTGACAAGGGGGATTTCAATAATCTATTTCGTACGCTGACGATTTTTTCCATAAAACTAATCCTATTTGTTTTCAACCAAAATCAACCAAAATCAACAATCAACCATTCATAATATTCACCAATTTCAAATCACAACTCAAACAAGTCGTCCATGGTTTGTGGACGATGGGTGTCGGGAGTTTCTAAACTCCGTCTACATCCTAATATAATTTTATTTATTTTAATTCTGAATTCAGATATCTCACCTTGAATTGACGATGCCAAAAATTATAACAAGCTCTAAAAATTCTCCGGTCTCTTTTAAAATGTAGATCTCGTCGTTGTGATTCCAACGCTTCCTGTTTCATTGAATTTCGTTATCGTACGACCGAGATATGATTTTCTAAAGATTGATAATCATTTTGAATAGAATAAATAAATTAAATAAATAAATAAACATTCTTCTTCTACACTCTCAACCCAGGCCGACAGTACTTTCCAATGATAAAAAACTAGGTTTTTACTTCGCGTTCAATCGCTGACACTTCGCGTCGATCCGATGACAACACGCCGACGGGCTCAGGAAGGCGCCCCCGAACCACCCTCTTTCGTCCAACTCGATCACCGCTTGGGGGTGCGATTCACCAGTGAACGACACTTGTTTCGAGGCCCTTATCTTGAGCTACGGGAGGCAAGGTGCGATGGGGCAGATACGGATGTGGAGCTCTCGAGATTTGCTATAGAATTCCCTAAAGCACCGATTGATTTCGTGAAGAGAATCGAAAGTTATTGGAAGGGGATGGAACGTGCTTTTCTGGCCATTAAAATGAACGAGGGCGACTACAGAATGATGATGATGGTATAGGGTTACTATATACGCGTATTTTATACGGTATTCATATTTATATTTATTTATTTTTATTTAATTCCATTTAAATTTCTAAATCGCACCTAACTCCAAATCAAACCCAGCGAGTGACGCCCCTAGCTAAATATCCCTATTTCGGACATAATGGGATATGTTTCATAGGCCCATTCGACTATTTCAGTCAGTTATTCTTCAAATTAAATAATAAAACATATAATTATTTAATTTGATCGAACATTTTAGTTTACCGGGGCCACATACTGACTCTAAAAATTCTTGAAAAATAAATCTAGCTATGCTTTGAAGATACGGTCCCAACAAAATAGATTTCGTTGAATTTGGAGACCGTTTGAAAAATGGCCATTTCTTGGTCGATCGAAATTGACTGAAACTATCGAAACACATTTTCTTTTTCCACGCTCACATATTAATTCCAAAAATTATGAAAATTGGAATCCTGTAATAATTTGACATTCCAGATCCATCAAATGTGGTTTCGTCAAAAACAGAGGTCGTTTGTAAAATGGCTATTTATGCGGGCCATATATTATATTAAATTCCATAGCGACTATTCTAAAAATTCAACTGACCATAACTTTTGATTCCCGCTATGAAATTTCAATTTTTCGGATTCGTTGGAAAGATATTATTAAACAGATTTAAATATTTTTGGTTTCACTAAAACCGGACTTATTTTGCAACCTGTACGGTCAATCAAAGTTTAAATTCAAATTTTCAAGCTGCCGCTCCATTTCTAACTCCTTTTAAAATTAAAATAAATATATTCATTCTAACTTCGATTTAAATAAATTTTTAATTGTTTTTATTTAAAATAAATTATTTCAACTATTCAAAATTCAATAAAATAGTCAAAATTAAAAATTTAAATTGGTTCTGATTTTCCGGGTTGTTACAATCTCCCTCACTTAAAAGCTTTTCGTCCCTTAAAAGGAAACTATAGTAAAGTAGGAAACAAAACGGAAAATGTAGGTATGGTAAATGTACGTTGCACTAGAGCTAGTCAGAGATATCCACTTTGCACTGGGGATAAGCCTGTTTGATGCTATCCTCTGTCTCCCATGTACAGTCTCTAGGATCTCCGCTCCATTGCACTTTGACTAGATGAATTCTTTTGTTCCTCAGAACTCGGGTTTCTTTACCAATGATCTTTACCGGCTCCCTTCTTACTGCTAAGTTCAGGGTAATCTCCAAATCTTGCTGTGCAGCTTCCTCCACAATCAAGTCTGGGTCATGTACATACTTCCGAAGTTGAGACACATCGAATACATCATGTACCCCTGGCAACCAGTCAGGCAGCTGAACCTTGTAAGCGAGAGTTCCAATTCTTTATAGAATAGGAAATGGACCAATGAAGCTTGGCGCCAACTTCCCAGTCTTCCCGAATTGGACAACTCCTCTCAATGGGGAAACTCTCAAGTATACATAATCGCCAACAGCAAATTCTAGACCCCTTCTTCTTGCATCTGCATATATTTTTTGTCGACTCTGAGCTGCTAGTAATCACTTCTTAATAAAATCAACTTTGTTCGAAGCTTCTCTAATCATGTCGGGACCCAACACTAGTTTATTTCCTGGTTCCACCTAACATGCGGGAGATCTGCAAGGCCTACCATACAATGCTTCGAATGGCGACATTTCCAAGCTTGCTTGGTAACTGTTATTATAAGAGAACTCGACCAAATGCAAGTGGTCTTCCCATGTTCTGCCAATGTCAAGAATACAAGCCCGCAACAAGTCTTTCAGTATACGGTTCACCCTCTTAATCTGGCCATCTGTTTGAGGATGATAAGCGGTGCTCAGATTTATTGTTGTCCCCAGCTCCTCTTGGAATGCTTCCCAGAATTTACTAGCGAATATAGGGTCACGATCACTTACAATGCTACTGGGGACTCCATGTAGTCATACAATTTCTTTGAAATAAATCTTTGCCAAACTTTGTGTTGTTCTAGTCAATTTAACAGGAATAAAATGGGCGGTTTTTGTGAGATGATCAATAATCACCCATATACTGTTATTGCCTTTCCTGGTTCGGGGCAAGCCATCAATAAAATACATGGAAATTTGATCCCATTTCCAACTTGGAACTGGTAGTGGTTGTAACAAGCCGGTAGGTTTTTGTTGATCACTTTTGACTTGTTGGCAAGTAGAACACCTGCTGACATAAATCGAGATGTCTCTTTTCATAGATTTCCACTAGAATGTACGCTTGAGATCATGATACATCTTGCTCACCCTTGGATGAATACAAAGCTTGGATTTATGACCATTATTTCTCTTTGGAGCTCAGGAATGTTTGGGACACAAATTCGGCCTTTCAACCTCAAAACTCCCTTGTTATCAATTTGGAAACTCGAGGGTTCGCCTTCTCGAACTCCTTTACTAATTCTCTGTATAAATTCGTCATCCTTCTGAAGAGCAGAAATTTTTTCGATCAATGTGGGTGTAATGATGAGGTTGGCGAGGATAAGATTGGTGACATCTGCATTCTTTCTGCTAAGTGCATCCGCCACAACATTAGCTTTCCCTGGCGTATATAAGATGTCCAAATCATAAGCCGTAAGAAATTCTACCCAACGCTGCTGCCTTAAATTCAAGTCCTTTTGGGTGAACAGATACTTCAAGGATTTATGATCTATATACAGTTCGAACTTCTCACCCAAAAGGTAGTGCCTCCATATCTTTAAAGCAAACACGATGGCCATCATCTCAAGATCATGAGTGGGGTATTTCTTCTCATGCGGTTTCAACTGACGGCTAGCATAAGCAACTACTTTGTCTCTTTGCTTTAACACCGCACCAATACCTTCTCTAGAAGCGTTAGTCTTTCAAATCTTGATTGCCATCAATAATAGTCAACACGGGGGCAGTAGTCAACCTTAGTTTCAGCTCTTGGAAAGCTGCCTCACATTCAGGTGTCCAGGTAAACTTTGTATGCTTCTTTGTAAGCTTTGTTAACGGACAAGCTAGCCTCGAAAAATCCTTAACGAAATTCCGATAATAGCCAGCCAATCCTAGGAAACTTCTGACTTCAATAGGAGTGCTAGGCTGCTTCCAATCTTGAACGGTTGTGATTTTGCTAGGATCCACTAAAATTCCTTCCTTTGATACTACATGACCGAGGAACTTCACTTCTTCTTGCCAGAATACACATTTTGAAAATTTGGCTTTTAAAACATTCTTTCTCAGAATTTCCAAAACTTGTTCTAAATGTTTCTCATGCTCGACAGTTGACTTGGAAAAGATTAAGATGTCATCAATGAAAACCAGCACAAATTTGTTCAAAACATCCCGGAATATTCGATTCATTAAATCGACAAAATAGGCAGGAGCGTTGCATAAGCCGAACGGCATTACCAACCATTCATAAAATATGTCTGGACCTCTAAAGGCTATCAAAGGAACACACACTTCAGTAATACGCAATTGATGGAAACCTGTAGCTAGGTCCATCTTTGAAAACACTTTCGCTCCATTTAAACAATCCAACAAATCATCTATACGGGGCAATGGATACTTATTCTTGAGCGTCTGCTTATTCAAATCCCGATAATCTACACACAGTCTAAGAGTACCGTCTGACTTAGGAACAAACACCACTATTGCACCCCACTCCGAAAAGCTAGGCCTAATCAGACCTTTCCATAAAAGCTGTTTAGTTTGGTTATTCAATTCTTCTTTCTCTTTCCATGTCATTCTTCGAATAGAGTGCACAACCGGCCTTGCATTTGGAACCAAATCAATCCTGAAGTCGGTTTCTCTTCGTGGAGGTAAACTACCAACCTCTTCGAACACATCCGCATAATTTTTGACGACAGGAATATTTTCAAGAGCAGTGGGGGTGACCTCAAGAGCAGCCCAAAATCCTTTCCTGTCAGAATCTGAGCCTACGCAGGGTATAATAATATTTCCAAGCTTTGTTTTAACTTTAACAAACCTTCCATCACATTTAACCTCGGCTTCATATCTTGTTAACCATTCCAGCCCAAGAATAACATCGAACTCAGAAAAATCCATGACTGTCAAATTAATAGGGAACTGGTAACAAGAAAATGAGATCGGCACTCAGCAATATACACCAATAATAAGGGAACCACTAACCGAACTATCGACACTAATCGATTCTTTAAGACCCCTTGTTTTTAGATTGAGCTTCTTGACTGTATTACTCGAAATGAAACTTCGTGATTGTAACACCCCGTATTTTCTACGAACATAAGAATGACAAATCAAAGAATAATTACATTGTAATAGAATAATTAAGGGAAACGGGTTACGCCATTGCGTTCATCTTGAAATTCTGCTTGAAATAGAGTCCAAGTTTGCGTAAATCGGACTCCGTATGAAGTAGATATGGCCTTCAGAAGTTTCAGTAAAAACCAGCCCGAAATTCAAAAATCAGATTTCAAAATTCAAAACAGACACCCGGGCTGGGCGGGAAAATTCCCGCCCAGGGTCTAGGTCGACACTAGGGTCAACCTTAGGGTCGACCTCCCCCTATTTCCAGATCCATGGACAGATGCATTTTTCTGTATTTAGACGCCCGTTCTAACCAGATTCATGATCCCTATGCTATTTAAACACCCCCAAACCTAGCTTTCTCTCCACACAATTTCATTCTGCCTATACTCTGCCTCTATTCTAATTAAAAATAAAAATGGTGTCGCTACTCTGCTAGAATCAAAACTAGAACTAGTGCATCTTCTTCCAATTTGAATAGAATTTAAAAGAGGACAACTATTTTCTAATCTAATCGATAGTCTACGCCAAAGGAGAGCTATTCAGTGTCAGAATACAGATTCCAAAATACAAGAATCGTTCCCTTTTTGTGAATACAGTTATTTTCGGATATGAAATTTAATAATTATCTTGACATTTTTGTGAATCTGGATCTGAGGTTATGCATACTTTTCTGTGGAGCTATCTTGATTGTGACTGTTCTGTATCTGTTCCCTCTTTCCTTCCTTTTTGTTTATAGCCAGGCTACCACGAGCCTGCGCCAAATCTCATAATAATTAATGCACGAACGCTAAATTTTAGGACAAATAATGGATAATGCATAATTGGACATGACTGATCTTTGACTGATTTGAGAAACGGACATATGTTGTAAATTAAATCTAGATCTGTTTATACTCTATAATTTGAAGAAGAGAAATCATTATATGATAACATATGACTTGAAACTTGGGGGACATAACGCATGTTTAAAGTTAAGATCTGATTTTGAGATGTTATAATTTAAAGATCTAGACTTTTGGGTAAATTTTATGTAACGATTCATGACTTGAAAAAGGAATATGTGACTTAGGCGTAGAGACCTCTGTTATAATAGGATAACTATCAATGTGAATATGCCTAAAATTTTTTTTTTGGATATTTGGCATTAAAGGCTATAATTTGGCATAATTCATATGGTATATCATGATTTGGGCTTTTAGAGAATATTCTGTAATTTGCAAAGTTTAACTAAAAATTTGGATTATGAATTATGACCATGATTTAGGCATGTAAGTTTAGGCTTAATTTGTGATTAGGCAAGATATGTAAATAGAATTTTAGAAATGTTTAATCTGTTGAATTGCTTAATCTGCTAAATCTGTTATCTGCTAAATCTGTTAAATTGCCTAATATGCCAAACCAGTTATCTCCTAAATCTGTTGAATTGCCTAATCTTCTAAATCTGTTATCTGCTAAATCTGTCGAATCACCTAATCTGCTAGATCTGTTATCTGTTGAATTGCCTAATCTGTTGAAAGCTAAATAATTGTAATTTGGGTATGAAAATCCGTAGGCTCGATCAAAGATTGAGTAAAACATGGAAATTTGATTTATCTGCTGTAACTTGTGAACAAGTTTAATTTGTTAATTGAACAGAATTAGTCTCATATCTGTATAATCTGTATTGGAATGAATTGGCTATGACACGAGGTTAGACTCTGTTTGCGGTAGAAGTCTGCCCGAAACAAACCGGCTTAACCAGCAACCGCAAACTGTCAGTCAAATGTGAGAGGTCGTAGGCATAACTAAAATATGCTTAGACACGAGGTTAGGTCTGGCTTGTGCCAGAAGTCTGCCCGGAACCGCCCGGCACATCCAGCGGCCACAAGCTACCGACCTAATGTGAGAGGTCTATGCATTAATATTTAATTAATGCAAATTTAAGAGAAATGTGGTGTCTAAAAACGTGTTGGGTGGATAGGGTTAAACCAACTGGACTGATGAATCTAAAAAAAAACCATTTCGTGAATCTGTAGGCCCAATACAATGTTAGACAATCTGTAAGTCTGTTAAATCCGCACATCTGATCTGTTAATCTGAAAACTTGTTAACTTGATTGTCTGATCTGTGAACTAGTAATCTGAACTTTGTCTGAAATCTGTAAACAAGTTAATCTGAAATCTGTTAGTCTGGGGACACAAGGTTAGGTGGGGCATTACTTGTGTCATCTGTTGTGTGGAACCATATTAGTCAGTAACCCTTTCTGGTATCAAAACTTTGACCCCACGCTATGTAGGGGTCCGGGCACGCTTACTGAACTAATTATAAGCGGTTCATTCTGAAAATGGCGAGGGGTGTTGATGGTGCGTTCCAACCGGGTCATGTGCGTGCATGGATCCGGTCTGCTCTGAGGATGTAAGACACCGTGACATCTGTAAATAGGCCTGTGCCAATAGGTTGCCACTTTAGGGAGTGATACACCCTATTGTGGGGCCGACATAGGGTATTTATGTATTAGGGAGCCGATCTCTTGGGGGTAGGACTTAGGGTACACTTAGTTCTGTCTGTTTCTGTGGGTACCGTCTGTTTCCGTTGGGTGGTAACACCTGTCTGTTTCTGCATGGTACCGTCTGTTCGAGTGGTAAAGGCCCATTACTAGTGTACACCTAATTCTGACATTCTGTTTCTGTAGAGATTATTCTATTTCCTTTCTGTTTCAGTTTAGACATTAGGGTACACCTAGTTCTGTCTGTTCTGCGAGTACCGTCTATTTCTGTTGGGTGGTAACACCTGTCTGTTTCTGCGTGGTACCGTCTATTCGGGTGGTAAAGGCCCATTCCTAGTGTACACCTAATTCTAACATTCTATTTCCATAAGGATTATTCTGTTTCTGTCTCTGATTCCGTTTCCGATTCTGTTTTTGTACCTTCTGTCTGTTGGGGTGGTAAAGGCCCATTAGTTGGGTGGCAAAGGCCCATTATTAGTATTCTGCTTCTGTACCTTCTACTGTTCGGGTGGTAAAGGCCCATTACTAGTATTCTGTTTCTATAGAGATTATTCTGTTTCCGTTTCTGTTTCAGTTTAGACATTAGGGTAACACATAATTCGGTTATACTAGTATTAGTGCAGAGAAGTGAAAACTAAGTAAGAAGCTTAGCTTAGCCTATATCATTCCGTTTCTTCTCTTAACTTGTTATTCCTGTTACGGATATCTCTCATCCAGTTTTATTTACATGTCATGATACTATTATTTGTTTATATGCTGAAAGTCACTAGACTCACCAGACTTATGTCTGACCTAGTTTGTTTCGCCTCTTTTCTTCCGTCCCCTCACCCCCAGGTTCTCAGGGTGGAAACATAGGAGCTTGATTTTGATTCTCTCTGCTTGAAGTCTTTGAAGTATTGCTTGGCTTTGGCTCTATCTTTCCATGGCAGTTTATATTGGGGATTATGGATTTAAAAATATGCATTCTGAAGGCTTTTGTACAAGACCGATATTTATGTACTTGAATTCCGATATTGTGATTTTGAATGATGTAACTAAACTCATTTCCGTTTCTGTTGTAATAAAGTTATAAATTTTTCAAGTACTACTTTATCTTTCTTGTAAATTTCTGTTCTATTTACTAAAAACGCTCCACCAAAGTTAAGGAATTCCCTTTGCGAGTGACCTTAACGGAGGTGGGGTGTTACACTTAGTATCAGAGCTGAAGGTTACCAGATTTGATAAAAAGTTTTTGAAAACTATTTTCAAAAAGGTTTAAAAAGGAACTATTTTCAAAAGTAGAGTTTATTTTGAAAAACATAATCCCCAAAGCCATATTCCTATCTTTCTATCCTTTGTTTTGAATCTTTCCTTTTCTTTCGTTTCAGCATGTCTGGGGATCTTAACCTTCCGGAGGGCGTACCGATACCTGGCTGGTTCAGGAGGTACCTAGAAGCTAGGGCTAATGATGCGGGCCCAGCAGACGTCCCTCTTTCCCCGGCTGCAGCGGTTCCTCCTCCACGCGTGAATACTTTCCCGAAGATATGTAGAGACTTTCGATACTTTCCCGAAGATATGTAGAGACTTTCGAGCCATGGGTAGGAAGAACTTTAATGGAACTGAAACATTCGTGGAAGCAAGGAACTGGCTCAAAGAAACTGGGGATCTATTCGTTATTTTGGTATTGTATTGAGTTATATACAATACCGATGCCTGCGATTATGGCATATTAATGTGATGATTATGCTTAATTGTTCACATTTAGTAACATTCTTACGCCCCATGTTGATTTATACATGTGGCACCCTTATTTGTTAAATTATGTAATGTCCATAGATACTTACTTCACTCACACTAGACATAGTCTGACCCGTGTGATTTGTTTTGTTAAAACAATCCTCGGGTCAGGTTGAGGATTGTTTGCAGGTTAGGTTGCATGGACTGTAGCAGCGTTCTTATCTTTTTCCACGTTTTGGGGTTTTGGACTATGCAACTTCAGACTATCAGTAGCGTGTAGTATTATGGTATGTATGCTATTATGTATTTTGGGAAGTGATATTATGTATGATGGACCATGTATTCTGGACATCTCTATTATGATATGTATTATGTATTCTGCTGTTGTTATTGTGCTGTGCTTGATTCTATTATATTTTGCACTATGTACCTAGGAAATTTTCTTGTACCATTTCTTTGAACTTATACTGAGCACAAATGGTAAGTTAAGAAGTTTTAAATTCTCGTGCCAGTGTTCGTTCAAAGGAATGAGAACAAGTTTAAGCCCTATCGAGTCCCATTCTCCGTGCTTTCCGACAGTAACACTTAGTGTTGCTCTTGGTTAGCATGGGTCTAGGGGCCGGGCGTTACATTGTTGGAGGTGGACGATAGGCAGAAGATACAGTTGGCGATATGGTTGCTTAAGGACGAAGCTTCTTTTTGGTAGAAGGTCACAAATGGAGAGCGTCCGGTAGAGACATGGATGGATTTCAGGCATAGGTTCGAGATGAAATTTCTCTCGCGAGCGAAAGAGAGTCTATACGTGGAGAGGTTCTTGGCGTTGAAGCAGAGGAATTTATCAGTGAGAGAGTACATCAACAAGTTTAATCAGTTGGCACGATTCGGCTTAGATTTGGTAAATACACCGCATAAGAAGGCAATAAGGTTTGCTAAAGGTTTGAACGAGCCGCTACACGGATTGGCAATGTCCTACATTCCTATGGGGGCTACCTTCGAGAAATTAGTTAACATGGCATTGATGCATGAAGAGGAAACCAAAAGTGAGAAGAAAGAAGGAAAGTTTGAAGGACCACTGAACAAGAAGGCGGGGCCCAAAATGGAAACACAAAAGAAGGATGAGAAGTCTGAAGATAAGAAGGAGAAGAATTGCTTTACTTGTGGAGCTCGACCCATCTGAACAAGGATTGCAGAAAGAGGAAGGGCACTTGCTTCAACTGTGGAGAAATGGGGCACTTCACTAGGGACTGCCCAAAGAAACGAGGACAAGGGCAGAGGGCAGGACCAACTTCTGGAGGGCAGGCGAATACCCTCGAGGCTGGTGGATAGGATAGAAATAGGAAAACTTTCTGTAGAAGGTTTAATTTCCTTATCTGATTGTGGAGTCAAAACTCTTTCTGATTCTGGCATTTTGATTCTGTAATTGAAACTCTGCACTTTAATACTAGTCTTGTTTCTGATCCCACTATAGACTCAAACCCATAAGGGTCATGACTCATTTGTTTGTGATAAGTTGGGGTTTGAGGGTATCTGTGTTGGGCGTTAAGTTGACTATGATGCATACATTTTGGATTTTTTTCAAGAATCATTTGATAATCTGATCTGTACTAGTAGTCTGTAAGTATTTGAATATTTCTGATAAGGTTAAGGGTTTTTACTCGAAGCATGAAGTAGATTTTCGGTTGGACATTTGTTTAATGGGAATAGTTCTCTGAGTGTCAATTTGATGTTGATTTCAGTCTTCGGGGTTGATACTTAGGGGATTATTCTCTTAAACCGATGTCTAATGGGAACTAAGCTTTTGTTTTAATTGTACTTTCTTCTATCACTCGACTTTATCCTATCGACCGAATCTTCAACCTCTAGGTAGAAACTAATGGGTGTAAACATGTGTTTGAGACATGTTATGTTTGATGGTTGCAAGTGGTTGCTAGTGGTTTCTCGTGGATGCATATACACACACTAGGCACTAGATCGGCTCAAAAACACTCTCATACTGCATATGGATGTGTGTGCATTTTAAAAAAAAATAAGAATGCAAAATGGTTGACTCAGCACATGGATGTTGCATATGAATGAACGGTTGTGCACTCATATAGAAATGATATGTAAATAGGGAAATCACATACATGTTGGACTCATGGCACTGACATAATTCGCATTAAGGAGGTCAACTGAATCAGTGGACCGCCTGATCTTTACATTAGATAAGGAACATATACACACACTTTTGCATATGTTCATACAACATTAGAAGTTTTCTAAGGACAATGGATGCTTGTGGATGATGGTTGAGTAGATGGGTGATTGGATGGTAGGAAACATTCTTCTTAACTCGAAGATTTCGGGGACGAAATCCTTTAAGGAGGGGAGAATGTAACACCCCGTATTTTCTGTGAACATAAGAACGACAAATCATATAACAATTAAATTGTAACAAAATAATTAAGGGAAACGGGTTATGCTATTGCATTCATCTCGAAATTCTGCTTGGAATAGAGTCCAAGTTTGCGTAAATCGGGCTCCGTATGAAGAAGATATGGCCTTCAGAAGTTTCAGTAAAAACCAGCCCGAAATTCAAAAATCAGATTTCGAAATTCAAAATAGGCACCCGCGCTGGGCGGGAAAACTCCCACCCACGGCCTAGGTCGACACTAGGGTCGACCTGGGGGTCGACCTGGGTAAACAGGTCGACACTAGGGTCGACCTCCCCCTCATTTCCAGATACGTGGACAGATGCATTTTCCTGTATTTAGACGCTCGTTCTGACCAGATTCGTGACCCTTATGCTATTTAAACACCCCCAAACCTAGCTTTCTCTCCACACAATTTCATTCTGCCTATACTCTGCCTCTATTCTAATTAAAAATAAAAATGGCATCGCTGCTCTGTTAGAATCAAAACTAGAACTAGTGCATCTTCTTCCGATTTGAATAGAATTTAAAAGAGGACAACTATTTTCTAATCTAATCGATAGTCTACGCCAAAGGAGAGCTATTCAGTGTCAGAATATAGATTCCAGAATACAAGAATCATTCCCTTTTTGTGAGTACAATTATTTTCAGATATGAAATTTAATAATTATCTTGACATTTTTGTGAATCTGGATCTGAGGTTATGCATACTTTTCTGTGGATCTATCTTGATTGTGACTGTTCTGTATTTGTTCCCTCTTTCCTTCCTTTTTGTTTATAGCCAGGCTACGACGAGCCTGCGCCAAATCTCATAAGAGATTAACGCACGAACGCTAAATTTTGGGACAAATAATGGATAATACATAATTGGACATGACTGATCTTTGACTGATTTGAGAAATGGACATATGTTGTAAATTAAATCTAGATCTGTGTATACTCTGTAATTTGGAAGAAGAGAAATCATTGTACGATAACATATGACTTGAAACTTGGGGGATATAACGCATGTTTAAAGTTAAGATCTGATTTTGAGATGTTATAATTTAAAGATCTAGACTTTTGGGTAAATTTTAGGTATCTGTAGGCTCGATCTAAGATTGAGTAAAACATGGAAATTTGATTTACCTGCCGTAACCTGTAAAGAAGTTTAATCTGTTAAATGAACAGAATTAGTCTGATATCTGTATAATCTGTATTGGAATGAATAGGTTATGACACGAGGTTAGACTCTGTTTGCGGTAGAAGCCTGCCCGGAACCAATCGGCTTAACCAGCAAACGCAAATTGTCAGTCTAATGTGAGAGGTCGTAGGCATAACTAATATGCTTAGACACGAGGTTAGGTCTAGCTTGTGGCAGAACACTGCCCCGAACCGCCCGGCACATCCAGCGGCCACAAGCTACCGACCTAATGTGAGAGGTCTATGCATTAATATTTAATTAATGCAAATTTAAGAGAAATGTGGTGCCTAAAAATGTGTTGGGTGGATAGGGTTAAACCAACTGGACTGATGAATCTAAAAAAACAGTTTCGTGAATCTGTAGACCCAATACAAAGTTAGACAATATGTAAGTCTGTCAAATCCGTACATCTGATCTGTTAATCTGAAAACTTATTAACTTGATTGTCTGATCTGTGAACTAGTAATCTAAACTCTGTCTGAAATATGTAAACAAGTTAATCTGAAATCTGTTAGTCTGGGGACACAAGGTTAGGAGGGGAATTACTTGTGTGATCTGTTGTGTGGAACCTATATTAGTCAGTAACCCTTTTTGGTATCAAAACTTTGACCCCACGCTATGTAGGGGTCCGGGCACGCTTACTGAACTAATTATAAGCGGTTCGTTCTGAAAATGGCGAGGGGTGTTGATGGTGTGTTCCAACCGGGTCATGTGCGTGCATGGATCCGGTCTGCTCTGAGGATGCCGTGACATCTGTAAATAGGTTTGTGCCAATAGGTTGCCACTTTAGGGAGTGATACACCCTATTGTGGGGCCGACACATGGTATTTATGTATTAGGGAGCTGATCGCTTAGGGGTAGGACTTAGGGTACACTTAGTTCTGTCTGTTACTGTGGGTACTGTCTGTATCTATTGGGTGCTAACGCCTGTCTGTTTCTACGTGGTACCGTCTATTCGGATGGTAAAGGCCCATTACTAGTGTACACCTAATTCTAGCATTCTGTTTCTGTAGAGATTATTCTGTTTCCGTTTCAGTTTAAACATTAGGGTACACCTAGCTCTGTCTGTTCTGTGGGTACCGTCTGTTTCTGTTGGGTGGTAACACCTGTCTGTTTCTGCGTGGTACCGTCTGTTCGGGTGGTAAAGGCCCATTACTATTGTACACCTAATTTTAACATTTTGTTTCCGTAAGGATTATTCTGTTCCCGTCTCTGATTCCGTTTCCGATTCTGTTTCTGTACCTTTGTCTATTGGGGTGGTAAAGGCCCATTAGTTTGGTGGCAAAGGTCCATTATTAGTATTCTACTTCTGTACCTTCTGTCTGTTCGGGCTGTAAAGGCCCATTATTAATATTCTGTTTCTGTAGAGATTATTCTGTTTCCATTTCTATTTCAGTTTAGACATTAGTGTAACACCTAATCCGGTTATACTAGTTTTAGTGCAGAGAAGTGAAAACTAAGTAAGAAGCTTAGCTTAGCCTATATCATTCCGTTTCTTCTGTTAACCTGCTATTCCTGTTACGGTTATCTCTCATCCAGTTTTATTTACATGTCATGATACTATTATCTGTTTATATGCTGAAAGTCACTGGACTCACCAGACTTATGTCTGACCTAGTTTGTTTCACCTCTTTTCTTCCGTGCCCCCCCCCCCAAGGTTCTCAGGGTGGAAACATAGGAGCTTGATTCTGATTCTCTCTTCTTGAAGTGTTTGAAGTATTGCTTGGCTTTGGCTCTATCTTTCCATGGTAGTTTATATTGGGGATTATGGCTTTAAAAACTATGCATTCTGAAGGCTTTTGTACAAGACCGATATTTATGTACTTGAATTCCGATATTGTGATTTTGAAAGATGTAACTAAACTCATTTCTGTTTCTGTTGCAATAAAGTTATAAATTTTTCAAGTACTACTTTATCTGTCTTGTAAATTTCTGTTTTGTCTACTAAAAACGCTCCGCCAAAGTTAAGGCATTCCCTTTCCGAGTGACCTTAACGGAGGTGTTGTGTTACAGTGATGCATCTGTATCAAATAATACCGTGACTAGAATATTTTTAATAGAAAGAGTGCCTTTCAAAACATCTGGCCTTTCTTGGCTCACTGAGGGTGTTGAAACTTCTGCCACCTCATTGACTTGAGCCACTTTGGTCATTTTTGAAAACCGGCAATCTTGCTTTACATGACCTGGCTTATGGAAAAGATTGCATTTCCTGGTCTCAAGAGACTTCTTATTAGATTTAGATCCATCCTTTCTCTGTTTCTTTAGAGATCTGCAATTTATCGTCAAATGTCCTTGTCTATTGCAGTTAAAGCATGTAGCAGTCGTTAACTGTTCTTTCTGAGATCTTGGCCTTTTCTTATTGGCTTTTGGCTTCTTACTGACTTCAGGCTCTGCACTTGCCTCAGGGCTATTAGATTCAAACTTCCTTTTGTTGCTAGAACTGTCTTCTTCTTCAGCTTCCAAAACACCTTGCTTATCAAGATCCTCATAGCGACAAGCCATAGCTATCATTTCAGAAAAGGGGATATTAATATGTGCAGTTACCCAATTTAGGTATTTGCTTTGAAGTCCTTTAATAAATCTTCGATTTTTCCTCAAAGGTTTTTCGATTAGTTCTGGAGCAAAGCGGGAGCATTCCTCAAATTTCTTCCGATACTCCCGAATGGTCATATCACCTTGTTTCAGATTATAGAACTCATCATATAACCGATCAATTTCTCCTGGAGGAATAAATTTTTCTGTGAAAATTTCTTTGAATTTATCCTAGGTAATACTACCGTCTGGATTTTCCTTAGTAACAATTTCCCACCAGAATAGAGCTTCGCCTTTGAGTACCCAAGATGCTATTAGTCTTTTCTGGTCGTCTTCCAAATTTAAGCCTTCAAAATTTTTCTCAACAGAATGCATCCATGCTTGTGTTTCAGTAATGGACTCCTTGCCCGAGAATGGTTCTCTACCCAGATTTCGATACCTCTTTACTAGAGCTTCTAGATCTGGTTCTGACTGTCAGAGCACAACTGGCTCATTAGATTGCTGAACCAAAGATTTACTTCTTCTGTTTCTGCCACTCATTTTCTACTATGTCTGCAAATAGCAGACAAAGAGTCAGGCCAACATGATAGATATTGTAAAACATAGAGACATATATTTAAATGTAAATGAATCTATGGGGGTGTATTTTTACTCATTCTAGGAAATTACTAGCCCTATCTATGATGAGTTATTCGTTTTGGAATTCTGCTGATTCTATCTCTGATGAGTTTGTTAATATGTTATATTCCGAGCTAAGTTTAACCAAAGCTCTGATACTAACTGTGATAACCCCAAACTTCCACGGTACGAAAGTAAGGATAACCACTGGAATATAACACAGAAACAATAACAATAGAACAGAAATAGAGAATTACAGTAGATAATGTTAATTAAATTACATTGGAAATAATACATCATCAAAGTTACACATCAAAATATGATCATACTTAACATATAATACAGTTTCAGGTTAATATAAAATGTCTGCAGCGGAATAAAAACATAATATACTAAGTGAAGTCTGAACAACAAAATAGGAATGAGAATATCCATCTTCAGCTCCATAGCTATCCAGAATGAATCTGCTAAACCTGTATACAAGGTTGCCCATGTGGAAAAGAGGGCACCCGAGTTTGCAAAGTGAAACAAACTACGTGTCAGTCATGGGACTGGTATGAGAAATCTACTTATCCTATCTAACAATAGGGCTAATCACAGGACCACGCCGCTAACGCGGAACGGGATTACTCAATTGGATTGCCAGTGCATAAATAAAGTAAATCATTGAACAACGCAATGCTTTTTATAAAAATGAAACCATTATAAGACTCAAGTCCCATCACACAATGCAACGCAAACCGGAGGATAGAGTTTTACCTTATAATGTCAAAATATGCTTAATACGATAAAACAGATTTGATATTATTATTAGTGTATATGTTTCAAAAACATTTCAATCATAGACGGCATAGCTACCATATACTATGTTGCCATACTAGTTATACAATCAAAACCGCATGTGTCGTATTGGAAGTTGGATTTCCATCATGAACCAAGGCAAAAGATAATCCTTACCGAATTCGAGACACTCTAGCATGTGCCTCAGGATCAGCCGCAACTGCACCTTGGATCTTTAGGGTCGGTCCACAAATATGTTAGTGGATTAATAATGCTTGAAAAATACGTTTCCCCGCCCTATGGGGCGTAAATAGAGCCATTAGGGGCTCAAATAACCGAGGCGCCTCATTCCATCATCCACATAAGTAAAAATGTCAGGCCTTGTAAAAGCCATGACACCACATCTAGCTAGAAAGAAACGTATGTCCTCTCTACAGTCCTTACTCCTGTTTCTGGTTCGTACCGGGGTGTGAGGCTCACGAAGTAACGCTATACACAAAGCTATGCTATTTAAAGTTATGCTTTGATCATCAACCACAAGGCTCTGCTTTTCAACAATAAGCCTTAATCATTTGCATCTTGGTATGCCACACTGACAATTCACGCCATGCGAATGAGGTCTACCAATATATAACCTCTGAGCTCGTACATCTCAGAGAGGGGTGTTAAGCAAGAGAATAAATTCTCCACCACCCAACGGATATATATTAAATAGAAATTAATTAGCACAGAATAAAATCCAATGTCAGATATACATCCATTTACAAGTTCGTTCTAGGTCTGAACGAAACTGGAGACACCGAGCATGTCTGGATGATCAACAAGTACGTCTGGACAACTACCACTGTAACCCCTCCTGGGAGCTAACCGATCCAGGGCATCAGTAGTCATCCATTCGATGTGAAGACCGCCGGTCTTCAATCACCGTCTTCAAATCTTCGACTTCCAATCGTCGTATAATTATTTGAAATGAGATTTAACTCGGACTTTTCAAATAATTCTCAAATATATATAATTAAATTCATTTCTCTTCATTCCATATCGTTTATAATATTTTGTAACGATTTATTGCTATTTTTATTTATATAAAAATAGCCATTTTTAATTAAACGACGCTTCGGGTCATTACATGGCCCTGGCGTTGTTTTCATCAAAATTTGATTTAAATATTTCTCCAAATCTAACCGTTGGATCTTAGCAAATTTTATCTCGTTGAAATATCTTTCAAAAACGAATCCAACGGTTCCAGTTTTAGGAAAATCTGACGGTCGGGTCTCTCGGTATAATCATTTGAAGTTACGATTTCAAAACGCGAACTACAGTTGTGCGTTTCGTTTTATTTTAATTTTAATTTATATATAAATATATAAATTAATTCATTCGACGATTTCATACTATTTCCACTTCAAAACAATGAACATTTTCAATGTCCTTACATTTCATTAAAAATGTAATTTTTAATGATAACATGTTTTTATATCATATAAATATAACCTTTTACATTTCTACAAAATTGCAATCTTTTCTATGTCACACAAAAATGTGAATATTTCCATATTACACCAAAAATGTAATCATTCTATGTTGCATAGAAAATGTATTCTTTTCTATGTTACAAAGAACATGAAATCTTTACATCCGGTCTTTATTACATAATAAAAATGTAATTTTTATTTCTTTTATTACATTATATAAAAAATATAATCCTATATATTCTATTATTACATTATATAAAAATGTAACTTTTAAACTTCTTTTACCACATTATATAAAAATGTAACTTTTAATCCTATTATTAAAAAATGTAATCTTTTTATCCTTTTACTAATGATCCCTTTACATCGAAAATATGAATTCCAATGTAAAAACATTTTTATATAACAATGATTTTTTTTAATGTTTCATTGACATTAAAAATGTAAAATTAAATGTAAACACAATTTTTATTTTACCATGGTCATTTTATAATATTCATTAACATTGAAAATGTAAATTTCAATGCAAACATGTTTTCATTTATAAAACATGAATATTTTTCCTAGTTTTCTACATTTACATTAAAGATGAAATTTTTAATGTCAACTTATTCTTCTTTTCAAAACATGATCATTTTTCTAGTTTTCTACTTTACATTAAAAATGAGGATTTTATTGTAACATATTTCCCTTTCAAAATATGATCAATTTTTCTAGCTATCTATTTTTCATTTAAAATGAGAATTTTAATGTAAACATATTCTGATTTTCAAAATATGATCATTTTTTCTTGTTTTGTACTTTACATTAAAAATGAGAATTTTAATGTAACATATTTCCCCTTTCAAAATATGATCAATTTTTCTAGCTTCATCTCATGACATTAAAATATGATTTTTAATGTTAGCATGTTTTTATTTTAACACATAAACAATTTTCTCATATTCTATAGTTACATTAAAAACGAAAATTTTAATGTTAAACATGTTTTATTTTAAAACATGAACACCTTTCACATATTCTGTGTTTACATCAAAAATAATTTTTTTGATGTTAATATGTTTTAGATTTCAAACATGAACACTTTTCTATGTTCTACATTCACATTAAAAATGGGATTTCAATGTAATCATTTTTATTTTAAAAACATGAACAAATTTTCTACATTCTATATTCACTTTAAAAATGGTATTGTTAATGTAATCGTGTTTTGTTTAAAACAATGAACAATTTTACTATATTCTATATTCACATTAAAAATAGTATTTTTAATGTAATCATGATTTTTTTTAAACAATGAACAATTTTCCTATATTCTATATTCACATTAAAAATGGTATTTTTAATGTAATCATGATTTGTTTAAAACAATGAACAATTTTCCTATATTCTATATTCACATTAAAAATGGTATTTTTAATGTAATAATGATTTGTTTAAAACAATGAACAATTTTCCTATATTCTATATTCATATTAAAAATGGTATTTTAATGTAATCATGATTTGTTTAAAACAATGAACAATTTTCATATACAATAAAAATGTAAATTTTTATTGTTTAACTTATTTTCATTTCAAAACAATGAATATTCTCCTTATTTCTATATTCAATAAAAATGTGTATTTTGGATGTTCATACAAATTTCCTTTCATATATGAATATTTCAGAAAATTTCGGCAGCATAACGGCAGGGTAATTAAAACCGGCACCGTCCCGATGTGCGGCTCCTCGCGCTACCTTAAAGCCTCGCAGCTTTTGACAAGTGGGATTTTAATAATCTATTTCGTACGCAGACGAATTTTTCCATAAAACTAATCCTATTTGTTTTTCAACCAAAATCAACAATTAACCATTCTTAGTATTCACTAATTTCAAATCACAACTCAAACAAGTCGTCCATGGTTTGTGAACGACGGGTGTCGGGAGTTTCTAAACTCCGTCTACATCCTAATATAATTTTATTTATTTTAATTCTGAATTCAGATATCTCACCTTGATTTGACGACGCCAAAAATTGTAACAAGCTCTAAAAATTCTCCGGTCTCTTTTAAAATGTAGATCTCGTTGTTGTGATTCCAACGCTACCTGTTTCATTAAATTTCGTTATCGTACGACCAAGATATGATTTTCTAAAGATTTATAATCATTTTGAATAGAATAAATAAATTAAATAAAAAAAACCTTCTTCTTCTACACTCTCAACCCAGGCCGACAGTATTTTCCAATGAGCAAAAACTAGGTTTTAACTTCGCGTTCAATCCCTGACACTTCGCGTCGATCCGATGACACCACGCCGACGGGCTCAGGAAGGCTCCCCCGAACCACCCCCTTTCGTCCAACTCGATCGTCGCCTGGGGGGGTGATTCGCCAATGAACGGCGCCTGTTTGGAGGCCACTATCTCGAGCTATGGGCGGTAGGGTGCAATGGGGCAGATACAGATGTGGAGCTCTCGAGATTTGCTACAGAATTCCATGAAGCACTGATTGATTTCGTGAAGAGAATCGAAAGTTATTGGAATGGGATGGATCGTGTTTTTCCGTCCATTGAAATGAACGAGAGCGGCTAAAAAACGATGACGATGGTATAGGGTTTCTGTATACGGGTATTTTATACAGTATTTGTATTTTTATTTATTTTATTTTTATTTAATTCCATTTAAATTTCTAAATCGCTCCAAACTCCAAATCAAACCCAACGAGTGATGCCCCTAGCTAAATACCCTATTCCGGACACAATGGGATATGTTTCGTAGGCCCATTAGATTGCTTCAGTCAGTTATTCTTCAAATTAAATAATAAAACATTTAATTATTTAATTTGATCGAACATTTTGATTTACCAGGGCCACATACTAACTCTAAAAATTCACGAAAAATAAATCTGCTATGCTTTGACGATATAATCCCAACAAAATTGATTTTGTCGAATTTGGAGAACATTTGAAAAATGGCCATTTCCTGGTCGATCGAAATTGACTGAAACTGTCGAAACACATTTTCTTTTGCCACGCTAACATATTAATTCCAAAAATTATGAAAATTGGAATCCTGCAATAATTTTACATTCCGGATCCAACAAAAGTGGTTTCGTCGAAAACGGAGGTCATTTGTAAAATGGCTATTTATACGAGCCATATATTATATTAAGTTCCATAGCGACTATTCTGAAAATTCAACTGACCATAACTTTTGATTCCTGCTATGAAATTTCAATTTTTCGGATTCGTTGGAAAGATAGTCTTAACCAGAATTAAATATTTTTGGTTTCACTAAAATCCGACTTATTTTGCAACCTGTACGGTCAGTCAAAGTTTGAATTCAAATTTTCAAACTACCGCTCCATTTCTAACTCCTTTTAAAATTAAAATAAATACATTCATCCTAACTTCGATTTAAATAAAATTTTAATCATTTTTATTTAAAATAAATTATTTCAACTATTCAAAATTCAATAAAATAGTCAAAATAAAAATTTTGAATTGGTTCTGATTTCCCGGGTTGTTACAGAGAAGGTGGGTACGGGCGCGTACCGGTGGGGCGATGAGCGCGCATCACGCCGATTAGGGAAAATAAGACGTTGTGATGCCTGTCATTAAGCTATGTCCTTTGAAACTGATGGGTTGGGCCTAATAAACCCGGAGTCATAGTCGGCATAGGTTATAACGTTGGGGTATGTAAACAGATCGATGAGTAGTATTAGGAAATTCCTTCCTAATTATTTATTTCAAGTTAAAGTTGTAGAAGTATAATACAGTTATGGCTATTATTATCATTATTGTGATCAGCATTATCATCATTGCCATTGAATGAGAATATCCAATTCTTGAAGTCATTCCTATCAGTTTTTGTTTACTTTTAGGAGTGTACGAACACCCACCCTTTTATGACATTAGAACTACTATTTTATCTATTTTCCTTAACTTATCAGTCATGCTAGTAATCATAGCAGCTCACCATATTTTATGTCTGGCCCATTTTTTTCTTCTTTCCTCTTTTCTTTCCCCCCAAGGCTTGCAGGGAGGAAGTGCATACTTCTGATTTATTTGTTGATTTTATTGTGAAGGATTCTAGCAAAAGACGGGATACTTCCTGTTACTTTTCCATGGTTAGGTTGTATATTTATTAACTATTTCGGGATAACATTAATTTGTACCCTGATGTTGTTTTGATTGAGATTTCAGGATATGATGTTTTGTAACGATTTGGTTAACTTGAAATAAATATGGTTCTTTTTGTCATTTTAATATAAATTGTTTTCCAGCTTCTTCCGTTGTAAACTTATTTGTCTATGTCTTGTGAAATCTTAGTCTCCGTGATGTTTTTTATCTTTATACCTACAATGCTTCATATTTTCTTGAAGAAATCCTCATATGAGTGACGTTAAGAAATGTGGGTGGTGTTACATAATAACTATGATATGATGAATCATAAAATATAAATACATGTGTCATGCTCTATGTGTTGTGTGTGTGAGTTTATACTCGTTGTCATTAAAATGGTATAACTCGGATAAATGCAATATTAATAAGAGAAAAATGCAACGTGAATAATTGCAAAAATTATCGAATATTACTTAGTCCCTCGTCATTTTCTGATTCAGACTCGGTTTCGTGTTTTATATCCTTTGCACTCTCGAATGCTTCGACTAATATGTTTGCCTCATCAATTAAAGATCCAAAATCAGTTTGATCATATGTAATTGCTATTTTAACATTTTCCTTGAGATCTGCTTGATAGGTTTGTTCATTTAGAATATTTTTTTCCATCTACTTTATCTCTTTTTAGAGATGAATAAGGGGTGTAATAAACTTATAAGGCTTGTTTAGCAAGTACAAAAGGGTCGTACTTTTAATAATGTGAGGTATGTTTTATTTCTATATGATTATAATTTGGATGCACGTTAATACCAGAACCTGGAACATTGCTGAACCAGTTGTATTTAAACAAAAAACCTTCCTCCATGGGTCTTGTAAAATATGTCAGTTGCAAAACCTAGGTTAACACGTCATAAAAATCATTTATATGATTATTAGGATTATCACTGCGTTTAACAAATCCACCAGTATTGTTTGTTAATTTTTCAACATCGTATTTTTTGATGTTGAATTTATATCCATTAACGAAAAATACTGAATGTGTCTTAACTTAACTTTTCTTTCGAGTCCCAACGCCAAATGTTTCAGTCCTTCTTTGACTATATGATGGGATCACAAACGTAGTTCGAAAACCAAGTTACAAAATCTTTGCTTAAATCACTGTTTGGATTTTGTAATTCATAAATACCGCAAACATGAAAATAATATATTGCATTATTATTAATTTACATATGTAGTATTAAATTTATCAAAACTTGTACTGTGGTAATTACCTAACAGCTAATGCAACTTGAGGACAATTAGAAAGAATATATGTGTACGTTACATGTTAATCTCTATCATCTAACCATACTTCCATACATTTTCAGCATGTTGACCATGTTGTTTAAAAGAAGATAACATTGCTTCAGAATAAGAATCTTGTTCAACGGCCTCATCATTACGCGTAACACTTTCAAATAGTAAGTTCACATGGTCATTGAAATAATGAGAGAAAAAGAACAAAGCTTCTTCTTCGATATATTATTTGCAAATCAAACTTTCAACTCGAGCTTTTTGTCTTATTTTTTCTTTAAATGATTTAAGTACCCAACAAGAAATATTATTGTTTAGTATTTTATATTTCCATACTCAGTATTAGTATCATACCTCTCGAATGGATACATCCATCCATGTTACACACGACCTCGAAGACGTGCTTTATACGGACGATGAACAGGTAAATGATTCATTACATTGAAGAAATCCAGAGGAAATATTTTCTCCAGTTCGTAGAGCAATATACGGATTTCTGTTTTTTTCTTGTTATTTGGCTTCATATGAACCTCAGGATGATTATATATATTTTTGTATTCTATCTTGATTTTAGATTGTCATTAATTTTTCCCTTAATATTCAAAACTATCGTAAACACATTATCCAATACGCTTTTCTTATTACTTATCACGTCAATGCTAAGACAGATTAATTCATTTTTACAATAAGGCAACTCACAGAATATATTGTTTGCACCAATATGAACCGTCGATTTACCTTGGATTTCAGTTTGTTGCCTGATTTCGTGTATTTTTGGATAATCTTTTACGAGTTCATATATATCCTCGCTTCATCAAACCGTTAGTCCTTGTTTAGTCTCATGTTTATTAGCCATGAATTTTTTTTGTCTCTTCTAAAAGAGTGATTAATATGGAGAAAACATCGATGACAATCAAACCATGAAATTTTCTTCCAATGTAGTAAGAAAAATGCTCGTGTTTCTCCCATGTAATAAGGATAAACAAAACTAGTAGTCGTACTCCAACCCGAAAGCATAACATATGCAAGAAAATGGCTAATAGTTCATAACAAAGAAGTGAACATCCGGAAATTTACCTTTTTTGATATGTCGTATGTTTCAACTCCTTCATACGATAATTTTTTCAACTCTTTGATTAACGGTTGTAACTAAACATCGATGCCTTGTGTCGAATCATCAGGGTCAGTGATGACAATTATGAGAAACATATACAAAGTTTTCATACACATCCACGGAGGTAGATTGTAAGGTATAACTATTATAGGCTAAGAAGAATATTTAGAACCAAACTGAGAAACCGGTGAGAATTCATCTGTACATAAACCTAGTCTAACATTGCGGCTCTCCGCTGTGAAATCAGGATATTTCTTATCAAAATATTTCCATGGTTCTTCATCAGATTGGTACGTTAATGTACCTTCTTTAGATGTTCTCACACTGTGTCATCTCATATGATGCATTGTTACAAATGATGCATATAACCTTTGAAGTCTATGAGTGATTCGTAAATAATGCATACGCTTGTACGGAACTTCTTTTCCCTTCTTGTTTTTGGTTTGTATCTTTTTTTATTACATATTTTATAATTTCTAAGATTGATATTTTCTTTTCAAAACAACATGCAACCATTTAAATATGTATCTAGTTTTGATACGACAAACCAAAAGATGACATAAATTTTTTCACTTCATAATATTTTTTGCATATTAAATTACCGAAAGACCTATGGTGTTTAGCAACTTGAACAACAACCGTTAATCCAGCTTCCGTAAGGTTGTATTTTGATTTCATTGCAATGCATTCTGCAGTTACTGGTAATTTACTGCCGCTTGTACATCCATTCCAAAGGTTTTTTTAGTAGCATCCTATAAATCATATATATTTTTACCTCCAACACTTGGTTCCTCTTCAACGTTAACGTCGCCGTTGTCAATTTCAACTGTAGGGAACATTGACAATGCTACATCTTCGACCATATGTTCTATGAGATTCGTCGTACTAACTTCATCACCAATGACCTCCACTGACTCTTCTTGATTAGGGGCTACAATTTCTCCATGACGATCCCGTACCAAATAATTGGTTACCAAACCGTATTAGTGCAAATGAAGCTTAACCATATCCAGTATTAAATGCTTCAACAATTTACATTACTACGTGGACAATGATTTTCTACATTGTTTCGAATATTACTCAAAACAAATTTGATGAATACATGTACCCCATTAAGAAAATGTTTACTTATTGAGCAACTAATTTCCCTTCTTTGATACATCCAGCTCTGATCAATAAAGTAATTAATCATTTTTCCTACTTTAAAACCTATAATAAAAGATTAAAACATTATTAATCGTTTGTTTTATATATTTTTTATAGTTTACTGCTTTAGTGAACGTATAGTGAATTATATAAGATTTTCACAAACTTTATGTTAAATAAACAATTAACGATTCATTAACATTTATGTTCCTTCTGTGATGGTCATTCATCCTAATTTTCATTACAAACACAGTTGTAACTACATTCCATAAATCATATCATTATAGATGATCTCCTAAAATTTCGGCAACAATTCTCTTATGTTCCTTGTATCGTACTCAAGTGCATGTACACAAGGTACAAAAAGGAAAAATTGTCAGAATTTTGTGAGCCATTTAAAGTGATATAATTTACAAAGGTAATTACTTTATAGTGTTTGTAGCTTGTCCAATAATGGGAAAAATCTGACAAATGTTGTATCAGATGAATATAAATGTCTGTTTTGTAATAAAAATGAATATCCATAAAATGATCATATACAAAACATGTCAGACGGAGCAAAATAATATCTAAAAGGATTTAATATTTGTTTATATCTAATTTAAATATATTTTTTATATTTTACCGTTTTATTAAGTATGTACTAAATTATATATATTTTTACTATTTCACATAATATATAACTCGTTTTTGCTTATGCACTACAGTATATACTATATTAAACATATAATTTATTTATATACCTAAACTAAACTATTTAATTAATTCTAATTACAATGATTCCTATCAAAATCATTTGAAATCATCCAAAACTTATTATACACTAAATCAATTCGCGTATTCGTTATAACTCGTATTCGCATAAATTATCCAAAACTACGATTGATCATAACATATTATATACTTCGTGTTTGTTTAAATTATAATATTTGCAAAACTTATCATATAACTAAGTTCAATACTAACAAAATCATCCTAAACATATGTAATAGGCTAAATTAGATAGTTTTGCTACTAGTAGTAATTTGACGATTGTGATGACAATAATAATATACTAGCAATTAGAAATCAAACATTATGCAAAATTAGGCCTAAATTAAAAAACCTAAATAAATAGGGTATAGTAAAAAAACTGATTTTGCAGGTATGAAAGGGTGGAGAGAAGCTGCAGCCGCAAACTGGTGGCACCGGAGGTTGTTTGGAGGGTGGTTGGAGTGGTGGCAACATTGGGGAAGTTGGGAAAGGAGGAGGATTAACTTTTTTTTGGTTGGGAGAGGATAATGAAGGAGCAGGTCGCGGGTTATGAAACGTATACAGGGTATTCCAATGGCCGCAATTAATTATTGTTCTAACGGTTTCCAACGGCTTTAGATGACAAATTTATTTAAATAATTTTTTTACCACAAAATAAACGGGTCGTCGCTAGCCATTGTAAACTGCCCATGGCAATATGTTATAGCTCTAGCAGTGTTAACCAAAATATCAAATTTCATTTCAAATAGTAAACTATGAAATAACGATATATTATATTGTATTTTTTTGCTTCGCTAAAATGTTTCTTGTTAAGTGTATTTGTAAGATTCTAACAGAATAGTATCTAGATCTAAAAGTACCTACATCTTTTAATGCAATAAACTGTTAAAATATGTCGTATTATATTTACTATTTCTTTCACTAATATTTTTCCCAATGAAATTTTTGTACTAAGATTTTAACGATATATTATCACGATAATAAAGTACTAAATTTCTTTTGAAGAAATAAGATATTAAAAGAGGTAATTAGAGAGAAAGACAAACTTTAGAAAAATTTAAGCTGAAGGACGTTATATTTTTATGTTGAAAGACAAACTTCGAAAACTATTAGTCTGAAGGAAAATGCTAAATATAACTAGTATTATATTCATTTTTTACACCATACAAAAATGCTAATTATAATTAGCAATATATTTAGTTTTACATTATACAAAATTCTAGTTCTATTTGGTATTACCCTTTAGTCTATTTTTTTTTAAGTTGGTCCTTTAGCTTAGAAGTGAAACTTTGTGTTCTTCAGACTATTTTTTTTTCAAAGTTTGTCTTTGAGTCAATTTTCCACATATTAAAACATGTAATTATATTATTTTACCTTCATCAAGATTTTTCTCATTAGATTTTTCTTAGAAGAATTTAATGAGACCATTATTTTAATTCTGAAGTATCAAATTTTTAAGAAATTTTATTTATATATATATATGATGATATTTATGATTTTACAAGTTCCACTATTTTCTTCGTTCAAGGTTTTTCTCATTGAGTTACCCTAACAGAAGTTTTAATGAGGTGCGCGTGCGCGCGCGCGCGCGTGTGTCTGTGTATATATATATATGAGAGATCTGAGTTACCCCTGTTTTGCAGCACCCGTTCAGCATCCTAACCCTATCGTTAGTTACACTAATCCAAATCCAACAAGATTTTACAGATGTTCAATCCACACATATATTATCATATATCCAAAATTTGAGCTCATTCTGACATTTGTAGAATAATATATTTGATGTTTAAATTTAACGGTTCGAATAAATGTTTGAACGGTGAGTAATTGAGCTAAGATTTTGATAATGTTACGAATGTCAGAACGAGTTCAAATTTTGGATGGATGATAATATATATGTGGATTAAATATCTACAAAACCTTGCTGGATTTGGATTAGTGTAGCTCATGGTAAGGTAGGGGTGCCAAAGGGGTGTTACAAAATAGGGGTTCCCCGGAATGCTCCACATATGTGTGTGTATGTGTGTGTGTATATGTATATGTATATGGATATTTATACATATATGCATATATATTAAAAGAGACGACTTCATATTAACAGGACATCCAAGATTTTGAATATGTATGTTGAAGAGAGATGTGTTATAATATATATCAGTAATAAGAGTGAATATCCTTTCGTACATTCTATTTTGGCCCACATCGTGAGAAAAATCCAGTAACAAGCTTCAAGGCCTATATATACAGGATTGTATGTAATATATATATGTAACAATCACTAGAATGAACAAATGACTTTCCTTCAATTACTCTAATGGTTTCTACTCTTATTCATTCCCTTCATGTTTACACTTTAGGTATTTTTATCGTCGAGAGCATTGGCAAGGAAAGCATTAACTTATATTAAAATCAAATATTTATACATTTTATTTTTTAAACAATGTTATCTGACTTTTTGGTCTAGTTCCCAAAAGTATACCAGGCCCACTCGACTCGGCCCGTCGCGCAGCATCAAAACCCGAAGTGTCACCAAAATATTGAGGATTCAAGCCCAGAAGGAATCGAGCGGACTATATCCTCATAACTCCTCAAAAAAGTGACACGTCTCATCACCCCACATCACCTCGCCTCATCATTCTTGCATCCCATCCAACTCGTATCCACCACATTGCATCCCACCATACCTTGCCTCGCATCCACTTCGCGCCACTTTGTTGGCAGGCCATCGCATCCTCTAGATGCGATGTTATCGCATCCCCCGGATGCGATGCATTACACCTCGTCACTCTCCGAGTACAACGAAACGCATCCCTCTAGGATGCGAATTTTCGCATCCTCTGGGATGCGAAAAATTGCATCCTACACGAGGGATGCGATATTCCACCTTTCGACGGAAAGGGATGTGATTTTCTTGTTCGTGCACTGCTGGGATGCGATTCTCTGCTGTGTGGTCCCCAAATCTCACCTACTCCCACATAACCCACTACCTATAAATACCCCTTGCTCATTCTTCAAGAGGGTTGGATTTTTGTTGATTTAACAGTTCCATAAGCTGCAAGAACTCCATTAATGGCAGCCTAGCTTTTTGAGGAAGAAGAAGCATATATCATTTTTTTCCAAGATTTGAGATATGACCAATATGACTCCAAAACACATAGAATCACTTGTAAATGAATGTCATAATGAAGTTCAATGCTTGTAACTCAATTTTGTGAATAAAAGATCAACCAACTCCTTGAAAGTGGACGTAGGCCCCTCACGTATCGAACCATTATAAATCCTCCATGTTATTTACTGCTTTCCGCACTTTAATTTCCATATGTGAAAAACTATTCTCTAATAATAGAGAATTTTTGGGTGTTACGATATTTTTGCCGTCAACATTCTAGTGCTTTCATTGAGAACCTAAGTGTAACACCCCATGTCCATTAATGTCACTCACAAAGGGAATGCATTAACTTCTATGGAGTGTTTTAAGTGAGTATAGAACAGAAACTTAACAACAAGACAGATATAAACAGTACCTGAAAAATTAAAAACTTTATTTCATTGCAGCGGAAAATACATATGTTTGATTACATCATCAAAGCCAGAGCCAAGTACATAATATCCATGTTGACTAAATCAAAGTACATAAATTGAAAGACATAATCTCCAATACAAAATAGCCATAAATAAAAGAGAGGCTGAACTTTTCTTCAGCGATCCAAGCAATCTTCTAAAAGCAAGAAGCACAGTTGTCCAAAATCAAGCTCCGCTGGTGCTAGTCCCAACCTGAGCACCTAGGGGGGAAAGGAAGAAAAGAGGAGGAAACAAAGGGGGTCAGACATAAAGTCTGGCGAGTGCGGTAACTTTAACAATATAATTACCAATGTAACTTGGCTAAGGCATAAGTTAGAAAATCAGGAAATGACCATGAACCATTGAGTATGGCAGAGTAAACAAGGAAACAAGATGAACAACGATATCGTTAAAGCACACCTAAACCATTATAAGATAATTACCAAACTACACCAACACTGTAAGATAATTGCTATACTGCACCACCACTAGTCACCCTAAGGTTGATCCCGCCTACAGAACTTAATAATGATTTTGGTAGTTTCGTGCACCCCTAGCTGCCTTCATAGGTGCCGCCTGCCCCTATCTCCACTAGGTGTACCCACTACCCCCAAGCGATCGGCTGCCTAACTCGTAGATACCTGTGTTGGCCCCACAGTGGGGTGTACCACTTCCCAAAGTGGCAACCCGATGCCACAAATAATGCACGGCTTATACCTACACGATGCAACAACGTCTTACCTACCAGCCTGGGTCCACACACGCATATGAACCCGTTGGACTTGCGTTGCCACCGCTAACCCGTTTTGGCCTCTTACAGTCAAGCCCAGTATGCGTGTCCCGTCCTCGACTTGGGTCGAGCCCACAAAGATACGTATGGGTTACTGGTTGAAACGGGCCCCCTCATTACTTGACACAAGCCATCCACCTAAGCTTGGTCCCCTCTAGTATATCCCACTTAACCCTCTTCTTATTCATGTTTCAATTACATGTTTCAATTTTTGGTTAAGTATTTCTAGTCGTATTTCAAATGCCACCCAAGGCACCTACTAGATTCCACATGCCACCCAAGGCACCCACTTAACCCCCTCATGTCCCACTACATGTTTATCTGGTTAAGTGTTTCTTAATTCATTAAGACTGTAACCTTATAAAGATCTCTCACATTAGACTGGCATTTGTGGCAGCTGGATTTGCCGGGCGGGTCCGGGCAGTCTTACACCACAAAAGAGCCTAACCTCGTGTCTTTACAATTGTTACGTATTTAATTTATGCCTAAGACCTCCCGCATTAGATTGGCATTTGTAGCAGCTGGATTTGCCGGGCGGGTCCGGGCAGTCTTACACCACAAAAGAGCCTAACCTCGTGTCTTAGACGATTAATTACTCCTAATTAATCATTCCCCAATTTGAATTACTTTCCCTATTCAAATTATCAATTAATTCCAAATTTAACTATGGCCATAATTAACTCAATTATGTCCATCTATTTATGGTATGTAAAATCATACCAATTTTCATCACAAATTTATTTTATGCCTTTTAAGGCATTTATGCCAATTAAATCTTTTAATATTATCCCATTACCCCACGTTGTACGTTCGTTCGTTTAACGTAAAATATACGTTAGACTCGAATAGTCTAACTCATGGAATAAAGATAAAACATCACAACATACATATAGATAAAACTAGATCTAAACATAGGGGTGAACTTGCATGTGTGAATGATGTTCTACATCTAAAACTTGCATAGGCCAAAGTTACAACTTGCATAAAACTACATATGTCATAAATCCAAATCTAAAGGTGTGAATTTGTTTAGATAATGGTCACAAACTTGCATAAATAAGGTATGTCATAGATCTACATCTAAAGGTGTAAACTTGCATAGGCAATAACCACAAACTTGCATAACATGATTCATATTCCAAACTCATATATTTACATAAACTTGCATATGTGATTTATGCAACATAACAATGGTCTAAACTTACATCTAAACATGTAAACTAGCATGTAGAATTTGGCATATAACTCACACATGTCATAGCCTAACTTTTAGATTCAATTCACATAAAATAGGTTTCATGAAACATGTAAGGTTATGCATAAAAATCTACTAACTTGCATATGATCCACATCCAAATCAATATCTAAACTTGCATACATACTTATGATTTATCATATGAATCAACATAACTAACTAGCATATGAAACATGATGATTTGATTATTCATAAGCTAATCATAGAATTACAACATAGGTGATAACATCATAACTTTACAACATAGATGATCACAACATAACATCATAGAATTTACAACATGTATGATAACATCAATAATTCACATCATATCCAAATAATCCACATCATAACTCAATCCAATTAATTTGCTAATTATTTTATTAAAATTATCGAACTCACAACTCAAAGAGGGTCTTGAGTCTGAATTCTGAGTTCTGAAGTTGTATTAGCTTTTCTTTGAAGAAGATTCGTTGTTAGGGTTGAATAGAACTGATTTGATTTGTTGTTCTTCCTCTCTAATTGGTGGCGGCTACTCTAGGTTATAAGATGACAACATGACGGCCATAGTTTCAGTTTTGATTTTGATTTAGGGTTTGAGTCTACCCACGTTTATGTAGAATTTTAATTTAATTATAGCCGTCGGATGATCCTAGGGTTAATCAAAATCATTCAGTAGGGATAGGGTGACACCTCAGCCCTAATGATTCAGCAAGGAGTCAGAAAGGACTCAGCAACATGGGTCAGACTGAACCAGAAAAATGTGCAGGCCTGCTGCCTCGGCCTGGGCGCACTTGGCAGGTGCGCCAGTGCAAATTTGTACTGGCGCACTTCCCAAGTGCGCCAGTGCAATCTATTTTTTTTCTTGTTTTGCCACCTAACTTCGCTCGTCCATATCTCCTTCATCCGGTATCTGTTTCCCGCAAACTCGGACTCTATCTTGACCAGAATTCTGAGACGAACACGATGGAGCAACCCATTTCCCTTAATTCTCACGTCTGAGATTAATTATTCTTTAATTTAGTTAATTCGATTATTCAAAAATCCGGGGTGTTATACTAAGATCACTTATTTTTGCACATTTCCATCTTGACTTCGACACGGTACTCAGGTTTCATCCTAACCTACCAGTCGAGTCCGCTTACGATTGTTAGGCGATCAAAGAATCCATTAGTTGAAACCTCTACATCAGCGGACACTACTACTTCTCAGCAAATACAATTGGTGGGAAACCCGACCGAGATGGATATCATTCCTCCCATGGACCTCGATGCTCCTGCAACTCAAGCATGACTTTACGCACTCAATAACAAGTTGGAAAATAGATCTCTAGAGCTCAACGATGCATTGAAGAGTAACATCGACCTTATGCATCAACTTCAGGAAAGTCAGTGTCTTGTCGCTCAACTCCAACTTGCTCAGAACAATGCTCGACCGCAGCACAACGCCTCGTAAAGCTCTTCTTCCGATACATGGGGGCAAAGTTAAAGGAGGAGGTTCACTCTCAATGCCAATGTTGTCGTCCTCACTAATGCTAATGTCAAGGACAATGTAATGGGGCAACCATAACTTTCAGTGATGGAGTCAGCTAGACCATTCCTGGTTGGTGTAGTGTCTCGAAATTCCGGTACCATTTGAGCTAACAAAATAACACAAGTCCAACCCAAATTGTACTGGAAACCAGAAAACTAATAGAAAGAAAACAGAGGGTGAGAATAGATAAGATAGAAACTTAGAATAGAAGAAGAAGAAGAACATACAACATCAGAGTAACACAAATCTCACAGCGGAACGAACAATATATAATTGATACATAAATTTGAAATAAAATCAGTATATGTATACAGTAACATTATCAGAGTATAACACTTACAACACAGCGGAAATAAATAATTGCTATATAATCCTAAAGCCTCCTTCTCCAAGCTCTCCAAGTATATCTGTGAAACCTGACTACATGACTGCCCGTACAAATTTGGGCACCCAAGAGTTTAGGGTAAAACAAATCAAAATAAACTCCGGGTCAGTCATGGGACTGGTGTGAGTAAACAATTTAAAACAGTTGGAGGAAATAACGATATCTCATAAGACCACGGCGTATAACGGAACGGGTTTTCCCCTTATGAGAATCCAAAACACTTGATTCAACATTTCAAAATCTTTTTAAACGAAATGATAAACTTTATATCAAAACACTTTTGATATTATAATAATGTCTATCAACCACAGCTAAATAATCATTAGCAGAACGCTTTCATTACACGTTCCACATACATAATACACAATCACAAACCACAGGCGCTTATTGGGTAATGAATTCCAACTAGAAAGGTACGGGACCACCTTTCGATGGTGTATCTCTAGAGAGGAATACACCGGGTTCAACAAGAACATCTTGTAACCTAGGCTAAACATGACCGGTCACTCATTTCGCTTGAGTGTACCAAATGTATTATCACCAACGGTTGGGATTAGCAACCGTTTCCCGAAAGGGACAGCATTGATAGATTTAAGAAGCAAAAGGAATTTCTCTAGATCAGGTGACAATACACCCTACTTGGCAGCCACCACTAAGCCATGCGACCTACCCGATTTTATACCATTTCCGGTTGTGAGGCTAGAGGCCACGCTTATCTCTGACAGATCACACAATTATTCACTTTGAATGTCACATCGTCATACCCGCCAAATCACAAATTGATTTCTCCAAAAGTACCACGGGTATACAACTAAGAGAAATGAATTCCTCCGCAACCAAACGTAAATACGTTTGAAGAGATCAACTTACGCGATCTATTAAATATACTCTGTCAGACATTCTTCCATACAGGTCGTCCTGGGACTGGACAGACCGAAGGTACTATTCTGTAAACAGGACAGCCCTTGCATAACTCCGTCTTCAATTATCTTCATCATATTTGATCGCAATGCTAATGCCCATATAGAGTGGTTTTCAGATAATGAATCTGATCCCGGTCTCTCCGTATTGACAATGGAAAAATGGTCAAGAACTTTGATATTCGGTGATTTAACTATCAAAGAAAAACATGTGTGCAAACAACGATATTATTTCCAGATGGAAATTCTATCGATCAATCATCAATCAACATTTATTCATTTCCCTATTTCTCGTTTCCATATATTCATCAAATCCTTATTTTCTAATTTTAGAAAATATACGTTATTAACTTTGGAGAACGCTTCCATTTCTGATTCACGCATCACTATCTTTTCACATATATCAGTCTCTAACTGTAAACTAGTAAGAGAACAACCCTCTACGTATTAACCCCGAAGGCCGAAACCAACATCGGACCAATATCCAGACAGCTGTTCAACTTAACAAATCTCCAGTCAGTTTCTAATTTCTTTAACTCCATTGTAATTCCTATTTCAAACCCTATTTCCTTTCTAAATATTTTATTTGAAAAATATTTACTTAAATCTTTTGTTCACATTAAATGTAAATAATATTTCTTCTTTGCAATCAAAACAGTTTGATTTTGTATTTAAAACAATATCCCAAATTTAATTTCTATTTATACTTCTAATTATAGAATTATTTATACAAATCTTCTTTTTATTTCTAACACTTGAATCTCAATTTTAATTCCCTTTATATAATTATATTTATTTTATATAAATCCCTTTTATATAATTCTATTTATTTTATATAAATCCTTTTATATGATTCTATTTATTCTATATAAAAATATTTCATTTTCAAAATATTCACCTTGAAATTTTCCTTTTGTACATTTCAGTAATTCATATGGTATTTTAAATACCAAATAACATGACCAGTGTCATCATAATCAATCACAGATTATATATTACATCATATACCACAATATATGAAAACAAACAGTATTATAAATATTGAGGAATCCAATTGGATCCCTCCAACCTGTTTCCCTGCATCACAGATGTCAAACAATATAAATAACATCGATTTCATTTCAATATGAAATATTCTAATAAATATAATCAATATTTGATTAACGATTTGTATATATATCGTTATCTATAATTTCAACCAATACATCAGCAATTCAACCAATCAATCAACACACAGCAATCAATCATCATTTATCAATACTAGATTATATTTATAAAAATATAAACTGTACAGAGTTAGTGAGATTTACTCACATTAGACGATCATTGTTAAATAACGGTTAACTATCTTTGATTCGGACGGACATTTTATTTTGCAATAAATTGTAATGAGCTTTGATTCACTCCCAGTCAGTTCCATTGTGTAGCCGCCTTCCATGCGATCCCAACGTGACTAACCGTTCGAAATTCTGATGTTATGAACGAGACATTTAATTTTCAAGTTTGCGTATATATTTGATTAAATTAAACTTAAACATTAATTTAAGTTCTGGGACTTACACTGTTGAACCCGTCCCACATCCCACTTGAAAACCCAACCCGTGTGATTCCCTTCTTCCTCAGATAAAATTGCGTAGCCGGCTCCTCCATCAAAGACATTAACACAACTTCATCTCCACCGAACTCCCTCCCTAAACCACCGAACTCCACAAGAACACCACCCACGAACTCCTTTCTCCAAGCACTTCATCTCCATCCCCTATTTTTCAGAGCTCGTGCCCTCACTCTATTTTCCAATGAATGCACGCACCTCAATAGAAGACATCGACACTTATCATCGCGCAATCCACAAAAAAACCACTGCAAGTTGCCATTCGCTTCACTCAACCCTAATTCAAACTCGAATTCGTGAATTACTACTTCGAATCCCCAAGTTCCTTAACCCTAGTGTAACGACCCGGTTTTTAGCGACTTTGGTTATCGACATAAACTCAATGACGACTAACCAAACATCGAAAAAATATCGGAAAGTTAATAGAAAGAAGTTAGAGGGTGAGGAAAGATAAGATAGAAACTTAGAATAAAAGAAGAAAAAGAAGAAGAAGAAGAAGATACAACATCAGAGTAACACGAATCTCACAGCAGAACGAATAACATATAATATATAACATATCTTTGAAATATAAATCTGTACTTGAAATATACATATCACTTCCAAAGTACAGCACTTACAACACAACGGAAATAACTATAGCTATATAATCCTGAATCCTCCTGCTCCAAGCCATTCCAGTATATTTGTAAATTCCTGACTACTTGACTGCCCGTATAAAATTGGGCACCCAAGAGTTTAAGGAAAACAAAACAAAATAAACTCCAGGTCAGTCATGAGACTGGTATGAGTAAAACAATTTAAAACAGTATGAGCAAGTAAACGATATCTCATAAGACCACGTTGTATAACAGAACGGGTTTCTCCCTTATGAGAATCCAAAATATCTTTATATCAAAAACCTTTTGATATTATAATAATGTCTATTAACCACAATATAATAATCATCTAGCAGAAACGCTTTCATCTCACGTTCTACAAATATAGTATACAATCAAAACCGCAAGAACATATTGGGTAATGGATTTCCAACTATGACAAGGTATGGAACCACCTTTCGCTAGTGTACGTCTAGAGAGGAATACACTGGGTTCAACAAGAAAATCTTGCAACCCGGCCACACATGACCGACCACTCATTTCGCTTGAGTGCATCGAATGTATATCACAAACGGTTGGGATCAGCAACCGTTTCCCGAATGGGACAGCATCGACAATAGATTTTTAGAAGTAAATGAAACTCTAGATCAGGTGATTATACACCCTAATAGGTGCGACCTACATAGCCATGCTGCCTGCCTGAATTTTGTCATTTACCGGATGTGAAGCTAGAAGCTACGCTTATCTCTGATAGATCACATGTTTATTCACTTTGAATGTCACATCATCATACCTGCCAAATCACAAATTGATTTCCCCAAAAATACCACGGGTATACAGCTAAGAGAAACGAATTCCTTTGCCGCCAAACATGAATACGTTTGAAGAGATCAGTTTACGCGATCTATTAGATATACTCTGTCAGACCTTCTTCCATACAAGTTGTCCTGGGACTGGACAAACCGAAGGCACTATTCAGTACATCCATCTTAGGCAATTGTTATCTAAGATTTATACAATAGCCCTTGCACTTTACTTCGTCTTCAATATATTCAGCGTACTTGATTCACAACGCTTATGCCAATACGGAGTGGTTCTTCGGATAATAATCCAACCGGTCTCTCCATATTAACAACGTTAAAATGGTCAAAACTTTGATAGTCGGTTATTTAACTATCAAATGAAAACATGTCTGTGTACACACAACGATCTTATTTCCAAATGGAATTGTCGATCCAATCATCAAACATATATATATATATATATATCCTCACTTTCTATGTTTAGAAAATATACGTTATTAACTCTGGAAAACATTTCCATGGCTTAATTACGTATCACTATTCTTCAACATCTATCAGACTCTAACTATAAACTAACAAGAGAACAACTTTCTAAGTATAAACCCCGAAGGCGAAACCAACATCAGATCGATACTTAGGAAACCATTCAACTTATTAATCTCTAGTCAGTTTCCAATTTTTGTTTAACTCCATTTTGATTAATTATGTTCGATTACTCCTTTCAAATACTGAATTCGATTAACTCCTTGGAATACTAAATTCGATTAACTCCTTCGAATACTGAATTCGATTAACTCCTTTTCATTAACTCTATTTATTTTCCCAAATATGTCTTTCTATAATACCTTATTTGTTTTACAAATATTTACTCCTTTTCTAATTCTATTTATTTTCTAAATAAATATCCCTTTATAATTCTATTTATTTTCTAAATAAATGTTCCCCTTTATAAAATCCTATGATTTTATAAATACTTTATTTTCAAAATATTTCCTTTTATAAAATCGGTTAATTTTATAAAATTCCTTTATTTTAATATACATTGAAATATTTCTTTTTACATCCCAGGGTTTCTTATGATATTAAAAATATCGAATAACAATGATCAACATCATTCTAACACACAAAATCCATAACAAAGTATATATCACATCATGTGTCAAAGTATATGAAAAACAGTAAAAATAAATGCTGAGGAATCCAATTGGATTCCTCCAACCTGTTTCCCTGCATCCACAGATGTTAAACAACATAGATAACATCACTTTCATTTCAAGAAGAAATATTCTAATCGACAGAATTAATATTTAATAACGATATATATATATATATGTAACCATAACTGTGTTTTCAATCAATTATCAAACAGTCCATCTAATCAGTCCATACACGACAATCAATCAATATTTATCAAAAATAAAGTACAATTTATAAAAATATAAACTGAACAGAGTTAGTGAGATTTACTCACATTGGACGATCATCGTTAATAACAATAATCATCGCTTGATTCAAACGAACAATTTATTTTGCCATAAATTGTAACGAGCTCCGATGGACTTCCAGCCAGTTCCATTGGATAGTGTCTGTCCATACGATCCGAACGGGTCTTGTTTCGCTGAATTCTGATTTCGAATGGACAAGTTATAGAGTTTACAAGTCTTCAAACAATTTAAATTAAAAAAAGTTAACTATTTCTCAATTGGGCCTTTAACCTTTCAACCCAGCCCATCTGGATACGTGAATACCCGACCCGCTCCTATGCTTCTTCCCCAACGATGATACAGAAAATGAAAGCCATAGCCGAATTTTTCCAACACCTCTTCTCCTTCGTCTCTTCATGAATCTCCAAATCGACTTCACTATTACATTTCCCTCGAGCTCCTCTTCCTCCCATACCCCAGACATCAAACTCGATCCCTGTTTGCTCGTCGCGACCTCACGGACTCGCACACGCCGAACAACATCGACACCAACACTTTTCTATCCAGATTCATCCCAAATTTCGTCGATGAGATCCATTCGATCTCCTGAACCTCAATACGAACTCGATTTACCCATTCGATGATCATAAATCACGCTCTACTCAGCCCTAGACGTGCTGTAAAACACCGCGATGGAAATGAAGATCGAACTACCCGATACCCACATAAAAATGACGAGCAACACTCACTGATCAAGGATATATGCATTCCCTGATTTATGGCATTTTATTCTATTACTTTTGATTTCTTTAAACTCGCATTTGGTATCTGTTTGAGCTGAGGAAACTGGCGACTACCATTTTTTTATCGTGGAAATGAATTCTTTTGGGTTTGCAAACGTTAAGGTATTATATGTATAAGGTTTTTCTTTGATTTCTAGGCATAGGTTTGTCAATGTTTTTTTGTTTAACTACCATTTAAAAGGTGCGGCTGAGATAAAAGAGTGACATGGCCTTGTTTGGACCTAGTAAATGAGTTATGATATTATTTTAAGGGTAAGAAAATATCCCATTTTACTAATTTATGTAATTACCATTACTTCATGAACTGCTGCCGACAGAAATAAAAATATCAGTGAGGCGAGCGATGCCCCACGATCCCAAAAATATAATAATACGGTAGATTAACTCATATTGTGAAACCCCACAATCGCTGATTAAGGGTGCAAAATACTCCAAATAAAAAGTTGCTTATTTAATTAATTAAAAATTACAGTAAAATTCTAAAAATTAAATTATCACTACTTCTCAAAAGAATCTTGTCTAAATTCGAAACCTGTGTCTAGTTATATCGAATAAACTGTTACGGTCGATAAACGATTCTATAGCGACTTTTCTAAAATTTGATTTGGACACAACTCACAATCTACACGACGAAATCCCGATTTTTCTCTTCCATCAGAAAAATATACTTCACCAGCTCCTAACGTTTCTTGTTTCACAGAAATCCGATTTAAAATGGCTTTTGTATATTCGTTTAAAGTTCGAATCGCCAAATCGCGAACTACCGCGCCATTTCGAGCTCGAATTTAATTATATTATAATTTATACGTTCAAACTTTATTTAAATAATATATCCATTATTATAAATCAAATTCTAAACTGAATTATATATTTCGAATTTCCCAATTCATACCATATCGCCATTTCATCCCATTTTGATTAATTCAGAATTAAATATATTATTTAATTGTTGTTTTAATTAAATATTCACTATTATTTGATTCAATGACTAATTGAAATTCTAAACCACTATATATATAATTAAATAAGTTAATTATATATCGCAGAAAATATGGGTCGTTACATTCTTCCCCACTAAAAATAATTTCTTCCTCGAAATTGCTAAGGTAGAAAACAAACTCCACCAACTGGGTTAAAATTATTTCTTCACTTCTTAACTCCAGTTTTATTTTAATTAAATTATTAATTAGTTCTTATTAACGAAAATTTTCGAAAATCCTGAAAATTTTCTAACACCTTAACTTTTCGAAAAATTTCACCAGCACCTCCTTTGTACTGGTCAATAGCTCAAACTCCAACTCGCCTCTCCGGGCCATCTCCAACCCAAAAGAAAATCAAACAGCCAAGCGGCTTGCCAAATCGGCTCATAAATCCCATACCATATGAAATATAAACTTGTACCTTTTTGTCGGGCATATCAACTCTATCACTCCCATATGTTATCAACTCAGCATATACCAATGTTATCCTAATCAAATTCTGATTAATTTATCCTCAACACGTCTATTCGCTTATATCCAAAGCAAATCCCATTTCAACTCAAGTTCAATTCTTGATTCCAAATCTTGATTAACCAAACCAATTCTATTTCAACTTAACTGATTTCAATTAAATTCCAGCTTACTTTCACAAATTTCTATTTAAATTTGTTTTAATTCGAACAATCTTTTCCTGTGAGTTTTAAATAACTTTGTTTTTCACAAATCAAATATTCCCTTTTAGAATCAAACAACTTGTTTTTCTCAAAACAATTCAAAACTAAAATTTTGGTAGTAATCTGTCACTTAGAAACTTGAAAATGAACACCGATGATGCACTATCGAAATTTATTTCCCAGCGATCAAAGTAAGTTCAATACTATATCACTTTTCAAAACTATTTCTTAAACCATTTCCATTTTGAAATCACTTCAAAATATCATTCCAATGTTTGTAAACCATTTAAAATCTCCCAGGATCTTAAAATTCCCATATATTTAATCCAAATCCATTTAGAAATACCTATTCAAATTTCTAAGGTTTTTATTCAAATTCTGGTTCAATTTCAGTTTTAATTCATTTCGTAACACTTATATGAATTTTGATTGGTTATTTACATAACCATTTCACTTTTTATAATCTTACTCGATTATAATAACAAATATACTTTGGGTAAAATTATTTCATTTACCCTCTTTTCAAAACATATCGTGTCGACCAATCGTATTCGAGTGTTTAGAAACTCCTACCGATACAGTGGATCAAACTGATCGAACAGAACCCATAAACAGCTCAACCAATAAATCTCCACAATATAAAATAATTTTATATTGAAATATACAAATAAATTCACTCGTATATATACACTCAAACTCAATCTAGGGTATTACTAACCCCATCTCTACAGAGTCACGCCATAGAGCCAAGGTAATTACATAACCTTAAGCTCTGATACCAACTATAACGACCCGGTTTTTAGTGACTTTGGTTATCGACATAAACTCAATGACGACTAACCAAACATTGAAAAAATACCGGATAGTTAATATAAAGAAGTTAGAGGGTGAGGAAAGGTAAGATAGAAACTTAGAATAGAAGAAGAAGAAGAAGATACAACATCAGAGTAACACGAATCTCACAGCGGAACGAATAACATATAATATATAACATAACTTTGAAATATAAATCTGTACTTGAAATATACATATCACTTCCAAAGTACAACACTTAACAACACAGCGGAAATAACTATAGCTATATAATCCTGAAGCCTCCTGCTACAAGCCCTTCCAGTATATCTATAAATTCCTGACTACTTAACTGCCCGTATAAAATTGGGCACCGAAGAGTTTAGGGAAAACAAAACAAAATAAACTCCGGGTCAGTCATGGGACTGTTATGAGGAAAACAGTTTAAAAAAGTTTGAGCAAGTAAACGATATCTCATAATACCACGCCGTATAACGGAACGGGTTTTTCTCTTATGAGAATCCAAATTATCTTTATATCAAAAACCTTTTGATATTATAATAATGTCTATCAACCACAATATAATAATCATCTAGTAGAAACGCTTTCATCTCACGTTCTACATATATAGTATACAATCAAAACCGCAAATACGTATTCGGTAATGGATTTCCAACTATGACAAGGTATGGAACCACCTTTCGCTAGTGTACCTCTAGAGAGGAATACACTGGGTTCAACAAGAACATCTTGCAACCCGGCCACACATGACCGACCACTCATTTCGCTTGAGTGTATCAAATGTATATCACCAACGGTTGGGATCAGCAACCGTTTCCCGAATGGGACAGCATCAACAATAGATCTTTAGAAGTAAATGAAACTCTAGATCAGGTGATTATACACCCTAATAGGTGCAACCTACATAGCCATGCTGCCTGCCCGACTTTTGTCATTTACCGGATGTGAGGATAGAAGCTACGCTTATCTCTAATAGATCACATGTTTATTCACTTTGAATGTCACATCGTCATACCCGCCAAATCACAAATTGATTTCCCCAAAAATACCACGGGTATACAGCTAAGAGAAAAGAATTCCTCCGCCACCAAACGTGAATACGTTTGAAGAGATCAACTTACGCGATCTATTAGATATACTCTGTCAGACCTTCTTCCATACAAGGTTTCCTAGGACTGGACAAACTGAAGGCATTATTAAGTACATCCATCTTAGGCAATTGTTATCTAAGATTTATACAACAGCCCTTACACTTTACTCCGTCTTCAATATATTCAGTGTACTTGATTCGCAATGCTTATGCCAATACGGAGTGGTTCTTCGGATAATAATCCAACCGGTCTCTCCATATTAACAACGTTAAAATGGTCAAAATTTTGATAGTCGGTGATTTAACTATCAAATGAAAACATGTCTGTGTACACACAACGATCTTATTTCCAAATGGAATTATCGATCCAATCATCAAACATATATATATATATCCTCATTTCTATGTTTAGAAAATATACGTTATTAACTCTTGAAAATATTTCCATGGCTTAATTACGTATCACTATTCTTCCACATCTATCAGACCCTAACTATAAACTAACAAGAGAACAACTTCCTAAGTATAAACCCCGAAGGCCGAAACCAACATCAGATCGATACTTACGAAACCATTAAACTTATTAATCTCTAGCCAGTTTCCAATTTATGTTTAACTCCATTTTGGTTAACTATGTTCGATTACTCCTTTCGAATACTGAATTCGATTAACTCCTTCGAATACTGAATTCGATTAACTCCTTCGAATACTGAATTCGATTAACTCCTTTTCATTAACTCTATTTATTTTCCCAAATATGTCTTTCTATAATACCTTATTTGTTTTACAAATATTTACTCCTTTTCTAATTCTATTTATTTTCTAAATAAATATCCCTTTATAATTCTATTTATTTTCTAAATAAATGTTCGCCTTTATAAAATCCTATGATTTTATAAATACTTTATTTTCAAAATATTTCCTTTTATAAATCGGTTGATTTTATAAAATTCCTTTATTTCAATATACATTGAAATGTTTCTTTTTACATCCCAGGGTTTCTTATGATATTAAAAATATCGAATAACAATGATCAACATCATTCTAACACATAAAATCCATAACAGATTATATATCACATCATATATCAAAATATATGAAAAACAGTAAAAAAAAAATGTTGAGGAATCCAGTCGGATTCCTCCAACCTGTTTCCCTGCATCCAAAGATGTTAAACATATAGATAACATCACTTTCATTTCAAGAAGAATATTCTGATCGACAGAATTAATATTTATAATGATATATGTATAAATATATATATATGTATATATATAACCATAACTGTGTTTTCAATCAATTATTTAACAGTCCACCTAAACAGTCCATACACAACAATCAATCAATATTTATCAAAAATAAAGTACAGTTTACAAAAATATAAACTGAACAGAGTTAGTGAGACTTACTCACATTGGACGATCATCGTTAATAACGATAACCATTGCTTGATTAAAACAAACAATTTATTTTGCCATAAATTGTAGCGAGCTCCGATGGACTTCCAGTCAGTTCCATTGGATAGTGTCCATCCATACGATCCCAACGGGTCTTGTTTCACTGAATTCTGATTTCGGACGGACAAGTTATTGAGTTCACAAGTCTTCAAACAATTTAAATTAAAAATAAACTTAACTATTTTTCAATTGGGCCTTTAACCTTTCAACCCAGCCCATCCGGATACGTGAATACCCGACCCGCTCCTATGCTTCTTCCCCAACGATGATACAGGAAATGAAAGCCATAGCCGAATTTTTCCAACACCTCTTCTCCTTCGTCTCTTCACGAATCTCCAAACCGACTTCACCGTTACATTTCTCTCGAGCTCCTCTTCCTCCCATACCCCAGACATCGAACTCAATCCCTGTTTGCTCGTCGCGACCTCATGGACTCGCACACGCTGAACAACATCGACACCGATAATTTTCTATCCAGATTCATCCCAAATTTCGTCGATGAGATCCATTCGATCTCCTGAACCTCAATACGAACTCGATTTACCCATTCGATGATCACAAGTCACGCTCTCCTCAGCCCTAGACGTGCTGTAAAAACACTACGATGGAAAAAAAGATCGAACTACCCGATACCCACATAGAAATGACGAGCAGCACTCACTGATCAAGGATATATGCATTCCCTGATTTATAGCATTTTATTCTATTTCTTTTGATTTCTTTAAACTCGCGTTTGGTATCTGTTTGAGCTGAGGAAACTGGCGGCTACCATTTTTGATCGTGGAAATGAATTCTTTTGGTTTGCAAACGTTAAGGTATTATATGTATAAGGTTTTTCTTTGATTTCTAGGCATAGGTTTGTCCACGTTTTTTTGTTTAACTACCATTTAAAAGGTGCGGCTGAGATAAAAGAGTGACATGGCCTTGTTTGGACCTAGTAAATGAGTTAGGATATTATTTTAAGGGTAAGAAAATATCCCATTTTACTAATTTATGTAATTACCGTTACTTCATGAACTATTGCCGACAGAAATAAAAATATCAGTGAGACGAGCGATTCCCCACAATCCCAAAAATATAATAATACCGGTAAATTAACTCATATTGTGAAACCCCACAATCGCTGATTAAGGGTGCAAAATACTCCAAATAAAAAGTTGCTTATTTAATTAATTCAAAATTACAGTAAAATTATAAAAATTAAGTTATCACTACGTCTCAAAAGAATCTTGTCTAAATTCGAAACCGGTGTCTAGTTATATCGAATAAACCGTTACGGTCGATAAACGATTCTATAGCGACTTTTCTTAAATTTGATTTGGACACAACTCACAATCTACACGATGAAACCCCAATTTTTCTCTTCCATCAGAAAAATATGCTTCACCAGCTCCTAACTTTTCTTGTTTCACAGAAATCCGATTTAAAATGGCTTCTGTATATTCGTTTAAAGTTCGAATCGCCAAATCGCGAACTACAGCAACATTTCGAGCTCGAATTTAATTATATTATAATTTATACGTTCAAACTTTATTTAAATAATATATTCGTTATTATAAATCAAATTCTAAACTGAATTATATATTTCAAATTTCCCAATTCATGCCATATCGCCATTTCAGCCCATTCTGATTATTCCAGAATTAAATATATTATTTAATTATTATTTTTATTAAATATTCACTATTATTTAATTCAACGACCAATTGAAATTCTAAACCACTATTTATATAATTAAATAAGTTAATTATATATCGCAGAAAATACGGGTCATTACACCTAGTTTACTATCGAAAAACCCAACCATGAAAATGGACGTCGAACCCGCTAAAACCCATATAGAAATGTAGGGAATCCTCTCGGCAACTCAAAGAAATGAAAGTGGAGATTTTAGGATTTTTATTTGATTTCTAATGATTTTTGCAAAGTAATGATATTAGTTTTTATTTTTCTTTCCTAAAGAAGATTGGACGCGGAAATCTCATTGACCATGGAATGAAAAATATTAGGTTAAGGGTTGGATGTTATGGGTATTTATATAAAGTTTTAATATTTTCTATTCGATTATTCAATTTATTTTTACTCCTACGCTGTCTATATTTGTCCTTAAAAATTCCTGTGATACCCAAAAATCATGGAAATGGACATACAGCTAGAGTTTGACATTACGGACCCAACGAAACTGGTTTCATCAAATTCTGACTCTGTTTGCTTACATAGCGTATTTTTAACCGTTAAAATATCAACTGTTTTTCACATTAAAAATCTGTATGCCACATACAGACTCCAAAAATCACAAAACTTGAAATCCAATAATAATTTAATATTATGGATCCAACAAAATTAGTTTCGTCAAAAACGGAGCTCCTTTGCAAAACTGACTATTTTTAAAGCTTTAAATAACCCATTTAAATATATAAATATGTTTAAAAATAATTAAATTAAATATTTAAATATAAATATTATCGTATATATATTCACAATAGAATATCATACAGCTCCAGTTGGATTTATAACTCGATATTTTAAATCCCGATTAAATCGATATTCGATTTATAATGAAATTCCTTTTATATATCGTTATAAATTATACATGAATTCCATAGCGACTTTTCTAAAATTTGATTTGGATATAGATCAAAATCTACCCATCGAAATCCCGATTTTTCTCTTTCATCAGAGAGATATACTTCACCAGCTTCGAATGTTTATTGTTTCACAGAAATTAGGCTTAAAACGGATTTTGTATGCTCGTTTAAAGTTCGAATCGCCAAATTACGAACTGCCGCGCCATTTCGAGCTCGATTATAATTATAATATACGTTCAACCATCATTAATTAAATATAATCGTTATTGTAATTCAAATTTTAAACTGAATCATATATTTTAAATTGTCTAATTCACACAATGTTGCCAATTCTACTATTTTCGACTATTTCACAAATTAAATATATTATTCTACTATTTAATTTAATTAAATATTCAATACTATTTAATTAAACGACCATACAAATCTCTAAACCATTATTTAAATAATTAAATAAATTTATTATTACACCGTAAAAATACGGGACATTACATTCTTTCCCCCTTAAAATAATTTCGTCCTCGAAATTGCTAAGGTAGAAAACCAACCCTACTAACTGGGTTAAAAATTATTTGTTTACTTCTTAAATTTCAATTTCAACTGAACAAATAAACTTCAATTAAAATATTAATTAATTCTTATCAACTAGAATTTTCAAAAATCCTGAAAATTTTCTAACACCCGAAATTTTCGAAAAATTTCGCCAGCGCCTCCTTTGTACTGGTCAATTGGTACAACTACAGCTCGCCTCTCTAGGCCTTCTACAACCCAAAAGAAAATCAAACAGCCAAGCAGCTTGCCATTTCGGCCCAAAAATCTCATATCCAATTAGAATATAAATGTGTACCTTTTTGTCATGCATATCAACTCTATCACTTCCATATGCTATCAACTCAGCATATATCCATGTTATCCTAATCAAACTCCAAATCAGTTTTTATCTTCAAACCAAATAATTTGCTTATACCCAAGTCGAATTCCATTTCAAATTCGAGTTCCATTCTTGATTTCAAACTCTAACTCGCCAATCCAATACCATTTCAGATTCTTATCTCACAATTCAAAATCTGATTCCACTTGATATATTATATTCCTATTCAATTTCCAGTTAATTGGTTTCTATTCAGTTCCAGCTTAGTTTCACAAATTTCCATTTAAATTTGTTTTTAATTCAATAAGTCTCTTCCTAGGAGTTTTAAACAGTTTACCCTTTTCAAAAATCGAAATATTCATTTTGGAGTATCAAAACAACTTGTTCCTCTCAAATCAATTCAAAACAAAAAATTTGGTAGTAATCCGTCCTTTAGAAACTCGAAAATGTATACCGATGATGGTCGACTTCATCATCAGGATTTATTTTCCAGCGATCGAAGTGAGTTCAATACTATATCACTTTCAAAACCATTTCTAACACATCCGTTTTGAAATACATTTCAAAATATCCTTTTCAATGGTTGTAACAAATTTAAAATCACCCAGGATTTTAAAGATTCACATATATTTAACCCAGATTCATTTACAACACTTTTCCAACTTTCCAGGGTTTTAATTCCAATTCTGGTTTAAATTTAGATTTAATTCATTTCGATTTCATATAGTTCACTTATACAAATTCTGATTGGTTACTTACATAACCATTTCTATTATAATCTTCCTCGATTATAATAACAACCAATATATCTAATATATTATAATTCCAATATTAAACATTCTTTTATATCAAAATATAATTCGGGTAAAATTATTTCATTTACCCTCTTTTCAAATGATACAGTGTCGGTTCATCGTATTAGAGTGTTTAGAAACTACTACCGATACAGTGGATCAAACTGATCGACCGGAACCCATAAACAACTCAACCAACAAATCTCCGCAATATAAAAGCATTTTATATCAAATAACAAATACGTTCACTCGTATATATATACACTCAAACTCAATCTAGGGTATTACTAACCTCGTCTCCACTGAATCACGCCACAGAGCCAAGGTAATAACTTAACCTTCAGCTCTGATACCAACTGTAGTATCCCGAAATTCCAATACCATTTGAGCTGACCAAGTAACACAAGCCCAACCCAAATTGCACTGGAAACCAGAAAACTAATAGAAAGAAAATAGAGGTGAGAATAGATAAGATAGAAACTTAGAATAGAAGAAGAAGAAGAACATACAACATCAGAGTAACACGAATCTCACAGTGGAACAAACAATATATAATAGATACATAACTTTGAAATAAAATCAGTATATGTATACAGTAACATTATCAGAGTATAACACTTACAACGCAACGGAAATAAACAATTGCTATATAAGCCTGAAGCCTCCTACTCCAAGCTCTCCAAGTATATCTGTGAAACCTGTCTACTTGACTGCCCGTACAAATTTGGGCATCCAAGAGTTTAGGGTAAAACAAATCAAAATAAACTCCGGGTCAGTCATGGGACTGGTGTGAGTAAACAATTTAAAACAGCTGGAGGAAATAACGATATATCATAAGACCACGCCGTATAACGGAACGGGTTTTTCCCTTATGAGAATCCAATACACTTGATTCAACAATTCAAAATCTTTTTGAACGAAATGATAAACTTTATATCAAAACTCTTTTGATATTATAATAATGTCTATCAACCACAACTAAATAATCATTAGCAGAACGCTTTCATCTCACGTTCCACATACATAATATACAATCAAAAACCGCATGTGCTTACCGGGTTCAACAAGAACATCTTGTAACCCAGGCTAAACATGACCGGTCACTCATTTCGCTTGAGTGTACCGAATGTATTATCACCAATGGTTGGGATCAGCAACCGTTTCCCGAATGGGACAGCATTGATAGATTTAAGAAGCAAAAGGAATTTCTCTAGATCAGGTGACAATACACCCTACTTGGCAGCCAACCACATAGCCATGCGACCTACCCGATTTTATACCATTTCCGGTTGTGAGGCTAGAGGCCACGCTTATCTCTGACAGATCACACAATTATCCACTTTGAATGTCACATCGTCATACCCGCCAAATCACAAATTGATTTCTCCAAAAGTACCACGAGAAACGAATTCCTCCGCCACCAAACGTAAATATGTTTGAAGAGATCAACTTATGCGATCTATTAAATATACTCTGTCTGACATTCTTCCATACAAGTCGTCCTGGGACTGGACAGACCGAAGGTACTATTCTGTAAACAGGACAGCTCTTGCATAACTCCATCTTCAATTATCTTCATCATATTTGATCGCAACGCTAACACCCATACAGAGTGGTTTCCAGATAATGAATCTGATCCTGGTCTCTCCGTATTGACAATGGAAAAATGGCCAAGAACTTTGATATTCGGTGATTTAACTATCAAAGAAAAACATGTGTGCAACAACGATATTATTTCCAGATGGAAATTCTATCGATCAATCATCAATCAACATTTATTCATTTCCCCATTTCTCGTTTCCATATATTCATCAAATCCTTATTTTCTAATTTTAGAAAATATATGTTATTAACTTTGGAAAACGTTTCCATTTCTGATTCACGCATCACTATCTTTTCACATATATCAGTATCTAACTGTAAACTAGTAAGAGAACAACCCTCTACGTATTAACCTCGAAGGCCGAAACCAACATCGGACCAATACCCAGACAGCTGTTCAACTTAACAAATCTCCAGTCAGTTTCTAATTTCTTTAACTCCATTTTAATTCCTATTTCAAACCCTATTTCCTTTATAAATATTTTATTTGCAAAATATTTACTTAAATCCTTTATTCACATTAAATGTAAATAATATTTCTTCTTTTCAATCAAAACAGTTTGATTTCGTATTTAAAACAATATCCCAAATCCAATTTCTATTTATACTTCTAATTATAGAATTATTTATACAAATCTTCTTTTTATTTCTAACACTTAAATCTCAATTTTAATTCCCTTTATATAATTCTATTTATTTTATATAAATCCCTTTTATATAATTCTATTTATTTTTTATAAATTCTTATATATAATTCTATTTATTCTATATAAAAATATTTCATTTTCAATATTCACTTGAAAATTTCCTTTTATACATTTCAATAATTCATATTGTATTTTAAATACCAAATAACATGACCAGTCATCATAATCAATCACAGATTATATATCACATTATATACCACAATATATGAAAACAAATAGTATTATAAATATTGAGGAATCCAGTTGGATCCCTCCAACCTGTTTCCCTGCATCACAGATGTCAAACAATATAAATAAAATCGATTTCATTTCAATATGAAATATTCTGATAAACAAAATCAATATTTGTTTAACGATATATATATATATATATATATATATATATATATATCGTTATCTATAATTTCAAACAATACATCATCAATTCAACCAAACAATCAACACACAGCAATCAGTAATCTTTTATCAATACTAGATTATATTTATAAAAATATAAACTGCACAGAGTTAGTGAGATTTACTCACATTAGACAATCATCGTTAAATAACGATTAACTATCTTTGATTCAGACGGACAATTTATTTTGCAATAAATTGTAATGAGCTCTGATTCACTCCCAATCAGTTCCATTGTGTAGCCGCCTTCCATACGATCCCAACGTGACTGACCGTTCGAAATTCTGATGTTATGAATGAGACATTCAATTTACAAGTTTGCATATATATTTGATTAAATTAAACTTAATTAATTTAAGTTCTGGGCCTTACACTGTTGAACCCGGCCCACATCCCACTTGAAAACCCAACCCGTGTGATTCCCTTCTTCCTCAGACACAATCGCGTAGCATGCTCCACCATCAAAGACATTAACGCAACTTCATCTCCACCGAACTCCCTCCCTGAACCACCGAACTCCACAAGAACACCACCCACGAACTCCTTTCTCCAAGCACTTCATCTCCATCCCCCATTCTCAGAGCTCGCGCCCTCACCCTATTTTCCGATGAATGCACGCACCTCCATAGAAGACATCAACACTTGTCATCACATAATCCACAAAAAACCCAAGTTGCCATTCGCTTCACTCAACCCTAATTCGAACTCGAATTCGCGAATTACTGCTTCGAATCCCCAAGTTCCTTAACCCTACTTTACTGTCAAAAAATCCAACCACGAAAATGGACGTTGAACCCGCTAAAACCCAAATAGAAATGTAGGGAATCCTCTCGGCAACTCAAAGAAATGAAAGTGGAAATTTTAGGATTTTTATTTGATTTCTAATGATTTTTGCAAAGTAATGATATTAGTTTTTATTTTTCTTTCCCGAAGAAGATTGGAGGCAGAAATCTCATTGACCATGGAATGAAAAATATTAGGTTAAGGGTTGGATGTTATGGGTATTTATAGGAAGTTTTAATATTTTCTATTCGATTATTTAATTTATTTTTACTCCAATGCTGTCTATATTTGTCCTTAAAAATTCCTGTGATCACATACGATACCCAAAAATCATGGAAATGGACATATAGCTAGAGTTTGACATTACGGACCCAACGAAACTGGTTTCGTCAAATTCCGACTCCATTTGCTCACACAACGTATTTTTAACCGTCAAAATATCAACTGTTTTTCACATTAAAAATCCGTACGCCACATACTGACTCCAAAAATCACAAAACTTGAAATCTAATAATAATTTAATATTATGGATCCAACAAAATTAGTTTCGTTGAAAACGGAGCTCCTTTGCAAAACTGGCTATTTTTAAAGCTCTAAATAACCCATTTAAATATATAAATATATTTAAAAATAATTAAATTAAATATTTAACTATAAATATTATCGTATATATATTCACAACAGAATATCATACAGCTCCAATTGGATTTATAACTCGATATTTCAAATCCCAATTAAATCGATATTCGATTTATAATGAAATCCCTTTTGTATATCGTTATAAATTATATATGAATTCCATAGCGACTTTTCTAAAATTTGATTTGGACATAGATCAAAATCTTCCCGAAAAAATCCCGATTTTTCTCTTCCATCGGAAAGATATACTTCACCAGCTCCGAACGTTTCTTGTTTCACAGAAATCCAGCATAAAACGAATTTTGTATGTTCGTTTAAAGTTCCAATCGCCAAATTACGAACTGCCACGCCATTTCGAGATCGATTATAATTATAATATAATTTATACGTTCAACCATCGTTAATTAAATATAATCGTTACTGTAATTCAAATTTTAAACTGAATCTTAAATTTTTATTTGTCCAATTCACACAATGTTGCCAATTCTACTATTTTCGATTATTTCACAAATTAAATATATTATTCTACTATTTAATTTAATTAAATATTCAATATTATTTAATTAAATGACCATATAAATCTCTAAACCATTATTTAAATAATTAAATAAATTTATTATTACACCGTAAAAATACGGGACATTACATTCTTTCCCCCTTAAAATAATTTCGTCCTCAAAATTGCTAAGATAGAAAACTAACCCTATTAAATGGGTTAAAAATTATTTTTTTACTACTTAAATTTCAATTTCAAATGAACAAATAAACTTCAATTAAAACATCAATTAATTCCTATCAACAAAAAAATCAAAAATCCTGAAAATTTTCTAACACCCAAAATTTTCGCCAGCACCTCCTTTGTACTGGTCAATTGGTACAACTCACCTCTCTAGGCCTTCTCCAACCCAAAAAAAAATCAAACAGCCAAGCGGCTTGCCATTTCGGCCCAAAAATCTCATATCCAATTAGAATATAAACGTGTACCTTTTTGTCGGGTATATCAACTCTATCACTTCCATATGATATCAACTCAGCATATATCCATGTTATCCTAATCAAACTCCAAATCAGTTTTTATCTTCAAACCGAATAATTTGCTTATACCCAAGTCAAATTCCATTTCAAATTCGAGTTCCATTCTTGATTTCAAACTCTAACTCACCAATCCAATACCATTTTAGATTCTTATCTCACAATTCAAAATCTGATTCCACTTGATATATTATATTCCAATTCAATTTCCAGTTAATTGGTTTCTATTCAGTTCCAGCTTAGTTTCACAAATTTCCATTTAAATTTGTTTTTAATTCAAGAAGTCTCTTCCTGGGAGTTTTAAACAGTTTACCCTTTTCAAAAATCGAAATATTCATTTCGGAGTATCAAAACAACTTGTTCCTCTCAAAACAATTCAAAACAAAAAAATTGGTAGTAATTCGTCACTTAGAAACTCTAAAATGTATACCAATGATGGTCGACTTCATCATCGGAATTTATTTTCCGGCGACCGAAGTGAGTTCAATACTATATCACTTTCAAAACCATTTCTAACACTTCCGTTTTGAAATACATTTCAAAATATCCTTTTCAATGCTTATAACAAATTTAAAATCTCCCAGGATTTTAAAAATTCACATATATTTAACCCGGATTCATTTACAACACTTTTTCAAATTTCCAGGGTTTTAATTCCAATTCTGGTTTAAATTTAGATTTAATTCATTTCGATTTCATATAGTTCACTTGTACAAATTCTGATTGGTTAATAACCATTTCTATTATAATTTTAACAACGAATATATCCAATATATTATAATTCCAATATTAAACATTCTTTTATATCAAAATATAATTCGGGTAAAATTATTTCATTTACCCTCTTTTCAAACCATACAGTGTCGGTTCATCGTATTCGAGTGTTTAGAAACTCCTACCGATACAGTGGATCAAACTGATCGACCAGAACCCATAAACAACTCAACCACCAAATCTCCACAATATAAAAGCATTTTATATCAAATAACAAATACGTTCACTCGTATATATATAAACTCAAACTCAATCTAGGGTATTACTAACCTCATCTCTGCTGAGTCATGCCACAGAGCCAAGGTAATAACTTAACCTTCAGCTCTGATACCAGCTGTAGTGTCCCGAAATTCAAGTACCATTTGAGATGACTGAAACGACCCGAACTTCCCCGGTAAGGAAAGCCCGGATTGAGTTGAGAACAAGCCACATCGGGACGCAAACAGAAGAACATTTCATTGTTAATTACAACAATTTCATCAGAATACAAGAATATACAGAGTATGAATAAATATTACACAGAAAATATTAGAGATTTAAATTACATTTAAATACATAGCAGCGGAAAAATAATACAAAGCACAACCGAAGGAGACATACGGATACAGAGCTTTCCAGATATCATTCCAGCTGTAAATCAGGATCCTGTGAATATAAATCTGCAAAACCAAAACTACTAGCTGCCCGTGCCAAAATAAGGGCACCCAGAGTTTAGGTTAAAACAATAAACTCTAGGTCAGTCATGTGACTGGTGTGAGAACTAGAACAGTTATTAATCTTTATTTTAAAGTTAGGTAAATCAAGGGACCACGCCGTATAACACGGAACAGGTTTCCTCCCAAGAACACTAGTGCATAAACAACAGCGCAATGCTAAAATAAAGAACAATGAAGCTATTTTAAGACCCAGGTCCCATCACACAATGCAACACAAGCCGGAGGATAGGGTTTTACCTTATAATAGCCAAAGAATGCTTGATACGCTAAATTTCATGTTTTATTATTACTATAAGTGTATAGTGTCAAAAACAATTTCAATCATAAGTATCAATCATAGACAGCATAAGTGCCCCATCCCACTATGTCGCCATACTAGGCTCTACAATCAAAACCGCAAAATCACGTATTGGGAGTTGGATTTCCATCTGTGAACCAAGGCAAGGGATCGTCCTTACCGAATTCAAGACAATCTAGCCCATGTCTCAGGGACATAACGCATCGACCCTTGGAGCGTCAGGGCCGGTCCACCGATGTGGATTACAATGCCTGAACACTACGTTTCCCCGCCCTTTGGGGCGTAAATGAGTCCAATGACTCCATCGGCTCCACACAGTCACCGATATATCCGAGGCGCCTCGCAACAGCAACAACCACATAAGTCAAACTCGTCAGGGCGTGTCAAACCACTGACGCCACTTCTAGCTAGAAGGAAACGCATGTCCTCCCTGAGGTCCTTCACCCATTTCCGGTTCACAACCGGGGTGTGAGGCTCGCAAATCAACGTTACACAAAGCTATGCCACACAGGTCGTGCTTTGATCATCAACCACAAGACTTTTCTTTTCAACAGAAGCCTTGATCAATTGCCACTTAGGCATGCCACACAGGCAGTTCACTCCATGCGAATGATATCCATCAATATATAACCCCTGAGCTCGTACGTCTCAGAGAAGGGCGTTAAGCAAGAGAATAAATTCTCCGCCGCCAAACAGATATATATTTAATAGAAATCAATCACACAAAATAAAATCCAATGTCAGACACACAGTCCATTTACAAGTTCGTTCTGGGACTGAACGAAACCGGAGGCACTTTGTACCTCGCATATCCATCGATCTCCAAGTACGTGTGGACGATCACTAACTGATTCCCTCCTCTTAGGTGTACAGCCCAATCAAGATCATCAGTAATCACCCAAACGATGTGAAGACCTCCGGTCTTTAACCACCGTCTTCATCCTCGACACCACGTCGAATCAGTTATTCAGAATGGGATAAACCCGGTCTTTCTGAATAACTCGCGTATATAGTAAACAAGTGTTACACAAACACAACATACGCCTCATTCCAATTCAGAATATTCTTTTATTCAAATATTCTTATTCTTTGGGAAAGGTTCCCATTAATTTTATCAAAGATAAATTCTTTAAATTTATTCTTTAATCTTCCTTTGAATATCGATTCAAACCAAATTATGGTTTATCCAAACTAGTCGGGATTAGCGAACCACACGAAGTAATCATTTATTTTATTTCCCAATCCCAACTTATTCATCCCATGAAGTAAAACTGGTAATACTTCATATCTAACACCACGGTGTTATCGGTAAATTCAATTACCATTTCACGTTCAAATCTAATTAAAGATTTAACTATCGCCTGGAGCAAAACTGGTGATACTCCATTCTTGATCCTTTCAATCTAATTAAAGATTCATTAAAACTCCACTCGGTTTTAATCTTCCCAAAAATCAATATCCTGTCTTTAACTGGGTTAAAGAACCAATGTCATCTAAAACACAGTTCATGATAAATCCAAAATCACATTCCATTCCAATTCAATTATTGAAACTTCTAGTTACTTTTAAAACCCTTTTCAAATCCAATTTATTTATTTAAAAATAAATAAATTATTATTCAAGTTCAAAACTAGTTAATCTCGATTAAAATCTATTTTTATCTTTTCAAATATGGAGTTTTTCATCCCAATTCTTTCCAAATCATTTCTTATGATTTTACACAAATTATTACAATTTTTAATAATTTTATCAAGGCCCGTACAGTCGAATTCCATCAACGGCCATCGAACTGCACTTACACCGACCTTTTCCAAATTAGATTTGGACATAATTCCAAATCCAACCGTTAGATTTCAAATCTCTAATATTCTTTAGAAATCTCTTTTCGATACGAACCCAACGGTTCCGGTTTTAGGATAATTCGTCGGTCGGATCTCCCGTAATATCCATTCGAAGTCAATGGTCGAAATTCGCGAACTACCGCGGCGCGTTCTATTCAGGCCATTATATATATATATATATATATTATATATTTCATCGATTTCCTTTCAAAATGTATTTTATAAATCGTTTTAAATTTGTTTTCGAAACGATTTCAACTTCATATTCAATTTCGAATCAAAATTGAATATTCCACATCATTGATATACAAATGATAATATTTTCAAAACGTTATATTTTGAAATCAATTTCTTTTCTATATTCATTATAAAAATGAATAAAATCGATATAAATATCGTTCACGTCAAAATGACGTCAATCTAGTCAACGCGGCTTTTATTCAACACATGAATGTTTATTCTATTCAACACATGAATATTTATTCTATTCAACACATGAACATTTATTCTATTCAACACATGAATTTTTATTTCTATTCAACACATGAATATATTTTCTATTCAACACATGAATTTATTTCTATTCAACACATGAATTTATTTTTATAATATTCCTTATTTTCCAAATCGGAATGAGGCCCAATCAATTACCATATAATATTATTTATATGGATTCCATACAACACATGTATATAATAGCAACATAAATAATCAACCATCATCCAGAGTGCGTTCTACACTGTATAAGCATCAAATATAAATATTCAACGCTTATAACAGCCTGTCAATCAATCAATCGACATACAGCTAATTATTGGGATTAGTGTATGTCCAATTTCATCCCAACACCCGTATGGGGTTTCAAACAATCAAACGCAGATTTTATTTGTGCAGTTGGGTGATGTGTAAAATTTATCGTCCTAATCAATATCAGTCAAATCGGTGTACATAAACAAATCGTTCGATTTGTAAATGAATCTTTATTTTATTTCAACACATGAATATATATTTTATTTCAACACATGAATATATATTTTCTTTCAACACATGAATATATATTTTATTTCAACACATGAATATATATTTTATTTCAATTCCAATCACACAATCAATTTTCACAACACATCAATCAAACAAACAAGTCGTCCATGGTTTGTGGACGACGGGTGTCAGGTGCTGCTAAGCACCGTCTGCATCCTAGTATATATTTTAACTAGCAAACAAATTAAAAGTGAGAAGTTCTCACCGAGGGGTTCCACTCCGCCATTTCATTTCTGAAATTCAGAACAATCTGGATCTGCCCGTACTTCCAACGCAGTCTTCTCCACGTTGTTCATATTAAAATCACATTTTTAATATGATGTTCTATACATTAGAAATCATATTTTTATTCTTTCTATGATATAAAAATCATATTTTTATTCTTTCTATGATATAAAATCATATTTTTAATCTATCTATAATATAAAAATCATATTTTTATTCTTTCTATGATATAAAAATCATATTTTTAATCTATCTATAATATAGAAATCATATTTTTAATCTATAAAAATCAAAACTTTACATTCTAAAAAATCATATATATACCTAAATAAAATTCATAACTTTATAAAGATAAAAATCAAATCCTAGTTCTTACTTTTCAAAAACAAATTCTAGTTCGTATTTTTCAAAAAAACAAATTCTAGTTCGTATTTTTTCTCAAAACAATACCATTTAAATTTTCAAAGCAATTACATTTTACTTATTCTAGAACAATGACATTCATATATTTTACTTCTTTAAAAAGTGTATATTTATATTTTTAAAACAAAGGTATATTATATATATATATATATTTTCAAAGATAATGTATGTATATATTTTCAAAGATAATGTATGTATAAATTTTCAAAGCTAATGTATGTATATATTTTCAAAGCAATTGTATGTATATTTTCAGGGATAATGTATGTATGTTTTCAGGGATAATGTATGTATATTTTCAGAAATCATGTATGTGTATTTTCAGAAATCATGTATGTGTATTTATCTAAAATCTGAGATTTAAAACATTGTTATATTTATTAAAACTGAGTTTAAAATCCTTACCATTTTCATTGCCATCGCCAGGGCGACTTCGAACCCTTTCAACAGCTAGGGTTTACAAGCGCCGCCGCCTGGAGCATCTTTGCTCCGATCTGAGACCACTCCACCCACCGCCTACGAAGACCGCTCCTCCACCCAAAACAGCACGGAAACCGGTGCACCCAATCTCCCCAAAAACCCCTGCGACCGACGGTAGTTCGTGAACGGTTTTTGGCCAAATTCCTCAACAACATCAAATCGTGGCTGTTGGTCTGGTAGATCTCAGTGAGGTCTTCGATCTTCACATTTTTAATTTTGTAAATCCATGTAAGGATCAGAAGAAAACGGGGGAGAAACAATCGAGCAATTATCGTCGTGTGTAGTGAAGGAGGCGGGTTTCTTTGTGTTGACCGCAGAAGTGAGTTGGACCAATAAAATTTTAGGGTTTAGTTATATTTATTTATTTATTTATTTATTTATTTAAATTTGAAAAATATTTGTTCGTTGTTATCAACTCCAAATCGAACCCAACGACTGTCGCCGCTAGCTAATTACCCCCATTCTGAACACAATGGGATATGTTTCATAGACCAATTCAATTATTTCGATCAATTTCCATCAAATTCAAAATATAAATCAGTATAAATTGAATTTGAACGCACATTTCAATTTACTGGGGTCACATACGAACTTTAAAAATTCTAGAAAAATTATTTCTAGCTTCGTATTGACGATACGGTCCTAACAAAACTAATTTGTCAAATTCTAAGACCGTTGGAAAAATGGCCATTTTCCAGTCGATTAAATTCAACTAAAACTGGTCAAACGAGTTTTCCTTTGCCACGCTCACATGTTGATTCAGAAAATTACGAATTTTGAAACCTAGCAGTAACTTGACATCACAGACCCAAAAAAAGTGGTTTCATCAAAATCCGAGGTCGTTTGCAAAATTTCCATTTTTAAGGGCCAGAATTCTACAACGACTATTCTGAATTTTCAACTGGATGTAACTTTTGATTCCCGCTACGAAATTTTGATTTTTCGGATTCTTTGGAAAGATATTCTCAAATAGATTCTAATATTTTTGGTTTCACTAAAATCCAGTTTATTTTGAATCCTGTACATTCATTTGAATTTTGAAATCGAAATTTCAAACTACCGCGCCATTTTCAATTCCTTTTATAATTATAAATAATTATTTATATTCTAACGACGACGTATATAAATATATACGTTCTAACTCTATTCAGAATAAATTTCTCGTCGTAATTATTAAAATATATCATTTTAAATATTCAAAATTCATCAAAATTGCCAAAATAAAATTTTTTAATTGGCTCAAATTTCCGGGTTATTACAATGACCAAATAACACAAGTCCAACCCAAATAGCACTGGAAACCAGAAAACTAATAGAAAGAAAACAGAGGATGAGAATATATAAGATAGAAACTTAGAATAGAAGAAGAACATACAACATCAGAGTAACACGAATCTCACAGCGGAACGAACAATATATAATAGATACATAACTTTGAAATAAAATCAGTATATGTATATAGTAACATTATCAGAGTATAACACTTACAGCACAGCGGAAATAAACAATTGCTATATAAGCCTGAAGCCTCCTACTCCAAGCTCTCCAAGTATATCTGTGAAACCTGACTACTCGACCGCCCGTACAAATTTGGGCATCCAAGAGTTTAAGGTAAAACAAATCAAAATAAACTCTGGGTCAGTCATGGGGCTAGTGAGAGTAAACAATTTAAAACAGTTGGAGGAAACAAACGATATCTCATAAGACCACGGCGTATAACGGAACGGGTTTTTCCCATATGAGAATCCAAAACACTTGATTCAACATTTCAAAATCTTTTTGAACGAAATGATAAACTTTATATCAAAACTCTTTTGATATTATAATAATGTCTATCAACCACAACTAAATAATCATTAGCAGAACGCTTTCATCTCACGTTCCACATACATAATATACAATCAAAAACCGCAGGTGCTTATTGGGTAATGAATTCCAACTGGCAAGGTATAGGACCACCTTCCGACAGTGTATCTCTAGAGAGGAATACACCGGGTTCTACAAGAACATCTTGTAACCCAGGCTAAACATGACCGGTCTCTCATTTCGCTTGAGTGTACCGAATGTATTATCACCAATGGTTGGGATCAGTAACCGTTTCCCAAAAGGGACATCATTGATTGATTTAAGAAGCAAAAGTAATTTCTCTAGATCAGGTGACAATACACCGTACTTGGCAGCCAACGACTTAGCCATGCGACCTACCCGATTTTATACCATTTCCGGTTGTGAGGCTAGAGGCCTTGCTTATCTCTGATAGATCACACAATTATTCACTTTGAATGTCACATCGTCATACCCGCCAAATCACAAATTGATTTCTCTAAAAGTACCACGGGTATACAGCTAAGAGAAACGAATTCCTCCGCCACCAAACGTAAATACGTTTGAAGAGATCAATTTACGCGATTTATTAAATATACTCTGTCAGACATTCTTCCATACAGGTCGTCCTGGGACTAGACAGACCGAAGGTACTATTCTGTAAACAGGACAACCCTTGCATAACTCCATCTTCAATTATCTTCATCATATTTGATCGCAACGCTAACTCCCATACAGAGCGGTTTTCAGATAATGAATCTGATCCCGGTCTCTCCGTATTGACAATGGAAAACTGTTCAAGAACTTTGATATTCAGTGATTTAACTATCGAAGAAAAACATGTGTGCAAACAACGATATTATTTCCAGATGGAAATTCTATCGATCAATCATTAATCAACATTTATTCATTTCCCCATTTCTCGTTTCCATGTATTCATCAAATCCTTATTTTCTAATATTAGAAAATATACGTTATTAACTTTAGAAAACGTTTCCATTTCTGGTTCACGCATCACTCACATATATCAGTCTCTAACTGTAAACTTGTAAGAGAACAACCCCCTACGTATTAACCCCGAAGGCCGAAACCAACATCAGACCAATACCTAGACAGCTGTTTAACTTAACAAATCTCCGGTCAGTTTCTAGTTTCTTTAACTCCATTTTAATTCCTATTTCAAACCCTATTTCCTTTATTAATATTTTATTTGCAAAATATTTACTTAAATCCTTTATTCACATTAAATGTAAATAATATTTCTTCTTTGCAATCAAAATAGTTTGATATTGTATTTAAAACAATATCCCAAATCCAATTTCTATTTATACTTCTAATTATAGAATTATTTATACAAATCTTATTTTTATTTCTAACACTTAAATCTCAATTTTAATTCCCTTTATATAATTATATTTATTTTATATAAATCCTTTTCATATAATTCTATTTATTTTATGTAAATCCTTTTATATAATTCTATTTATTATATAAAAATATTTCATTTTCAATATTCACTTTGAAAATTTCCTTTTATACATTTCAGTAATTCATATGGTGTTCTAAATACCAAATAACATGACCAGTGTCATCATAATCAATCACAGATTATATATCACATCATATACCAAAATATATGAAAAAAAACAGTATTATAAATATTAAGGAATCCAGTTGGATCCCTCCAACCTGTTTCCCTGCATCAAAGATGTTAAACAATATAAATAACATTGATTTCATTTCAATATGAAATATTCTGATAAACAGAATCAATATTTGATTAACGATTTATATATATATATATATATCGTTATCTATAATTTCAACCAATACATCAGCAATTCAACCAAATAATCAATACATAGCAAACAATCATCATTTATCAATATTAGGTTATATTTATAAAAATATAAACTGTACAGAGTTAGTGAGATTTACTCACATTGGACGATCATCCTAAAATAACAATTAACTATCTTTGATTCAGACGGACAATTTATTTTCCAATAAATTGTAATGAGCTCCAATTCACTCCCAGTCAGTTCCATTGTGTAGCCGTCGTCCATACGATCCCAACGTGACTGATCGTTCGAAATTCTGATGTTATGAACGAGATATTTAATTTACAGGTTTGCGTATATATTTTATTAAATTAAACTTAAACATTAATTTAAGTCTGGGCCTTACACTATTGAACCCGGCCCATATCCCACTTGAAAACCCGACCCGTGTGATTCCCTTCTTCCTCAGACACAATCGCGTAGCCTGCTCCTCCCTCAAATACATTAATGCAACTTCATCTCCACCGAACTCCCTCCCTGAACCACCGAACTCCACAAGAACACCACCCATGAACTCCTTTCTCCAAGCACTTCATCTCTATCCCCCATTCTCAGAGCTCACGCCCTCACCCTGTTTTCCAATGAATGCACGCACCTCCACATAAGACATCGACACTTGTCATCAAGCAATCCACAAAAAACCCACCGCAAGTTGCCATTTGCTTCACTCAACCCTAATTCAAACTCGAATTCGCGAATTACTGCTTCGAATCCCCAAATTCCTTAACCCTTACTATCGAAAAATCCAACCACGAAAATGGACGTTGAACCCGCTAAAACCCATATAGAAATGTAGGGAATCCTCTCAGCAACTCAAAGAAATGAAAGTGGAGATTTTAGGATTTTTATTTGATTTCTAATGATTTTTGCAAAGTAATGATATTAGTTTTGTTTTTATTTCCTGAAGAAGATTGGAGGCGAAAATCTCATTGACCATGGAATGAAAAATATTAGGTTAAGGGTTTGATGTTACGGGTATTTATAGGAAGTTTTTATAATTTCTATTCGATTATTTAATTTTTTTTACTCCTACGCTGTCTATATTTGTCCTTAAAAATTCCTGTGATCACATACGATACCCAAAAATCATGGAAATGGACATACAGTTAGAGTTTGACGTTACAGACCCAAAGAAATAGGTTTCGTCGAATTTCGACTCCGCTTGTTCACACAGCGTATTTTTAACCGTCAAAATATCGACTGTTTTTCACATTAAAAATCCATACGGCCACATACTAACTCCAAAAATCACGAAACTTGAAATCCAACAATAATTAATATTACAGATCCAATAAAATTAGTTTCGCCGAAAACGGAGCTCGTTTGGAAAACTGACAATTTTTAAAGCTCTAAATAACCCATTTAAATATATAAATACATTTCAAAATAATTAAATTAAATATTTAAATATAAACATTATCGTATATATATTCACAACAGAATATCATACTGCTCCAATTGGATTTATAACTTGATAGTTCAAATCCCGATTAAATCGATATTCGATTTATAATGAAATTCCTTTTATATATCATTATAAATTATATTTGAATTCCATAGCGACTTTTCTAAAATTTGATTTGGACATAAATCAAAATTTACGAGACGAAATCCCGATTTTTCTCTTCCATCAGAAAGATATACTTCACTAGCTTCGAACGTTTCTTGTTTCATAGAAATCCGGCTTAAAACGGATTCTTTATGTTCGCTTAAAATTCGAATCGCCAAATTACGAACTACCGTGCCATTTCGAGCTCGATTATAATTATAATATAATTTATACGTTCAACCATCGTTAATTAAATATGATCGTTATCGTAATTCAAATTTTAAACTGAAGCATATATTTTGAATTGTCCAATTCACACAATATTGCCAATTCTACTATTTTCGACTATTTCACAAATTAAATATATTATTCTACTATTTAATTAATTAAATATTCAATATTATTTAATTAAACGACCATATAAATCTATAAACCATTATTTAAATAATTAAATAAATTTATTATTACACCGTAAAAATACGGGACATTATAGTTGGTTACCAACGTTGAACCAGGTCCAAGTAACCGACCCCCTCCTCGACAGATTCCAACTGTCGTTGCTTTAAACTTAAAGCCTACGCTTTTGGAAACCTAACATGACCAAGTTCCACCTAATCATAGTTTGCACCAACCCGCTCATCCTCACCAGCCGTACTACAATCAGGCAAATAATGCTGATGACAGGGATAAGGATGAGCCTGATGTCCATCATAGAAGACGTCCACGGCCCAGGACCCCTGAAATGAACCACAACCGCTGGATTTTACCAGATGATATTCAACCTCCATACCTCCCTAACATGGACCGAACGATCATGAGATATATGCTAGGGAACGCCAATGACATGTGGAAAACCAGCATGAGGCGTAACCCCTTCAACATGGACATGCACGAAGTTGAATGGCCACGACGCTTCAACATACCACAATTCGGACTCTAGAAGGGAAAGACTGACCCCTGTGCTTTTCTAAACCGCTATGAGTGGCATATGGACTCCAACAGAGCTATCGACCCCGTCAAGTGTAAATGTTTCCCAGTTTTCTTGAAAGGCACGACTTTGCTTTGGTTCACCCGTCTCCCAGGTAACTCTATCTCCACCTTTGATCAACTAAGTACGGAAACGGTCAAAAAGTTCAGGATGCATATCCCTACGCCAAAGAATACTCTCATTTTCTTCAACCTCTACCAGGGCCCAACAGAATCCCTCCTAAAAAGCTACCTCGAGCATTTCAACACTGCCCTCACTAAGGTTGATGATCCAGAACCTCATACGCTCCTTGTCCCGCTTGACAAAGGCATCCTCGCTAGCTCCAAGTTTGGAGCGTGTATAGACAAAAAGCAACCGAAGGCTCTAAAAGATTTCTATGAACATTCCAGACAATTCCCATGTCAAGAGAAAGCTCGAAGCAATAGGGCTACCCAAGGCAGCCACCCCAAAAACCCACACACTGGCACCATCGAAGATGGTGTCAAAGGAAAGAAAGTCGGGGAATCTTCCGACAAGGTTAAGGGGGCGTCCCCATACAATTCCAAGCAAAACAACGGGAAACCTGGCAGTCACAACAACAATCAAGCTCTTGGAGACCCCAAGGAGCACGACCGCTACCTCAATTACAGGAACTATACTCTGCTCTACTGAGAGTTAGAGGCCATCTACTTAGAGATCTATAACACTCTATAGTACAAGAAGCCCAACACTAGGGAGTCTAACAAGAAGAACTCAGTAAGCATTGCAGATTTCACTCCATGTTTGGGCATAATACGAATGACTGTCACATCCTGAAATATGCGATAAAAAAACTCATCCGCGAGAAACATTTGGAATAGTACATTCAGAACTATGCTTCTCTCGAAGCAGGAACAAGACCGTCAACACCCGCTCTTCCTCCACCCAATGTTGCCCCAGGGCCATCCAATCAAAGGCTACGTGGCATCGTCATCAACACTATTTGCGGTGGACCTCACCCTCTCATGACAGCTTTCGTAAGATGGAGGAGTATGCCAACTCCATAAAGCATGCCACCTACCAGCCTGCTCCTCTTTGGACGAATATGTCCCTGCCAAGCTCCAGAGGACAATGCGGGATGATATCGTCTGCCACGTGATAGAGAGTTTATGAGAATTGAAATCCCAACCACAGACCCTCTTGTTATCTCTGCACAGATTGGCCCAGCTTTTGTTCGAAGAATTCTCATCGACTCAAGAAGCTCGGTCAACATAATCTTCAAGGCAGCCTACGACCAAATGAGACTTGAGGCCAAAGACTTGAAGCCCTACCATGCCACGATCCGCAGATTCATTTTCCAACCAATCCGTGGGCACGGTCAACCTATCAGTATAACTTAGAAAAGGGGATCGGAGCCGGAGCTGAATCCTTACCTTTGTGGTCATCGACGTCATCTCTCCATGCAACGTTTTCTTTAGGCGTCCCTTCCTTGTAGAGTTCCAAGTCTGCATGTCTCTATGGTCCCTTTTAATTAAATTTATGATAAAGAATAGGATCAGTACAATCAACGGCGACCAGGCAACGGTGAGAGCCTGCTACCTTACGGAATGGAAGAATGCTCGCAATAAGGTGCAAGGCAAGGCAGTGCCTCTACCTTCCTGCACCAAGACTGTCTCCGCATAGCAATCAGAGGTGTCTGAGTCCTGGCTCAGACGCCACTGCCATCTTTACGACAATCTCGATCCACGGAAGGACGAAGAGCCCTACTTCGAGGGGGCAACCCCGGTAGAACCAACGGTGGATGTTCCGATCAACCCTGCCAACTCAACAAAGTTCTTGAAAGTTGGATCGCAACTCCACCTGGCAATAAAGGAAGAGCTTGTGGAATTCTTAAGGGAAAATCTCGATGTATCTGCTTGGACCCCCTCTGACATGTGCGGCATCAACCCAGGAATCGCTTATAACTTGCTCAACATCGACTTAAAGAATCTTCCAGTCAAACAGAAGCGTCGAATCTTAAGAACCGAAAAATTGACTGCTCTTAAAGGGGAGGTGGGTAGACTACTTGATAATGGCTTTATCTGCGACGCCCTCAACCCTGTTTCGACTACTCAGACTTGAACAAAGCCTACCCAAAGACAACTTCCCACTTCCAAAGGCCGACCAGCTTGTTGATTCAACTACCGGCTACCAGCTTCTCTCCTTCACGGATGCTTACTCGGGCTACAATCAAATTCCAATGTACCTTCCAAATCAGGACCATACTTCTTTCATAATCGACCTTGGTCTCTACTATTATGTCGGCATGCCCTTCGGTCTCAAGAATGTTGGAGTCACCTATCAACGAGTGGTCAACCGCATGTTCAAGGACCAGATCGGGAGATCCACGAAGGTTTACATGGACGATATGATTGTGAAAACGAGAGTATCGAACGACCACGTCAATGACCTTGCCGAACTGTTTGGTATCCTTCGTAAATATGGCATGAATCTCAATCCCTTGAAATGCTCTTTTGGCGTTGCATCGGGAAAATTCCTAGGTTTCATTGTCAATTCGAGGGGTATCGAAGCCAATCTAGAAAAGATTCAGGCTATCCGGATATATAAGCTCCTCGAAGCATCAAAGATGTTTAGAGCTTAAACGGGAAAGTAGTCACCCTATGTCGATTCATCTCTAAAGCAATTGACAAATACATTTCCTTTTTCGACTTGCTCAGGAAAGAGAAGCGCAACTTCACATGGACACTGGAGTGCGTTCACGCATTAAGGACCTCTTGAATCGCTTAGAGAGACCACTTATCTTATCGAAACCTGTGGATCTCGAAGACTAATATCTCTATTTGGTTGTTTCTGTGCTGACAATTATCTCGGCGCTTGTGCGCATCGAAGATCGTGTCCAATGGCCCGTTTGCTACATCAGCAAGAGATTAACAAGGGTAGAAAAGAATCATCCAAAGCTCGAGAAGCTTGCCTACTTCCTATTGATCTCTTCCCTGAAGATGAGACGCTACTCTCAATACCATACGATTGAAGTCTACACCGATCAGCCACTACGATAGGTCCTACAGTGACTTGAGGCGTCTGGGTGACTTTTGAAGTGGAATATAAAGCTGAGCCAGTTTGAAACCACATTCATGCCTAGTTGAGCCACCCTAGAACAAACCCTCGCCCTATTTCATAGCGGAGTTCACAGTCCCTGAAGAAACTCCCCTTGAAGATGTGGAAACTCCAAACATTCAATGGAAGTTGTTCATGGATGGATCCTCTAACAGTCAGGCACTGGAGTCATACTTGTTACTCCCGAGGAACGCTCGGTCTGTTATGCTCTAAAGCTCAACTTCCTTGCCACCAAAAATGATGCAGAATACAAAGCCTGGATTGTTGGACTCAGAATCGCAATCGAAATTAACATCAAGGCTATCCAGATTTACTTTGACTCACAGCTCATCGTACGACAGGTGCAGGGTGAATACCAAGCAAGGGAGAATGACTCACTCCCTACCTCGCTCGGGTCCATGAACTCCTCACCAACTTCGACCACTACATCATCACGCACATCCTTCGAGAACAAAATGAGAAAGCCAATTCATTAGTCAAGCTAGCAAGCTCTGGGGATGCACAAATCATGGGGTTGGCCCTAGTCGAAGTACTCGACTCTCCGAGCATCGATCAGATGCAAACTGATTCGGTCGCAACGATAGAGGTCAAGCCTGAGTCATGGATGACACCGATCAAGAACTACTTACAACACAGAATCCTCCCCGGGTGCTACAAGGAAAGACGAGAACTCACTTGTAAATCGTCTCGCTACATCATTCAAGATGGAATGATCTACCAAAGGGGATTCTCTATTCCATTACTCCAGTGTGTAACCCACAACGACGCCGAACGTGTGCTACTGGAAGTGCACGAAGGCGAGTGATGTGACCACACCGGAGGCAAACTTTGTTAAGAAAGATTCTCATATATGGTTACTTCTGGCCCACGCTTGATCAAGATGCCACAGACTATGCCCACAAATAAGACAAATGCCAGAAGTTTTTCTAAGATTCCAAGAGCCTTGCCTACCAGGATAACAAAAATGGTCAATCCTTAGTCATTCTCCATGTGGGGGATAGACATCATCAGAACTCTTTCAATGACAAGAGGCAATGCACGTTACGCCATCGTCGTAGTTGATTACTTTACCAAATGGGTAGAAGCTGAAGCCCTCGCTACAATCACTACCAAGAAGGTGATCAACTTCGTCGTCTGCAACATCATCACTCGATATGGAGTCCCTCAAGCTATCATTTCCGACAACGGGATCCAGTTCGAGAGCGTTGAGTTCAAAACCTTATGCCAATGACACAACATCAAAAAGAGATTCTCGGCAGTAGCACATCCTCAAGCTAATGGGAAAGTCGAGGATGTTAACAAAGTAATTGAATTCATCATCAAGAAGCATCAGGAAAAAGATGGAGGCTTATGGGTAGATGAAGTTCCTCTGACCCTATAGGCCTATCAGACCACCAATAAGTCAGCTACTGGCCATTCTTCTTTCACTCTCGCCTGTAGATACGAAGCCGTCATTCTCATTGAGCTCAAATTCCAATCTCATTGAGTCAATTACTATGATCCAAAGATCAACCAAGATCTCCTCTTGGAGTCACTTGACTTACTCGAAGAGAAAAGAGATGAAGCTGAACTCAGACCTGCAGCTCAGTGCCAACGAGTCGTCCAATACTTCAACTCTAGAGTTTGCCCCAAGGACTTCAACATCAGTGACCTCATCCTAAAACGGATCTTTCTCATGCCGACTGATTTCAACCCTCGCTGGGAATAGTGAACATCTCCGTCGCTACTTCACATAGCTTAGTGTACAGACTTATTGCTTTCCAACAATGTTTTGTTTCCTTCAAATTCAAGGCATTGTAAAGTAAAGGCCTTAGCTGCCAAAGTTATCAGTAAAGATGGTTTTTACTTCTCTATGTTTTTGATGTGTTTACTTTCTGCATAGTATGTTTGAGAAATTGTTACAACCAACTTGCATACACGAGCGCACAACACTAGATCGGCACCTCGAAGTCGGGAACCGATCCCCTGACTCAAGTCTCGAACCAATGACAAGATCGAATATAAATAACTCGACTCAAGTCTCGAACAAATGACGAGACCGAGTAAAAATAACTCAACTCGAGTCTCGAACTTACTACAAGGCCAAGTGTAAATAAATTGACTCGAGTCTCAAATCAACGATGAGACCAAGTATAAATAACTCGATTCGAGTTTTGAACCAACAACGTGACCGAATATAATTAACTCAACTCGAGTCTAGAACCAACGACGAGGCCGAGTATAAATAAACTTGACTCGAGTCTCAAATCGGTGACAATGCCAAATACAAATAACTTCGTTCCTAAAATCTACGGACTTGGGCGTAATCCATCAGCCGAATAAGTGCAACATCGACTAGTCGCTTGGCTCCATCCGACCCAAAGGGTCTAGATCCGGGAAACAGATAGTGAACCAATGACTCCCTCAGAACCTAACCCGAACAAAACGTTGGCAGAGTTTAAAGGATGAACCGACGATGACCACAATGCCTTCCCACGACTTGGAATCAACGACCGCAAGGAAATCCTGAGAGGGGAGACACCAATCTTGAACCCCACATGACCTAAGACCCACGATTGAAAGGAGGGTCTCCAGGGTGGGGTCAACACATAAACTTCACGCGACTCAAGTATTAGAAGTGAAGCCCTGAGATTACATTTTCTTGATTGTAACGACAAGTATGCTTGCGCAAGTACAGAAACTGGAAAATGCAGATGGACATTTGAACACTTAACATAAAATGTTATGTAAGAAAAGTCAACTAACACTTTCATTCATAGCCAAAAGCAAACTACATATAGTTAATCCTTTTTCTAACAACATGATGTACATGAAAACCACATCACGCCTGTAACACCCCGAATTTCGGTTAATGCTAAAATTCACTAATTACAGAATAAATAATCTCAGATGTGAGAATTGGGGGAAACGGGCTGCGTCATTGCGTTCGTCTCGGAAAAATACGCGAAATAGAGTCCGAGTTTTCGAGAATCGGAGTCCGTATGGCCCAGTTATGGCCCAATGAAGTTGGCAGGAAATTTAAGATAAAAACAGAATTAGATATTTAAAATCAGATTTCGAAATTGGAGCCAGCGGGGGCCAGGCGGGAAAATTCCCGCCCTAGCCATGTCGACAGGGCTGTCGACAGGGCTGTCGACAGGGGAGTCGACTGCCCTGTCGACTTGCCTGTCGACAGGGGTGCGACGCCTAGTAAAACTGGGTGCACCAGTTTGGGTTCTTGGGCTGGTTGGAGGGCTGGTTCTGGAAGTTTCTAAGATCAGACGGATCTGAGCTAACCTAGGTTTAATCCTATGGTCTAAAAACACCCTAATCTCTATAAAAAGGCCCTAATCCTACCCTAATCCCTACCAAAAATAGAAATGATGCCATCATGCCGCCAAATTAAATCTTGAAGGAGCCTCCACTAATTTATGAAGAGGAAAGCAAGCTAATCAACCTCTCATCAACCACTAATCAACATCTTCTTACTAGATTTACTTCATAAGTTTGCTAATCTTGGTTTTGGTGAGTTCCTATAGCTTTAATAATCAATTGTTAAATTGATTATGGTAGGATGTGATAAGACATGGCTATGTTTGTGGATAAATGTGTTTATGCAAGTTTGTATGATATGTGATTTGCAAGTTTTATACTATATGCAAGTTTCATGCCATGTTTTATGATGCAAAACACGATGTTGAACATTTATGCATATGTAACATGTTATGCAAACTATATGTGAGAGTATATGCAAGTTATATGTAACATGATATGCAAGTTATGCATGTGGTTTTATGCATGTTAGGTATTTGGTGTTATGCATGCTAAGTATTTGATTTTATGCATGCTAAGTATTTGATTGTATGCATGCTAAGTAGGTGGTTATATGCATGCTAAGTGTTTGGTATTATGCATAAATCATGACATGCAAGTTTACCCATTTAAATGTGATGCATACATATGTAAGATGGCACCTTTATATGCTATGAATATATATATATATATGCCTGTTTACCCTCCTTTAAGATGCGAGTCATATATGCAAGTTCAACCTGCTATGCAAGTTATGTGTATGCTTATATGCAAGTTCAACATGTTATGCAAGTTTATGTGTATAATGTTATGTAAGTTATGTGCATGTTGTTATGCAAGTTCATATGCAAGTTATGTGTATGATGTTATGCAAGTTATGTGCATGATGTTATGCAAATTATGTGTATGTTGATATGCAAGTTATGTTTATAATATTATGCAAGTTATGTGTATGATGTTATGCAAGTTAACATGTAACATGTTGTGCAAGTTCACACCTTTAAGACACATGCAAGTTCACCTTTGTATGACCTATGAACACTTATGCAAGTCGCCTTTATACATGACATATGTATGTTCATGCAAGTTGGGTTATTTAGTAATGCTAGTTGGGTTAATGTCATGAGGTAAGTGGACACCTTTTAACCCATGTTAATGCTTATGTATGCTAAGTGAAACCCATGTTAAATGTGAAAGAATCTTCTCTTGGAAATATGTCGTGTTAGCATAAGTACGTGGGGAAACGATGGGGTTAATAGACATGTTAATGGATGGTGTGAAATGGTTATGATTAAGCATACCATAAAATGAATAAGCATAAGTGGGAATTTACCTATTGAGTTAGGTCTACCCCATGGGAATTTACCTATTGAGTTAGGTCTACCCATGTTATGGAATTGGGAATTTACCTATTGAGTTAGGTCTACCCATATTCTTGTAAATGTGAATATTAATTAGGGATAATTAATAAATATGGGGGTGATTACTTAGGTGTAATTAATCGACTAAGACACGAGGTTGGACTCATTTGTAGTGTAAAACTGCCCGGACCCAACCGGCTTAACCAGTTGCTACAAATGTTAGCCCAATGTGAGAGGTCTTAGGCACAAACTAAATACGTGATTAATGTAAAGACACGAGGTTAGACTCGGTTATGACATAAGGCTGCCCGGACCCAACCGGCTTAACCAGCGGTCATAAAAGATAGTCTAATGTGAGAGGTCTTTATGAGGATCACGGTCTTAATTAATTAAGAAACACTTAACCAAATTAGCATGTAGTGGGACATGAGGGTTAAGTGGGTGCCTTGGGTGGCATGTAGTAACTAGTGGGGGTGCCTTGGGTGGCATAAGGAAACTAGTGGGATTGCCTTGGGTGGCAATAGGAAATACGATTAGAATACTTAACCAAAGTGGAACATGTAATTAAACATGATTAAAGGGTTAAGTAAGTGCCTTGGGTGGCATGTGGGAATTAAGTAAGTGCCTTGGGTGGCATGAGGGAATCAAGTAAGTGCCTTGGGTGGCATGCGGAAATCTAGTGGGTGCCTTAAGTGGCAATTGAAATATAATTAAATGACAAGCTTAAGTAGTAGCTTGTGGGGGCCTTAAGTGGCAATTGAAAAATAATTAAATGACAAGCTTAAGTAGTAGCTTGTGGGGGCCTTAAGTGGCAATTGAAAAATAATTAAATGACAAGCTTAAGTAGTAGCTTGTGGGGGCCTTAGGTGGCAATTGAAATATAATTAAATGACAAGCTTAAGTAGTAGCTTGTGGGGGCCTTGAGTGGCAATTAAAATATGATTAAAAGACTTAACCAAAATTTATAACATGTAAGTGGACATGGTTAAAGGGTTAAGTAGGATTCACTAGAAATGACAAGCTTAGGTGGGTAGCTTGTGGGGGCCCATTTCAACCAATATCCCAAACGTATCTTTGTGGGCTCGACCCAAGTCGAGGACGGGACACGCATATTGGGCTTGACTATAAGAGGCCAAAACGGGGTAGCGGTGGCAACGCGAGTCCAACGGGTTTCATATGCGTGTGTGGACCCGGGCTGGTAGGTAAGACGTTGTTGCATCGTGTAGGTATAAGCCGTGCACCATTGATTATCGGGTTGCCACTTTGGGGAGTGATACACCCCACTGTGGGGCCAGCACGGGTATCTACGGTAGGGAGCCGATCGCTTGGGGGTAGTGGGTACACCTAGTGGAGATAGGGGCAGACGGCACCTATGTAGTCAGCTAGGGGTACAAGAAACTACTGGGTAAAATTACTAAGTACACTTAGTGGGATCAACCTTTAAGTAGGAATTACCCTTGGGTGGGTAGAACTGGTGTGGTGCAGTATAGGAATTACCCATGGGTGGGTAGATCTGGGGTGGTGCAATCTAGTAATTATCCTTGGATGGATAAATGCGTCTTTTCGGTTATCTTAGTACATCCTGTGTTTAGTTGGCTACTTAGTGTAGTCATTATCCCCAGAGGTACCGTACCTTGTTTATATCATACCCTAATTACTTTAATGATTGTATTGTTAGGGTTGTAGGACTCACTCAGACTTATGTCTGACCCCGTTGTTTCTTTATCTTTTTCCCAACCCTCAGGTTTTCAGAGTGGGCCTAGCACTAGTGGGCTTGGATCAGACTGCTTTATCTATCTTTTGGAGCTTGGACCGTGGATATAAAGCTCAGTTTATCTTTTCTATTATGGCCATTAGGTTATGTAGTGGGATTATGTACTTTTGTTTTTATCAGGATGGATATTATGTACTTGACTCTTATTTATGGTTTTGGTGTGACCAAACATGTTTTACTTTCCGCTGGAATGAAATGATGTTTTAAATTCTCAAGTATTACTTATATCTGTCTTGTTGTAATTTTTCTGTTCTATATTCACTTAAAATACTCCACCGATGTTATGGCATTCCCTTAGTGAGTGACCGTAGCGGGTGTGGGGTGTTACACGTGGTATCAGAGCTTAAGGTTACCAGAACAGATAAAATTTTTAGAAAAACTATTTTCTAAGAATATTTTTGGAAAGGAGTATTTTCAAAAACATGTCTTTTAAGAGAAAAGTTTTTGAAAGAAAAGCATAATCCCCGATAGCCATATCTTTATCTTTCGAATTCTCCGTTTTGAATCTCTTCCTCTCTCGATTTTGAGCTTCCCCTCCGTGTATAGATGATCTTTCGAAGGTAGATAAGAATGGAAAACCACTTCAAGGGACTTAGACGATAGTCAGATTAGAAGTTGGTTCAAGAAGGAGGAGGACTGGTAAGTATCAATTGGATAGGCGATGGGAGGAAGGCTCAAATAGTTGTTTGGTTAATGAAGAATGAAACCTCATCGGTGGGAGGTTACAAGTGGAGAATGGGATGAAGAAGGCGAATAGTTATCCTTTTGGGAGGAATAGGACATCTTATTAGGATTGTCCAAAGAGGCAAGGGCAAGGTACGGAATCTCCTGGAGGGTGGTTGTATTCCCTCACGACTAGGGTACCAGATGGGGATAGGACCGTCTAGGTTGGAATTTGGATTTCTTGATTATCCGATCCGAACTTATTTGATTCTGACGCATCGAGTTCGTTTATCTCATCATTGTTAGTTGAGTCACTGCACTTAGACACCAGTTTGGTAGATGATCCCTTAGTTGTTTCAAACCCAATTGGGGCTCCATGATGTGTTTGGGTTTGAAAGTTTCTATACTTAGCGTTGAGTTTAGAGGTGATGCTTTTTGGGCTTCACGGGCTATGGGATAGTTTTGGGCATGGGCTGGTTATCCAGTAGGGGTGCCGTTCTTGATTTTGAAGGGAGAGTTGTTAGGCTTATGACCCGCTTGGGTAACACTCTCGAGATCTCTTGTAATCCCATAGAATCTGTTATGCTAAGTTATCTAGAATCGCTTGACACGTCGGTCTAGAGTTTGCGATCTGTTAGAGCGGTCCGGGAATACTCGGATGTGTGTGAGGAGGTGAAGGGCTTACCTCCGGAGCGGGAGATTGACTTCCGAATATATCTGGTGGATAATGCTAAACCAGTATCTTGGCCAGTGTGCCACATGGCTCCTCGTGAGAGGAGGGAACTCCATAAGTAAGTAGGCGATTTGCTTGAGAAGGGGTTCATAAGACGAAATATATCGGAGTGGGGTGCTCCAGTAGTTTTTGTCACGAAGGCGGATGGGTCCCTCAGACTTTGTGTAGGCTAAAGAGAGCTAAATAAACTCACAAAGAAGAATAGACACCCATTGTCGAGGATTGATGATCTCTTTGATCAGTTAGTGGGCGCCTCAGTATTTTCGCAGTTGGACTTAGCCACGAGGTTTCGTCAGTTGAGAGTGACTGAGGATAGTATAGAGAAGACTACCTTTAGGACTCCGGATGGTTTTTATGAGTGGCTGGAGATGCCATTTGGTTTGACGAACGCCCCCGCATATGATGAGAAGGGTGTTCAGGGAGTACCTAAATAAGTTCGTGATGGTCTTTGTAAATGACATCTTGGTCTTTTCTAGGAGCGAAATAAGTTTTCGTATGTGCTCAATGGGGTGAGCAAAGCCAGTTATGGGAAAACGGTGGTTTTGGAGCGAGACTTGTGAGGACATCCAAAGTTGGTCAAAGGCTTAATTGATTAGCCATTTTTACTAGTATCATCTCACGTAGGTCGCCTGAACTCGAAGGAAATATCCCTTGGGTGTTTGTCTGATATTGGTTTAGGCCTTTGGGGCTTGCATTTGGGGGATGTCGAGTTCGACTAGGGTGGTCTGCGTGACAGATGGACAGTTGTGATGATTTTTGATGGGATTCTTAGCAACCTATGAGGTTGAGATAGCGTATACCCATGGCAAGGGAAACATGGTAGCGGACGCCTTAAGTAGAAAAAGGTTGTCCTTGAGTTCATTGTTCGTTGAACGACGGAGCTTAGAGTTTATTTCTATGTTTGACTTTAGACCTTCCGTTGACTTTGTACCCGGTTTACTAGCCTCCTCGGAGGTTAGGCCTACTCTTTTGGGACGAATTGGCGAGACACAGCGAGACGACCCACAGTTGGATGAGTTAGTAGAGAAGCTCATGAGGAGGGGGTCGTCCAGCCATTTGAGTAGGTACACCCTAGATGGTAAGGAGTGGTTGCGTAGAGACGGTAGACTTTGTGTACCGCAAGACGAGGATTTGGGGAAGGCTATGCTTGATGATGCACATCGGTCGAAGATGACCATTCATCCCGGTGGGGACAAGATGTACCAAGACATGAAGCGAGTTTTCTTTTGGGTCGGTATGAAGAAAGATGTGGCCGAGTATGTCGCTAAATGCTTGCAAATGAAAGCGGAGCAGAAGAAACCCGGTGGGTTGCTTCACCCATTGGAGGTTCCGCTAAGGAAGTGGGATAGTGTCTCGATGGATTACCAAGATCGAGGAAGGGTAATACAGGAATTTGGGTGGTAGTAGACAGACTTACTAAGAGCGCCCACTGTATACCCGTGAAGAGGAAGAGAACGACTCCATGGCTAGCTTCAGTTTACATTCAAGAGATTATTAGATTGCATGGTGTACCTTCCAGTATAGTGAGCGATTGAGATCCTATCTTCACAAGAGAATTTTGGAAAAGTTTGCAAGAGGCGGTAGGGACTCAGTTGTGTTTGAGTACCGCATATCATCCTCAGACGGACGGCCAGACCGAGAGGGTGAATCGTATTTTAGAAGACCTTTTGAGGCTATGTATCTTGGATTTTGGAGGTACATGGGAAGAGCATCTTCCATTGGTGGAGTTGCCCGACAGACTTAGTGGTGTACACGATGTATTCCATGTGAGGAAGTGCCTACATGAGACCGCAGAGGCGGTAGAGCCGAGCTTGCTTAAAGAAGTAAAGGTAGAGCGTGATGTGATTATTCGACGAGCTCCTACTCGCATCCTTGGGTCAGAGGTTAGGAAGTTGAGAAACAGAGAGGTTCGACTAGTCAAGGTGAAAAGGGGAGAAGGTGAGAGCAATGCTACTTGGGAGACAGAAGCGAAGATGCGTTCGTTATACCCATTCCTTTTTGAGGGTTTGTCCTTTAAACGTCTCCTTTATCGTTTGTCTAGTGTTTATCTTATCTATAGTATGTCCTCTCGTTAGTACCTTTGACCTTTAGATAGGGTGAACCTATGGTTGAAACATGTGTTTGAGACATGTTATGATTGATGGATGCATGTGGATGCAAGTGGTTGCTAGTGGTTGCTCGTGAATGCATATACACACACTCTAGGCACTAGATCGGCTCAGTCACTTCATATTGCATATTGCATATAATTGTGTGTAGGTAGCTATATTTATGGATGTATAATGATTGTGTTATCATATGGATGATGCATTTTGGTGAATGATTGTGCACTCATATAGATACTGTATGTGTCGATAGGGTTATCTCGCATACATATTGGATGCATGGCACTATCATGGTTTGCATATGTTCGTACATTTGATAGGGAACATATACACACACTTTTCGCATATGCTCATACATCATTAGAAATTGTTTTAAGGACAATGGATGCCCGTGTTTGATGGATTGAGTAGATGGTTGTTTGGATGGTAGGATATGCATTTTCCTTAGCTTAGAGATTTCGGGGACGAAATCCTTTAAGGAGGGGAGAATGTAACACCCCGAATTTCGGTTAATGCTAAAATTCACTAATTACAGAATAAATAATCTCAGATGTGAGAATTGGGGGAAACGGGCTGCGTCATTGCGTTCGTCTCGGAAAAATACGCGAAATAGAGTCCGAGTTTTCGAGAATCGGAGTCCGTATGGCCCAGTTATGGCCCAATGAAGTTGGCAGGAAATTTAAGATAAAAACAGAATTAGATATTTAAAATCAGATTTCGAAATTGGAGCCAGCGGGGGCCAGGCGGGAAAATTCCCGCCCTAGCCATGTCGACAGGGCTGTCGACAGGGGAGTCGACTGCCCTGTCGACTTGCCTATCGACAGGGGTGCGACGCCTAGTAAAACTGGGTGCACCAGTTTGGGTTCTTGGGCTGGTTGGAGGGCTGGTTCTGGAAGTTTCTAAGATCAGACGGATCTGAGCTAACCTAGGTTTAATCCTATGGTCTAAAAACACCCTAATCTCTATAAAAAGGCCCTAATCCTACCCTAATCCCTACCAAAAATAGAAATGATGCCATCATGCCGCCAAATTAAATCTTGAAGGAGCCTCCACTAATTTATGAAGAGGAAAGAAAGCTAATCAACCTCTCATCAACCACTAATCAACATCTTCTTACTAGATTTACTTCATAAGTTTGCTAATCTTGGTTTTGGTGAGTTCCTATAGCTTTAATAATCAATTGTTAAATTGATTATGGTAGGATGTGATAAGACATGGCTATGTTTGTGGATAAATGTGTTTATGCAAGTTTGTATGATATGTGATTTGCAAGTTTTATACTATATGCAAGTTTCATGCCATGTTTTATGATGCAAAACACGATGTTGAACATTTATGCATATGTAACATGTTATGCAAACTATATGTGAGAGTATATGCAAGTTATATGTAACATGATATGCAAGTTATGCATGTGGTTTTATGCATGTTAGGTATTTGGTGTTATGCATGCTAAGTATTTGATTTTATGCATGCTAAGTATTTGATTGTATGCATGCTAAGTAGGTGGTTATATGCATGCTAAGTGTTTGGTATTATGCATAAATCATGACATGCAAGTTTACCCATTTAAATGTGATGCATACATATGTAAGATGGCACCTTTATATGCTATGAATATATATATATATATGCCTGTTTACCCTCCTTTAAGATGCGAGTCATATATGCAAGTTCAACCTGCTATGCAAGTTATGTGTATGCTTATATGCAAGTTCAACATGTTATGCAAGTTTATGTGTATAATGTTATGTAAGTTATGTGCATGTTGTTATGCAAGTTCATATGCAAGTTATGTGTATGATGTTATGCAAGTTATGTGCATGATGTTATGCAAATTATGTGTATGTTGATATGCAAGTTATGTTTATAATATTATGCAAGTTATGTGTATGATGTTATGCAAGTTAACATGTAACATGTTGTGCAAGTTCACACCTTTAAGACACATGCAAGTTCACCTTTGTATGACCTATGAACACTTATGCAAGTCGCCTTTATACATGACATATGTATGTTCATGCAAGTTGGGTTATTTAGTAATGCTAGTTGGGTTAATGTCATGAGGTAAGTGGACACCTTTTAACCCATGTTAATGCTTATGTATGCTAAGTGAAACCCATGTTAAATGTGAAAGAATCTTCTCTTGGAAATATGTCGTGTTAGCATAAGTACGTGGGGAAACGATGGGGTTAATAGACATGTTAATGGATGGTGTGAAATGGTTATGATTAAGCATACCATAAAATGAATAAGCATAAGTGGGAATTTACCTATTGAGTTAGGTCTACCCCATGGGAATTTACCTATTGAGTTAGGTCTACCCATGTTATGGAATTGGGAATTTACCTATTGAGTTAGGTCTACCCATATTCTTGTAAATGTGAATATTAATTAGGGATAATTAATAAATATGGGGGTGATTACTTAGGTGTAATTAATCGACTAAGACACGAGGTTGGACTCATTTGTAGTGTAAAACTGCCCGGACCCAACCGGCTTAACCAGTTGCTACAAATGTTAGCCCAATGTGAGAGGTCTTAGGCACAAACTAAATACGTGATTAATGTAAAGACACGAGGTTAGACTCGGTTATGACATAAGGCTGCCCGGACCCAACCGGCTTAACCAGCGGTCATAAAAGATAGTCTAATGTGAGAGGTCTTTATGAGGATCACGGTCTTAATTAATTAAGAAACACTTAACCAAATTAGCATGTAGTGGGACATGAGGGTTAAGTGGGTGCCTTGGGTGGCATGTAGTAACTAGTGGGGGTGCCTTGGGTGGCATAAGGAAACTAGTGGGATTGCCTTGGGTGGCAATAGGAAATACGATTAGAATACTTAACCAAAGTGGAACATGTAATTAAACATGATTAAAGGGTTAAGTAAGTGCCTTGGGTGGCATGTGGGAATTAAGTAAGTGCCTTGGGTGGCATGAGGGAATCAAGTAAGTGCCTTGGGTGGCATGCGGAAATCTAGTGGGTGCCTTAAGTGGCAATTGAAATATAATTAAATGACAAGCTTAAGTAGTAGCTTGTGGGGGCCTTAAGTGGCAATTGAAAAATAATTAAATGACAAGCTTAAGTAGTAGCTTGTGGGGGCCTTAAGTGGCAATTGAAAAATAATTAAATGACAAGCTTAAGTAGTAGCTTGTGGGGGCCTTAGGTGGCAATTGAAATATAATTAAATGACAAGCTTAAGTAGTAGCTTGTGGGGGCCTTGAGTGGCAATTAAAATATGATTAAAAGACTTAACCAAAATTTATAACATGTAAGTGGACATGGTTAAAGGGTTAAGTAGGATTCACTAGAAATGACAAGCTTAGGTGGGTAGCTTGTGGGGGCCCATTTCAACCAATATCCCAAACGTATCTTTGTGGGCTCGACCCAAGTCAAGGACGGGACACGCATATTGGGCTTGACTATAAGAGGCCAAAACGGGGTAGCGGTGGCAACGCGAGTCCAACGGGTTTCATATGCGTGTGTGGACCCGGGCTGGTAGGTAAGACGTTGTTGCATCGTGTAGGTATAAGCCGTGCACCATTGATTATCGGGTTGCCACTTTGGGGAGTGATACACCCCACTGTGGGGCCAGCACGGGTATCTACGGTAGGGAGCCGATCGCTTGGGGGTAGTGGGTACACCTAGTGGAGATAGGGGCAGACGGCACCTATGTAGTCAGCTAGGGGTACAAGAAACTACTGGGTAAAATTACTAAGTACACTTAGTGGGATCAACCTTTAAGTAGGAATTACCCTTGGGTGGGTAGAACTGGTGTGGTGCAGTATAGGAATTACCCATGGGTGGGTAGATCTGGGGTGGTGCAATCTAGTAATTATCCTTGGATGGATAAATGCGTCTTTTCGGTTATCTTAGTACATCCTGTGTTTAGTTGGCTACTTAGTGTAGTCATTATCCCCAGAGGTACCGTACCTTGTTTATATCATACCCTAATTACTTTAATGATTGTATTGTTAGGGTTGTAGGACTCACTCAGACTTATGTCTGACCCCGTTGTTTCTTTATCTTTTTCCCAACCCTCGGGTTTTCAGAGTGGGCCTAGCACTAGTGGGCTTGGATCAGACTGCTTTATCTATCTTTTGGAGCTTGGACCGTGGATATAAAGCTCAGTTTATCTTTTCTATTATGGCTATTAGGTTATGTAGTGGGATTATGTACTTTTGTTTTTATCAGGATGGATATTATGTACTTGACTCTTATTTATGGTTTTGGTGTGACCAAACATGTTTTACTTTCCGCTGGAATGAAATGATGTTTTAAATTCTCAAGTATTACTTATATCTGTCTTGTTGTAATTTTTCTGTTCTATATTCACTTAAAATACTCCACCGATGTTATGGCATTCCCTTAGTGAGTGACCGTAGCGGGTGTGGGGTGTTACAACGCCTCCAAAAGCGAGGGCCATACTCGCATATCCTATCGGCCTACATAACCAAAAGGCATCTATAACAATCACTTGGGCAGTTTGCCCTTTTCCACAACTTCCTCGTCTCCTTCTCTCTCTCCTTCTGCTTTTTCTTCTTACTCGAATGACCACTTGACGGATCATCACTCTTCGTCCTCTTCTTCTTATAGAGCTGCTCCCTCCTTTCCTTCTCTTAACCGGAGAAGATAGCCTAAAGGACGCCAATTGGATATCTTCCTCATCGCCACTACCACTCGAAATTCGACTTCAGTGGTTTGAGGTGACTTCGCTGGAGAGCGCGAGTATCGCAGATGTGCCCTCTCCTATATTTTGTCCAGCCTTCGTGACCACCTTTTGTTGTGCCGCCTTGCTAGCCTTAAGCTTTTTTGCCTAATCCTCTTGTAGCTCCTTGTGTATGCCATCAGCCTTCTTCTTAGCAGCTTCAACATGGGCCTTTTTCTTTATTTCCTCCCGCACCCTGGCTGCAGCCTCCTTATCCTTCCTTAGCCGCAACTTCCTTCTCAGCCTTCTTCCTGGCCTCTATCAACGTTGTTTGCTGGACCAGCTCGTCTACCACCCTTTCTTCTTTACCTCCTTAGATTTGGCATGCAATTGTGTGCTCTGCTCTTTGACTGGCTCACGCATTGTATGCTCACTCATCTCGACCTTCCCGACCACTTCTGCATCCTTTCCATCTTTTCCCGTCATCTCCCTGAAAATTGTAATGTCAGCCTCGGTTAATGTGTACAGAGGACTACCTCCTTTGCCCAGATGTTCCCCAAAGCCTTCCACTCCTGCTCCGGGTTGTTTCGGTCCTAAGTCTACAGTCACTTCTGCTTCGGAGGGCCCTGCACAGGGAAGAGAGAGGCCAATTAGTCTCTTTATCTCCGTGTAGTCATACTTCTAAGCACTCGTGAGAGTACAACTTTACCTACCAGCACCTGAGGCTCAATCACGGCTGGCACAATGATTCCACCTATTGGTGGAGGGAAGCTTCCTATTCCCAACTCGGTTGATCAGGGTTATACTCAGTTTCGGCGGGGCTGGGACCTGTGGACCGAGAGATAAACAGCGTAAATTGCTGCTGTTGGGAACTACCTCCAATAAACTCATGGGCTACAACCAAACTATATGTTGACACCATTTTCCCCTTTGCAACAGTAAACTCTGCCTCCTTTTCCCTTTCAGCATCATCTCTCAATAATTGTGTTCCCTTCTGCAACACCAAGCGCTCCTTCTCTTCTAAGTGAGAGAACATGGATAGGAATTCATGATCGCATCTACCTCCTGTAGGTCAGTCTCAGACTCCAGCAGTCGGTCCCACACCTGAGCCAATGTCCGAGGATAGTTGTTAACCCATGAGAGTCCACGATATTTGAGCACTTTGACGTACATATTCTGTGACACCCCACGTCCGTTAATATCACTCTTTAACAAAATGCATTAAGTTCCATAAAGCGTTATAGGTAAATATAACAAAATCTCATAAGGTAGATATATAAAATAGCAGCGGAAATTTAAAACTTTATTTTCCAACAGAAAACGTCGTGGTCTCAAAATACAGTTACAACATCAGACTGAAATACTATAACAAAATACATCAAATACCAACATCTGTCTTGCTCTAAAAACCATCAGAGTACAGAAATGAAAAATCATAATCCCCATAAGTAGCCATAAACAAGTAAACAAGTAGTCAAAGCGATACATCGAAGCAAATCTAAAATCCAAGCAGAAACAGAAGAGAGAGTCCTAATCAAGCCTGAGCATTCCCACCCTAAGAACCTGAGGGGGAAAGGAAGAGAGAGAAAAGAAAAAAAACGGGTCAGACATAAATTCTGGCGAGTCCAACGACTTTTAGCATATAAAGAAGTAAAAGTATCATGACAGGCATATAAACTAGATGAGAGATAACAGTATCGTATAACAGGTATGAACAGGCTGAACAGAATAAGCAGAATAAACAAAGTAGATTATGCTTCTCAAACACTTTTCTCTGAACCAATACTAGTATACAGGACTAAGTGTTTTGCAATTACTTAACAGAAACAGAATGATCCCAACAGAAACATATGGCAGATTTAAGTGTACTCCTAATAACGGGATTTACCCCAGGTATCTAAACAGAAATAATGGGTGTTACCCCCAAACAGAAATAACAGGTACCAAAATAGGACTAGATGTACCCTAATTGCTACCCCCAATGATCGGCTCCCTACCACGTAAATACCCTATGTCGACCCCACAGTAGGGTGTATTACCTCCTAAAGTAGCAACCACCAGAATAACACAGACCTATTTACAGGTGTTATGGCGTCTTATTTTCCCAAGCAACCGGACTCATGCACGCACATGACTCTATTGAAACGCGCCATCAAAACATCTCCACCCAATTGAACCTCTTATAACCAGTTCAGTAAGCGTGCCATGACCCCTACCTAGTAGGAGGTCCCCCTTTAATACCAGAATGGGCTACTGACTGATATGGGCACCACACAACAGATGACACAAGCCACCCCTTAGGCTTGTATCCCTAATTAACTAGGATCTTGATAGGTTATGCCTAATAGATTGACAAGCTCGCATAACCCCAACAAGTAAAACAGGTTAAGTTTAACGGGTTCGTATAAACCTTCCCCTCCCCCCCATATTTAACAGATTTACTTAACCCCACAGATTCAACATGTTTACTTAACCCCATCTATAGATTAAACAAGCCACATATTAACATGTTTATATGTATATAAGCCCCACAGATTACACAGGTTAAGTATTACAAGTTAACAGGTATGCATAATCTTTAACATTTTACAAAGTTTATTTACAATTTCATCACATGTTCTGTTTAATCTTTAAATTAAGCCTACAAACTTATATTCCCCAAACCACAAGTCATAATTCACAGTCTAAGATCTGCCCCCAAATTTTTGTCATATTCATAGTATAAGTTATGCCCCCAAATTATCATTCCCAATTATCCCTAAATTATCCCAATTTCGTTCATATGCATGTTTCAGCGATATTGGCCTAGGCTCGAAGGTAACCTAGGTTATAAAAATAAAAAGAGAATGAGGGAGGAAGAAGAACAGAAATATGAATAATAACAGAATAGGCATATAATAATAGAAATATGCATATCAAAAATAGGCATATAAGAACTGGACAACATGTTAGGTGTACAGAGGAATACATGTAATAGCAGATCGACTTAGGTATGAATCAGATTCTTAACAGCCATAGGTTTTAGATCCAGATTTATAAACATGTTAGGATTACTTGTTAAATGTTTATATCTAAAAGCAACATGAACTCATGAAGATTGGATCTAAAGAACAAAGAATAATATGCTAAAGTTGCAGAAGGAATTCTCGTATGTGTGTAGGCTATTGTTGAAGAAAATAGGCTAACTCAATCCAAGCTGGGGTAGCATCTCGTTGCCTCTAATGTTTTTGATGTATAAAAAATAGAAATGATGCCCTATATATAGCCTACCGCCAATGAACCCAAACAACAAATCCGTCCACGTTCATAATAATGCATCTGATCGGATCCCCGTTGGGTCGACCCACTCCTCCCTAGGTTGACCCACTTGTCCTTGGGTCGACCCATAGGTCAACCCAGGCCTAGCATGGGTGATGCCTATGCCCGCCCCTTTTTCCTGCTGCGTGTTTTTGAAATATTTTGAATTCTGGTTTCGAAATCTTCATATATATATATATATGTCTCTTATACATATACAAACTTCTAAGCTTCATATCTTTCTCATACGATGTCTGTTTTACGCAAACTCGGAGTTTATCCAATCCAGAATTCCGAGACGAACGCAATGGTACAATCCATTTTACTTAATTCCCAATATTTAATTAAGTATTATTTAGTTTAACATTATAATGTCCTTTAAAATTACGGGGTGTTACATTCTCCCCTACTTAAAGGATTTCGTCCCCGAAATTTCTAAGTTAAGAAGAATGTTTATCCTAACATCCATTAACCATCTACTCATCCATCAATCACAGGCATCTGTTGTTCTTAAGGGATTTCTAATGCTTGTATGAACATAAGCAAAGGTGTGTGTATATATCCCTATGCTAATACAAAAAACAGGCAGTCTACCGATTCAGTCGACCTCCTTAATGCAATGTATGTTAATGCCATGAATCCAATATGTATGCAAATAATCGTAGTATATCATATAAACGCTATATATGTGCACAATCATCCATCCAAATGCAACGTCCATATGATGATACAATCATTTCCATCCGTACAAATTTAAAATTCACACACATCCATATGCAATATGTAAGTGATTGAGCCGATTTTCCTAGTGTGTGTGTATGCATCCACGAGCAACCACTAGTAAACACTTACATTATGTTTCAAACACATGTTTACATCCATTAGTTTTTCCTACCTAAAGGTCGAAGATTCGATCGATGCACTACGCCATAGATGGCCTACGGCAACCCCAGAGAAGTGACACAATAGGTGCCAAAAAGTGTTGCTATAGGCAAAAAATGATATGTGGCAACACTTTTTTGGGGTTGCCTTTTGCCGTGTTGCCTTAGAGTCAATGGCAACGCCTTTGCGACTCTATGGCAATATCGGTACAGGTGTTGCCATAGGTACCAATACAACAAAAAATTACCCTTTCGCAATGCCAAAAACAGTTGTAATATGTCTAATACAGCAGGCAATTGTAATAAAGTCAACCTTTTTTACAACTGTTTCTAACAGTTGTTAAAATTTGTTTTGCAACTGCTAAAAGTAATTACACCTCAACTATTATTAATCAAAGATTTCATAATATTATAATAATTATAATAATGCAGTATTTTATTCGAATAAATATTTTATTTCAACATTTCAAATGGTTCAAATTTTTTGACTCCACTACTGTACATTCACTCGTATATTCACAACCATTCATATTTACATACATTCCTTACTACATTGTCACTCGATTCACTCATATGTAGACTCACACATACAACCATAAGCAAGAAAAAATACATGAAAATGATTATATAAACTACTACCTTTATTTTTTTTCCTTTTGATGATTCGCTTGCAAACACTACTTCTCTAGTTCAATCATGAATGGCCTTTGATAATCGACATTCCTTCATCGTTGATCGCCTTGAATTGATCTGCATCACATACATTCATGATAACTTCCAAGCAACAGTAAAGATTCACAAACAAATGTGGTCACTTACATTATTTGAAAGCGCCATTACTTGAAACTTTACACCCTGTAGCAATTTCCCATTCACTCACATGGAAGCTAAAGTTTACATATGGTGTCCTATTCATTTCAGTATAAAAAAAATAACACAATAAATAAAAAAAATGTGAAAATGTTCAATTTTTTTAACCTCACCCACAATCTTTGGAACCTCACCAAGAATAGCTGCCAATAGAGTTGATTTCCCCGAGCCAACTTCTCCACAAATTGCAACTTTGTCACCAGCTTTCAAATTCAAATTTATATTTCTTAATGTAGGTTTTATAGTATCACATCCCATGAGAAACTACAGAGTTTTAAAATTATCGGGTATTTAAGTTCTTCGGAGTTCAACGATCTTAGCAACCGATAAGCAGAAAGCCATTTGCACTCTTTGCCTCTAAGATCTTCTACTATTTCTTGAAATGAGTCTCCCAAGCATAAAACTTCAATACTTTCATGTATATGAGCGCCTCTGAAAGTGCTTTTAGCCTATAATCGTGGGAAGTCATGATCTTTGATTGGTACTTATGCTGTAGCTTTGCTAATGGAGCATTGCAAGCTACTGTTAATACTACCACAATCATAGCAGATATTGTTGCTAACCCAACTGCTTTGTAGAGAATGACTAATGCAATGCATAACTGTAATATAATCGACCATGTTTTGTGAAACCAGAAAGGAAATTCACTGATCCTATAAGCATCCACTGTCACATAGTTTGTAATCTCTCCTGAAGAATGATCTAGCCTTGCCAAATTCGATAGCTTCAAATGCTTCTTAAAAATGGTTGCAGATAACATCTAGCAAGTTAGTGAACAAACGAGCAAAAGTATGGAACCCACTATTGAACAAACATCTAGCAAGTTAGTGAAAGCCATCTCATTTTTTTTGCTTGATATCAAACATAGGAGACACACAAATAAACCCAGAGAAGAGGAAGACAAATAAAGACTAGAAGTTGAGTTTGGTTCTAGTTGTAATGCTACTGCAGGGCAATAAACTAATAAAAGCCCGTGTGACACCTTGAGTTAAGAAAACAACCCATTCATTCAATGGGTGTGAATCAAGTCCTAGCCTTAACTTTTCTTCTAACATTAGCATCCCAAATCCGAAGTAAAGCAAACCCAAACTTCCATTCCGGATCAAAGATGTTAGAGTTAACAGTGAATGTACAGGAATGGTCGAGTTCTTGATGCATGAGAAATAATAAAGGTAACACAAATAAGTGCATCAAACACAACAATTATAACTTGGTTCGAGTGAGGGAAAGCATAGAATTTGTCAATGAGTTGCTTCAAACAGATCATAGAGTTAATTTCGCCACATTCGCTAGATGAGAGAAAGCAACCTCCCCCACTTTTAAACATAAAGTAGATCTCTTTACAATGAGTCTATAAACAACTTCTTGGATAGAAAAAACAAGTTGCCGAACAACTATAATAAGACCCAAATTTGATCAAGTAATACCAAACTAAAAAATAACTATGCAACTATCTATTGAAGAAAGAACCTAACTTTACAGTAGAAACTAATAAACCGACTGTAAAGCTAAATATACTGACCAATGAAGATGGCAAGAAAAACCAAAGTAGTCCAAATCAGCATTCTACTATTGAAGGTAGCAAGAAGAAGCATCAGAAGCATTCTACTATTGTTGTAGGTCCGATCTTTGTGTCATTATCAGGTCGTACTGTATTGCAAATCGAGGAAGGTATACAGACATGCTTGCTAAAGTGATATTGTCGAAATTGTTTAGGCGTTGCGCATCGGTGGTTCAGGGCAGAGACGACGACGACATCTGGCGATGATTGCGGTTTAAGGGAATGGTGGCCATGGATTTTTGATTTGGGAGAGAAAATCAATTTTATGCGAGAATCCACGAGAAATCTGATTTAGGGTTTTCCAGTACTACTTTTACTTATTTGGGGATTTTTGTAGATCCAAGAGAAGTTGAGAAAGAATTCTCAAAAGTTTAGAAAGAGAAATGAAATGGCTTGATTTACTATTGGTTATGAGGAATTTTAATGGATTAGTGAGGTGTCAACTACAGATATTGTTTTTGAAAGGTAAATTGACGGATATATATGCATGTTTTTATAGGTGTGGATTGATGATGTGGCAAATTGAACTTATAAATTTATATCTATAGCTACTGCAACACAGTTCTATATCTATGCTAACACATTGAAGCATGTGTTGCAATAGACAAAAAACAGCATAGCAATGACAACATTGTAGCTAGCAACACCATGGTTTTTCGTTGCGATAGGACATCTATGGTGTAGTGATAGGATATACTCAAATGACAGAAGCAAGTATGAATAAAAGCTTGGAAAAGAAAGTTAAGAACATACCCTTGAAAAGAAAAGGGTACGAAGCATGAATCTTGTCTTCAGTCTCCCAAGTTGCATCTTCTGGTCTTCTCCCCATTGAACTTCCATCAATGTGACTTCTCGGTTGCGAAGATTCTTAGCCTCCGATCCAAGTATACGGGTAGGAACTCGTCTAACTGTCGCCTCCTGTTCTATCTCTACTTCCTCAAGCGTGCTCAGCTCAACTATCTCTACTATATCGTGCAGACACTTGAGAAAATGAGAAACGTGGAAAACATCATGAACACCCTCCAATCTCTGTAGCTTTACTCTATAGGCCATCTGACCTATCCTTTCCTCTATGGGAAACGGCCCTACAGACCTTGGTGCCAACTTCCCTACAGATCCAAATCGAACCACATTCCTCAAAGGTGATACTTTGATGAATACTATGTCTCCCACCTCAAACTTAATATTAGTCCTTCTCCTATCTGCGTAGGACTTCTGCCTGTCCTAAGCTGTATTCATGCGTCTGCAGATAAGATCAACCTTTTCTGAAGTTTCTTTAATCATCTCAGGTCCAAGTAGAAGCCTATTCGTAGACTCCCACTAGCAAATCGGTGACCTACAAGGTCGTTCATACAATGCCTCGAAGGGTGCCATACCTATACTAGCCTGATAACTGTTGTTGTAGGCGAACTTAACCAACGAAAGATGCTCTTCCCAAGTCCCTCCGAAGTCTAGGATACACAGCCTTGAAAGATCCTCAAGAACTTTATTTACCCTCCCAGTTTGCCCATCGATCTGAGGGTGATATGTGGTGCTCAAATATAACTATGTACCAAATGCCTCTTGAGGCTCTTCCAGAACTCAATAGTGAAGATAAGGTCACGATCACTCACAATACTAGAAGTTACTCTATGTTGAAGGACTATCTCACAAAGATAGACTGATGCCAACCATGATGTCGTTCTCTTACTCTTAACAGGAATGAAATGAGCGCTCTTTGTAAACCTGTCTACTATAACCCAAATATTGGTGTCGCCTTTCCTCGATCTTGGCAAACCATCGATGAAATCCATAGAGACGCTCTCCTACTTCCACTATGGTGCCTCCAAAGGATGAAGCAAACCGTCGGGCTTCCTTTGTTCAACTTTAACTTACTAGCAAACTAAACATCAAGAGACAAACTCCGCTGCATCTTTCTTCATCCCAGCCCAAAAGAAAATCCTCTTCATATCTTTATACATCTTATCACCGCCCAGATGGATAATCATCCTAGAATGATGGGCTTCCTCAAGGACTGTCTCCAACGGACTCCCGACTCGGTGAACACAAAGCCTTCCATCCCATCGCAACCACCCTCTATCATCCATGGAATATCTACTTAGGTGACTAGAAGTCTCCCATTTACTGAGCCTATCCAAGATGTCTGCTATCTATGGGTCCTATCACTGTGAAGATCCTATCTGATCCATAAGAGTAGGTACAAACCAGGCGTAAGATCTATAGATGACCTAAAATCGAAGGTCGTTATGTACTCACAAGCTCTGCCTCTCTACGAACAGAGGACTCAAAGTCATCCTCTGCTTACTCAACACGTCTGCCACCACATTACCCTTGCCAGGAGGTATAAGAAATCTCAAAATCATAGGACGCTAGGAACTCCATCCATCTTTGCTGTCTCAAGTTGAGATCCCTTTGCGAGAACAAATACTTGAGAGTTTATGACCCGTGTACAACTCGAACCTCTCTCCAAGTAGATAATGTCGCAAAGTCTTAAGCGCGAATACTATAGCAGCCAATTTCAAATCATAGGTAAGGTATTTTTTCTCATGAACTCTCAACTGTCTACTACCATAGCACACTACCCTTCCCTCTTGCATCAAGACGACACCAAGTCATGTACCACATGCATCAGTGTACACCATGAACACTTTATTCCCATTAGGCAAAGTCAAGACTGCGGTTGTCATCAGAGCCCTCTTTAACCATTGAAAAGAATCCTCACAGTCAATGCTCCAAGAAAAGTTCAGATTCTTCTTCGTCAGTCTAGTGAGTGAGCTGATATCCTTGCGAAGTCCTTGATAAACTTCCTATAATAAGCCGCTAAATCGAGAAAATTCCTCACTTCCGTTGCATTCTTTGGAACCTTCCAATCTTGAACAACAACTACTTTCACAGGATCCACCGCTATCCCATCCTTGGAGACCACATGCCCTATAAATCTTACTTCCTCTCTCCTAAAGTGACATTTGATGAATTTCGCCTTAAGCTGGTGCGCTCGGAGAGTCCTCAAAACCTCCCCTAAATGTAGGGCATGCTTTTTCTCGTTCTTCGAGAAGATTAGAATATCATCCACAAAGACTACAATGAACTTATTCGGAAACCCCTGAAACATCTTACTCATCAAATCCATAAAATACGCGGGTGCATTCGTCAACCCAAAAGGCATGATTAGCCACTCAAAGAAACCATCTGGAGTTCTGAAAGTAGTCTTGTCTATACTGTCCTCGGCCACCCTCAACCGATGAAATCTCGTGGCCAAGTCTAACTGAGAGAAAACAGATGCACCAATAAGCTGGTCAAACAGATCATCAATCCTTGGATATGGGTGCCTATTTTTCTTAGTGAGCTTATTCAACTCCCTGCGATCCACACATAAGCGAAACGAGCCATTTGCCTTAGTTGCAAAGATGACTAGAGCACCCCATTCTGGTATGCTTCGCCTAATAAACCCCTTGTCAAGTAGCTCCCCTAATTGCTCGCTAAGCTCCCTCCTTTCCCTAGGAGCCATGTGGCACACAGACAATGCGACTGACTTTGCGTTATCCACCAAGTATATCCGGAAATCAATCTCGTGCCTCGGAGGTATGCCCCTAACCTCATCAAAACCATCTAGTTACTTACAGACAACAGGTACAGATCGCAAATCATCGATAGAAGCATCATGGATTCTAGGAAACTTAGCATAACAGACCCCTTTGGGTCATAGGAAATCTCGAGAGTCCTCCCTCAGCAAGTCAAAAGTATAACGAACTCCTCTCATAGTCCAAAATGGCACCATACATGGCTATCCAATCCATCCCTAGAATCAGACCATAGACCATAAAACCAAGCACATATGCATCGCACTCAAACTCAATGCCCAATACAGATTTCCTCAAACCCCGACAAATCATAGACTGATGAGTCGTGCCCCCAATGGGGTTTGAGAAAATAACGGGATCAGAAACAATACTAGTACTAATGTGCAGAGCCTCAACCACAGAATTAAATATAAAATAGTGAGAAGTGCCAGAATCAAAAAGAGTCCTAACAGGATGATCGGAAAGAGAAATCAAACCTTCAACAGAAACTTTCCTACCTCTGTCCGGTACACTGGCCTCGAGAGCATGCATCTGCCCTCCATAAGATCCTGCACTTTAGCTCTGTCCTTGCTTCTTCGGGCACTCCCTAGAATAGTGTCCGACCTTACCACAGTGGAAGCAAGCATTCTTCCTTTTTCTGCAATCTTTGACCAAATGACCCAAGCTCCTACAACCACGACATTTCTTCTTGCCTTGAGCTTTGTCGTTCTTTCCGCCCTTCTTTTGTTGTTCTTTCTTAGGCCACACTTTCTTATTTTTTATCTCATCAACCTCGAAAAGCTCGAATAAGTTCTCCATCTCTTTTAGCCAATTCCGTGCGTCCACAAAGTTCTCGGTTCCTCGGAATGGCTTTCATCCCATAGCACAGAAATCCTTGCATATCTTAGAGAAATTATCCGCTCGTGAAGGAGGAGGAACAATGGCTGTAGCTAGGGGAAGGGCGTTTGCTTGGCCTCCGGCAGGCGTCGTAACCTCAAGATATCTATGGAACCAAGCCGGTATCTAAACGCCCTAGGGAATATTTGGTTCCCCAGACATGTTGAAAATAAAATAAAAATGGATTCAAACAGAGAATTGAAAGAGATTTTATATGGCTTTGGGGAATATGTTTTCCAAAAACAATCTTTTTAATTGGAAATACTTTCTTTTTGAAACCTTTTGAAAACAATTTTCGAAAACCTTTTTATCCGATCTTGTAACCTTCAGCTCTGATACCAAATGTGACACCCCACGTCCATTAATGTCACTCTTTAACATAATGCATTAAATTCCTTGAACCATTATAGGTAAACAGAACAGAATCTCACAAGGCAAACAAATAAAATAGCAACGGAAATTTAAAACTTTATTTTCCAACAGAAAACGTCGTGGTCTCAAAATCCAGTTACAACATTAGACTGAAACAGTGGAACAAAATACACCAAATAAAAGCATCTGTCTTGCTCTAAAAACCATCAGAGTACAGAAATGAAAAATCATAATCCCCATAAGTAGACATAAACAAGTAGACAAGTAGTCAAGGCGATACATCGAAGCAAATCCAAAATCCAAGTAGAAACAGAAGAGAGATTCCTAATCAAGCCTGAGCGTTCCCACCTTGAGAACCTGAGGGGGAAAGGAAGAGAGAGAAAAGGAAACAAAATGGGTCAGACATAAAGTCTGGCGAGTCCAATGACTTTTAGCATATAAAGAAGTAAAAGTATCATGATAGGCATATAAACTGAATAAGAGATAACAGTATCATATAACAGGTATGAACAGGCTAAGCAGAATAAACAAAGTAGATTATGCTTCTCAAATACTTTTCTCTGCACCAGTATTAGTATACCGGATTAAGTGTTTTTCAGTTACTTAACAGAAACAGAATGATCCCAATAGAAACATATGGCATACTTAGGTGTACATCTAATAACGGGTTTTACCCTAGGTACCTAAACAGAAATAACAGGTGTTACCCCAAACAGAAATAACAGGTACCTAAACAGGACTAGATGTAACTTAATTACTTCCCAGTGATTGGATCCCTACCACGTAAATACCCTGTGTCGTCCTCATAGTAGGGTGTATTACTTCCTAAAGTGGCAAACACCAGAAGGACACAGACCTATTTACAGGTGTTATGGCGACTTATTTTCCCAAGCAAGCCAGACTCATGCACGCACATGACTCCGTTGGAACGCGCCAAGAGAACATCTCCACCCAATTGAACCTCTTATAATCAGTTCAGTAAGCATGCCCTGAGCCCTACCTAGTGTGGGGTCCCCTTTTAATACCAGAATGGGCTACTGACTGATATGGGTCCCACACAACAGATGACACAAGCCACCCCTTAGGCTTGTATCCCCAATTAACTAGGATTTTGACAGGTTATGCCTAATAGATTAACAGGCCCGTATAACCCCAACAAATAAAACATGTTAAGTTTAACGGGTTCGTATAGCTCCTCCCCACATATTTAATAAATTTACTTAACCCCACAGATTCAACATGTTTATTTAACCCCACCTACAGATTAAACAAGCCACAGATTAAAAGGTTTATATATATAACCCCCATAGATTACACAGGTTAACAGGTATGCATAACCCCAACATGTTACACAGGTTATTTACAGTTTCATTACGTGTTCTGCTTAATCTAAATTAAGCCTACAAACTTATATTCCCCAAACCACAAGTCGTAATTCACAGTCTAAAATATTCCCCCAAATTTTAGTCATATTCATAGTATAAGTTATGCCCTAAAATTATCATTCATCCCTAAATTATCCCAATTTCGTTCGTACGCATGTTTCAGCGATATTGGCCTACGCTCGAAGGTAGACTAGGCCATAAAAATAAAAAGGGAATGAGGGAGGAAGAAGAACAGAAATAGGCATAATAACAGAATAGGCATATGATAACAGAAATAGGCATATCAAAAATAGGCATATGAGAACTGGACAGTAGATTAGGTATACAAGGGAATACATGTAATAGCAGATCGGTTTAGGTATGAATCAGATTCTTAACAGGCATAGGTTTTAGATCCAGATTTATAAACATGCCAGGATTACTTGTTAAATGTTTATATCTAAAAGCAACACGAACTCATGGAGATTGGATCTAAAGAATAGAGAATAATATGCTGAAGTTGCAGAAGGAATTCTCGTATATGTACAGGCTATTGTTGAAGAAAATAGGCTAATTCAATCTAAGCTGGGGAGGCATCTCGTTGTCTCCATTTTTTTTATATTTAAAAACAACAGAAATGTTGTCCTATATATAGCCTACCACCATTGAACCCAGACAACAAATCAGTCCACGTTAAGAATAATGCACCCAGTCGGATCCCCATTGGGTCGACCCACTCCTCCTTGGGTCGACCCAGGCCTGGCATGGGTCAACCCTTAATGGGTCGATCTCCCGCCTACGCCCGCCCCTTTTTCCCGTGGCGTGTTTTTGAAATATTTTGAATTCTGGTTTTGAAATGTTCATATATATGTCTCTTATACGTTTACAGACTTCTAAGCTTCATATCTTTCTCATACGATGTCCGTTTTACACAACTCAGAGTCTATCCCACCCAGAATTTCGAGACGAACGCAATGGTATAGTGCATTTTACTTAATTCCAAATATTTAATTAAGTATTCTTTAGTTTAATGTTATAATGTCCTTTAAAATTACGGGGTGTTACATATTATAAACATATGGCTCTAGATCCAACTCTGCCTGGGCCTCAGCATCCTCAACTGCATTCTTGAGCTTCTCCACTTCCTGTTGATGCTCTGTCCTTATCCCATCCATCTAGGTCAGAACCTCTTTGGTAGTGGCCTTCGCCTCCGCCTTCTCTTTTTTGGCGTCCTCAAGTTGCCTCTTTAGCTCAGCATTTTCATTAATGAGCCTCTGAGTCTTATCATTTTCAACTTTCAGCCTTTTGTTCTCCTTTAACAAGGCCTCATTGTCTGTCTGGAGCTAGTGCACTCTCTCGTTCTCTTGGAAAAGATGATGATTCTCCTCCGCCAGGTCTTGATTCTCCTTTTTGACGGTTGCGTTATCGGTTGTCACTAAGGCTACAGTACCTTTGAACGTCGCATCAACATGCCATGCATCTTTCTCCAGCTTCGCATACTTCCCTTTCCATTCTGCTGTTTCAACAACAAAGACTTAATGCTTAATCGTGTTGCTCACGTATGTGGAAATAGTGGTAACCCGGAGTTGTGTTTTACCTAGTTTGTTGTCTTGGTTCAGGAAGCTCGTCCCCTCGGCTACAAGAGCCAACTCATAGTTTTGTGGTTGCATATTTTCGTTACGGATCAACTCGGAGAGGTGCCTTTCATACTTGTTGAACTCCCTACATTGATGATAGGCAATTACACTTTCCTACATATCATGTCGTTGTCCTCGTGAGGGATTGGACTGAAGTCCGACATCCATTTCAACTCTTCAAAGTGATGCTTTGGAAATAACTACTTCAAGATCGTCTTTCTCTACTCAGGAGTACGCTTTAAAGCCTCCAACCCTTCCGTCGATGCGCCCATCTTTGATTGCTTGCAATCTACCGATAATGCAACTTGGTTGGTGGACTTGTGAGCAGGCACTGCTGGTGGAGCGTAAGGAGGAAGTGTTGGAGTTTGTTGTCTGGTGCCTGTAGTCTTAAGTCGAGAATCTGACCCCGAAGTTCAAGCAATGGGTGGTGGGGATTTCGAGCATCTCGGTTGGTGTTAATGATCATCGCCATAGCTGCGGGAGCGAGAAGACTGGGACAAATTGGTTCCTTTCTTTAAACTACTTATGACCGAGCTCTTTAGTGGCCGCTGACCTCCCGTCCCATGACCTCAATATCTACCACCGCCGCTTTCACGAACCATGTCGCCTGCATGAAACAGATTCAAGATTAAAATCAAGCACCTTGTACACACAAACAAATGATGTGATTATGCAATGTTTATGAGTGTATGTCCTAAATGCGCTCTCCACATACCCGATCGAGGTTCGCTTGGAGGGGTTATCTCCCCAACAGTTAACATTAGGCTTTCAAAGCTTGTGCAACTGGGCCTAATCAGAGGGACATCGATTGGGACCTTATCCAAGTCCTTAAATTGGTCTGCTCTCTCCTACGATGCGACAGTCTCGGAGGTAGTAGCCGGGGAAACCGACCTGGCCGACACTCCCGTCCTCATCTCAACAGTCGTAGATGGGACATATGTGAGTGTTAGACCCTCTTCTTCTGCCACTATCTCCTCATCGCCAGCGCCTCCACACTGGTTCAGAGTCTTCACAGCCTTAGGTCTCTTAGGCACGACAGTGGGCATTTTTCTTTTATGACCCTGAGAACTCCCCTCTTCTTCAGGTTCTGCCTTCCCTTTCCCACTAACAGCTGACCGGAATATTGTACATCCAACGAGAAGTAAGCATGTCTAACGAAGAATCACCTTATCCAAGATATTCTTTATAGACCAAGCAGCGACATGAATGGCTTTCAACTGATCGATATGCCCTGGTACGATGTACCCTTCGACAGTGGAGGAATCCATGTTATAAGAATTCAAGATTAACTCAGAGCCCACGAGTCAACTGACCTCACGCTCAACGTAATCAGAAATACTTACTACCTTTCAGCCAGTGCCTCACAAATCCCAGAGGATAGGGACGAAGAGCCATTCATGCTTAAACATGTCGAGTCTGCTCCGCGACCCTTCGATGAATCGGGCGCTGTGAATTGCCTCCAAGTAATACGCTGGAAAGTCTCCTCTTATTCTGAAATAAGGACCGAATGTCCTATTTGGTAGGTTCTACGCATAGGTACTCTCCGAATAAATGGTAGGTCTCGAGGAGGAAGGCATACCCATTTGTATGAAGCTGCGTTGGCGTTAGGTGAAAGTAACACAACATATCTCGGATGAAGTCGCAAGATGGGGGCACACACCCAGAAATGCACTTGTGCCTGTTCCAGGTAGTGTGCCCATTTGTAGGAGCTTGCGCCCTGTCCTCCTTTCAGGGACATCTAACGTTAGTCCAAGGTATGTTGAACCTTGTACAATTGCGCCTCAACGCACCCTCATCCAAACTCGAAGGCTCTAAATCTGGTGGGTTGTCAACTATGACGGCGCCAGCCATCGTATCCTGAGCCTCAGGGGCATCACTTCCCTCGATATCTACATTTTCTTCCTCGGGATTCTCCTTAACTGCAGTATCCTCTTCCTGTATCGACGGTTCAGTCGAGTTCTCAGTCATCTATTGTGAATCTTTTGGTTGCAAAGCACAGTCAGGCGCTTTCGGCAAACCTATAGTCTAAGAGGGGTGGACTGTGAATAAGTTTCAAGCTTGTTGTCCCCGGAACTAGAACTGCTAGTTGCTCCAAATAGGGGTGGCAAGTGCTGCGAAGCTTTGGCTACCAAAGTCTACCATTTCTTAGCTCTTGTCTCTATTGCTAGTTATATTTTTAATATAGTTGCATTAGACATCGCATTAAAAACTTGTACCCCTTGTGTTGGAGTGAACTAACATGTACGTGTAGTGAAGTGCGATGATGATACAATTATAATAGATGGATTCGAGACACGACGACAATCACAAGATCTGAAAACTGTAACCGTCGCCGTCATCGATCAATATCGTTAGAGTCACGTCGAGTCGCAACCATGTCGTCATTGGAACTAGGAAACAAATCTAAAAGTTCAATAGTTTGGTCCTTGTTCATAGTCCAAGTTATATGCTCTAAACCATATGTGCAAAACCTAAGTCCCGTTCAATGACAAAACGTTGCGAAAACAACGTGAGTCCGATAGTTGAGGGGCAAGGATTCGAGCCTTTCAGTGGAAATAGTCGGATGCATCTAAACCGGGAGGGCTCGAAAATCCCTAAGTCCATCGAAGCGTAAATCGCATCTCACAGACCTTTAGTTTTCGCATCCCTCCCTGGGTTCAAAACTTGCATCCTAGTTTTCCACAAAAGCCTCGCATCACATCCATATCATCGGCAAGCTCCCACATCCTCCAAGTGCAAGTTCGCATCCATCAATGCGAGACTTCACATCCATCAAATGCGAGAAAATCGCATCCACCGGATGCGAAGCCTCACATCCAAAAGATGCGACATCGCTCATCCGATCTGGTGCGAGAGACCACCACGCGAGGTATACAATGCACTCCCTGCTCTTTCTCCTCCTTACCCCTCTTCTCCACTCTACCTTTTCTCCACCTCCGCCATTAACGCGGGATCGAGCTCCTCTAGGCATTGAATCTCGTGTTCAACGAGCTCGAGTCCAAAGCCCTTGGGGTACGAATTCGCATCCACGCCACACTCCAAGCCTTCGGGGGATCCAAAACCCACCTATAAGGTTCGATTTCGAATTCGTTCGTTTTGGGGAAGACCCAAGCTCCTAGATGCGGAAAAAAGTAAATAAAGGAAAACAATGGAATGTGAGGCGGGTTAAGGCAGTTTATAGGGGATAAAGAGGAGTGGAACTTGGCCCGTTAGTGCATTTCGCATCCCCCCGAATGCGAAGCTACCCTTAATATATATATATATATATATAATAAAAAATAGAAATATGCATGTTTACATATGATGTATATATGTGTATATATATTATTATGCTCATGTTGTCTATAATTCGAATGACCATATACATACACACGTATATTGAATAATCATGTATATGTGTCAATCGAACGCCCACGCATGCACATTTCGATGTACATACGTACATGTTCATAAAAATGTTGGACAAACGATAACGAAATTTCCAAAACTCCGAGGAATTTTCGACTTGTAATTCCAAGTATGACCATGCAAACGAGTTTTCGATGCCACGACAACCGACATCGATTCGATTCGATTCGATTCGATTCACTAACCAATAGTACACTCGTAAGTCTAAATTACTCGAGAACATACGACAAGCAACCGAATCCATGAATTGATAACTTCTCTCGAAATCTAGCTCGCATAGTCATAAACCAGTAATACACTCGTGCTTTATTTCCAAATTCCGATCACATCACGCGAAATCACGTGAAAACGTGTGAGAGTACACGTGACACTATGTCGACAACGACTCGTTCACGTTACGATATAAACGAGAGTCGATGACTAACGTTTAATCTAAAAGTAAACATGAATTGGATGCTTAGAGGAGCCATCGACGGATCAGATTTCTCGATACACTGAACAGAACGGTCACGACCAAGTGTTCAATAGCTTCGAGATCTTTCCAGTTTCCAAAGATGATTTTTCTTAACTCAAAGCACATTATGTCAAGACAAGACATACTTTGGGGGGCAAATGTTAATCAGCTTTTTGGTCCGGTTCCCAAAAGAATTCCAAGCCCAATCGACTCGGCCGTCGTGCAGCACCAAAGCCCAAAGTGTCGCCACATATTGAGGATTCAAGCCCAGAAGGAATCGAGCGAGCAATAACCTCACAACTCCTAAAAATAGTGACACATCGCATCACCTCACATCACCTCGCCTCGCCTCATCAATCTTGCATCCCATCAGATCGTATCCACCGCACCACATCCCACCATACCTCGCCTCGCATCCACTTTGCGCCACTCTGTTGGCAGGCCATCGTATCCTTCCTATATCACATCCTACAGATGCGATGTTATCGCATCCCACAGGATGCGACGCCAACACATACCTCGGATGCGATGCATCCCACCTCATCACTCTTCAAGTACGACGAAACACATCCTTTGGGATGTGAAAATTCGCATCTTACACGAAGGATGCGATATTCCACTTTCCGACGGAGCGGGATGCGATTTTCTGGTTCGTGCACTCCTGGGATGTGATTTTCTGCTGTGTGATCCCTAAATCTCACATACTCTCACTTAACCCACTACCGATAAATACCCTATGGCTCGTTCTTTAAAAGGTTGGATTTTTGCTGATTTGACAGCTCCACAAGTTTCAAAAACTCCATTAATGACAACGTAGCTCTTGAGGGAGAAGAAGCATATATTACTTTTTTCCAATATTTGACATATGACTCCTAAACACATAGAATCACTTGTAAATGAATGTCATGATGAAGTTCAATGCTTGTAACTCAATTTTGAGAATAAAAAAATCAACCAACTCCTTTAAAGTGAACATAGGCCCCTCACAGACCGAACCACTGTAAATCCTGTGTTTTTTACTGCTTTCGCAATTCAATTTCCACATACGAAACACTATTATCTAGTAATAGAAAATCTTTGAGTGTTACGACATTTTTTTCCATCAACAAACAATAACAATAGCTTTGGGTGTACACTTTCATTATTACAGAAGTACAATCAACTTATCATCCAATTTCTAGAAAGTTTGATGAAACACGAACCTTTGATTTTTCAAGTTCAGACTCCGAGACCACTTTCTGTAGTCACCGTGGATGCACAATTCCTCTGTTTTTCTTTTCTTTTCATATACACCTATTGGAAGGCGTGACAAGTCTAATAATGATTTGTTTGTTTTTTGAAAATAAGAATGAATTGGCCTTGACTTTCAAAATTAGAAAAACAATTTATCTAAGTCGATCCAAGAGAATGGAAAACTTAGTGTTCTTTTTCGAACCACAGCAGTCCACGTTGGTGTCCATGTCTAACGCATCAGATATGAACCCCATTAAACCGTCCTTTCAAAATGAACGTTGAAATTTTATCCGTTCACACCCGTGTCTGAAGTGTTCGACGTGACACCCGAAGTGTCTGACGCAAACGGATAAAATTCAATCGTTCTTCTCTTTTCGTGTTGCCCCTTTCGTAAAAAGAATGCATTAACTTGTCCCTTTTCCAATCCCTTACATTTGCTCTTTTGCTACGTTCTTTTCATGTCACCGTTATTGTCAAATTGGCATGATATTCCTAGTTTAATCATGTAAAACACATGAATATTATGGGCCTATGATTAACAACATGGGCTAGATGTACCGAAACCCGTTTAACCATACCCCCGTATCTGGTGCTTTATAAACAGACGACAGCTCTAAATTAGGGTTCCATTCGCTGGTGCCGCCACTCTTATCAGTCCCTCAGAAGACGCAAGAAGAGGAGACTCTCTAGCTCAAAATCCAACAAGATGGTTCGTTTTCTTCTCACTATCAACTCCTCTAGTCATGTGCCAACGAAGTTATCATTTTTTTGAGTTTATGCCGAATTCATCTGTATATTTATGTCGATCACGGACATTTGGTTAGTTTCTGGGGATAATGTAAATTCTAAAAGCACTACGTACAAATAAATCTTACGTGGAAATGAATTTTTGTTAGGGTTTGCTTATACGGAGCTAGATTTTACATTTGTGAAAACTGGATTGGTGGATCTTTAATTTTTGTTTATTACGAATTATAATTAATAGCTCGATCAAACTGCTGGTATTATGAAATGTGACAGTGAATGTAAACCACAACGAGTTGACTCCTTGAATTTTATTTATAATAGCATCAGTTTGATATTGTTGGTTTTGCGACTGCTGATTGAATGTGCGTATGCAGTATAAGTTAATACACAATTATGATACTCAGAACTTACATTCTAAGCATGTTTGAAAACTCTTCATGGTACAAGCATCATGTCCGCAAAATTGAACTTAAAAATAATGTTTCCAGTCAACATATATGCCTAAGAGGAATGCCTTTCTGTATATACCTTCAGTATTATTAGCTGCATTCACTCTGTAGTAATGAATCATGTTACTTCTCTGGTTTTGGAGTATTGTATCGCATTTATATTTGTGTCATCAGTCAAGTTCGGTTTATATATCTGTTTCAATACTGAAGTTAAAACTAGCTTGTAATTTTTTTGGGTTTTTCGGTGTGTGCGAACACATACATGTATGCTGCTTTCAGGTATTTACTGTCACACACACATGTATATTCTTATTTTGATGCATTTTAATTTCCTGTACAACTTCTGTATTTGTCGAGCATTTACCGTGTGTGCATACACACAAAATACATGTATTTTAAATATTTTTGTTACATCAATTGTGCTTAATATTTCAACTTCCAGTTCAATTTTCTATTGATGTGTCAGAAAAATTCTCACCAATTTTATGTTGTTTCAGGCAAGGGGATTGAAGAAGCATATGAAGAGGCTAAATGCCCCAAGGCATTGGATGCTTAACAAGCTTGGTGGTGCTTTTGTGAGTTTAATTATATGTTCATTTCAAGTATCATTTTTCCTTTCCACTTTTCACTAGTTTATCATTTTCATTATATTGTAGGCTCCCAAACCATCATCCGGCCCTCATAAATCAAGGGAGTGCTTACCATTAATCCTGATTTTGAGGAACAAGTTGAAGTATGCCCTTACCTACCGTGAAGTTATTTCGATTTTGATGCAAAGGCATGTAATGGTTGATAACAAGGTCAGGACAGACAAAACCTATCCTGCTGGTTTCATGGGTACGCACAACTCTTAACAGGGAGTTAGTTACTAGTTAGTATATGTATTTAGCAATTGCAGTTTACTTTCTTGTTGCTGCGCTGTCCTCTGTACCTGGTTATGTAATTAGTTAGTACTTGCTTTTATGTCTTTATACGCAATACATGTACAATGTTCGTTTAACATTATTAAGAGCTATCCCTGCTGTTTAGCTACCCAGGGACTTTTGTATAAATTCAAAATACTAAAATGCAAGTCAGGATGTTGTTAAAAGAGTCCATTTCTGGTTTAAGTGTATCATTGAAACGAGAAGAGATTAACTTGGACCCTTTTTACCTGCAGACGTTGTGTCTATTCCAAAGACAAATGAGAACTTCCGGCTGCTGTATGATACCAAAGGCCGCTTCCGTCTGCACACCATTAGAGACGATGAGGCCAAGGTCTGTTTTAATTGTGCACTTTATTTATTTATTTTTAATAATGAATGGTTTTAAATTAATCCTCAAGTCCCATGCTGTTGCATTGCTAATACCATTTTGTTTATAAAAATGGAATATAAAACGTAACTCCACACAGATGGGATAAAAATACTACAGTTGATCTCCCAGTATGCAGTTTATTAAGACATGCTCATTTTTCTGATCTCTGCAGCATACGAGTCTTTAAAAATGTGCTCATGGTTGTTTTGATGTGATACAGTTTAAGCTGTGCAAGGTGCGATCGGTTCAATTTGGGAAGAAGGCCATACCATTCCTAAACACCTACGATGGTCGAACCATCAGGTACCCAGACCCACTGATCCGGGCAAACGACACCATCAAGCTTGACCTTGAAACCAACAAAATCGTAGACTTCATCAAGTTTGATGTCGGGAATGTCGTGATGGTCACTGGTGGCAGGAACACAGGCCGTGTTGGCATCATCAAGAACAGAGAGAAGCACAAGGGAACATTCGAGACCATCCACGTTCAAGATGCTACTGGTCATGAGTTTGCAACACGTCTTGGAAATGTGTTTACGATTGGTAAAGGAACCAAGCCATGGGTGACCTTGCCTAAGGGTAAGGGTATCAAGCTAAGCATTATTGAGGAGGCGAGGAAGCGAACTGCTGCTGCTGCAGCCGCTGCTAAAGCTACTGCTTAATTGTTCTGTTCTTGTTTTTTTATGTTTAGTGGGGAAGTGTTTTGAATTTATGCATGTTATATTTTGCTATGACTACCAAGTAGCTTCTTCTGTATTTCTCCGTTGTTATTGTTTATTTTTGTAGTGAGACAATAACGTTGTTTGACTGTTTACCAGTTGAGTTTGTGTTACTGAAATTGTTAAAAAACGTTTTTCCGTTCGTACGAGTTATATTTCCTGCATACACGACACAGTATCATAGCTTATGGTTAGGGAAGTTGGTGAAATATATGGAAATTTGTGTAACAGATTTTCTGTGAGAAACGAACCTTTCTTTTATTAATTCAAGTCTTTTGACTGCTTGCTGCTTCTCTTTGTAGGTTTATAGGCTAGTTTGGTAGGCTTTCAAAAGATCAGATGGTATCAAGCTGAACTCGGGTGCTATAGCCCTCCAGGATGCGATAAACATTTAGGGTACGTTTTTTGTGAATGGTAACGGTATGTTTGAGCGTAGAGAACGGAAAATGCGTTTTTTTTGCTGCAAACGAGATATTTGAGCTTGGTAGTTGAACGAGATATTTATGTATAATATTAATATATAATTCTGCAAACGGAGAATAGATTGAAAAATGGATCCGCGTCGGATACGGACAATTCATTTTTTAGCGTTCAAAATAATCAGGGTTGGGCGTGATTACGCATTGGATGCAAACCCACTGAAGCGTGCTTAATAACCACTGCGAACAACACCTTAGACCGTGTTCGTCTGGTCATTGGATCAAGAAAGGTTAACAACGGTTTTTGTTGGTTGTATATGCTTCTTCATTCCCTTTTCCTCAAATCCGAGCCTCGTCCCTTTCTTTTATATCATAATGCTATCATTTTAAGTGAGCTTATTTTTCAGTTGTTTACAATGTATATTTTTTGCTTTTTCTTAAATTGTTTTGAAATTATGTCTTTTGAGTGGTATGACTCATTTATCTAGTTTTGCTTCTGCGCGTCGTCCACGCCTGTCGTGAATTTGTGGAAAGATTCAACAACGATTGTTAGAGGAGCAAATGAAAAATAAATGAAATAATCTGAAACGTCTTTAAATGGTGTGGCATAACTTGTTATAGCTTCGGAAGGTGAGTGAATTGACGAACATGATTACCTAGACGGATCTAACGACTAGTGGAATGATGCTGCATACAAGTACCAGAAAGTTAGATGGAATGCTTCTCTTTTATTTAGGAAGTCAACGTGATGTTTGGTGGTTGCATAAGAAATGATACTTGCCAGTATCAGATGCCCGAAGACGCACCTCCCTAGGTCTAAAATCTACACTAGCCGTTCACGGTTGTTGACGCATCTTTGTAAAACGATTGGATGACTGATGATGTGACGACCCATATTTTTGATTAATTTAAAATCTGAATTTTAATTTATTTTAATGGATTTTAGAATGGAAAATACTGAATTTGGACTTGATAAAATTTGAAAATAATTTTAAACTTGGTTTAATGTTTTATTTGACTTAAAACAGGGCCAGTAAACTTTTTGAATCAACTTAAATGTGAAGATTTTGAAAATCAATATTTTAATGCTATATTGATGACCTGTAAAAGGACCATTTTTGAGACAGTCTCAGAATTCGACGAAAGCACTTTTATCGGATCCAGAATGTCAAAATATGGTGGGATTTAAAGTTTCAAGTCAAATGGAGTTGATATGTAAACATACGATATATAAACGTAAGTTGAAAATTCAGTTGAATTTCGGTTAAAGCTTGAAATAAGGTGATTTTGTTGTATGTAACAATTATATGATTTTTGTTTGATAATAACACATACACACACTATATATATATATATATATATATATATATATATATATATATATATGAGGAGGGTTCCGCTACACCTCTTATATTGCACGTGAACTCTCCCCCTTAATCTCCACCACCCATTTCCCCACTCATTCTCTTCTTTCCACTAATAAATAATATTAAAATGGGAATAGAGAGAATGAGTAGGGAAATGAGTGGTGGAGATTAAGGGGGAGAGTTCACGTGCAATATAAGAGGTGTAGCGGAACGCTCCTATATATATATATACATACATATATATATATATACATATATATATATATGTATATTTATATATATATATATATATATATATATATAATGTGTGGTGCTAAGGCACCATAATTTCTTTTTCCTATTACCATAACTAAAAACTACCACAAAAATACTCTTCTACTCTTCCTAATATCTAACATTAAAAAATATGGGCTACCACCGTCTATACATATTTCTCCCTTTCAGCTTCAATTCGTCCGTTCTTTCTCTTTCGAAAACCCTAGACTGTCATGATTTTTGTTTTCAACGTGTTCATCCATCTTTTTCTTCATGGAATTCTACGCTTCTACAAGAATGAGTGGATTGAAATAAAAAACTGTGAATAAAGATCGAATTTAGCAAAAATAAAAAAGAAAGTGAAGATGAATGTTGAAGCCGTGAAAAGCAGCAGGGATAAAGGAATGAACAAATTAGAGTTTTAGATTAGGGTAGAATACGTGATTACTTCGGCAGTCAATGGTTGAGTGAGATATTAGAAAGAGATCAATATGGTATTAAATATGGTATTAGAGAGAAAAGAAAATCTAATGTGTTTTAAATTTTTAGTTGAGGAAGACTTCGAAGGAGAGTCATTTTTTCCTATTTCTGAGGAAACTACTATTCCAGTTGAAGAACGAGAGACAACCCAGACGAGCCTAACTTCGGGCCCTGGTCTGTTAGGGGGATAAGAAGAGAAAATTGGGGTTCTCTTAGCACCATTCTATATTCTTATAAATGTGTGCAATTGTATTATTCTACTACGGCACATACATAAATAACTAATTATATTTGAATAGAATACTACTACACATGAACTTAAACATTCAAACAATATTTTATTTAAATATAATGATTTTATTTCAACATTTAAATAGTACATATTTTTTTCAACTCCACTATTGTACCTCTCAATGATAAGAATACAATTTTTTTCGTATACAAATTACTTTTACATTCGTTCCTCGCTACAAACTCTCAGTTTCACTCAGTTACACAGTCACTCATATACATTTCACTCAGCTGTACAAACTCAGATACATTCTCTCCCTCTCTCTTTTACACATACAGATTCTCTCTCACTCATTCACTGACACATCACAGTTTCTTCAGTCTCCTTCACAATCAGTCCAATCACCTACATAACTGTCACAGAAACACATACAGTAAACTAGAACAAAATAAATTTGAATTTTAGCAGATATAATTTTATTTTTAAAATTTATTTGCCTCAGAATTTGGTGTGTTTCTCATCATATTTCTTGACTTGGTCTGATATGTAAATTCATCCATTTGTGTCTAGACAACTTGTGATATTCACAGTGATTCACTGTAAATACCACAAGGTAGACAGTGTCTTCAGTGTTTGTATATATATATATATATATATATATATATATATATATATATATATTCTACACAAACACAATACATATATACACATACATGTGAATGTATATATACATATATTTTGTGCAAGGGGAAATATGGTCAAACATTGGAACAACAAGGGACAAATATATGAAGCTTGACAACACATGCATCATGCATGCTGCAAGTATCCATGAACACACAAGTGCAAATACAAGGAATGATAACACACAAAACACACACACACACACACACACACACACACACATATATATATACACACACGTCTGTGTATATATACATATGTATGTATATGGGTGCATGCACATAGACAAGTCAGCTAGCTAGAACCAAAGTCATCAACATGCACTATAAACTCAAGACAAATATGGATCAAGTCAATACAAGTCGACTTGCACAAGCACAGATGGGCAAGTAAATAGCGAGTGCACATGGTCAAGCACAAATGGCTACAACATGTACAAGACTACATCTACGCAACAGCTCTTTGGCAAGTCAAGTTCAAGGCAGTTTGAAAGAGAAATCAACACGCATGTGACACAGCAGCATGGTCGAGCAACAATGAAAAGTGAAGCGGGATGGCAAGCCGAGTGCTCAAAGACAATAGTGTACACAAGGCATAGGACAACGATGCACAAATGAATCACATGGCCGAGCAACACTATACATGGTTCACCAGTCAAGTATGCAAGCACATAGCAAAGCTCATGTGAACAAGTCCAGATACAATAACATGGTTGAGTTCACGTAAACGAAGCACAACATCATAGATATTGCAAGAACCAGGTTCAAAAATGTAATGGCAAACATATATGTAATAACAAGGAAATGGACACAAACCAATGCACAGTTTCAAGTGCAATTACAAGACTAAAGACTCATGCTCAAACATATGTGTGAACAAACAGTCTGGGCATGGCAACCGATAAATATGCATCATGGTCGAGGCTACAAGTTTGGTCAGCAACACAGCAGTACCCAAATGACACAAGCAGATGTTTCATTTGCACTCAGGGTCAAAACAACTCAAACATAAGCTATAGGTCACATTGCAGCAAGATGACAAGTATACAATGACGTATACAAAGCAAGCCATTGACATGCATATGCATAAATATGTACAGGACAAAGGCACACACAAGTCAAGCTAGATTGACATAGAGGACAAAGAAGTGCACGAATGCGTGCAACACTTCAGGAAACAAAGGTTCTACATTTTCAAATTCAAAGCACAGGTACAGGGCTGCAGTACGCATATGTATACACAACAATGTGAATATTCAGTAAGACTCAAATCAAGTGTAGCATATTCATGAAACATCAAATGTAAACATATGAATGCCAAGCCAGGGAAGGTTCAAATACACAAATAGTCAAGAAGTATGGTGACAAGCATGGGTACAAAATGAATAATACAACAGTGCACAAGGTACCTAACAGTGCAAAGAAACTTATGTGCAAAATACAAGAAATTCGACTGGTCTAAAAATGGAACAATCAGCATTATCTGTAATTTAGCATGTGATAAAATTGGCAAGTGTTCCAAATCTTCTGAATAATGTTTCCAGGATTCACATGAGTCGAATTTGGCAAACATTCAATTCAGCATATAATGCAAGATAAGCAATCAATTATGGGCAGAAAAACAACAAGCAACAAATTTGAGAGCAAGAATAAAGTCAAATCAAATATACTCACATGTTTCGATCACAAAGCATATCCCAAATCAATCGACCAAGAACATCAACGTTCGAAGATCATCAGAGAACAAAATCAGAAAAGCAACCGAAGCCGTGATTTGGGGATTCGACAAAAACCCTAATTTTAGGGTCGGCCATTGAAGGAGGGAACCCAATAATTATTGAGTCAAAACAAAGAAATTAAAAGTGCCGACCATTCATATTTTACAATTTTTTTTATTTTAAGTTGTATTTTTTTGTAACCAATCCATTTTGTTTTTCTAGTTTTTCTGTAGTATTAGGGTTTACTAGTAATAGGATTTGTAGTTAGGGTTTACGAGTTACAGGTTTGTAATTCGAGGAAAATTTGATCTTGGGGATAAAGTTTAGTCCAGGATTTTGAGCGTAGGATTAGAGCAGTAGCAGGGTTTGCGAGTTTACAGTGTTTTGTAAGAGGGAATCTATTTTATACCTAGTAGAAATCTTGAGGAATGCAGCAGTAAGCAGGGTTCGCCGAAGCTGGATAAAATCTATGTCATTTACTTTCCACATTTATTTTCCCTACTGCAATCTGTGTTGTGATATTTTTAATGTCTTGTAAAACTGTAATAAACCCTATTCACCCGCTCTATGGTTAACCTAGATCCAACAAGTGGTATCAGAGCAGGACTTCTATTAACTTTAAAGTCATGATGTTCCATAGTCGTCAATCCAGTGAGAGTCAGTCCAGTCGTATTCCATTTGTTTTTAATGGTATAGTTTTTTTATACTGTAAATCAGTAATGGAATCTTATTTAAAATCTGTTAATATTAAATGTTGGGATATTGTTGTAAATGGATATGATATGGTAGATAGGAATGATATTGGGTTTAATTCTCATGCTACACATATTTTATATTCTTATATTGATGATGTCCAATATAGCCTTATCTCTCATTGTTTACCTATGTAAGAAATCTGGAACACACTTGATATGAAGTATGGAAGAATTGACAACAGCAGCTCAAAATCGCAGAAGGTCAATTCAGATTCAGAAATATTCCTGAAAGGTGTAACAAATGATGATTGTGATGGGGATTCAACAAGAGATTTCTCTTATAAAGATTTGATTCATCTTTTAAATGGTTTAACTAAATCTGTTGAGAGTCTCAAATCGAAAAATAGGACTATAAAATCTAAAAATCTTTAGTTAACTAGCAAGAATAATGGGTTGGAATTAGAACTTGAAAATGTCAAGAAATTTGAAAATTCTGGTTGCAAAAATTGTTTGATTTTGAAAAACAATCTTGTTCATCTCAATAAAAATATTCAAACACTTGAAAATGAAATTTTGATTTTAAAAGAGAACAAAATTAAGCTTGTAATTACAAATTTTTTTGCAAAAGGATTGGATAATTTTAAGACATATAAAAGTTCCAAACTTGAAGTTCTTAAAAAGGAAAATTTGGTGAAAACTGAATCTACTTTGAATGAGCTTGAAACAAAATTGAAAAATTCAAGAGTTTTGAAAAACTTAAAACTAAAAAAAATGGTTTGAAAATGAAATTTCTGAGTCCCAAGCCAAAATTAAATTGCTTGAAAACTAAAATTTAATTTTGAAACAAATAAATGCTGAAAGAAAGATCACAAATAATCGTTTTTCAAATTTAATGAAAGAGAACGGTGATCTTAAATCTAAAATTCAACGACTAGAATCAACTTTGAATAAATTCTCTAATGGGGAAAAATATTTGAATATGTTGTTACAAAAACCAAATTTATGTTGGAAATAAAAGTGGTCTTGGCTTTGGAAAACTTAATAAATATACTCAGAAACTGAATTCAAATTATTTTAAAAATCCTTCAAATTGCTTTGGAAAAGATTGTTTTGAAAATTTGAACTTCAAAAATTTCAAAGGATTTTTAAATTATAAACAAAATGAAAACTTGTTTAGAAACAATCCATTTTGGATCCCAAAAAGAAATAAAAAGAGTTCGGTTAAATTCAAACAGATTTGGGTTTCTAAGGGTATAAAGGTAAATTCCAATGTATCGTTATATGAAAAAGTTTGGGTATCGAGGGGGATTTGACTTAGAACGAAAAGCTTCTTTCAATGGCGACAGTAAATCCAGATTAGAGTTTCCAAATTCATTTATTCCTTTCTATCTCATAAGGCCGCAGGTGTCCGTTCATAGCTATTCGCAAGTATCGCCCTGTTTGCGATATTCTTTCGTTTTGGAGGCTCCAGTTTCCATCCCGTCGAAGGAGCCAGTGGGCTGCAGTCCATCTATATGTTCGGTTTCCTCGTCGTCAACCACTGTCATCATCCCTTCTCCAGCTCCGACGCAGTTACCCTCTGGGAAATCTGCTGCTAGCAACTAGAAATCGATTCTGGTGAGAGGCGGCTCGACGACTGGAATAAGTAAGTTTTTCGAACCTAGAATCATTAACAATGTTCATCAAGCTTTTGTCACTGAAATTATGCTTCATAAATCCATTTCTAAATGGGGGAAATTTTCTTGTGTTCTATGCGATTGGTTCTTGTCCATACTTCTTTCATCTTGTTGTCTACATTAGACGTGTCTGGAAACCGATTGGTGATTTTAAGTTATTCATTAGGAAAAACAGTCATTTTATCATTACTTCAATTCTAGCAAAGATCTTGTGTGGATATGTAAAGGCGGTCCGTACTTTTTTGGCTCAAGGTTGATTTTGCTAAAGAAATGGTCGCCTGGTACTTGCTACGAGAAAGCTACGTTTATTTCTATGCCAATTTGGGTAAAACTTGCTATTGATGAGGACTTGTGGGAGCATGATATATTTTTTGCTATTGCTAGTGTTCTTGGGGTACCTTTGGGGTTGGATAGTATTACAGAGAAGGAATCGAAGCTAGATTTTTCTCGCGTTTTGGTTGAAGTCTATACTCCTTTCAAATTTCTTGCCTCGGTTATGGTTGACTTTTTCAATGGTAATTCCTTGAGTGCGTCAGTGTCTTATGACTTTAAACGCCCCCCCGTTGTGATGTTTGCAATGCTTTTGGTCATGATCCGACTTAATGTTGTGATTTGCAGGTGGATAGTGTGCAGGTGCCTTATTCCCCAGTTGTTGAGTCAAGCACAGACACTACGGCTTTGGTTGGCCATCCAGTCTCCTTCGATCGTCAATCTGATTCTAACGTCCCTAAGAAAGCTTCTGTTTTATCTGGTGTGTTTGCCACTATCGTCCCATGCTCTGCTGATCCAGGCCCTGTTGTCGTTCCCTTTTTTATTCCTCCCAGTGTTCCGCTTACTCTGTTGGCTAATCTGTCAGAAGTGTGCTCGCTGCTGCCGAGCTACTACATTGGAATCACCAGCCTGTCAATGGCCGAAAATTTGGCTTCATCAGCTGTTGCTCAATCTTCTCTGTCTGGTGCTCTAGTCGTTCGTTGCGGTGAATCTCTTTCTGCTTCTCCTACATCTAGTGTCTTTTCTGGCCTTCGCTTGGCCCTTGCCTCCTCTGCCAATTCGTTTGGTGTTGTTCATAAAGCTCCCTTATGTGGCATTTTATCTCAAGCTTCTAATTTTATTCACATTTCAAAAAATACTAATGAGGATGTCATTCTAACTCAAGCTATCCCGCAAATTACTTTAACCCATACTCCTAATGATCTGTCACTCCTTGATAATGCAGTTGAGGTTTTTCATGCAGAGATTTCCACCCTTACCTTTTCAACGTTTTTTCTGATTCTATTGTTCCTACTTCCATGGATTTGGCTATCCCGAACCCCATCTTTGTTATCAATTCCATTCGTGAAAGATTCTCCAGCCTTTGTTCCAGTGATAATTGTTCCCACGAGGACATTCTCGTTAAATTTGGGCGAGCCATGGACCTTAAATATGGTTCGATCACTCGCAACTATGCTTTGGAGCATCGTCATTTGCGCAATTTGGACAACCAAGCATTTGTTCACATACTTGATTCCGAACAGGGATCTTTTGAGTTGTTGGTTGCATCTGTTTTTAGGCGTAATCAATTAGATGGGTTCTCAGTGTATCAGTTATCGCCAGATCGATTCCAGATTTGGCTGGCCTAGGAATGTTACTTCGTTTTTTCTAGGCTTCGGTTGAAGGTCGTAGTTCTTTTTGCGACCTATCATCTTGTTTTTACCTCTGTTATTGTGTTGTTACCTTGAGACGGAACGCTCCTTTTCTGGTAATATAGTTTGTTTTCTTGTTTTAAAAAAAAAGTTTAAACAAGTTTAGGTACCGAAAGTCATAAATAAAGTTATGAGTGGTTTTACAAGTTTTGTTAGACCACTTGATCCTACAAATTCTTAGTACCGGAGGAGGCTGAGGAACCACTTTGCGAAAGAGAAAATGCTTTCAAGTTATTCCACATCTTTTATTTATTCGGGGTTCCTTAGCAAGGTTTGTTAAGTCTTTAGACTCACATTTTTTATGTGTTTATATTCTCTGTTTTTTACCTTTCCTTTTTATTCCTCCTTCTACTCCTTTTATTCTTCATTCTGTGTGTTCTGATGTAATAATCCACATTTTTCCCATGGCCTTCTCCTCTTTACCCCTCACACCGCCTCCCTAGGGGCCCAACCAGTGCCTCCACCAGCTGCCACAACACCTACACCAGCATGGGTCCCCCTCCCCTTGTCCAAATACTCCATCTTCCCTTCTTAATTTCAAAAGGTAGTTCATTTAAGCCTTAAACCTAGTCTAACTTCCTCCTACCTCCTCCTAGTGGACCCCAATCCCCACGCCAGGCCCTGCCATGCCACATCAACACTCCCCTCCACTGTCCAGCCTAGGACAAGAATCCCCCTTGCTCCTTCATGCCCTTACACAACTAAAAATCCAAGATTTACTACTTAAAACCCAAGTGTGAGTTAGTGCAAGTGTATACTAGTGTGTTTGAGTGTTCGTTGGTGAGTTTATGTGGAAAAGGCGCCACCTTTAGTCCGTAGCAACCTCGCAGAGTTCATCATTGAAGATTCTTGGTGTTTAAGATGACTTTGGTGAGAGCTACTTAACTTTAATTAGTTAATTAGGACATTAAACGTAGGTTGCATGTTAGTAAAATGATATTTTGTTTAGTTCATACGTGATTAAGTTAATATGAACTTGGGATAGGATTTGAAAAGTGAAATTAAGTTAATTAACAAGTTAAAACATTGTTAATATGTTAGATATAGCATATGTGAGAACTCCCTAACTTGTTTAGTTAAATTAAACAGTTAATCGTAGTTATGCGATAATTTATACTGTAGAAAAAGTTAGTTGCTTTGTGGTTAAATTAATATTGAATGATAATATGAATGGAAAGTGAAATTGGCTTAATTAGAAGGTTAAAACATTATTAAGATGTTTATGATAGTCATTGTAGTGTTAAACACCCATATACAAGTTTAATGATGTATATATATTCACATATTTAAACGATGTTGACTGTGTTGAAATATAACGTGAAAACAAACAAGTTATGATTGATTACTTGGGTTGTGATTGATATGAATTTATTTAGGAATTTATTAATTACTATTTATTGGATGAAAAACCCAACACAGGTCTTGGGATGAGAGTTAGACCACACATCTCTCATGTGTGTGTATAAGCGACATGGGTATTGATGTAAACCCCACACGGGTATTGGGAAGATAATTTTATACATCTCCGAAGTGTGTAGAAAAGCCACATAGAATTGAGGGTGAAAACCCCACATGGGTCTTGAGATGATAATTAGCCCACACATCTCCCTTGTGTGTAGATAAGCTACATGGATTGCAGTGTGAACCCCACATGGGTATATGGATGATAATTTTACATGTCTCCCAAGTGTGTAGACAATAATCACTAGTATTGGTTGAGAACCCCACACGAGTCTTTGGATGATATTTGATTGTGCACTAATCCCATGTATTTATATTGTATGTTAATTGATTAATTGACATACCAATATAAACGTTAATTGTTTATTTAAGGCTTATACGGTGTAATTGCACTCTGGAAGTGAATTGGATGTTTGATAGTTGCTTACAGCTATTTTTGAATGCATATGTTGTATAAAATCAATATAAATTAGTTTATATGGAAATTGGTTGTGATTTCATTCCAATTCAGAAGAAACTGGATATTTTAATAATATAATTTTTGATGAAAAATGAAAGTTTGATTTTGACGTTCGATTTTGGATGGATGCGAAGATATTAAAATATCGATGAATTTTCGTAACTGAACCAAATGATTTTGAACTAATTTTCATTCGCATGTCAAAGTTTATGATTCGAAATGAATATTAACTTTCCGAAGTGAAGTTCAGTTAGACTATTTAGCTAACGTTTTAAAAGAAGTTTCTTTTCAAAATTTCTTTGTTTATTTTTATTACGAATGACAGGAAATTTCAAGTTTAAAATAACGAGCTTCTAAAAATAATATTGTTTTAATGATTAGAATAATATTAAAAATGTCTTAAATTTGAAATATGCGATTTTGAAGAGAAACGACGGAAATATGATTTCCAATGTTAATTATATTTGTATTATATAATTTACAAATTTTTTTGGAAGGCATTTTGATTTAATTTAAATTATAAATTGATTCGTGTTTGAATAGGACTTGTCGCGTAACGACAGTTCGCGAACGTCAACCCGTAACTTCAAGTTGACGTACCGGGAGATTCGACTATCGAATTCTTCTGAAATCGAGAGCGTTGGATCTGTAATGAGATGATCTTGCAAATAAAATAAGAATTTTTTAGATCCAGCGGTTTGATTTTAAAATAAGTCAAAATTTGTTTTGGAAAAGGCCGTTATGAATGCAGTTCGGTGGCCAAAATTGGAAACCGACTGTATGAGCCTTAATAGAATTATTAAAAATATGAATAAATTATGTTAAATCAAAATAAATGATTTAGAAAGATTTTGTATGAAATACTCCAAGTTTGAAAAGATAAAAGTTATTTTTATTTGAATGAACGAGTTAACAACTAGAGTAAAGAACTAAAAGGAATATGCGATGATTACTAAGAGTACAGTCTAGTATCACCCTTAAGATCTAACTGGAAATTATTACATTAGGCGAGGGGTTGGAAGAACCAAAAGGACATCGGATATTCGACTAAGATCAGACGATGTTTTCTAAATATAAAGGAACTTATGGTTTTAAATCAACATATTGGATTGTGAGTGGTATTGAAATAACCAGAGATTTCCCACATATGAATTTTAATGGGTTTGAACAGAAATTATCTTCAGATATTTCGATATTGGATTCCGTAATTACACGGATATCATTAAAGAATTTGGAAGATATAGATATCATTATTCTAATATGATATCTGTTGGTTTCAGAATTTGATATTGAATATGAGTCGATACGATTTATATTCAAAGTCTTACATTTACTATCAAATTGGATTTTAGGTTTTTGTGAATGGTGTCTTTAACAATGCTATTCTTAAACCAAGTTGAAAATGGAATTTGAGATTTAAGTCTTTTAATTAAGATTTAATGAAGTTTTTCGATTTAATACATGAAATTGGAATTAAGTGGAAAATTGATTTTGGGTTTATCGTGAGCGATGTTTTAAACGACATTTGTTCTTTAACCCAGTTAAAGGCAGGATTAATTTCCTAAAGTTGAATAATCATTAAATAATGATTTCTGGAGATTAAAACTAATTGGAGTTTAACGAATCTTTAATTAGATTGAAATGAAAAAGGGGTAAATAAATTTACTGTAATACGAGAAGTGTTTAATATGGAGTACCACCAGTTTTACTCCATGCGATAAATGAATCATTAATTATATTGGAAATGTAATGAAAAAGTGGTAATTAAATTTACCATAACATGATGGGTGTTAGGTATGGAGTACCACCAATTTTTCTCCATGGGATGAATAAGTTGGGATTGGGACGACGATATAAAATATTATCATTTGTGTAAGATTCGTTTATCCCGATAAGGTTTATAAACCTTGAAGCATGAAAATATATTATAAAATCTTTTATAATGATTCCCAAGAAAGATTTAAATAGGAGTTTAAATGATATAAATCTTTATAAGATTTATGGGGTTAATTCTCGGTTAATGAATATTTGAATAAAAGAATATTCTGGATTAGAATGAGATCGTTGGTATGTTTATATATCACATGATTTTAAAGATGCATGAGTTATTCAGAAAGACTGGGTTTAACCCATTCTGAATAACTGTTGCGACGATTAAAGGTCGAAGATTGAAGACGGTGGTCGACGACCGGAGATCTTTACATCGTTTGGGCCACTGTCAATGTCTCGATTGAGCCATATACCTAAGACAAGTTAATAAGTGGTGGTCGTCTAGGCGTACTTGGAGATCGACCAAATATGTGAGGACCTCTCTCCTGTATTGGACATATGGGATGAGGAATAAGGTGCCTTCGGTTTCGTTCAGACCCAGAATGGACTTGCAAATGGATTGTGTTTGACGTTGTAATCTACGCTGTTTCAGTTGATTTCTATCGAATATATATATCTATTTGGTAGCAAAGAATTTATTCTCTTAACTTAACACCCTTCTCTGAGACGTATGAGCTTAGAGGTAATATATTGGTAGAAATAAGTTGTATCGTATGATTTGACAATGTGGCATGCTGAGATGCGTGGATCAAAGCTTTTATTGAAAAATAGAGCTTTGTGGATGATGATCAAAGCATGGCTGATATAGCGTAGCTTTGTGTATGACATTACTTCACGAGCTTCAGACCCCCGTATGAGTCAAAAACGGGATGAAGGACAGTAGGGACGACATGCGTTTCTTTCTTGCTAGAAGTGATGCCATGGTATGGAGCCCGAACAATTTACTTATGTGGATGTTGGAATCAAGGCGACTCGGAAATGGTCGCACAAGACCATGATGGTCGACGTACTGACCAGATTGTAGGAATGATAGTACCAAGAAACGTTATGTTCAAGAGTATCTGAACTCACCGAGAATAGGAGGGCCGACTCTGTTGATCTATGAGTTCACCAGCATTTGACTCCTAGGGCATGTGCTAGAGTGTCCCGAATCGGATAAGGAAGATCCTTTGCCAATCTAATTTCCAATACGCGCTTTGCGGTTTTAGCTGTAAACCTATATGCCGACATAATAGGATGAAGTATTATGTCGTCTAAGATTGATACATTTGTATTCGAAATTGTTTTCCGCACTATGCACCAGTAATAATAAATAAAGAGATTTACGTATCATGCATGTTTGGTTATTATAAGATAAAACTCTGTCTTTTGGCTTATGCTTGCATTGTATGATGGGAACTAAGTCTTATAATAACTTCATTTTTCAAAAAGCATTGCATTGTTTTTGTTTTAAAACTGGTGTTCATGTGGAGGAAACTCATTCCGTGTTATACGATGTGGTCCCATGATTTACCCAACTTTAAAATAAAGTTTAATAACTGTTTTATGTTCTCACACCAGTCTCATAACTGATCTGGAATTTATTGTTTTTCACCTAAACTCGTGGTGCCCATATTTTCCATATGGCAGCCAGTAGTTTTGGTTTTGCAAATTTTCTATTCACAGGATCCTCGATTATGGCTGGCGCTGCATTCTAGATTATTTTATGGTCTTTGGCTATGTCAGTTGCTGTTTTCCGCTATATTATTGTATTCGTGAAATTTTATTTCCGTTGCATTGTAATTTATTCTCTGACATTTATTTTTCTGTTGTGTATTTATTATACTATAATATTTTGTACTCTAAGGTAATACTGTTGTAATAACAATGAAAACTTCTCTCGTGTTATGTTCTGATGTACACGTTTGGGATGGTTGGAGTCGGTCTGACGGCCGGGTCGAACCGACTCCTAATTTGGGTCGTTACAGAGATGGTATCAGAGCTTTGGTTTACAAAGCTTTGAGAATACGACATATTAGAACGAGATGAAAGAACTCATCAGAGATAGGATTAGTAACATCCTGTAAAAGAATCCTCATTAGAGATAGGATCAGCAGTATCCTAGAATGAGTAGCTCATTAGAGATGAGGTTAGTAATGCCCTAGAATGAGTAGCTCATTAGAGATGAGGTTAGTAATGCCCTAGAATGAGTTAAGAGTATTACGTATATGAGAGAGCGTATTCGTAACAAGAAATTGATTTTAAAAGCAGTTTTGAAGGGTTATATTTTAAATAATAAATATGCTTACGTCTTCCTTTACGGGGACGAAAAGTTATAAGTGGGGGAGTTTGTAACAACCCATAAATTTGAATTTTAATATATTTTAATGAATTTTGGAATAGAAAATGCTGATTTTGGACACGATAAAATTTGAAAATTTAGTTATAAGTTTTATTTAACTTACAACAGGCTCGGTAAACTTTTTAAATCAATTTAAAAGTGAAGATTTTGAAAATCAAAATTTTAATGTTGTTTTAATGACCTAAAAAAGGCCCATTTTAAAGATATTCTCGAAGTCCAGCGAAAACACTTTTAATTTATCCGAAATGTAGAAATATGTAAAGAATCAAAATTTTAAGTCAAACAGAGTTTGTATATGAGCATGCGATATATAACTATATCCTGAAAATTTAGTTGAAATTCAGTTTAAGTTAGAAATAAGGCGATTGTCAAACAGACACAAAATTTGAAGAGGCTTGATTCGTTGGAAGCGTAATTCCATAACGTAGCGACATTTCAAATTTCGTAATTTTTGGAGTTAGTGTGTGTTCGCGGGACCAGAACGAGATTTAGAAGGTATAATTAATACAAGGATTAATTACATAACTTCCCACTTAAATCCTTAGCCAGTCAAAATTAGAAAACTCACCACTTCCTTTGCCACATGTCGAGTTCATCTACAATGGGTTATTCCATGTTATTTAATTCACTTTTATTTCATTTTAATATTATTTCCTTTTCTTCCTTAAGCTTGAAAGCCTCCTTTTCCCATGGCCTCCTCCTCTTTGTTCCTCACGCCGCCTCCCTAGGAGCCCCACCAGTGCCTCCACCTTCTTCCGCAGCACTTGCACCAGCATGGGTCCCCTCCCCTTGTCCAAATACTCCATCGTCCCTTCTTAATTTCAAAAGGTGGCTCCTTTAAGCCTTAAACCTAGTCTAACCTCCTCCCACCTCCTTTTAGTGGACCCCACGCCCCCACGCCAGGTCACACCATGCTATGCCAGCATTCCCCCTTCCAGTTTCCATCCCAGACTTTGAATCCCCCTTGCCTTTTCATGCCCTTACACCACTAAAAATTCAAGCTTCACTACATAAAACCTAAGTGTGATTGGGTGCAAGTGTATACGAGTATGTATGAGTGTTCTTTGGTGAGTTTATGTGAAAAAGTGCCATCTTTAGTCCGTAGCAAACTCGTAGAGTTCATTATTGAAGGTTATTGGTGTTTATGATGTTTTGGTGAGAGCTACTTAACTTTAGTTAATTAATTAGGACATTAAGCGTAGGTTGCATGTCAGGAAAATCATAAATTGTTTAGTTCATATGTGATTAAGTTAATATGAACTTGGGTTAGGATTTGAAAAGTTAAATTAAGTTAATTAACAAGTTAAAACATAGTCAATATGTTTGATATAGCTTATGTGAGAACTCCCTAACTTGTTTAGTTAAATTAAACAGTTAATCGTAGTCATGCGATAATTTATACTGTAGAAAAAGATGGTTGCTTTGTGGTTATATTAATATTTAATGATAATATGAATGGAAAGTGAAGTTGGCTTAATTAGCAGGTTAAAACATTATTAAGATGTTTATGATGGTCATTGTAGTGTGTTAAACACCCATTTACAAGTTCAACGATGCATTTATATCCACATATTTAAGCGATGTTGATTATGTTGAAATACAACTTGAAAACAAACAAGTTATGATTTTTTGCTTGGGTTTGTGATTGATATGAATTGATTTAGTATTTTTTTAATTACTATTTATTGGATGAAAAACCCCACACGTATCTTGGGATGACAGTTAGCCCACACGTCTCCCATGTGTGTATGTAAGCGTCATAGATATTGATGTAAACCTCACACGGGTATTGGGAAGATATTTTTTCACATCTCCCAAGTGTGTAGACAAGCTGTATAGGATTGGATTGAAAACCCCACACGGGTCTGAGGATGATAATTTGCCCACACATCTCCCTTGTGTGCATATAAGCCATACGGATTGCAATGTAAACCCCATACGGGTATTAGGATGATAATTTTACACGTCTCCCAAGTGTGTAGATAATAACCACTAATATGATTAATAAACCCACATGGGTCTTGGGATGATATTTGATACTAATCCTGTATGTTTAGATTGTATGTTAATCGGTTGATTGACAGATCGATATAAGCGTTAATTGCTTATTTAAGGCTTATACAGGTATAGTTGTACTCTGGATGGGAATTGGATGCTTGATAGTTGTTTACAACTATTGTTGAACGCATATATTGTATAAAATCCATATAAATTAATTTATATGGAAATTTGTACTGATTTCATTCCAATTCGGAAGAAATTGAATATTTTAATAATATAATTTTCGATGAAAAGTGAAAGTTTGATTTTGACGTCCGATCTTGGATTGACGCGAAAATATTAAAATATCAATGAATTTTCGTAACTGGACCAAATGATTTTGAGCTAATTTTCATTCGGTTTTGGCATGTCGAAGTTTATGATTCAGAATGAATAGTAACTTTTCAAAGTGAAGTTTAATTAGGCTATTTAGCTAACGTTTCAAAAGAAGTTTCTTTTCGAAAATTCTTCCTTTATTTTTATTAATTGGAAATTTTCAGTTTAAAATTTGAGTTTAGAAAAATAATATTATTTTAATGGTTAAAATGTCTTAAATTTAAAATATGTGATTTTGAAAAGAAATGACGGAAACATGATTTCCAATGTTAATTATATATGTTTTATATAATTTATAAAATATTTTGGAAGGTATTTCGATTTATTTTAAATTATAAATCGATTCAGGTTTGAATAAGACTTGTCGCGCAGCGACAATTTACGAACATCAGCCTGTAACATTGAATTGATGTACCGGGAGATCCGACCATCGGATTCTCCTGAAACTCTGAGTGTTAGATCCCTAATGTGATGAGTTTCAAATAAAATAAGAATTTTTTAGATCCAACAGTTTGATTTTCAAATAAGTCAAACTCTGTTTTGGAAAAGGCCGCTATGATTGCAGTTCGCTGGCCGAAATTGGAAACCGACTTTATGGGCTTTAATAAATTATTAAAAATATGAATAAATTATGTTAAATCATAATAAATGATTTGGAAAGATATGGGGTGAAATACTTTAAGTGTGAAAAGATAAAAGATATTTTTATTTGAATGAACTAGTTAACAACGAGAGTAAAGAACCAAAAAGAATATGCGATGATTCCTGAGAGTACAGTCTAGTATCACCCACGAGTTCTAATTGGAAATTATTCCGTTAGGCGAGAGATGAGAAGAACCAAAAGGACACCAAATATTCGACTAAGATAAGACGATGTTTTCTAAAGATAAAAAATCCAATGGTTTTAAATCAACATTTTGGATTGTAAGTGGTTTTGATATAACCAGAGATTTCCCACATATGAATTGTAGTGGGTTTGAATGGAAATTATCTTAAGACATTTCGATATTGGATTCCCTAATTACATGGATATCATTGAAGAATTTGGAAGATATATATATATATATATCGTTATTCTAATACGATATCTGTTGGTTCCAGAATTTGATATTGAGTATGAATAGGACTGACAATTGGAACCGAGACCCAAAAATTCAAGCCGAACCGACCCGAAAAGACCCGAACCCGAATCGAACCCGATGGGTCTCTGGTCGGGTCTAGGTGATGAAAAATACAATCAAGACCCGATACAGACCCACATAGACCTGACCCGAAAGACCCAACCGAAATGCGTTGAAATATATGTATTTTTATGTTATTATTCAAACAAACCTATTGAAATCAAAATGACCTCAACACCAAAGGTGTTTTTTGAACACTTCACCAAAAGTTAGGATTCGAGATTATGGAGCCACAAATAATAGAAAACAAAAAAGTAGAGAACAAAGAATTTTTAGAGTGGTTCGGTCAATCTAGGCCTGCGTCCACTATGGAAGCACTTTTCATTATCTCTTTTGGATTTACAAGGTACATGAATTCACTCATATCCCTCATTTTTCTCTTTTACCATGATCTTCTACTTTTTTCTTTCTTTTCGCTCTAGATTTCACTTGTATTTGTGAAGGAATCGGTGAGATCTTTTGATTTGTGATGGTAGTTGTGTGGATATTCAACCACTTAGACACTTAGATGATCTTCACCAGATCCATGACGATCTTATGTTGGATCTAGGCTTTGGAGAGAATTAATGGTAGTTGGAGATCACTTAGATTGAGTTTGAGAGATTTCTAATGGAGTTTGGAGAAGATTCGATCCATTTTTGTTGGAGAGAGATGGATTGATCTTGAGAAGCTATTAATGGAGCTTGGAATGAAGTTTAAAGTGGTAGAGAAATTATTTGGCGGCCCTTCGGGTAGTATTTTCGGTCCCCCTTCAAGTGTGATGTGTAGGGGGTATTTATAAGAGTGTTTGAAGTGGAGTGGCGTTTCTGTAAATATAGGTGTACAGCTGTACACAGCTGTCATACGACTTGCTTTATGGACGGCATGACTTCACTTGGCTTGCGACATGAAATCATCTGGCGGCCTGGATTGAACGTCATGCGACTTTCAACATCAAGGCAATCCGCGGCTTGAATTATTTGCACAGCTGGCCATGTAGTTTGCCCATATTAACATGTACACGTTTTGTATCTAGCTGATGACATGAATTGCTTTGAACACGTACAGGAGCAATCCGCTGCTTAAGCAATGCATGCGACATGGTACATGACACGATATGGAATAAAATGCGACATGGTTCGATTCGTTTGTACATGACAACCTGCTAGTGGATATGATTTGATTCATGCTATCGTTGCATTTTCTTGATTGATGCATACACTTTCATAGTTGGGATGATTTGAACCAATGCTTTAACATTGCTGGAAACATTGCTGGCCTGACTCAATGTGTATCACCAATGTTAACTTACTTCATCACGTTATAACCGGTTGCCACGTCAACACTTGCTATTGCAAATAACGGTCTGTTATACAAATGAATATGGTCCATGCCTTTCGCGGTTTAAACATTGCTAGTAAATATGACATGAATGATGTTGGCTTGCTCTCCAGAGATGGGGATTGTGGCATGATTTCTGTTCAGGAATTGCCATGTGTCCATACAATCATACAATTGCCAAACTAACGTGAGCTAATGGTCCCCAAACATGAATGAGCGAGTACATTTATTGTGCCATAACGACATGGTGGTCACAACTTGAACACCTTCATGCGAAATGAGTACTTATGACATGGATTGCCTGAAACGTCATGCGATATGGTTTAAAACAATATCGACTTGGCTATGAGCACTAGAACAACTTGATGTGCAGAAAGGACCGATCATAGGTTGACACGTGGCTTCTTTTCCGATCATCCTTCATGCCATATACATTTATGAAGTTCTAGTCATCCTATTTCCAAGTTTTCCATGTGACCATAGTATATGTTACACAAATATATTGGGAACTCGTTCTTCATTAATCAAGTTGGCCATGAGTCTATGTGTATTGAGGTGATACAATGTTAGATTTGCATACAACTTGTGTTTCGTGCATCACCCAATGTTTCCTCGTGATCCAATATATCTCTTATTTTTGTACGTGACCCATGAACATGGCACCCATAAGTTGTGTACTTTACATATTACATAATATGTCCCATCTTCATACTCTTGCCACAACGACTCATTGACCCATATATTTGAGTACACAGTCTTATTTTAAGCAACGACTTGACCATGCCATATATAGCGATCTTTTCTCCTTTACACAATGATGTCAAGATCTACACTTCGTGTTTATCTCAATGGTCTGCTGTGTACACGACATGGTGAATAAATGTAATTCTTTTATTTTATCATGAGCCATCACATATCATGTTGTGGTAGCGACTTAACACCATGTCGTTGGCGCGACTTAACTAAGCTCACGTGTTTACTTTGAATAATCTGGGTACACGTTATGGTTTAGTATGCTACTAACGGCTTGAATGGTCCAATGCCATGAATGATCTTCACGACTTAAGCCTGTGCTTGTGTGGACCTGCTTTGCGAACGATATGGCTCCAAGTCGTATGAACGACATGTTTTTAACGACTTATGGTATGATTGGATTTAACACCATGGTTCCAACGACATGCACGGTTTCAGCGACATGATGTACATATTTGGGTATTACGACTTGATTTAAGTCGTTTACGCAGCTTGGCGTAAGTTGCTTACTTGGCATGACTTATGTCATTCACAAGACATTACTTCCATATGGCTTTGACAACCTGATGAACATGCATAGCTTTGTAGCAGCTTCTTGAATTGATGTATTATTTTCTGAACCGCATTTTAACAATGGGGTTAACCTTTGCCCCTCGAAGCTTGTATTTTTTGCTTAAAATATGAGCTTCAACACTTGACGGTTGTGATGAACTTGTCTTTGATCAATAAGACCTATATTTTGAGACTTTTGCACTATTGGAATTTGAATTTGTTGCACGTTGAAATTCAACTGTAGCTTTTTGTGTGCTATGGAAAATCATGCTTTGAACTTTCAACTCGCTGATTCCAAATGATTCAAGTAGATAACTTGCTAATTGAATTTATATGCTTCATGCCACCTGCTCTGTAATTAAAATAAGCACTTGCACGATTTTGGACTTATACTTTGTTATCGATCGTCCACATCAATAATAGATTATTCAATCATTAAAAATGAATTATATTGAGTTTTATGATCGGGACTGAATAAGGTACCTATAAAAAATTATTTTATTTGACCGTTTATAATTCATCAAACATTGTTTGCATAAATACGATACTCTAATCCGAATTCACAATGATGCTTGACTTCTGCTAATCGATATGTATACCAAATACAGATTTCAAGCCTTGCTCTTTCAATGACTTATATAATCTCATACAGTGGTTTACGTTTTATGAAACTTGTACCTGTTCGAATTGGAATTTCGATTTGAGAGCAATGCTGCAGCAACATAGTTCGATTAAGAAATTTGAATTTGAATTTGTTTTGACACTATGGATCATCCTGGGACATATAAATTTTTTAAATCTATGTTTCATGATGGCTTTCCCAGTGCTTAATTATTGCTTAATCTCCTTTTTATATCTCTTATTGAAACTGTTGATGGGTATTAGCTTTAATTCCTTGGGAAGCGTTACTGCTCTATTAGATTCGAACGATGCCATATTTGCACAGTCGTCTTTTAAGCATCTCTTATCTTTAGATTTGAAGCAAAATATCGTCGGGTTTTTTGTGAGATATTTATGGTTGGAGATTTGCAAATGAGGGAGCCTTTACGTTAAGAGATTCTAATAGGGTTTCCCAGATTGATCTTTATCGGTGCAGTGAGTTCTATTGACATATCGAGCATATCGATTTTGCCAAAATTTTCAAATGCCAAAATTTTGAAGGCAAGATCAAGCCAAGTGTATTGGCTTTTTTGATGAGAGTAAATTGGTTCCTGGCTTGTTGCAATGTCGTGATGGACCCATGGTATTTTCTGGGCGTTATTCAACTCTTATGTGGTTATGTTGCTTCGGTACTAATAGTCGTCACGAGTCGCAAGAGCTCGATGTGATCAGCTTATTGATTTTTCCTTGATTGTAGTTGACGCGCTAGAAGCTTCTACATTGTTGGCTAAAGTTATTTAAACTTGCCAATCGTGCGTAGAACCTCTGAACTTGTCAATTCAATAGGAATTCTGACTTTACTGACTTGTTTGGTGCTTCTGTTTGGAGAAGTTTCTATATCTTTGTGCCCCCGCTAGGGAAGGATCTATATTTGATGCCTCCACTAGGGGAGGACTTTTGACTTTGTGCCCCCACTAGGGGAGGTCTTGGGATTTAGTGCCCTTGCTCGGGAAGATCTTTGGATTTAGGCCTAACATTTGTCACGTCTAAGGTACTCAGACACTACACGAGTTAATTGGAAGCCAAACATTCTCTACATCTGAGATAATCAAATGTTACGCAAATGGATTCCCTCATTCTTCACATCTAAGATAATCAGATGCTACGCAAATGGATTTCATCATTCTTCACATCTGAGATAATCAGATGCTACGCAAATGGATTTCGTCATTCTTCATACCTGAGATAATCAGATCGTACGCTAATGAATTTCTTCATTCTTCACATCTGAGATAATCAAATGCTTCGCAAATGAATTTCCTCATTCTTCACATCTGAGATAATCAGATGCTATGCAAATTAATTTCGTCATTCTCACATCTGAGTTAATCAAATGCTACGCAAATGGATTTCATTCTTCACATCTGAGTTAATCAAATGCTACGCAAATGTATTTCATTCTTCACATCTGAGTTAATCAGATGCTACGCAAATGAGTTTCATTCTTCATATCTGAGTTAATCAGATGCTATGCAAATGGATTTCCTTATTCTTCACATCTGAGATAATCAGATGCTACGCAAATGGATTTCATTCTTCACATCTAAGTTAATCAGATGCTACGCAAATGGATTTCCTCATTCTTCACATTTGAGATAATTAGATGCTACGCAAATGGATTTCGTCATTCTTCACGTCTGAGATAATCAAATGCTACGCTAATGGATTTCGTCATTCTTCACATTTGAGATAATCAGATGCTACGCAAATGGATTTCATTCTTCACATCGAAGTTAATTAGATGCTACGCAAATGGATTTCCTTATTCTTCACATCTGAGATAATCAGATGCTACGCAAATGGATTTCGTTTTTCACATCTGAGTTAATCAGATGCTACGTAAATGGTCACATATGAGATAATCAGATGATACGTAAATGGATTTCATTCTTCACATCTGATTTAATTAGATGCTACACAAATGGATTTCCTCATTCTTCACATCTGAAATAACCCGATGCAACGCAAATGGATTTCATCATTCTTCACATCTAAGATAATCAGATGCTACGAAAATGGATTACATCATTCTTCACATCTGAGATAATCAAATGCTACGCAAATGGATTTCATTCTTCACATCTGAGTTAATCAGATGCTACGCAAATGGATTGGACGGTTGCTGTATTGTTCCACGGGGTAGGCACCGGTTCCTTTGTTGGACGCTTGACTTGGCAGGCTATCTCAGCTTAGGAACTGGGGCTTTAAATCTCTCACTTGGGGTGGTGCCCCTTCAGCGAAAGTCACAACCTTCTCATTTGTTTGTCATGGCGCTTGTTCGTTGTTTGAATCTTTGTGACTCTTCCCATTCACTTTTCAAGGCAGTCCTTTTCTATTTCTGCATTTGTGCATGTTGATGTTTACAGCATTTGGCGCTTGAACTAGCGTTGTTGGGGTCGCTATGTTTCGTCAGATTTTCAAGGAACAAGCACTCGATAGATATCCTAAAATATGAAATCATCTTTAAGCAAGTTCTGATTTGACATAAAATTTTGCAAGCAAGAAATTTATTCAGGCAGATATGCTCTTAGTCATAGAGATAATGTTCAGTCCAGTGTTTGTAGAATATTACAGACTGTTATATGAAGTTCAAATACAACATGAAGTAAAACATGAAGTAAAGCATGAGGTAAAGTTGTGGCGATGATGATCGCTTATTCCGAGCCATCGAAGCTGGAGTGCCAATCAACGGTGGTCAGCCAATGACCGACCTTGTATCAACTCGTGCCGAGGTTTCATTACTTGGACCAGTTTGATTTGCAGGTTTACTTTTCCCCAAAAGAGCTGGAGCAGAGTTTGAGGCTACCATATTTTTACATACTACTGGATCCTGTTTTTTTAGATTAATTCCTCGATGAGGTTCTTCAAGTGTCGGCACTCATTAGTGTTATGACCAGGCTGGTTGTTAAACCTACAGAACTTTTCCGAGTTTTTCACCTTATTGCCTGCCCTTATCGGATTTGGTTCTGCATATTCTTCAGAATTCTTTGTTGCAAGATAGATATTCTCAAGAGTGTCATTCAAGGCGTCAGCTCTGACGATCTAAAAAGGCGAGACTTCTTATAATCATTATTGCCCTTCCTATCGTTTGCATGCTTCTGCCTCTGAGTGTTCTGGTCACATTGAGTAGCAGCATTTTTGGGAGCTTCAAGAAGCTGGTTAGCATCAATAATCTGAAGAGGCACAGGATTATTGTCCACTCTCGTATACTCCTCTGCTTTTTTATAGAATTTCTCATGCGTGTTTGGTTATTTCATTTTGATCCATCTACCAAATTCGCTCTTCTCATCTATGGTGTCGATTAGTGACATCAAGATCATGCGGGGCTCAGGATTTCCCACTTCGGAAAAAGCAGTATTGAACCACTTAAGGAAAGATTTAACAAATTCTCCCGGATTTTACTTCATTGATGTCAAAGGGATAACATCCTTAGCCTTTGTACCTCGCATCCTAAACTGCTCCTTGAATTTTAGAATCAAATCGTCAAATAGGTTAACAGATTTTGGCGGCAGCCACGTGAGCCATAATGATGCCACGCCTTTTAGATAGAGAGGAAGCACAGGCACTTGATCTCGTCTATCGCTTTGGTTGCATTCATATGCCATCCATATCTATACAGGAAGTGATTTGAATCAGAAGTCCCGTTGTATGGAGGCAAGGTAGGATGAGTGAACTTTTTAGGGAACTCAACTTTGCGAATCCTCTTCATGAATGGATTTTTGCTGGGGGTGAAGTCCCATTCTATTTCACTGTCATTGCAAGCCATGATATCTTTCATGATTTTCTTACCATATCCTCGTTATTTTCCTTCGAGTTGAGTCGTTCCGTAGAGCGGAATTCTATCTCTTTTCCGGATGCTCGACTTGGCGAGCAATCACGATTAGATGATCTAGGTCTTTTACCTCCACTGTGGGGAGGTGCCCCCTTGGTGGGACTTGCAACTCATCGGGTATTTCGTTCAGAATGGTTTTTAGCTTTCGGCTTTGAATCCTGAACATCAGCTTCGTTCCTATCGCTTTCCCATCCATCGAGGCCTTCCATATTATCGTATCGATTATGATCGGAAGCTGCCGAGTTTGAGTTCTCTTCAAGGTTGACATGCACCTTTTGAGAAGGAGCGGGATTCGCTTGAGCATTTAGAAGAGCATTCATCTTATCCATCAAAGCATCATTAGCATCCATCAAAGCTTTATTTGAAGTTTCCACGCATTGACTTAAATTGGCAACAACAGCGACTGATTCAGCTCTAGTTACTCTAGCTCCACCAATCGAGCTTTTGCCAACTTCGAAACAGTTAGTTAGTGGCGTAGCTTCATTAGCAACATCGTTGGGTGTTCCAATGGTTTACTTGCAGTCTTCTTCGACTTAGCCATTGTCTCGGACAAGGTTTTGAATTTTGAAGAGCGTTCTTTGATTGGCCTGGATTTTAGATTTAGAGAATCTGTAGTAGAAGCAGGCTTAGAACTTCAATGCAAGGATCTTAAATTTGAGAGAAGTGTGAACGTGACCCCATAGTGGATGCCAAATGTTGAAATCAAAAAATGACCTCAACACCAAAGGTGTTTTTTGAACACTTCACCAAAAGGCGGGATTCGAGATTATGGAGTCACAAACACAAAATAGAAAACAAAAAAGTAGAGAATGAAGAATTTTTAGAGTGGTTCAATCAATTTAGACCTATGCCCACTATGGAAGCACATTTCATTATCTATTTTGGGTTTACAAGGTACATGAATTCACTCATATATCTCATTTTTCTCTTTTACAATGATCTTCTACTTTTTTCTCTCTAGATTTCACTTGAATTTGCGAAGGAACCGGTGAGATCTTTTAATTTGTGATGGTAGTTATGTAGATATTTAACCACTTAGACACTTAGATGATCTTCACCGGATCCATGATGATCTTATGTTGGATCTTGGCTTTGGAGAGAATTAATGGTAGATGGAGATCACTTAGATTGAGTTTGAGAAATTTCTAATGAAGTTTGGAGAAGATTCGATCCATTGGTTGTTGGAGAGAGATGTATTGATCTTGAGAAGCCATTAAGGGAGCTTGGAATGAAGTTTAAAGTGGTGGAGAAATGATTTGGCGGCTCTTCGGGGTAGAATTTTTAGTCCCCCTTCAAGTGTGATGTGTAGGGGTATTTATAGGAGTGTTTGAAGAGGAGTGGCATTTTTGTAGATATACATGTACAGCTGTACACAACTGTCTAAAACTGTCATACAAATTGCTTTATGGATGGCATGAATTCACTTGGCTTGTGACATGAAATCATCTGGCGGCCTGGATTGAACGTCATGCGACTTTCAACATTAAGGCAATTTGCGGCTTGAATCATTTGCAGAGCTGGCTATGTAATTTGCCTATATTAACAGGTACACGTTTTTTTATATAGCTAGTGACATGAATTTCTTTGAACACGTACATGAGCAATTCGCTGCTTAAGCCATGCATGTGACATGGTGTGGGACACGGCATGGAATAAAATGCAACATGGTTTGATTCATTTGTACGTGACAACCTAATAGTGGATATGATTTAATTCATGCTATCGTGGCATTCTCTTGATCGTTGAGCACACTTTCATAGTTGGGATGATCTGAACCAATGCTTTAACATTGCTGGAAACATTGCTGGCCTGACTCAATGTGTATCACCAATGTCAACTTACTCCATCATGTTATGACTGGTTGCCGCGTCAGTGCTTGCCATTGCAAATAACGGTCTGTTATAAAAATGAATACAGTCCATGCCTTTCATGGTTTAAACATTAATAAATGATGGTAGTAAATACGGCATGAATCATGTTGGCTCACTCTCTAGAGATGGGGATTGTAACATGATTTCAGATCAGGAATTGCTATGTGTCCATGCAATCAATTAATTGCCAAACTGACGTAAGCTTATGGTCCCCAAACATGAATGAGCGAGTACATTTATTGTGCCATAACGACATGCTGGTCACAACTTTAATACTTTCATGCAATTTGAGTACTTAGGGCATGGATTGCTTGAAACATCATGCGATATGGTTTAAAACAATATCAACCTTGTATGAGCACTAGAATGACTTGATGTGCAGAAAGGCTCGATTATAGGTTGACACGTGGCTTCTTTTCCAATCATCCTTCATGACGTATACATTTATGAAGTTCCAGTTATCCTATTCCCAAGTTTTCCATGTGATCATAGTATATGTTACACAAATATATTGGGAACTCGTTCTTCATTAATCAAGTTGGCCATGAGTCTATGTGTATTGAGTTGATGCCACGTTAGCTTTGCAGACAACTTGTGTTTCATGCATCACCCAACGTTGCCTCATGATCCAATATGTCTCTTATTTCTGTACGTGACCCATGAACATTGTAACACCCCATCATTTTAAATATTAAAAATTAACGAGTTTAACAATACTTAGTTTCAAATGTGAGAATTAAGGGAAACGGGTTACGCCATTGCGTTCGTCTCCGAATTCTACTTGAGATAGACTCCGAGTTTGTGTGAATCGGACTTTATATGAAGAAGTTATGGCCTTCCGAAGTTTCAGAATTTAAATAAATTAAAAACAGCTCAGGCTCAGAAAATTTGAAATTCAAATTCAAACAGGGGAGCAGGCTGGGCGGGAGTTCTCCCGCCCAAGGGACAGGTCGACCAGGGGGTCGACCTACCCCCTGGGAAGATCTGAAAGATGACGATATTTTGATTCCCTGCTGAGTCATTAGAGCTGAGGTGTTATTCTATCTTGACTGGATAGTCTTGATTGCTTCTAGGTTAATCTAACGGCTCTAAATTAATTAAAATTCTATATAAGCAACCTAACTCTCAACCTAAAATCACACTAATTCATACCAAGAGCCGCCACACCGTCAATGGAGAACCTAGAGTAGCCGCCGTTCTCTTTCAACTCAAAAACAAGATAGAAGCAAAAATCAAAATCAAATCTAATCTAAATTAGGATAACAATTAGTCTACATCAAAGGCGAGCAATTCAGTTTCAGAATACAGATCCCCGAAAAACAAGACTGTTCTTTTGTTTGTGAGTACTATTTCTTTCATAGTATTATTATTAAATTAATTATGATGGGTTGTAATTGGATTATGAGAACATGTCTGTTGAATCGCATGATGTAGTTTAACTTTGTAAATCTATTTCATATTTAATTCGATTCATTTATGCAAGTTTGGGATGTTAATACATATGTTAATTCATATGTGAATCTTATGCAAGTTGGGTTGTTAAATCATATGTTAATTCATATGTGAATCTTATGCAAGTTTGGGATGTTAAATTGTATGCTAGTTTGAATATGAATCTTATGCATGTCTATATGTGAATTGTACACAAGTTTATATGTGAATCAAGTATATACATATGCTAGTTTATATGCAAAATCATGTGATAAATTCATATGCAAGTTGTAGAAATTCATGTGCAAGTTTAGGTGAAAAACTAAATTCACATTTTTGGGTGAAAATTATATTCACATATGCAAGTTAAGCGAGACCCATAATTTATATATGCAAGTTCACAATTTCATGTTTAGATCTATATTTAGATCCATGGTAGTTTATGCAAATATATGATTATATATGACATTGTCTATGCAAATTGTTGGCTATGCAATTTTATTTCCATTTGCAAGTTAGATCTGTTTTTATGTGTTATGCAAGTTGTGATGTTCTTTTTTTTATATATAAGTTAGACAATTTGCGAGTCTAACGTATTTCATATTTGAACGTATGAATAGCGTGGGGACAAATAGGAAAATACTAATTATATAAATTGTGAATTGACATAAAATGGCTTTAAAAGCATATAATTAAATTGAGACATAATTGGTATAATTTTTATACCTAAAAAAGTATGGACATAATTTAGGTGACAATTATGGGCATAATTAATTTGGAAATTATTGAAAATTTGAATAGGGATAATTAATTCATATTGGGGTGAAATAATTTTGTAATAATAAATGCCTAAGACACGAGGTTAGACTCGTTTGTGGTGTAAGACTGCCCGGACCCGCCCGACAAATCCAGCAACCACAAACAGTAGTCTAATGTGAGAGGTCGAAGGCATAAATTAAATGCGTAATAGTTGTAATGACACGAGGTTTGACATGTTTGCGGTATAAGACTGCCCGGGCCCGCCCGACAAATCCAGCAACCGCAAACGGGAGTCTAATGTGGGAGGTCTTACAAAGTTACGGTTATAATGAACTAAGTAACACTTAACCAAGATAAACATGTGGTGGGACATAGGGGTTAAGTGGGTGGCATGTGAAATACGATTAGAAACACTTAACCAAATTGAAACATGTAAAGAAGACATGAATAAGAGGGGGTTAAGTGGAAAATTCTAGTGGGGTCCAAGCATAGGTGGAAAACTTGTGTCAAGCACGGGGGACCCATTTCAAACCAGTAACCCATTAAGTATCTTTGTGAGATCGAGTTAGATCGAGGACGGGACACGCTTACTGGGTTTGATTGTAAGGGGTCAAAAACGGGTTAACGGTGGCAATGCAAGTCCAACTGGGTCATGTGCGTGCGTGGGCCCGGGATGGTAGGTAAGACGTTGTTGCATCGTGTAGATATAAGCCGTGCATCTTTACTGGTATCGGGTTGCCACTTTGGGGAGTGATACACCCCACTGTGGGACCAGCATGGGTATCTACGAGTTAGGGAGCCGATCGCATGGGGGTAGTGGGTACAACTAGTGGAGATAGGGGCAGGCGGCACCTATGAAGACAGCTAGGGGTACACGAAATTACCATTATGATTATTGTGTTCAGTAGGCGGGATCAACTTTTAGGGTGGCTAGTAGTGGTGCAGTATAGCAATTATCCTATAGTGATTAGGAGCGAGATTAACGCCAGAATATTCCTCCTGTTTGTTTTGCCTTGCCCACTTGTTTCACAGTCATTCCTTATTTTTCCAGTTTATGCCTTATCCTAATTACTTTCATAATTGTATTGTTAAAGTTATGGTACTCGCCAGACTTTATGTCTGACCCCCTTTGTTTTCGCCTCTTTTCTTCCTCCCCCCTAGGTTCTCAGGGTAGGACTAGTTCTTATGGAGCTTGATCAGGATCTTTCTCTCTCTTTTGGAAGTGCTTGGATTGCTGAAAGTAAAGTTCAGCTCATCTCTTTTATGGCTACTTATGTTGGGGTTATGCTTTTTATTTTATGTACTCAGAAAACAATTTGTCAAGATGGTTACTAAGTGTACTTGGTTTTTCTGTTGGTTTATGATGTTGTTGTAATCAAACTATTTCTCCATTGCAATAAAAGTTGTTTTGAAAATTTTCAAGTACCAATATATGTATCTGTCTTGTTATATTCTGTTCTGTTCACCAATAATACTCCATGAAAGTTAATGCATTCCCTTTGAGAGTGACATTAATGGATGTGGGGTGTTACACGTGGTATCAGAGCTGAAGGTTAACAGAACAGATAATAGATTTTGAAAAACTGTTTTTCAAAAGCGTTTTATAAAGAAATTCTTTCAAAAAGTATGTTTTAAGGAGAGTATTTTCAAGAGAAAAGTTTGTTTTAAAAACATAACCCCCAAGAGCCATATGTCTTTCTTTCTAATTCTCCGTTTTGAATCTCTTCATTTTCTTTTCAGCATGTCTGGGTTACCCGAGATACCCGAGGGAATACCGATACCAACCTGGTTCAGAAGGTATCTGGAGGCTTGGGCCACCGCCGCAGGCCCAGCAGGCATCCCTCCTCCCCCAGCTACAGCCGCTCCTCCTTCTCCCCCTCCCCGTGTTGATACTTTTTCAAAGATATGCAAAGACTTTCGAGCAATGGACGGAAAACCTTTTCACGGATACGAGACGTTTGTTGAAGCTCGAAATTGGCTTAAGGAGGTAGAAGACTTGTTTGGTATCTTCGAGGTAGAAGATGGAAGGAAGGTCCAATTGGCCGCTTGGTTAATGAAGGACGAAGCCTTGTTCTGGTGGGAGGTCACGAATGGAGAGCATCCAGTAGAGAAGTGGGTGGATTTCAGACATAGGTTTGAGATGAAATTTCTCTCACGAGCAGAAGAGAATTTATGCATGGAAAGATTCTTGGCATTGAAGCATGGGAATTTATCAGTAAAAGAGTATGTCAACAAGTTCAATCAGTTGACAAGGTTTGGCTTAGACGTGATGAACACACCTGAAAAGAAGGCCCTGAGGTTCATTAAAGGTTTGAATGAGCCCCTACATGGGTTAGCTATGACCCACATTCCTATGGGGGCTACCTTTGAGAAACTAGTTGACATGGCACTTATGCATGAAGAGGAGAAAGGCGCTAACGCTAATAAGGCACCAGAAAAGAAAGAGGATCAAAAGAAGTCACAGCAGCAACCTAAGAAAGGTGCTAAGGACAAAAATAGCAAAGCAAAGAAAAGGTGCTTTAATTGTGGAACACTAAGCCATCTAAGCAAGGACTGTAGGAAGAAGAAGAAGACTGGCTGTTTCCACTGTGGAGAGGCAGGACATCTAATTAAAGACTGCCCGAGGAAACAGGGGCAAAGGCAAAGAACAGGGTCCACTTCGGGAGGGAAGATTCAGGCTCTCATGGCACCAGGGCAGGCAAGAGGGCAGATTCAGGCTCTCATGGCACCAGGACATGAGAGAGGTAGAAATATTTCTGTTGAAAGTTTGGTTTTTCTGTTTGATCATCCTGTTCGAACTTTATTTGATTCTGGCGCTTCACACTCGTTTGCGTCTGCTTTGTTAGTTGAAACACTGCACCTAAATACTAGTCTAGTTATGGATCCCATAGTAGTCTCAAATCCTATTGGTGGTTCGGCTCATCTTTCAATGATTTGTCGGGATTTGAGAGTGTCTATTTTGAGCGTTGAGTTTGAATGTAACGCCTTCGTTCTTGGGTTCACGGGTTATGGATTGATTCTAGGCATGGATTGGTTATCCAGTAATGGTGCCATCCTCGATTGTGAAAAGAGAGTGGTTAGACTTATGACTTGCCTTGGCAACACTCTCGAAATCTCTTGTAACCCCATACACTCTGTTATGCTTAGTTATCTAGAATCTCTTGATGCGTCTGTTGAAAACTTGCAGTCTGTTAGAGTAGTCCGTGAATACTCAGGTGTATTTGAAGAGGTGAAGGGCTTACCTCCAAAGCGGGAGATAGACTTCCGCATATATCTTGTTGATAATGTAAACCCCGTAGCTCTACCCGTTAGACACATGGCTCCTAGGGAGAGAAAAGAGCTCAGTAAGCAAGTCAAAGAGCTGCTCGAAAAGGGGTTTATAAGGCAGAGTATTTCTGAATGGGGTGCTCCAGTAGTATTCGCAACCAAAGAGGATGGTTCACTCAGCTATGCGTTGATTATAGGGAGTTAAACAAGATGACTAAGAAGAATAGGAACCCACTTCCTAGAATAGATGACTTTTTTGATCAGTTTGTAGGTGCATCCGTTTTCTCCTAACTAGATTTGGCTACCGGGTTCCATCAACTAAGAGTGGCTGAAGACAGCATTGATAAGACCGCGTTTAGAACCCCGGATGGTTTCTTCGAATGACTTGTCATGCCTTTTGGCTTGACAAACGCACCTGCTTACTTTGTTGACTTGATGAGTAGGGTTCTTAGAGAATTCCTTAATAAGTTTGTGGTGGTCTTCGTAGACGACATTTTGATTTTCTCGAAGAATGAAGAACAACATGCTTTGCATTTAAGGGAAGTCGTGGATACTCTTCGTACACATCAGCTGAAGGCCAAATTCTCCAAATGCTATTTCTGGAGAGAAGAAGTGAGGTTTCTTGGACATGTGGTGTCCAAAGTGGGGTTAGCCGTGGACCCCGCAAAAGTAGTTGCGATGCAAGATTGGAAGGTTCCACGGAATGCAACCGAAGTCCGAAGCTTTCTCGGGCTAGCGGGTTTTTACCGAAAATTCATTAAAGACTTTGCTAAAATCTTGTAACGTCCGGATTTTTGAACGATGTTTACGAATATTTAAAATCTATCTAAATATTGATTTGGCGATATTAGCAGTTTTATATCGAATTTATTTTATAAAATCGAGTTCAAAATATATAATTTATAATATAATTAAAACGAGCTCGAAAACAACGCGGCAGTTCGTAATTTTCGATCTGAACTTTAACTAAATATACAGGATCCGAAATAAATCAGATTTTTGTGAAATAAGAACGTTTGAATCGATTTGATTATATTTTCTAATGAAAGAGAAAAATCGTGATTTCATCGTGTAGATGGTAAGATATGCCTAAATTAAAATTTCCAATAGTCGCTATAGAATCGTTCATCAACCTTAACAGTTTATTTGAAATAACTGCATACTGGTTTCAAATTTAGACAAGATTCTTTTGAGACGTAGTGTTAATTTAATTTTTAGAATTTTACTGTAATTTTTAATAAATTAAATATGCAGCTTTTTATTTGAAGTATTGTGCACCCTGTATCAGTATTTCGAGGTTTCACAATATAAGTTAACCTACCGATATTATTATATTTTTGGGGTAGTGACACCTCGCTGGACACGACTATATTTTTATTTCTGTCCATAGGGATCTGTAGGTAAGCGGAATCTTATATGACGGGGTACGCGTATAAAACGGTTACCGATAGAAATTAAGAACCACATTGAAATTTATAAATAAAAGTAAAATATAAATGTCACTCTTCATGCACATGAACTGGAACATTTTGCCTACTCTAAATATGCATGCACGATTAATCTAATTTCATTTCACCGTTCCTTTCCTTGCGCACTGGACATTTCAATTCCTTGCCTTGCAATTTACCTGCAACACTGTTTATCCCTTCTGACCCAAACAATCTAAAAACTGTGGGGATCACGGTTTGTATTGAGAATCCCATCGCCAAAAGTACCCTACTTCTACAACCCTACCCCCTAAACAACGTGGCCATCACGAAACTCCTCCCCTATAAATAAGTTGCTGTTACTTTGTAATTCCTAAAACAGAGTTTTAAAAAACAAAAGCTCCCTTTCACTTTTTTCTATCTACGCTCTTTTCCTTCCTCTCGAAGAAAAAAAATGAAAAATAGAAGATCTGGGCTTGCGCCCTTGAAAAAAAAAAAGAAATGATGTGGTGCGTTCGAGTGAAAGAATGGGGCTGAGTATTGAAAGGTTTGGCGTGAGAGAATAGTAGCATGGTGGGTGGACTGTTTTGTTTTCCAGAACGGGATTCAAGTCTTTGCGGAAAAAGGAGAAAAAAACAAAGAAAAAGGGGGAGCGGAACTGTGAATGGGAAGGAATTTTGTGGGTGTGGGGAACATCATTTACGATGGGAAAAGATGGACCTTGCTGTAGCTCACGGGGTCTTGGCAATATATATTGAAGTGGAGTTGGATATGGGTAAGTGTTGAGGACCGTTGTAAAAAGAACATGGAAAGGAATTGGAGAAGTTAAACGAGGGAATTTCAATGAAGAAAGTGCATTTCTGAGAATGGAGAAGCTTAGACGTGCATACCTGTAGCTACTTAAATGTGTGCATGGGTGGCAAGTTGACGGGGTAGGGCAGTGGGGCTTTTGGGGTTGTGCGTGAGTTTATCGAAGGGAGGTTCTGTCTAAACGAAAACAAAGTGGGAAGATGTGATGAAGATGTTGGTCACGCATGGGGTGATGGGTTCAAAGGGGAAAACAACACAGTGCATGGAGGATGCATGGTGAGGTAAAAGAAAAAAAAAGGTGTTGAAAACAAATAGAAAAGCGAGGTGAAGTGAGGTGCAGTTTTCGGTTGGCAGTAGAGAAGAGCAGGTTTCATCAAAACGAAATGAAAGTGGAACATTGGAGCTTTTGAAGCTGTAGTGGCGGTGAGGGATGAGAAGTGGACTGTTGTTGGACGGTGAGCTGCAGTGTGTAAGTTCGGATTTGTTTCTTTTTATTTAAAGTATTTGTCGGCCCTGTTATATTATAATTCCTAATCTAAAACAATAGAAGTTGGCTTGTTTTAGAAAATGAAAAAAAAGGTACAGGCGTGTCAACCAGTTTACAAAGTAACCATTTTAAAATACACAATAAAGTGACCGATTATGAACGCGGCTAGATACATATCTTTTGTTCCTAAATCATAATAAAGTAGGGCCTAATCTTGTAGTTTAATTAATCGCAAGTATAAATTAGGAATTTTTATTTTACATATATGTACTGGAACGATGCTAAAGTTCCGGTTATTCCAGTTTTCTTTGCAACAATTTATGTAAATACTTTTGCCATTTGAGGACAGATGGATTTATCGTACACTGCGTTTTGTGAGAGACGTAACTGTCCTGTAAAATTTACCAGTATATCAACATCGGTTGTGGAAGCAAACAAGTATATATTATGTCACCATGTATTAAATTTTAAATACCAAATAAAGAAAATAATAATAATAATGACAGTGATATTTTTTGTAAGATTTAATGATATTATACCATGTAATGAATAAATTTATAATTTGTCATACAGCGGCGAAGTCAGATAAAACAAGTAACGTCAGAACCGTACCAATGAACATGACGGAATGAAGTTGGTTTGGACGGAGTTGAACGCTGCTGGAAGCTTGTAAAACGAACCGTTTGACGACAGACAGGAATCAAGGTGAGTTCAACTCACTCAGTTTACCCCATTTATATTTTATATAAACCGAGTTTTTATTTTATGTGCACCGTTTGCTGAAGGTTGATGATTGAATTATTGTTTGCATGTGTGCTGAATATTTTTAATATTCATTGATTAAATTAAGCGTTTGTTTAATTTAATCAAATTAGATAGTTATTTTAACGATTTGATTCCAAACAAGGTAACTTACCTTGTTGGTTACATCTATAACAATATAAACGTATTATATGCATAATCGAATGCTTGATTGAATGTTATAAATTGTTCGTTGAGTGTTATTGGTTGAACTGTATTGTTGTGTTAAAATTGAGGTAACCCATTGGGTTGCAGGGAAGGACAGATTGGAGGAATCCAACCGGATTCCTCAAATATGTTGTTACTTTCATATTATATGGATTGTTTAATCAATCTGATGGATTGTCAGTTGTTGAAATCAAAAATTTAACGCTTGTGTGATAGTAACCAATGGGTGATATTGGTTGAGTGGTTATCGGCCGATGGCCTTTAAATGAACCGTTTTATAGAAATTGATTTACCGTCAGGTAAATCAATAAAAAGGAAAGTTATAAAATTTGTTTTATAACTAAAGACGAGTTTTGAAATCTATTTTATATAGATTATTCTTAAATAAAGTTATTAAAGGAAATAAATGATTATTTTTATCTTGTAACTATAAACGAGTATATAAAAGCGAGATCCGTCAGTTAATGAGTTTTGTAAACAAGTGAGCTGCAATGAACAAAAGGGTTATATTTATTATTTATTTTTCGAATAAAACAATTAAACGAGATTATTTAATTAGGTTGTTAATTAAATCAAATGAAATTTATTTAAGTAAATTTTATTTACTAATTTAAAAGAAATAACCAAGTGAAAATGATTAACAAAGTAACCTTGTTCGAAATGACAAGCCGACTACTTTCATAAGATTTGATTATTAAAAACTATTACATTGCTAACTATTATTGAAATTAAATATCATTTTAGAGTAGCCTTTTTAGAAAGATTAATTATTTATAATTGATAATATAGTAAACTATTTGACATTAGGAGTGTTAGCCAATTAACTGGAAGTTGACCTATTAACGAGATTTTTAAAGAATAGTATGAATATGGATTCATAACGTGACTCGATGAAACATGATTTAAAATATATAATAGTGTTTTAAAAGGGAACTAAGTTGTTTTGATATATCAAGTCTCGAATTGTGTAAAAAGGTTAATGTTAACTTTAAGGTGAATAATGTTTGAGAGGGACCAGATTGAAATGGAAATGGTGATAAGGGGATTTGTCGAGTAAAACCTTGTTTACAATTAAAAAGGGATTTTTAAATAAGTATTCTCATATTTATATGAGTTAGACTTTGATTTATTTTCGGGAAGGAATTATATAAAAGGAAAGTGTTAAACGAGATTGATGTGAACGGAAACCTTAGTGGATTAAACTTTGTTATAAAAGTGATAATCTAACGATAAAGATCTAGAGATGAATATTTTTTTTAAAATGAAAGGAGTTGCTGAACAAAACTAAGATAAGTGATTATTTAAAAAGGGGATTCTGAATCAAATATAAGTATTGGGGAAATGATAGAATGTGATTTCGCTGAGAAGCGTCTATCTATTCAGAAGATAAGAATGTTGTCGTCTCAAGGTCTGAGCGGTAATCAAAATACCCCAACTTGCAACAACTCCATGATTATCCAAGGATGATATGAGTTTAGAAACGAGGATAGTGGAAGTGATTAAAATAAATATTTCCGTAAAGAATATCATGAACGATGTTTCGAAGGATTCTAAGTTTTCTGGGAACAAATGAATGAATATAATTCTATGATCTCTAGCCAACGGGAAGGGTATATGACTATATTATTTAAACTCAAAGGTTTTGTTATCTTTTATAAACGAACAACTAAAGTGTGTGCGCCGCACACGGTAAATTATTCAGTTGTAACTGTCTTTTGTAGATGAACAATTAAAGCGTGTGCATCGCACACGGTATTTTACTCCGTTTGTCAGTTTGTTTATACAACGTTTATTTGCAATTTATAACCTTTGTCACTTTGTAAATTATCGTTTTATTTATAAGTCTATGCAATTCTATACTTATGTGAATAAAAATAGGTTTGAAATGCAAATTTCAAATGCTAAGCGCCATTACTTGTATGAATATAACAAGATAAAATATGCAAATAAGATTTCCAACTCATATTGTCCATTTTCTATTTCAGAAAATATCATTGATTATGTTTGGAGAATAATTCTGAAATCATTTACTTTGTTTGAATTAAACATATTTAAACTTATTATAAGTTGAATAAAAATTGGAAAGGCGGTAATCCAAATGTCGAAAGTTTTTAGAAATCAAATTAACGATTGTTTAACTAAAGAGGCCAACTGACGCTATATACTGGACCAGGGAATCCATTTTCTCTATGGATGACGGTTGTTTATTCTGATAGTTAAAACAACGACTATCAAAATCTGGCGAATCGATTGTTGGTACGGAAAGACCGGGATCGAATTTATATTCGAAAACCATTCAGACCAACAAATACGTTAACGTTGAAGACGTTCAGAAGATGGTCGAGATGGAGCATTGAAGACCGTGGATCTTCATAAGCGGAAGGATTGCTGTTGAATTCCTCTGGCTAGCTACCAGGGGTTTATAGACTGTGATTCTGTCGTGGTTGCAAGGACCACTCGCTCCCAATTCATAGGGCGATTCCTATGATGTGGTAGGAGGGTGCCTTCGGTTCATCCTGTTCCTGGATGACTTGTATGGACGAGTGTCTGATAGAGTATTTCCAAATGGTCACGTACATTGGTTTCTTCAAACATGCCCAGTGTATTTTTGAGGACGTCAATTAGTGATTTGACGGATCTGACGATGTGGCAGTCAAAGTGATGTGCTGATAAGTAAATGTAGCCTCAAGCCTCACAACCGGGAAATGACAAAAATCGGGCAGGCAGCATGGCTATGTGGGTCGCTCCCATTTGGATGTATAATCACGTATCTAGAGAAATCTCTTTGTTTCTTAAATCTATCGATGCTGTCCCTTTTCGAGAAATGGTTGCGGATCCCAACCGTTGGTGATATACATTTAATACACTCAATCGAAATGAGTGGTCGGTCATGTGTGGGCCGGGTTGCAAGACGTTCTTGTTGAACCCAGTGTATTCGCCTCTAGAGATACACTATCGGCAGGTAGTCCCATACCTTCTCATAGTAGGAATCCAATCTCCAATAAGCGCCCGCGGTTTTTGATTGTATACTATATATGTGGAGCGTGAGATGCAAGCGTTCTACTAGATTGTTATTTACTTGTATTTAGACACTATTATAATATCAGAATAAGATATGATCTCAAAACTGTTTTGGGTTATAGTAAGGTAAAAATCGTCCGTGTTTATGTGTGGGCTGGTCTTACTATTATCCTTTTCTTTCAAACGATTTTGGACTTTAAAATCAATATGGATATTATATAAACTTAGTGGGTTTCTCACTCTGGTTCACCAGACTGGCCCGGTGTTTGTAATGCTTGGGTTAGCCCGGGTTACAGGTTCAGGTCATTGGATAATATGAAGTTCAAAAGACGTGCTGGAGGAGTTCAGACGTATGATTTTATCTAGTATATTCTGCTGTGTGATGTATATGAGGATAGGTTGTTATAACTGTCCAAGTGTATTGATGTACTTTGATATTGTAAGTATTTTTCAAGCTCTCAATAAAGATCATTTCTATATTATATTTTGTTTCCGCTGCGATATGAGACTCTGATGGTGTTATGTTTTCTTCTTTTTATTTATTCTATTCTAATATTTCTTTCTCTCTTATCTCATCCTCTAATTTCTTTCTATTGGCATCTGGGTTTCCAGTACAATTTGGGTTGGACCGGTGTTGTCTGGTAAGCCTAAAAGGTACTGGAAATTTGGGTCTCTACAAATCTCAGCCCCACTCACAAGATTAACGAAAAAGAACCTAACTTTCGCTTGGGATTTGGATTGCGATATTGCTTTCCAACATTTGAAAAGGGCTCTAACAACAGCCCCAGTTCTGACATTGCCAGATGGGAGCTAGATGTTTACCGTACACACGGATGCATGTGGTACGGGACCAGGTGCTGTCTTGATGCAAGAGGGGAAGGTAGTAGCTTATGGATGCAGATAGTTGAAAGTACATGAGAAAAATTATCCGACCCACGATCTAGAGTTGGCTGCCATTGTCTTTGCGCTTAAGTCTTGGCGCCATTATCTCCTAGGTGAGAAGTTTGAGTTATATACTGACCATAAATCGTTGAAGTACCTTTTCTCGCAGAAAGATCTTAACTTAAGACAGCCAAGGTTGATGGAATTTCTGGCCTCTTATGATTTTGAGATTTCCTATACCCCAGGCAAGGGCAATGTGGTAGCAGATGCCTTGAGTAGGAAGAAGCTGACCTTGAGTCCTATCTTTGTAGAAAGACAAAGCTTGGAGTATATATCAAACTTTAGTTTTAGACCCTCCTCTAAAATTGTGCCTGTTCTGTTAGCATCACTAGAGGTGCGGCCTACTCTTTTGGACTCAATAGGAACCGCACAACGAGAAGATCCTCAGTTAGTTGATGTGATGGATAAGCTAGTTAGGGGTGAGACTTCTAGTCACCTCAATAGATACTCCATCGATGATAGGGGTTGGTTGAGACAGGATGGAAGGTTATGCGTCCCACAAGTAAGGGATTTAGTGAAGATGGTTCTCGAAGAGGCGCACTATTCCAAACTGACCATACACCCAGGCGGAGACAAGATGTATAAAGATATTAAAAGGGTTTTCTTTTGGAATGGCATGAAGAGTGATGTAGCTGAGTTCGTCGCTAAGTGTTTGATATGCCAGGAAGTCAAAGCGGAGCAGAAGAAGCCCGGTGGTCTGCTTCATCCTCTCGAGGTCCCATAGTGGAAGTGGGATAGCATTTCGATAGACTTTGCTGATGGGTTGCCTAGGTCAAGAAGGGGCAATACCATTATTTGGGTAATAGTGGATAGGCTCACTAAAAGCGCTCACTTTATACCTGTTAAAAGTAGAAAGACTGCCTCGTCCCTAGCATCCATTTATCTCAAAGAAATGGTTCGACTCCATGGGATACCCTCCACCATAGTGAGCGATCGAGATCCTATCTTTACGAGCGAGTTTTGGAAGAGTTTGCAAGAGGAAGTAGGCACCCAATTATGCTTAAGCACGGCCTATCACCCCCAAACCGATGGTCAGACGGAAAGGATGAACAGAGTATTAGAAGACCTCTTGATATTGTGCATTCTTGACTTTGGAGGGACATGGGAGGATCATCTTCCTTTGGTGGAATTCGCCTACAACAATAGCTACCAAGCGACCATAGGAATGGCGCCTTTCGAAGCTTTATATGGAAGACCATGTCGATCACCAACTTGTTGGTAGGAGTCTATAGACAAGCTCGTACTTGGGCCAGACATGATTAGAGAGACCTCAGAAAAGGTGGACTTGATAAGAAGACGGATGAAATCTGCACAAGATATAAAGAAGTCCTACGCAGACAAAAGAAGGACCGACCTTGAGTTTATGGTTGGAGATAGGGTGTTCCTTAAAGTATCTCCTTTGTGGGATGTCATTCGCTTTGGGTCCGTAGGAAAGCTAGCACCAAGATTTGTAGGTCCATTTCCTATCATTTAAAGGATTGGGATGATGGCTTACAGAGTAGAGCTACCCGAGAGACTGGCTGGAGTTCATAATGTTTTTCATGTTTCTCAACTAAGGAAGTGCTTACATGAATCTGCGGAAGTGGTGAATCTGAATACACTAGAGGAAGTAGAAGTGGAACGAGAAGCGACTGTAAGAAGAGTTCCAACTCGTATCTTGGGTACGGAAGTCAAAAAGCTACGCAACCGGGAAGTCAAGCTTGTTAAAGTTCAATGGAGTGATGCTGAGGGAGATGCGACTTGGGAAACTGAGAGGAAAATACGCGCAGCCTACCCTTTTCTCTTTGAGGGTACCTCCTTGATCTCTTTTTCCATAAGTTTATTCATGCTTATATCTACCTTTTTAAGTATATCTCCTCAGTCCTATTCTTTATCCTTAGGTAGAAATCGATGGATGTAAACATGTGTTTGAAACATGTTATGATTGATGGTTGCGAGTGGTTGCAAGTGGTTGCCCGTGGATGCATGTACACACACATTAGGCACTAGATCGGCTCAACCACCTTCATATTGCATATAAACGCGTGTGCATATTTAAATTAATGGATGTATAATGGTTGTGTTGTCATATGGATGCTGCATTCTGATGTATGGTTGTGCACACATGTAGAAGTAATATGTATCGTTAGGATTCTTTTGCATGCATAATGGACGCATGGCACTATCATGATTTGCATTAAGGAGGTCAACTGAATCAGTAGACCGCCTAATTTTGCATTAGATAAGGAACATATACACACACTTTTTGCATATGTTCATACGACATTAGGAATCTTGTAAGGACAATAGATGCCTGTGTTTGATGATTGAGTAGATGGATGATTGGATGTTAGGATATACATTCTCCTTAACTTGGAGATTTCAGGGGCGAAATCCTTTAAGGAGGGGAGAATGTAACACCCCGTGATTTTAAATATTAAAAATTAACGAGTTTAAGAATACTTAATTTCAAATGTGAGAATTAAGGGAAACGGGTTATTCCATTGCGTTCGTCCTAGAATTCTTCTTGAGATAGAGTCCGAGTTTGTGTGAATCGGACTTCGTATAAAGAAGTTATGGCCTTCCAATGTTTCAGAATTTAAATAAATTAAAAACAGCTTAGGTTCAGAAAATTTGAAATTCAAATTGAAACAGGGGAGCAGGCTGGGCGGGAATTATCCCGCCCAAGGGCCAGGTCGACCAGGGGGTCGACCTACCCCCTCCCCCGGGCAGATCTGAAAGATGACGATATTTTGACTCACTGCTGAGTCAATAGGGCTGAGGTGTTATTCTATCTTGATTGGATGGTCTTGATTGTTTCTAGGTTAATCTGACGGCTCTAAATTAATTAAAATTCTATATAAGCAACCTAACTCTCAACCTAAAATCACACTAATTCATACCAAGAGCCGCCATGCCATCAATGGAGAACCTAGAGTAGTCGTCGTTCTCTTTCAACTCAAAAAAAAGACAGAAGCAAGAATCAAAATCAAATCTAATCTAAATTAGGATAACGATTAGTCTACATCAAAAGCGAGCAATTCAGTTTCAGAATAAAGATTCCAGAAAAACAAGACTGTTCTTTTGTTTATGAGTACTATTTCTTTCACAATATAATTATTAAATTAATTATGATGGGTTGTAATTGGATTATGAGAACATGTCTGTTGAATCGCATGATGTTGTTTAACTTTGTAGATCTATTTCATATTTAACTAGATTCATTTTATCAAGTTTGGGATGTTAAACCATATGTTAATTCATATGTGAATCTTATGCAAGTTGGGTTGTTAAATCATATGTTAATTCATATGTGAATCTTATGCAAGTTTGGGATGTTAATTTGTATGCTAGTTTGAATATGAACCTTATGCAAGTCTATATGTGAAATGTACACAAGTTTATATGTGAATCAAGTTTATACATATGCTAGTTTATATGCAAAATCATGTGATAAATTCATATGCAAGTTGTAGAAATCCATATGCAAGTTTAGGTGAAAAACTAAATTCACATTTTTGGGTGAAAATTATATTCACATATACAAGTTAAGCGAGACCCATAATTTATATATGCAAGTTCAAAATTTCATGTTTAGGTCTATATTTAGATCCATGGTAGTTTATGCAAATATATGACATTGTCTATGCAAATTGTTGGCTATGCAATTTTATTCCCATTTGCAAGTTAGATCTGTTTTTATGTGTTATGCAAGTTGTGATGTTCTTTTATATATATATATATAAGTTAGACTATTTGCGAGTCTAACGTATTTCATATTTGAACGTACGAATAGCGTGGTGACAAATGGGAAAATACTAATTATATAAATTGTGAATTGACATAAAATGGCTTTAAAGGCATATAATTAAATTGAGACTTAATTGGTATAATTTTTATACCTAAAAAAGTATGGACATAATTTAGGTGATAATTATGGACATAATTAATTTGGAAATTATTAAAAATTTGAATAGGGATAATTAATTCATATTGGGGTGAAATAATTTTGTAATAATAAATGCCTAAGACACGAGGTTAGACTTGTTTGTGGTGTAAGACTGCCCGGACCCGCCCTACAAATCCAGCAACCACAAACGGTTGTCTAATGTGAGAGGTCGAAGGCAAAAATTAAATGCGTAACAGTTGTAATGACACGAGGTTAGACACATTTGCGGTATAAGACTGCCCGGACCCGCCCGACAAATCCAGCAACTGCAAACGGGAGTCTAGTGTGGGAGGTCTTACAAAGTTACAGTTATAATGAACTAAGTAACACTTAACCAAGATAAACATGTGGTGGGACATGGGGGTTAAGTGGGTGAAATACGATTAAAAACACTTAACCAAATTGAAATATGTAAAGAGGACATGAATAAGAGGGGGTTGAGTGGAAAATTCTAGTGGGGACCAAGCATAGGTGGAAAGCTTGTGTCAAGCATGGGGGACCCATTTCAAAACAGTAACCCATTAAGTATCTTTGTGAGCTCGAGTTAGATCGAGGACGGGACACGCTTACTGGGTTTGATTGTAAGAGGTCAAAAACGGGTTAACGGTGGCAACGTAAGTCCAACGGGGTCATGTGCGTGCGTGGGCCCGGGCTGGTAGGTAAGACGTTGTTGCATCGTGTAGATATAAACCATGCATCTTTAGTGGTATCGGGTTGCCACTTTGGGGAGTGATATACCCCACTGTGGGACCAGCACAGGTATCTACGAGTTAGGGTGCCGATCGCATGGGGGTAGTGGGTACGGCTAGTAGAGATAGGGGCAGGCGGCTCCTACGAAGACAGCTAGGGGTACACGAAACTACCGTTATGATTATTGTGTTCAGTAAACGGGATCAAATTTTAGGATGGCTAGTAATGGTGCAGTATAGCAATTATCCTATAGTGATTAGGAGCGAGATTAACGCCAGAATATTCCTCTTGTTTGTTTTTCCTTGCCCACTTGTTTCACAGTCATTCCTTATTTTTCCAGTTTATGCCTTATCCTAATTACATTCATAATTGTATTGTTAAAGTTATGGTACTCGCCAGACTTTATGTCTGACCCCCTTTGTTTTCGCCTCTTTTCTTCCTTCCCCCCAAGGTTCTCAGGGTGGGACTAGTGGTGCTTGATCAACATCTTTCTCTCTCTTTTGGAAGTGCTTGGATTGCTGAAATTAAAGTTCAGATCATCTCTTTTATGGCTAATTATGTTGGGGTTATGCTTTTTATTTTATGTACTCATAAAACAATTTGTCAAGATGGTTACTAAGTGTACTTGGTTTTTCTGTTGGTTTATGATGTTGTTGTAATCAAACTATTTCTCCGCTGCAATAAAAGTTGTTTTGAAAATTTTCAAGTACCAATATATGTATCTGTCTTGTTATATTCTGTTCTATTCACCAATAATACTCCATGAAAGTTAATGCGTTCCCTTTGAGAGTGACACTAATGGACATGGGGTGTTACAAACATGGCACCCATAAGTTGTATACTTTACATATTACATAATACGTCCCATCTTCATACTCTTTCCATATCGGCTCTTGCCCCATATATTTGAGTACACAACCTTATTTTAAGCAACAACTCGACCATGCCATATATAGTGATCTGTTCTGCTTTACATAATGATGTCACAATCTACACTTTGTGTTTATCTCAACAGTCTATTGTGTACATGAAATAGTGAATAAATGTAATTCATTTATTTTATCATGAGCCATCACATATCATGTCGCGGTAGTGACTTAACACCATGTCGCTGGCGTGACTCAACTAATCTCACGTGTTTACTTTGAATAATCCGGTACATGTTATGGTTTGGTATGCTACTAACGACTTGAATGGTCCAACGCCATGAATGATCTTTATAACTTAAGCCTGTGCTGACGTGGACCTGCTTTGTGAACAATATGGCTCCAAGTCATATGAACGACATGAATTTAACGGCTTACGGTATGATTGGTTTTGACACCATGGATCCAATGACATGCACGGTTTCAGCGATATAATGTGCACACTTAGGTCTTACGACTTGATTTAAGTCGTTTACGCGGCTTGGCTAAGTTGCTTACTCAACAAGACTTATGTCGTTCACACGGCATTACTTCCGTATGGCTTTGTAATCTGATGAACACGCATAGTCACAACGGGGTTAATAGAACCCGACCTAACCCGAACCGAAGCTCGGCTCGTGTCGGGTCTAAATTTCTGAAATGTACAGTTTGGACTCGACAAAACCCAAACCTCCTAAAATCGAGACCCGTTGGGTCTGGTTCGGGTCCATCGGGTGGGGCCTAATTGCCACCGCTGAACATGAGTCGATACGATTTCTATTCAAAGCCTTATATTTAATATTAAATTGGATTTTGGGTTTGTTGTGAATGGTGTCTTTAATAACACTATTCTTAAACCCTGTTGAAAATGGAATTTGAGATTTAAGTCTTTCAGTTAAGATTTAATGAAGTTTTTCAATTTAATACATCAAATTGGAATTAAATGGAAAATTGATTTTGGGTTTATCGTGAACGATGTTTTAAATGACATTTGTTCTTTATTACAATTAAAGACTGGATTAGTTTCCTAAAGTTGAATAACCATTAAATAATGATTTCTAGAGATTAAAAATAAGTGGAGTTTTAATGAATCTTTAATTAGATTGAAATGAAAAAGGGTAACTAAACTTACCGTAATACGAGAAGTGTTTGATATCGAGTACCACCAGTTTTACTTCATGCGATAAATGAATCTTTAATTAGATTGGAAATGAAATTAAAAAGTGGTAATTAAATTTACTGTAACACGATGGGTGTTAGATATGGGGTACCACCAATTTTGCTGCATGGGATGAATAAGTTGGGATTGGGATGGAAACATAAAATATTATCATTTATGTAAGATTTGTTTATCCCAATAAGGTTTATAAACCTTGAAGCGTGAAAAGATATTATAAAATCTTTGTAATGATTCCCAAGAAAGATTTAAATAGGAGTTTAAATGATATAAATCTTTATAAGATTTATGGGTTTAACACCCAGGTAATGAATATTTGAATAAAAGAATATTCTGAATTGGAATCAGATCGTTGGTATGTTTATATAACACATGATTTTAAGGATGTGCGAGTTATTTGGAAAACCAGGTTTAACCCATTCTGAATAACTGTTGCGAGGATTAAAGTCGAAGATTGAAGACGATGGTTGAAGATCGGAGATCTTCACATTGTTTGGGATATTGTTGATGTCTCGATTTGGTCGTACACCCAAGACGTGGTAATAAGTGGTGGTCGTCCTGACGTATTTGAAGATCGACCGGATATGCGAGGACCTCTCTCTTGTATTAGACATATGGGACAAGGAATAAGGTGCCTCCAGTTTCATTCAGACCCAGAACAGACTTGCAAATGGATTGTGTGTCTAACGTTGTAATTTATGCTATATCAATTGATTTCTATCAAATATATATATCTGTTTGGTGGCGGAGAATTTATTTTCTTAGCTTAACACCCTTCTCTGAGACGTATGAGCTTAGAGGTTTTATATTGGTAGATACAGTTGTATAGTATGAATTGACAATGTCACATGCTGAGATGCATGGATCAAGGCTTTTGTTGAAAAGTAGAGCTTTGTGGATGATGATCAAAGCATGGATGATATAGCGTAGCTTTGTGTATGGCGTTAATTCTCGAGCTTCACACCCCGGTATGATTCAAAAATTGAATGAAAGACAGTAGGGAGGACGTGCGTTTCTTTCTAGCTAAAAGTGATGTCATGGTATTAAGCCCAGGCAATTTACTCATATGGATGTTGGAATGGAGGCGCCTCGGATATGGCAGCATAAGGCCATGATGGTCGACGTACTGACCAGATTGTAGGTCCGATAGGACTGGGAACCATTATGTTCAAGAGTAACCGAACTCACCGGGAATAGGTGGGCCGACCCTGCCGATCTAAGGGCTCACCAGCGTCTGAGTCTAAGGCGTGTGTTAGAGTGTCCCGAATTGGATACGGAAAATTCTTTTCCTTGGTTAACGATGGAATCCAATTTCCAATACGCGCTTTGCTGTTTTAGTTGTAAATCTATATGGCGACATAATAGGATATGGTATTATGCCGTCTAAGATTGATGCATTAATATTTGAAATTATTTTCCGCACTATTTAATAGTAAAAATAAAGAAAGGGATTTCTCATATCATGCATGTTTGGCTATTATAAGGTAACACTCTATCCTTTGGCTTACGCTTGCATTGTGTGATGGGACCTGAGTCTTATGATAGCTTCATTTTTCAAAAATCATTGTGTTTTTTTGGTTTTAAAACTGGTATTCATGTAGAGGAAACCCGTTCCGTGTTACATGGCATGATCCCATGATTTACCTAACTTTTAAATAAAGTTTAAAAACTGTTTTAGTTTTCACACCAATCCCATGACTAACCTGGAGTTTATTGTTTATCACCTAAACTCTTCGTGCCCATATTTTCCGCATGGCCAGCCAATAGTTTTGGTTTTGCACATTTTCGATTCATAGGATCCTGGATTAAGGCTGGATTTTATTCTGGATTATTTTATGGTCCTTGCCTATATCAGTTGTTGTTTTCCGCTGTATTATTCTATTCATGAAATATTATTTCCGCCACATTGTAATTTATTCTCTGATATTTATTTTTCCGCTGTGTATTTATTTATACTCTGATATTTTGTACTCTGATGTAATATTATTGTAATAACATTGAAAAGTTCTCTCTTGTTCAGTTTCGATGCGCCGTGTTCTCATAACAATCCACGTTTGGGACGGTTGGAATCAGTCTGAGAACCAGATCAAACCGGGTCTGAATTTGGGTCGTTGCATATGATTTGCATTGACACTGCCACATTGTTTTTTCTTCTTGACTTTTTAACTTCGAATTGTAAAATCCTTGATATTTTGGAAATTTGCTTCATTTATATAAAACTATCATGTTTTAATGATTTCCAAATCTTGAATTTAAAATTGTAAATATTTTGCAATTCTTTTGAAGTTTAATTTTTATGAATTCCTAATATTGTTGGAGCATTCTTATCATATCTTGAACAGTGTTAATTTGAAATTCTAAAGTTTTGAAGATCTGAAAAACAAAAGAAATTTCACACATCTTTGCTGTTTTGAGTTTCTTCTATTTCATTTTGGGAAGAACTGGAAAATTATACTCATTACAGCACACTACTATTTCTCAGTTGTGATAATTTCATTGTTTTTTGAATTAGATTGGCTATTCTGAATTGATAATCATTTGGCTTGAATTCTTTTGTTGCATCTTGAAATTCATTTTTAATTCAGATCTTTTGACTTGGATATTTGATTATTTTGAAATCATTTGAAATTGTTGATGCCTTGAATCTCACACACTCTTTGGATTTGAAATTAATAATCTTGTGTGATCAATTCATTGAATCTTGAAATTTACACATATCTTCAAGTGATTTCTTATTAATTACTTTAATCATTGGATCATGGTCTGTCTCTTGTGCTTGTTACAAATAACTGTGAAAAATTCTTTGGTCAATTCTTTTTTGAAATTAATTGTTCTGCTGCTTTGATAAAAGGACTTGAATTGTTAGATTTGACTAGTTATGCTTGGTGATTTAAACTGAAAATTCTTTGCTTTGTTTTCATTGATCGCCATGGATTGAAAAGGAACTCCAAGTGGTATCAGATTTTAGAAGTCTTGAATTTTTTTTCTCCTTCTATTGTCTAATCCTTTTTGAATAGATTTTTCAACTTGTATAGATCTTTCTGAATTCCTCTTGTAATTGGTATTTTCTATTTTAAAATCGTTTATTGAACATTTATTCAAAAATTGAAATCAATAACCAAATTGAACTATATTTGGAACTCATCAAATTATTATCATATTTTTGAAATTGTGATAAGTTGTGACTATAATTTACTTTACAATAAGTGGCAATATTATTTAAGTTTCCATGATGACTATTTTTTATAATATCTTTGAATTGACACTTATTTCACGAACGTCTTCTTTTACTATCATCCATCATATTTTTGTATTAATGTGGAGAGTTTATTTTTTATAAAATCACCTTAAATTTACAGTTTCAAAATTTGTGATGGAAATGTGACTGTATTATTTTTCAGAGAAAAAGATAACTGAATTTTTTTCAAAAATCACAGTATAGTTTAGCATATTTCATAATATGGTTAATTTAGAAATTTATTTCACAAACATCTCTGTACCTGTCATATTTCTATAATCCATTTTAGTTTTATATACTGAGGAGATTTTGTATTTAATAAGTGTTTCTCTAACCTCATTTATAAATCCAAGATCTGGTCATGCATGGCTAAGAGATTACTTATAATTTAAGATTCAAATGACCTCATTTAAAAATCCAAGATATGGTTATGCATGGTTAGTGTGCTCTTAAAATAAAAAAAATAAAAAGATAAATTAATATATAATAAATCTTCCTTGGTGCGTAAAAATGACATATCAATCCATCTTCTAATTTGTGAAATATGTTAATATTTTATGATATATTATGATTTTTTTGATTGATAGTCACTAGGATTTGAGATTATTTGATTTTGTCACTTAATTTGAATCTATAATCGTACTCCAAATCCATCACTATTTTATGCCCATTTTTTCAAAATTATTTGAAAATAACTAGATTTAATTATTTTAAAACCTCTCCATTTTACAAAATTCATCGTAAATCCACCATTCTACAACTCGAAATTTGCCACTAGTTTGAAGAATATTATGATTTTTGTTTGATTGAATGAGATTTATGATGAACATTCTCTCTCTTGAGCTGAATTTATATTTCTAGTCTATATTTCATCACTATTTTGATTTCTATATCCTTTTTATGATAACAAAAGGGAGAGAATGGGTTAAGATTTTGATTGATGAGTGAATATTTCATAAATATTTTAATATTGAAATTTATCTTGATTTATTCTTTTCACTCATGCACACATTTAGGGGGAGTTTTGTTGTAAGGGAGCATACATATAGGGAGAGTTCTACACTTCACAGTCAAACACATTTACTGTATTCAAAATCTTATTATATGTTTGTCACCGTTAAAAGAGGGAGGTTGTTGTATATAACAATTATATGATTTTTGTTTGCTGATAACAAACATATATATATTATTATAAAAGTGTTTGCAATTGTACTACTCTATTACAGCACATACAGAAATAAATAATTATATTTGAATATAATACTACTGTACATGAACTTAAACATTCAAACGGTATTTTATTTAAATATAATTATTTTATTACAAAACAAGAATAGTACATATTTTTCCATCTCCACTATTGTACATCTCAATGATAAGAATACATTTTTTTCGTATACAAATCTCTTTTACATTCGTTCCTAATTACAAAATCTTAGTTTCACTCAGTTACAAGTCACTCGTATACATTTCACTCAGCTGTACAAACTCACATACATTCTCTCTCTATGTTACACATACAGATTCTCTCTCACTCATTCATTGACACATCATTGTTTCTTCAGTCTACTTCACAATTAGTCCAATCACCTGCATACCTATCACAGAAACACATATAGTAAACTGGAATAAAATAAATTTAAATTCTAGCAGATATAATTTTATTTTTAAATTTATTTTCTTTAGAATTTTGGTGTGCTTCTCATCATATTTCTTGACTTGGTCTAATATGTATATTTATCCACCTATGTCTAGACAGCTTGTGACATTCATAGTGATTCACTGTAAATACCACAAGGTAGACAGTGTCTCTAGTGCTCACACTCACACGCACGCGCACACACACACACACACATATATATGTATATATATATTCTACACATACACAATAAACGTACACACATGTGTATGTATATACACATATATTTTGTGCAGGGGATATATGGTCACACATTGGAACAACAGGGGTCAAATATATCGAGAATGAAGTGTTCAAGTTAAGCTTGACAATACATGCATGTTGCAAGCATTCATGAAAACACATATATATACATGTCTGTGTATATATACATATGTACGTACATTGGTGCATAAACGTAGACAAGTCAGCAAGTTAGAACCAAAGTCATCAACTTGCAGCATAAACTCAAGACAAATCTGGATCAAGTCAATACAAATCGACATGCACAAGCACAGATGGGCAAGTAAATGGTCAGTGCACATGGTCAAGCAAAAATGGATACAACATGTACATGACTACATCTACACAACATTTCTTTGGCAAGTCAAGTTCAAGGCAGTTTGAAAGAGAAATCAACATGCATGTGACACAACAGCATGATCAAGCAGCAATGAAAAGTGAAGCAGGATGGAAAGCAAGAGTTCAAAGACAATAAAATACACTAGACATAGGACAATGATGCACAAATGAATCACATGGCCCAACAACACTATACATAGTTCACCAATCAAGTATGCAAGCACACAGTAAAGCTCATGTGAACAAGTCAAGATACAATAACATGGTTGAGTTCATGTAAGAGAAGCACAACAGCATAAATATTGTAAGAACAAGGTTCAAAAATGAAATGGCAGAAATATATTTAATAGCATGAAAATAGACACAAACCAATGCACAGTTTCAAGTGCAATTACAAGACTAAAGACTCAGGCTCAAACATATGTGTGAACAAGCAGTTTGGGCATGACAACTGGTAAATATACATCATGGTCGAGGCTACAAGTTTGGCCAGCAAAACGGCAATACCCAAATGACACAAGCAGATGTTTCATGTGCACACACGGCAAAACAATTCAAACACAAGCCAGAAGTCACATGGAAGCAAGGGGAGAGTATACAATGACGTATACAAAGTAATCCATTGACATGTATATGCTTAAATATGTACAGGACAGAGACACACGCAAGTCAAGCCAGATTGACACAGAGGACAACGAAGTGCACAAATGCATGCAACACTTAAGGAAATAAAGGTTCGGTGTTTTCAAATTCAATGCACAGGTATAGGGATGTTGTACAAACATGTGTATACAATAATGTGGACATTCAGTAAGACCCAAATCAAGTATAGCATATACATGAAACATCAAATGTCAACATATGAATGCCAAGCCATGGAAGATTTAAATACACAAATTTTCAAGAAGTATCATGGTGACAAACATGGGTACAAAATGAATAATACAGCAGTGCACATGGTACCAAACAGTACAGAGAAACTTATATGCAAAACTCCAGAAATTCGACTAGTTTAAAATGGAACAATAAGCATTCTCTGGAACTTAGTATTTGATAAAATTGGCAAGTGTTTCAAATCTGCTGATTAATGTTTTCAAGCTTTACATGAGTCAAATTTGGCAAATATTCAATTCAACATATAAGGAAAAAATATGAAATCAATTATGGGCCGAAAAACAATCAAACTGTTTCTATAAATCATTCAAGAGATTCACACAAGATTTCATCAGCAATATCAAAGACCAATTTTTGAAAAGATATTACTTTCGCAATTCAAAATTACTTCCTGAAATCACAGTGAATATTTTTGGCAAGACTGAATTTCACGTGTTCAGAATCATTCCGACATTCAATCATACAGTCACAACAATCAATCAAACAAATTAATCACGCAAGAAATTCATTCAATGCCGTGGAAAAAGGGGGAAACACACACAACAAATCAAACAAGTCGATTCATAAAATCGGAGAATGAATTCAAGGGTTTACTGTACCCTATATAAACACCTTGTTCATCATCGACATAAAACCATCGAAACAACAAGCAACAAATTCGAGAGCAAAAATAAAGTCAAACCAATTATACTCACATGTTTTGATCGCAAAGCATAGACCAAATCAATCAACCAAGGACATCAACGTTTGAAGATCATCATAGGACAATTTCAAAAAAGCAATTGAAGTCGTGATTTAGGGTCTAACAAAAACCCTAATTTTAAGGTCTGACATTGAAGAAGAAAGAGGGAACCCGATAATTATCGAGTCAAAAAAAAGATAAAGGCCGACCATTAATATTTTAGTAAATGGTTTTTTATTTGTTTTTTATTTTACATTGTATTATTTTTGTAACTAATCCATTTTGTTTTTCTTGTTTTTCTGTAAAACTAAGGTTTACTAGCTATATGATTTATAGTTTGGGCTTACGAGTTACGACTCTGTAATTCGTGGAAAATCTGGTCTTGGGGATAAATATTAGTCCAGAGCTTTGAGCGTAGGATTAGAGCAGCAATAGGGATTGCGAGTTTGTAGGGTTTTGTAAGCGAGAGTCTATTTTAATACCTAGTAGAAATCTTGGGGAATGCAGCAGTAGGCAGGGTTTGCCGAAGCTAGGTAAATCTGTGTCATTTACTTTCCGCATATATTTTCTTTGCTATAATCTGTATTGTGATATTTCTAATATCTTGTAAAATTGTAATAAACCATATACACCCCCCTCTAGGGTTAAATTAGATTAAATGGATTTTTCAAACGGTCTCTGAATTAGATGAGACTAGGTTCGTAAGAACCATAATTGCGCAACGTAGTGAGATTTCAAGTTTCGTAAATTTCTAACTTCGTATGTAATCATATGGCCAGAACGAAATTATACATATCAGTTATGACCAAACTGACAGACTTATAATTATACAGTGGATATGATAAGTAGACTAGCACACAGAAAGTTCCATTCCAGCTTTCCAAGTTTTTCCTAACCTGATTCACTTTTCTATTCATAAAAAGTGTTATGAATACCCAAGAGTTTAAGGGAAAACACAGAAAAATAAACTACGGGTCAGTCAAGGGACTGGTATGAGTAACAGTTTAAAATAGATTAAAAAAAAAAAATCTCATAAGACCACGCCGTGAATACGGAACGGGTTTTTACCTTATGAGAGAAAAACACTTTGTATACTTGAATCAGAATATTATTATAGTTTCTAGGGTTTTTCGCAAATAATTACGAATCTAGAAGAATGCTTACATCTCACATTCCCCGTTTGTAGTATACAAATAAAACCGCTTGGCGCTTATGGAAATTGGATTTCCATCTATGACAAGGTATGGGACCACCTTCCGATAGTGTATCTCTAGAGGCGAATACACTTGGGTTCAACAAGAACGTCTTGCAACCCGGCCCACACATGACCAACCACTCATTTCTCTTGAGTGTATCGAATGTATATCACCAATGGTTGTGTATGGCAATCCTTTCCCGAATGGGACAGAATCGATAGAGTAAGAAACAAAAAGAATTTTTCTAGATAGGTGATGCTACACCCTAATGGGAGCAACCCACATAGCCATGCTGCCTGCCCGATTTTTGTCATTTCCTGGTTGTGAGGCCTGAGGCTAGACTCGCCTTTCCATCATTACTGTTTATTTCTTTTGAATGCCACATCGTCAAACTCGCTAATCACTAATTGACTTCCCCAAAAATATATTATAGGTATACACCGAGAGAAACAAATTCCTCTGCCACCATATAAATACGTTTGAAGAGAACAACGTACGTGATCAGTTAGAATTACTCTATCAGACATTCGTCCATACAAGTTGTCCTGGGATTGGACAAACCGAAGGCACTATTCAAGAATAGCCCTTGTATATCTTCGTCTTCAATAATCTCTAACGCGCGGCGTATAATCAAATCAAAGTGAAATATTTATTCCGGTCTCTTTGAAATGATTAGCGAATATATTTTCTTTTAAATTATTAATCTAACATGATTATAATCTAATTTACATATATAATTTCAGTCAAAACTAAACAGTATATGATTATCTTTCTTATATCTGGATATTTGATTATCTCTTAAAAATGGACAATTTCAGTGTGCGCGTCGCACACGGTTTTTCTTGCAACTATGTTCGTTAATTTTAAAAATAAATACTTACATTATTCTTTAGAAAATTATTTCTCATAATTACTTGTTATTCTAATTATTCATAAATAAATTAAATTTATAATTTATATTACAGCTTCGGTACTTTATTTTCAACTTCTGACCAAACCGCACTTGATCTTCTGCACCTGATCAACTCCTTCTTTCCTACTTACACGATTTAAATAAAAATTCTATTTTTATTTTCCCTTTTATTTCAATTATAATTTAATTTATTTTTAATTAAAACCCTGGTTTTTAATTTTAAAAAATGTTCAAAATCTTCTTTTGAAACTAAAGTACCAAAGTACCACTTGACCGAAGTACCACATTTGTTTCTATGGTGTGCGCATGTGAAAATTGGCCCGGTTCCCATTATTTTACAAAGTACCACATACCATCAGCCAAAGTACCACCCCCTTAGATCACGTCATTTCTGGCCTGATCACTTCCAAAACCTTGATGTCTTCACTACCGATCACCCACACATACACGTGCACGTGCACACCTACACGCGCCACCTTCCACCTCTGACGACCACCTACACATGTCAATACACTCCACCCGATCACGTTGCCATGCTTCGATCGCCACCACCATGCCGCTACAGTAAATTCACCATACCACACATCTCGACGGAAAAAGCACCATCCAGGAAAGCCATCACCACTCCTCGCCTCGACCATGTGCCACCTCCCACTTCCTGCCACGTCACCCTGACCCCCTGACGTCGCCAACCCCCCTGGACCGCACCCCCCTAGCCTCATCGATGATGAGCAGTTTCGATAAGAAGAACAGAACCCAAAAACCCCTTTCAAACCCTATTTCGATCTAGTACTCCAAATTCCCTCTTTAGAAAAATTATTTTGCTTTTTTCCTAGCATCCCTGATCCTAGATGAAGCTCCTCCCTCAACCTCGTGTCTTCCATCGGTCTGGATGATCAGAATTTGACCGAGTTCCAAATTCTGATCATCTTAGTACCCCCACTGATATAGGATGTTAAAAATTATGAAACCACCTTCAAAAATCACCAATTACACATATGATTCCATTCATACATTCAAATCGAGTTTTTACGCAGTTCGGATTTTTGATGAAACAGAGAGGTTCTTAAAAACAGTCTGTGTTTTCTTGTTTCCAGGCATCAGTGTGTATTCAAGTATTTTATCTTCTTTCTTATTTTTAGATGACTTTAGTTGTGATGTAGTGGTATATACCTATCCTGGAAACACACTGAAAGTATCTAACCCAAGGGTATTGATCCAAGATCATAAATTTTATGATTTAAAAATGGAAACAAGACAACAGGATTTAACAATGATAATACTCTTAAACTAATGCCATTCAATTAGTTTAAGTCCTAACCGTCCCTTTCTTAAATCAGGTAGGAATGATACTCAACAACACTTAAGATTCAACTAAGCACATCCAAGGACAAGTTTAACTTTACAGTTCAAAATAAAAGAACATGAAGAATTTTTTTTATAGAAAAAATACTCACCTGAAATAGTTTAAAGCTCTCAGCTTTATTCACTGATTTAATTCGGATACTCTTGTGTTGTGTGAGGAAAAGAAGAGCATGCTCATGTCTATATATAGTAGTAGGAAACTATTAAAATATGTGTGCATTAATTACACGTTTTGAAAAAAGAGAAAAAACAGTTTTCAGTTTTCACTTGTGACCAATGATAGACAACATAAAAAATAAAAACCCTTTTCTCTCTCAAAATCAATACACTCCTCCCTAAACTCACAAGGACTTAATAGCCAATCTATACCCTGAAAATTCCCTGCACAAACCACACATTTTCTCCCATTGGTCTACTATGAAACATCACATTAAATGCTTCATGTACAACCATGTTCTTCTCTATATCCATCCTTGGTATACACAAATATGGTAGCTATCTTTTTGTACCATACATGCTCAGAATTTCCTTGGGTTTCTAGACCATATTTTTCACATGACATTATGATTTAACAAGAAAACATATAAAACTTTTACTTGGCCTTCGAGGTGCTACAAAAATCTGAAAGTTTTGTTACAAAAGATCCATGGTCATGTGATGAATGTGCATAGAAAAATCTTAGAAAATCTATGTATTAGTAAGGATCTAGTGTAGGCAAGATCTATGGTTTATATACACAAGATTTAGCAAGATTTTTAGGCGCATGCTATGACAATGTGAACATGTTTTTGAAAAATGAAAAGAAAGTAATATTTTCATAAAATCACATGTATGAAAAGAAAAGGATTTTAAAACTGAAAATATCTTGTTCTAAAATGATTTGTCCATGTGAGAAATATGGTAAGTACCGGGCCATTACAATCTACCCCCCTTATAAAAATTTCGTCCTCGAAATTTGTAAACAGAAGATAAGCAAAAGATAATATATATCATATCATAATACGTCAAACTGACTACAGCAAAATATAAGTATTATACTTGACTAGTATCGAGTAATAGACTACTATAATATACATATCTTTCATGCTACTAGTACTACTATATGTACAATACCATCCCAGTTCCTCGTCATCTGGAATGATAACCACTTCCTCATCGTCTGAAATAATAATCACCTCCTCGCTATCCGAGATATCAATGACCTCTACTACCTCATCACTCTTTTTAGGGTCGTCATCGTCTGAGAGCTCTATGATCTCAATGGGAGAAGGTGGGTATAACATCATATCAGGGTATGTATAATCCATGGGTATACCCAAATTCCCTCCATTTTCCTGAAACTGTGCCATCTCCTGAGCGAGTTGTACCCACAGGACTGCTAACTGTACATCCAATGGTACTGGTGGGGTCTGAACCCATGGCTCGTACTGTGGCTGAGCAGGTAGGATGTCCTCCTCAGGCTCCTCCTCTGGATCCTCCTCTGGATCCTCCTCAAGCTCCTCCTCAGGCTCCTCCTCAGGCTCCTCCTGGTCATCCCTGTCACCATCTTCTCCACTGCCACTATCCCCACTATCTCCATCATCACCTACCTCACCTTCATAATACTCCTCCTGTCCGGCCTCTCCCGCATACTCAGGCTCCTGAAGGAAATCCATATCATCCTCCTCAACGGAAGACTCCTCATGGTAAATCCCTGTCTCCTCTGTGTCTACATATCATCTCTCCTCCTCATCATGCTGAGCATGTCCCACACTATCCTGAGGACCAATAATCCCGTGAATGCTAATGCCGGTGTGAAATCTCAACCTTTGTAGTGGGGTCAAACGCTTCCTTGCTGGCCTTTTAAAGATCGGTGCCACTTGGAAAAGAAACAAAGAACATATTTCAGTACAAGTGATAGTAAACTGAAAGAGTTCATAAGTCCTACGAATACTGAGTCCTCAACATCCATAATCCATAGAGGTGAAAAACCCAAAATTCCATTTCCAAACATAAGATAACATCCATAATAAGCCATACAATACCATCATACATAGGATACATCCAAATCAAACATAGGATAACTAACACCTATTTCAAAACAAAATCCAGGTAGAATTCCTTGATGTGCTTCTCCGTTTCCCAAGTACAGTTATACGGATTCTCACTCCATTGTCTTGAGCAGTTTCACAACCTTATTCTGAAGTCGCTTTTCTTCTTTATCAACCACATAGGCTGGATATCTAACTACAGTCGAGTTCGGTTCAATTTTAAGATCCTCCTGAACCGAGGGTTCTAAAATCAAAGATGGGTCGTGAACACATTTGCGGAGATGAGACACATGAAAAACATTGTGAATCCCGGCCATTCTTTCTGGTAATTCCACCCTGTAAGAAAGAGATCCAACCTTCTCAAGAACACGGAAAGGTCCCACATATCGTGGAGCTAACTTCCTTGTTTTACCAAGTCTGACCGTTCCCTTGATTGGTGAAATCTTAACAAACACAAAATCTCTGACAGAAAAATTTAGATCCCTTCGTCTTTTGTCTGCATAGCTTTTCTGTCGGTCTTGGGCCTCCTTCATTCGTCTTTTAACTAACTCGACCTTCTCAGTTGCTTCTCGAATCATATCTGGTCCGAGAACGAGTTTATTTCCTGACTCTACCCAACAAGTCGGTGATCTGCATGGTCTACCATAGAGAACCTCATATGGTGCCATGCCTATACTTGCTTGGTAGTTGTTGTTGTAAGAGAATTAAACTAAAGGTAGGTGATCCTCCTACGATCCCCAATAGTCAAGAATACATGCTCTTGATAGGTGTTCCAATATCCTGTTCACCCTTTCTGTTTGGCCATCTGTTAGGGGATGGTAAGTGGTACTTAAATTCAGCTTAGTTCCCAAAGTTGTTTGGAGTGCTTCCCAGAATTTACTGGTGAAAATAGGATCTCTATCACTTATAATACTTACTGGGACTCCATGTAATCATACAATCTCCTTTATAAAAATCTCGGCTAATGAAGCTGCAGTCCGAGTTGGTTTCACCGGAATGAAATGCGCACTCTTTGTCAGTCGATCTACTATAACCCAAACTCCTTCATATCCTCTTTTAGTCTTAGGTAAACCATCGATGAAATCCATTGATATCATTTCCCACTTCCAGTTGGGAATCTCCAAAGGTTTCAGTAATCCTGCTTCTTTCTGATGATCACCTTTTATTTGCTGGCAGCACAGCCACTGATTTATATAGGCCAGAATATCTCTCTTCATCCCAGGCCACCAAAATACTTGTCTCATATCTCTATACATCTTGTGTACTCCTGGATGAATACTTAGCTTTAATTTATGGCATTTTGCCAAAACTTCTTGCCTTAACCCGTCAACATCAGGAACACACAATTTCCCATTAATTCTGAGAATACCTTTGCCATCCACTTCAAAATCTGACTCTCCACCCCTTATAGCTCCTTGAATTAACTTCTCCAGATTTTCATCTCTCCGTTGATTTGCCATTATCCTCCCTTGAAGTGCTGGAGTAACTTCTAGAAGAGATAAGATTGCATTTCTGCTTAGAGCGTCTGATACGACATTTGCTTTTCCTGGAGTATAGATAATATCCAGATCATATGATGCAAGGAATTCCAGCTACCTTTGCTGCCTCAGGTTGAGATCTTTTTGGCTAAACAGATATTTGAGTGGTTTGTGATCTGTGAAAAGCTCGAACTTCTCTCCGAGCAGGTAGTGTCTCCACATTTTTAATGCAAAAACAACCGCCAATAACTCTAGATCGTGTGTAGCATAATTCTTCTCATGAATCTTCAATTGTCTACTAGAATACGCAATCACACGTCCATTCTGCATTAATACTGCCCCAAGTTCAGCTCCACAAGATCATTATAAACCGCAAATCCACTTTTCCCGTCGGGAACAACTAGAACTGGTGCTTCTGTCAATTTCTTCTTTAACTCCTTGAATGATTCTTCACATTCTGGAGTCCATACAAATTTCTCACCCTTCTTAGTTAGCTTAGTCAGATGAGAAGATATCTTAGAATAATCTTGGATAAACCTCCTGTAATATCCTACTAATTCCAAGAAACTATGGACTTCCGTTGGTGTTTTGGGCTGCTTCCATTATTGTACTGCTTCAACTTTGATTGGGTCTACGGAAATACCATCTCCATTTACGATGTGCCCCAAGAATCTAACTTCAAATTGCCAGAAATGACATTTAGAAAATTTCGCCTTCCGTCCTTAGAGTTTCCAATACCACCTCCAGATGATATCGGTGTTCTTCTTCTGTCTTTGAAAAGATTAAGATATCATCAATAAAAACCAGGACGAATTTGTTCGGAATCTTTCGAAAGACATGATTCATCAAATCAACAAAATATGCCGGTGCGTTGGTCAGTCCGAACGACATAACAAATCATTCATAAAAGAAAACCGGGCCTCTGAAAGCAGTTAAAGGAATACTATCTTTGGCAATTCTTAATTGATGGAATCCTGTTGGAAGATCCATTTGGGAAAATACCGTAGCTCCATTTAACTAGTCAAAGAGATCGTCAATTCGTGGCAAAGGATACTTATTCTTGATGGTCACTTTATTTAACTATCTATAGTCAACGCATAATCTTAGTGATCCATCGGATTTAACCACAAAAACTACTGCTGAACCCCAGCTTGAAAAACTTGGCCTGATCAATCCTCTGGCCAACAAATCTTGAGTTTGTGTTTCGAGTTCCATGACTTGCTTTGGCGCCATTCGTCTTTTTGGTTGAACTAGCGGTCTTGCTCCTGGAATTTGATCGATGCGGAACTCTATCTCGCGATGTGGGGTTAAACTTTTAACTTCTTCAAATACGTCAGAGAAATCTCTGACTACTTCTAATGTTTCCAAATTTTTTTGTGGTGCTTCCAAAGCATACAAGAAACTACACATATGAATACCGGGTTTTCCACACGGTATCCTAGCTTTGCTTCCGTTATTGGTTATCAATGTTACGATTTCTTTGTCACATTTAATCTTAGCTTGGAATTTACTCAACCAGTCTATCCCAAGTATAAAATTAAATCCTTTGAAATCCAAAACGTAAAAATCAAAAAGGAAGGAATGCGAAAGGTACGAGAGTGCCACATTATCGCAATACATTTTTAATTCAGTTCTTCCGCCAACGGGATTTGATACACAAATTGGATTTGAAGAATTTTTTGGAATAAAATGGAATTTTTCTACTGTTCCAGAAGAAATGAAACTATGCGAGGCGCCGGTGTCAAATAAAACATAAACATCAATTCCATTTAAATCAAAAGTACCTTCGAGAACTCATTTTCCTTTCACATCCAAGGAAGTTGATGGTTCACTTTTAATAGCATACACCTTTGGTTGATGTGCCTTTTTCATGAGTGGACAGTCCTTAACCAAGTGCCCAGGCTGATGGCAGTTGAAACATAAAGTCTTCATGACCATTGCATTACCAGGGCCTTTCTGTTGTTGCTGTTGAGGTTGTTGTTGCTGCTGAGTTTGCTGTGGCTTTTTCGCTGCTGGCTTTGTGTAGAACTTAGCAATATGCCCCTTCTTCTGGAAATTGTTGCATTTTGTATCTTTGAATCGCTCCTTGGCTTTCTCCCCCATTTTTGGTACTCCCTTGTTGTTCCAGTTTGGGTTAAATTTCCTCTTATTGGGATTCTCACCACTGGGTTCTCTTGTCTGTGCTTTTGCAACTGGCTTCTTTCCCTCAAGTGCCTCATAACGAACTGCCATATCCACCAGATCAACAAATGGAATCTTGAGATACCCAATCATTTTCACTTGCAGGCTATCCTTCAATCCATCTATAAACATTTCATTCTTCTTGAGCGGGGTGTTGATTAACTCTGGCCCGAAACAGGAAAGTGAATTGAACTTGTTCTCATATTCGGATATTTTCATGTTCCCTTGTTTGAGATCAATGAAATCCTGATACATCCTAGTTTTGCCAGCGGCAGGAAGAAACTGCGCTTTGAATGCCTCTTTGAATTTGTCCCAAGTGAAATCTTCCTCACGAACATTCGTGGTTTGAGCATACCACCAAATAGCAGCAGCTTCTTGAAGTTGCCATGAAGCTAAGAGACGTTTCTGCTTATCATTCAATTTTAGTCCTTTGAAAATCCTCTCACAGGACCTCAACCATGCTTGAACCTCAATGAAAGACTCAATCCCTTTGAATACATTCCCTCCTAGAGTGGTATATTGCTTGCAGATGGTTGCAAAGCTTTTATCCTGCTGGACAGGCGTAACTTCCTCCACCGTTTCTCCTTGGTCTTGGGAGGCAGTATTACGACTAGTATTAGTGGAAGTTCCACTAGCTCGACCTCTTCGTCCTCGGTTACTCTAATCTCCTGAATATAACAGGTTGATAATCAAGACTTGATTGGATATAACTGACTTAATATACTATTCAAGTTGATCTAAATTTATTTTAATTTAAATTTTCATAAAAATACGCTCTCTCACACTTAACCAAAGCCTAGGTAATCAGTAACCTATGCTTTGATACCAACTGTAACGACCCGACTTTCGAACACATCGGAAGTCGTATCATTAATAAGAATAAGAATAGATAGAAGATAAAAACTACAGAAAACATCAGAATCTCACAGTGGAATTTCAAAAGATGATACTTCATAATATTACACAGTAGTACATATTACATCAGAGCATATTAAATCCAGTGATACAAGCCATTTCATAGTACATCTTTAATTATACATATGAGTTATGACCAAACTGACAGACTTAAAATTATACAGTAGATATGATAAGTATACCAACACATAGAAAGTTCCATTCCAGCTTTCCAAGTTTTTCCTAACCTAATTCACTTGTCGATTCATAACAAGTGTTATGAATACCCAAGAGTTTAAGGGAAAACACAGAAAATTAAACTCCGCGTCAGTCAGGAGACTGGTATGAGTAACAGTTTAAAACAGATTCAAAATAAAATAAAATATCTCATAAGACCACGCCGTGAATACGGAATGGGTTTTTACCTTATGAGAGCAAAACACTTTGTATACTTGAATCAGAATATTATTATAGTTTCTAGGGTTTTTCGCAAATAATTACGAATATAGAAGAATGCTTACATCTCACATTCCCCATTTATAGTATACAAATAAAACCGCTTGGCGCTTATGGAAATTGGATTTCCATCTATGACAAGGTATGGGACCACCTTCCGATAGTGTATCTCTAGAGGCGAATACACTTGGGTTCAACAAGAACGTCTTGCAACCCGGCCCACACATGACCGACCACTCATTTCTCTTGAGTGTATCGAATGTATATCAACAATGGTTGTGTATGGCAACCATTTCTCGAATGGGACATAATCGATAGAGTAAGAAACAAAAAGAATTTTTCTAGATAGGTGATGCTACACCCTAATGGGAGCGACCCACATAGCCATGTTGCCTGCCCGATTTTTGTCATTTCCTGGTTGTGAGGCCTGAGGCTAGACTCGCCTTTCCATCTTCACTGTTTATTTCTTTTGAATGCCACATCGTCAAACTCGCTAATCACTAATTGACTTCCCCAAAAATATATTATAGGTATACACCGAGAGAAACAAATTCCTCTGCCACCATATAAATACGTTTGAAGAGAACAACGTACGTGATCAGTTGGAATTACTTTGTCAGACATTCGTCCATACAAGTTGTCCTGGGATTGGAAAAACCGAAGGCACTATTGAATAATAGCCCTTGTATATCTTCGTCTTCAATAATCTCTAACGCGCGGTGTATAATCAAATCAAAGTGAAATATTTATTCCGGTCTCATGGAAATGATTAGCGAATATATTTTCTTTTAAATTATTAATCTAACATGATTATATTCTAATTTACATATATAATTTCAGTCAAAACTAAACAGTATATGATTATCTTTCTTATATCTGGATATTTGATTATCTCTTAAAAATGGACAATTTCAGTGTGCGCGTCGCACACGGTTTTTCTTTCCACTTTGTTCGTTAATTTTAAAAATAAACACTTACATTATTCTTTATAAAATTATTTCTCATAATTACTTCTTATTCTAATTATTCATAAATAAATTAAATTTATAATTTATATTATAGCTTCGTTACTTTATTTTCAACTTCTGACCAAACCGCACTTGATCTTCTGCACCTGATCAACTCCTTCTTTCCTACTTACACAATTTAAATAAAAATTCTATTTTTATTTTCCCTTTTATTTCAATTATAATTTAATTTATTTTTAATTAAAACCCTGGTTTTTAATTTAAAAAAATGTTCAAAATCTTCTTTTGAAACTAAAGTACCCAAGTACCACTTGACCGAAGTACCACATTTGTTTCTGTGGTGTGCGCATGTGAAAATTGGCCTGGTTCCCATGATTTTGCAAAGTACCACATACCATCAGCCAAAGTACCACCTCCTTAGATCACGTCATTTCTGGCCTGATCACTTCCAAAACCTTGATGTCTTCACTCCCGATCACCCACACATACATGTGCACGTGCACACCTATACGCGCCACCTTCCACCTCCGACGACCACCCACACATGTCAATACACTCCACCCGATCACGTTGCCATGCTTCGATCACCACCACCATGTCACTACAGTAATTTCACCATACCACACATCTCGACGGAAAAAGCACCATCCAGGAAAGCCATCACCACTCCTCGCCTTGACCATGTGCCACTGCCCACTTCTTACACGTCACCCTGACCCCCTGACGTCGCCAACCCCCCTGGACCGCACCCCCCTAGCCTCAGCGATGACGAGCAGTTTCGACGAGAAGAACAGAACCCAAAAACCCCTTTTAAACCCTATTTCGATCTAGTACTCCAAATTCCCTCATTAGAAAAATTATTTTGCATTTTTCCTAGCATCCCTGATCCTAGATGAAGCTCCTCCCTCAACCCCGTGTCTTCCATCGGTCTGGATGATCGGAATTTGATTGGGTTCCAAATTCTGATCATCTTAGTACCCCCACTGATATAGGATGTTAAAAATCATGAAACCACCTTCAAAAATCACCATTTACACATATGATTACATTCATACATTCAAATTGAGTTTTTATGCAGTTCGGATTTTTGATGAAACAGAGAGGTTCTTAAAAACAGTCTGTGTTTTCTTGTTTTCAGGCATTAGTGTGTATTCAAGTATTTTAACTTCTTTCTTATTTTTAGATGACTTTAGTTGTGATGTAGTTGTATATACCTATCCTGGAAACACACTGAAATTATCTAACCCAAGGGTATTGATCCAAGATCGTAAATTTTATGATTTAAAACTGGAAACAAGACAACAGGATTTAACAATGATATTACTCTTAAACTAATTCCATTCAATTAGTTTAAGTCCTAACCGTCCCTTTCTTAAATCAGGTAGGAATGATATTCAACAACACTTAAGATTCAACTAAGCACATCCAAGGACAAGTTTAACTTTACAATTCAAAATAAAAGAACAGGAAGAATTTTTTTTATAGAAAAAGTACTCACCTGAAATAGTTTAAAGCTCTCAGCTTTATTCACTGATTTAATTCGGATACTCTTGTGTTGTGTGAGGAAAAGAAGAGCATGCTCATGTCTATATATAGTAGTAGGAAACTATTAAAATATGTGTGCATTAATTATAGGTTTTGAAAGAAGAGAAAAAATAGTTTTCAGTTTTCACTTGTGACCAATGATAGACAACATAAAAAATAAAAACCCTTTTCTCTCTCAAAATCAATACACTCCTCCCTAAACTCACAGGGACTTAACAGCCGATCTATACCCTGAAAATTCCCTGCACAAACCACACATTTTCTCCCATTGGTCTACTATGAAACATCACATTAAATGCTTCATGTACAACCATGTTCTTCTCTATATCCTTCCTTGGTATATACAAATATGGTAGCTATCTTTTCGTACCATACATGCTCAGAATTTCCTTGGGTTTCTAGACCATATTTTTCACATGACATTATGATTTAACAAGAAAACATATAAAACTTTTACTTGGCCTTCAAGGTGCTACAAAAATCTGAAAGTTTTGTTACAAAAGATCCATGGTCATGTGATGAATGTGCATAGAAAAATCTTAGAAAATCTATGTGTTAGTAAGGATCTAGTGTAGGCAAGATCTATGGTTTATATACACAAGATTTAGCAAGATTTTTAGGCGCATGCTATGACAGTGTGAACATGTTTTTGAAAAATGAAAAGAAAGTAATATTTTCAGAAAATCACATGTAAGAAAAGAAAAGGATTTTGAAACTGAAAATATCTTGTTCTAAAATGATTTGGCCATGTGAGAAATATATAGATGCTAAAATCTTAGGTCCTAGATGCTAGTAAAATGCTAGAGAAATCCTATGTTCATATTCATAAGAGTTCGCAAGATCTTAAAGCACAAGCTCTCAATATTGAGTACAAGAAAAATGGATTTTCCCCTTGTAAATTTTCTTGTGAATGATAGTATGCAAATTTGTCTACATGTCCTTTGTTTTTAAACTCAACTTTGCTAAACCAAATTTTAAATCCGTTTTAAAAAAAAATGAACAAAGCATGTGTAATAACAATGGCATTTTAAACTTGTTATGCACATGTGTTATCATACATACATGTGTAAAAATTGAATTTAAACAAATGTTGTCTTATATATGCTGTCCTACATACTTGTAAAAGAAAATGGAAAATGAAACCCTTTGACATGTTTAGCATTATTTAAAGTACGAATTTTAAATTGTATTTGTAAAGTTGTACTTGCTATCAATCCATATTTGTGTTAACGATATGTGGTTAGAACAGGGCCATTACACTCAAAGATCACCTCCACCGCCACCACCAGCCTAGCGCCGCACCCCCTCACCCTCCTCCAGCCTGCCTCCGGCTGTGGGCCCTTCTCAAAGTCCAAAACCCAATTTTCCTTTTCAATTTGCAAAACGTAGCTCCTTTAAACCTAATTTCAATCACAACCACTTCCTAGCCCCCTCTAAGGGCCCCATATGCCCACGCCTAGGGCCCCACCCCCTCTCCACTATGCGCCCTCCCCTACCACACCTAGATGTGGTCCACCTTGCCCTCCTCAAACCCTAAAGCCCATAAAATTTCCAAGTTTGCTTTTAAATCTCAAATTAAAGTGTGTAAATGTGTTTGTGGTGATTAGCTAGCTGATTGGAAGTAGGAAGAAGCAATTTTGGGTTCGTAGAGAGCTAGTGAAGTCCTACCTTGAAGTGTCGAGGTGCAGGAATGGCAGTGGTGATAACTCTTGATTTAATTTGGTTAATTAGTTCAATATATTGTAGCTTGAATGGTAGTCTATACTATGAAAGTTGATATGCTATGTGGTTGTATGGATATTAAATCGTGATATGATTTGGTAGTTGAAATGGGTTAACTAACATGTTAAAACACTGTTAAAATGTTTATGGTAGTTGTTGTAGTGTTAAACACCCATTTATAAGTCAAACGATGGATTAATAATCACCTGTTTAAGTCCAGTGGACATGCTAGAAATATAACTTGAAATGAACAAGTTATGGTTGATTATTTGAATTTATGGTTGATATGAATGTGATGTAAACTCCACACGGTATTAAGATGATATTTGATTGACTCATCTCCCAATTGTTTGGTTTATGTGTTAATCAACTGATTTACAGACTTGTATAATCATTATCCATTTAGGTGCATAGCGAATTCTTATCGCTTAGCGCTTGTGCTAAGGAACTGACTCGACAGTGGAGGGAAGGCACCATCCAAAGATAGGGCCGACCGTAACGAACATAAGAGAATCCACTCTTTCTTTCACGGAATATAAACCTAATCCCTTGAATCACCGCTCCAATTAGCTCGAAGCTATGGCATATCAATCTCTTTTGCTTTCGGGATCGATATTCTCAATGACGAGATCCAGACCTCGATAATCCTGCTCGTCCTCAGTAACAGATAAGCGTGATTCAGTCTCTCAAGATCCACTGTAAATTACACTTTGTATGTGTGATAATTGGATGATGATGGTTGTTTACAATTATTATTGGATGTATATGATGTGTGAAATCCATATAAATGGAATTATATGGTAATTGGTTGAATTTCATTCCAATTCGGAATAAAACTAAATATTTTATTAATATAATATTCGATGAAAAACAAAAGTTTGAATTGGATGTTCGATTTTGGATGGACACGAAGATATTAAATTATCGATGAATTTTCGTAACTGTTTCGAGTGGTTTTGAATTAATTTTTATATGGTTTTGGCTTATCAATTTTTTCTATTTTGAAATGAATAGTAAATGTCAAAAGTGAAGTTCGGTTAGGCTATCTGGAAAATGTTTTAAAAGAAATTTCTTTTCGAAAGTTATTTATTTATTTTTATGACGAATGTCCGGAGACTTTGGACTTAAAATAACGAGTTTCAAAAAATAATATTATTTTAACAGTTAAAATAATATTAAAATGACTTAATATGGGAATATTTGATTTTGAAGGGAAATAATTGAAATATAATTTCCAATGATAATTATATATATTTTATATAATTAATAAATTATTTTGGAAGAAATTCGGTTTATTTTTAATTATAAGTCAAATTGGGTTTGAATAGGATGTGTCGCATAGTGGTAGTTTGCGAACGTCGACCCGTAGCTTTAAATTGACATACCAGGAGATTCGACCGTTAGATTCTACTGAAACGAAAAAAGTTGGGTCCGAAATGAAAAGATTTTTCAAATGGAATAATAAGATTTAAAATCCAACGGTTTGATTTTAAGATAAGTTCAAATTTTGTTCTGGAAAAGGTCGCTATGGATGTAGTTCGGTGCCCCCGAAATTGGAAACCGACTGTAAGGGCCTTAATAAAAAATTTAAAAATGTGGATAGTTTATAATAAATCATAATAAATGATTTGAAAAGGTTTTGAATGGAATATATTGAGTTTTGGAAAAATAAAAGATATTTTATCTGAATGAGCTAGTTAACAACTAAAATAAAGAACAAAAAGGAATATGCGATGATTCCTAAGAGTACAGTCTAGTACCACCCGTGAGATCTAATTAGAAACTATTCCGTTAGGCGAGGGATAGGAAGAGCCAAAAGGATATCGGATATTCGACTAACATCGGATAAATTTTTCTGAAGTTAAATGATCATGTGGTTCTGATATAACGTATTGGATTGTAAGAGTTAAAATATAACTAGAGTCTTCTAATGTACGAATTTCATTGGATTTGAATGCAAATAATCTTCAGATACTTCAATATTGGATTCCGTAATTACGCAGATACTATTTTAAGGAATTTGGAAGATAGTGATATCGTTATTCCCTATACAATATTTGTTGTTTTCAGAATTTGATTATGAATATGAGTCGATACGATTTCTATTCAAAGCCTTGTATTTGATATCAAATTGGATTTTAGGTTTGTCGTGAATGATGCCTTTAATAACACTGTTCTTAAACCCAGTTGAAAAAAAATTATGGAATAAATCTTTTTATTAAGATTTAAGAGAATTAATTTCCAAAGTTAAAATATCATTGAATAACGATTTTTGAAAATTAAAACTGTGTTGAAGTATTAATAAATCTTTAATTATATTTGGAATGTAAGGAGGTAATTAAATTTATTGAAACACAATGGGGGTTAGATATGTGTTAATACCAGTTTTGCTCCATGAGATGAATATGTTGGGATTGGGATACCGATATGAGATATTATCTTTCGTAAGATTCGATAATCCCGATAAGGGATTATAAACCTTAATTTGAGTTGAATTTGTGAAAAGAGGTTATAAAATCTTTTAAAATGATTTCCAAGAAAGATTTAAACAAGAGTTTAAACGATGTAAATCTTTGATAAGATTTATGGGAGTAATTCCCAATGCAATGAATATTTTAATAAAAATATTCTGAATTGGAATGAGGCGTATGATATCTTTACATATCACTTGATTTTAAAGATGTGCGAGTTATTCGGAAAGATCGGGTTTAACCCATTATGAATAAATAATACGACGATTAAAAGTCGAAGATATTAAAGACAGTGGTTGACAACCGGAGTTCTTTACATCATTTGGATTATTGTTAATGCCTTGATTTAATCGTACACCCAAGATGAGGTTATAAGTAGTGATCGTCCAGATGTACTTGGAGATCAACCGAATATGCAAGGGCCTCTCTCCTGTATTGGATATATGGGACGAGGAATAAGGTGCCTTTGATTTCGTTCAGACCCAGAACGAACTTGCAAATGGATTGTATGTCTAATATTGTATTTTATGATGTATTAATTGATCTCTACTAAATATATATCTGTTTGATAACGGAGAATTTATTCTCTTAGATTAACACATTCTTTGATACATATGCACTTAGAGGTTATATACTAATAGACATCAGTTATATGGTATGGAATGACAATGTGGCATGCTAAAATGTTGATTGATCAAAGCTTTTGTTGAAAAGCAGAGCTTTGTGGATGATTGTAACACCCCGTATTTTAACAACACTGAAAGAGGATAAATGAAATAATAATTAATTTAATATCCAAAATTAAGGGAAACGGACTGCGCCATTGCATCCGTCTCGAAATTCTGGTCAAGATAGATATTTGTTTTGCGTAAAACGGGCACCGTATGAAGTAGTTATGAGGGTTTAAAGTTTGTATATGCCCAAGATAATTATATATATATGGTCCAAGAATTCAAAAATCAGGTCCAGAAAGTTCAAAATTGTTCAAATTTCAGAATTCGGGGTGAGCGGGAAAATTTCCGCCTACGGGAGTTGACCCCCCAAAGGGGGTGTCGACCCCCTAAGGGTGGTGTCGACCCCCAAGGGGGGTGTCGACACCAAGGTCGACCCCTTAAGGGGTGGGTCGACCAACCTAGGGCTGACGTGGCTAGGTCGGTTTGGAGGCTGGCAGCTATAAATACAGGTTCATTTCTCTTGTTTTCTTCACTGAAAATTAATGGAGGCCAAATGTTGTCGGTGCTTGGACTAAATCAAATCATTTACCCTTCTTCTGCAATCAAATATCAAGTTTAGAGATTCAAGTGTTTCAAGTGTAGATCTGTGATTCAACCTCCGCTTTTCTCCTTCTATTTTTCTATATCCTATCGTTGTGAGTTTAAGTTACCTTTATATTTAAAATAAATAAAAGTAAAACATGATATGACTGTAATTTGGATCTAGCCTTGTGATTGAATCATACCAGATCTATTGTAACTTGTGAATCTATGATATTTTAACATAGCTATGATTTGGATCTTAACCTTTATCATGTCAGATCTACTTTTGATTATAGATCTAAAATCACTATTTAGATCATATTGTACCTATCATGTTTGTGGTTGATTTGGATCTTAACCTTTATCATGTCAGATCCACTTTTAATTATAGATCTAATTCACTATTAGATCATATTGTACCTATCATGTTTGTGGATAATTTGGATTTGTCATTAGTTAGACATCTAAATTCTTATTTAGATCTATTCATGTCTATTATGACATCCCTACTATGTTAGAACCAGTTTTAGTATCTCATGTTTACCTGATCTACTCTTGTGTGTCCATCTTATCACTAAGCCATTATGTGTTTATGTCAATTTTGTTAGAATAACCAGTTCTGTCATCTTCCCTTCACCCTTTTCCTTTTTTATATTTTTATAGCCAGGTTACTTTCAAGCCTAGGCGAGTCGCTAAAATATGCGAATACGTTAGTTTGGGACCGCGGTAAAAAGCGTTAAAATTGGACATAACTTAAAAAGGGGAAATTTGTCATAACTTGAATAACGAATATGAACATGAATTTGGACATGTAATTCACTATGAACATAATTGGGAAAAAGGGGAATGAAACCTAAAAAGACATAGGAACAATTGGTTAACGATTGGAAACACCTAGGATTACAGTAATTAGAAACTGTAATGGTACTTATGACACGAGGTTAGATTGCACTTATGGTGGAAGTCTGCTCGAAACCGCCCGACATATCCAGCAACCACAAGTGGTGAATCTAATGTGAGAGGTCTAAGTGCACAAATACGAGACGTGCTAAGACATGAGGTTAAGCCCGATTTGTGGAATGAGTCTGCCCGGACCCGCCCGGCATATCCAGCATCCATAAGATGTGGGAGGTCTAGCGCATTATAACCATAGATGGATAAATGGTAATGAATTGGAATAAACAAGGAATGATAGTAACCTATTATGATTAATTACTTTAATGAAAATGTTGTATATAATAGGTAGGCTTGTCCTAGGGACAAGTGGAAATTACAACATAAGTTACAATAAAAAGGAAAGGAAGCTTATTAGTAAACCTTAGTTAAGAAAACTAAGTTAATAAGTAAACAATGTCAAGTTGAGTGATATGTTAAATAGGAAACAAGTGAACTGAGATGTAGTATACTTAATTAAATATTAAGTAAAACATGTTATTGTAATTATGGAATCAGACAATGAATAATACAAAAAGGGATTGTAAGATTACTCCCATTAATTACAATCCAGGGATGAAAGATTGTAAGATTACTTCCGTTAATTACAATTTAAATAATAACATGTAATAGGGCTTATTAATAAACTTAAATGGATTAAGTCATATTTATATGAAATTAATAAGCAAGTGGAACTTTGGCAAATGAAAGGAAGTCAATGTGAATAGGGATAACCTGTTAGTCTGTAATACTTAACCTAGTTGAATACATAGGGATTGTATGAACATGATAACATGAGAATGGGTTAAGTAAACTTGGTTGGAATAGTGGAAGGGTTAAGTATAGCTGGGCTGGGTGGGTAATATTTATGTAGACCCACAAAACTTAACCGGTTGGGGTTATGTAATTAAAGACACCGTTAGGCAAGCATAACCTGTGGAAATCCTAGTGGGGATACAAGACAAGGGGAGAGCTTGTATCATCTTGTGTGGGGGACCCGTTTCAGTCAGTAACCCATATAACAGTATCAAAAAGAGTACTCCGTACCTTAAATTTACAGTTTCAAAATTTGTGATGGAAATGTGGCTGTATTGTTTTTCACAGAAAGAGATAATTGAATTTTTTTTTCAAAAATCCTAGTATAGTTGAGCATATTTCATAATATGATTAATTTAAAAATTTATTTCATAACCATCTCTATACCTGTTATATTATTATCACCCATTTTGGTTTTATATACTGAGGAGATTTTGTAATTAATAAGTGTTTTTCTAACCTCATTTAAAAATCCAAGATCTGGTCATGCATGGTTAAAATATTACTTATAATTTAAGCTGCAATTGACCTCATTTAAAAATTCGAGATATGGTTTTGCGTGGTTAGTGTGCTCTTAAAATAAAAAAATAAAAACAAAAATTAATATATATTAAATATTCCTTGGTGTGTAAAAATCGACATATCAATCCATCTTCTAATTTGTGAAATGTGTTAATATTTTATGATATATTATGATTTTTTTGATTGATAGTCATTGGGATTTGAGATTATTTGATTTTTTTTTCATTTAATTTGAATTTATAATCATAGTCCAAATCCGTTGCTATTTTGTTCTCATTTTTTTTAAAATTGCTTGAAAATAGTTGGATTTAATTATTTTAAAACTCTATCCATTTTACAAAATTCATTATAAATCAATCATTCTACAATATAAAATTTGCCAGTAGTTTGAAGAATATTAGATTTTTGTTTGATTGAATGAGTGATTTTATATTTCTAGTCTATATTTCATCACTATTTTATTTCTATATCCTTTTGATGATAACAAAAAGAGAGAATTGGTTAAGATTTTGATTGATGAGTGAATATTTCATAAATATTTTAATATTAAAATTTATCTTGATTTATTCTTTTCACTCATGCACATACTTAGGGAGAGTTCTGTTGTAGGGGGAGCACGCATATAGGGGGAATTCTACACTTCACTGTCAAACACATTTATTGTATTCAAAATCTTATTATATGTTTGCCATCATTAAAAGAGGGAGATTGTTGTATATAGCAATTATATGATTTTGTTTGATGATAACAAACATACACACACACACACACACACACATATATATATATATTATAAATGTGTTTGCAATTGTACTATTCTACTACAGCACATAAAAAAATAAATAATTATATTTGAATATAATACTACTGTACATGAACTTAAACATTCAAACAGTGTTTTATTTAAATATAATTATTTCATTTCAAATTGGAATAGTACATTTTTTTCCAACTCCACTATTGTACATCTCAATGATAAAATTACATTTTTTCATATACAAAACTCTTTTACATTCGTTCCTCATTACAAACTCTTAGTTTCACGCAGTTACAAGTCACTCAAATACATTTCACTCAGATGTACAAACTCACATACATTCTCTCTCTATGTTACGCATACAGATTCTCTCTCACTTATTCACTGAAACATCACTGTTTCTTCAGTCTACTTCACAATCAGTCTTGTCACCTGCATACTTGTCACAGAAACACACATAGTAAACTGGAATAAAATAAATTTAAATTCCAGCAGATATAATTTTATTTGCTTCAGAATTTTGATGTGTTTCTCATCATATTTCTTGACTTGGTCCAATATGTATATTCATCCATCTGTGTCTAGACAGCTTGTGACATTCACAATGACTCACTGTAAATACCACAAGGTAGACAGTGTCTCTAATGCTCTCTCTCTTACACACACACACACACACACACACACACACACACACACACACATATATATATATATATATATATATATGCGAGCGTTCAATGGCACCCCTTATTCTGCACCCCCTATTAGCCTCCCTATTTTCCACCTCTCATTTATTTTATTTTAATGTGAGTGGAAGGTGAGAGAGTTAGTGGAAGGAGAGGGAGGAAATGTGTGGTGGAAAAGTGGTAGGCTAAAGGGGTGCTCACTATTTGGGGTGCCATTGAACCTGCCTTATATATATATATATATATATATTCTGCACATACACAATACATGTATACACATACATGTGTATGTATATACACATATAATGGGCAATATTTTCAAACATTGGAACAACAAGGGATTAATATATCGAGAATGAAGTGTTCAGGTTAAGTCTGATAACACATGCATGCCACAAGTATCCATGAACACACAAGTGCAAAAATACAAGGAACAACAATAAACAAAATACAAACACACACACACACACATATATATATACACACACACGTTTATATATATATATATACATATGTATGTATATGGGTGCATGCACATAGACAAGTCAGCAAGTTAGAACCAAAGTCATCAACATACATCATAAACTCAAGACAAATCTGGATCAAGTCAATACAAATCGACATGCAAAAGCACAAATGGGCAAGTAAATGGATAGTTCACATGGTCAAGCATAAATGGCTACAACATGTACAAGACTACATCTACACAACATCTCTTTGGCAAGTCAAGTTCAAGGCAGTTTGAAAGAGAAATCAACATGCATGTGACACAACAGCATGATCGAGCAGCAATGAAAAGTGTAGCATGATGAAAAGCAAGAGTTCAAAGACAATAATATACACAAGACATAGGATAACAGTGCATAAATGAATCATATGGCTTAGCAACACTATACATAGTTCACCAATAAAGTATGCAAGCACACAAAAAAGCTCATGTGAACAAGTCAAGATATAATAACACGGTTGAGTTCATGTAAGCGAAGCACAACAACATAGATATTGTAAGAACAAGGTTCAAAAATGAAATGGAAAAAATATATGTAATAGCATGCAAATGGACACAAACCAATGCATAATTTCAAGTGTAATTACAAGACTAAAGACTCAGGCTCAAACATATGTGTGAACAAGCAGTTTGGGCATGACAACTGGTAAATATACATCATGGTCGAGGCTACAAGTTTGGTCAGCAAAACGGTTATACCCAAATGACACAAGCAGATGTTTCATGTGCATATAGGGTCAAAACAACTCAAACACAAGCCAGAGGTCACATGGAAGCAAGGGGACAAGTATACAATGACGTATACAAAGCAAGCCATTGACATGTATATGCATACATATGTACAAGACAGAGACACACGCAAGTCAAGCTAGATTGACACAGAGGACAAAGAAGTGCACAAATGCATGCAACACTTCATGAAACAAAGGTTCAATGTTTTCAAATTCAAAGCACAGGTATAGGGATGTTGTACACACATGTGTATACAACAATGTGGACATTTAGTAAGACTCAAATCAAGTGTTGCATATTCATGAAACATCAAATATCAACATATGAATGCCAAGCCGTGGAAGGTTCAAATACACAAATTTTCAAGAAGTATCGTGGTGACAAACATGGGTACAAAATGAATAATACAATAGTGCACAAGGTACCAAACAGTGCAGAGAAACTTATATGCAAAACTCCAGAAATTCGACTGGTTTAAAAATGGAATAATCAGCATTCTCTGGAATTTAGCATGTGATAAAATTGGCAAGTGTTTCAAATCTGTTGAATAATGTTTCCAGAATTTACATGAGTCAAATTTGGCAAATATTAAATTCAACATATAAGACAAGAAATATGCAATCAATTATGGGCAAAAAACAATCAAACTGTTTCCAGAAATCATTCAAGAGATTCACACAGAATTTCATCAGCAATATCAAAGACCAATTTTTGGAAAAATATTAATTTTGCAATTCAAAATTACTTCCTGAAATCACAACGAATATTTTTGGCAAGATAGAATTTCACGTGTTCAAAATCATTCCAAAATTCAATCATACACTCACGGCAATCAATCAAGCAAATTAATAACGCAAGAAATTCATCCAATGCCATGGAAACAAAGGGGGGAACACATGCAACAAATCAGAAAAGTCCATTCATGAAGTCAGAGAATGAATTCAAGGGGTTTCTATACCCTATATAAACACCGTGTTCATCATCGGCATAAAAGCATCGAAACAAAATGCAACAAATTCAATAGCAAAAATAAAGTCAAACCAATTATACTCACGTGTTTCGATCGCAACGCATAGCCCAAGTCAATCGACCAAGGACATCAACATTTGAAGATCATCAGAGAAACATTTCAGAAAAGTAATTGAAGTCGTGATTTGGGGTTTGACAAAAACCCTAATTTTAGGGTCAGACATTGAAGAAGAAGGAGGGAACCCAATAATTATCGAGTCAAAACAAAGATAAAGGGCTAGCTATTCATGTTTTACTAAAGGGGATTTTATTTGTTTTTATTTTACATTGTATTATTTTTGTAACCAATCCATTTTGTTTTTCTAGTTTTTCTGTAAAACTAAGGTTTACTAGTTATAGGATTTATAGTTAGGGTTTACAAGTTACGGCTTTGTAATTTAGGAAAAATCTGATCTTGGGGATAAAGATAAGTCTAGAGCTTTGAGCATAGGATTAGAACAGTAGCAGGGTTTGCGAGTTTGTAAGGTTTTGTAAGTGGGAGTCTGTTTTAATACCTAGTAGAAATCTTAGGGAATGCAGCAGTAGGCAGGGTTTGCCGAAGCCCTTAAAATCTGTGTCATTTACTTTTCGTATTTATTTTCTCTATTGCAATTTGTGTTGTGATATTTTTAATATCTTGTATAATTATAATAAACCCTATTTACCCCCTCTAGGGTTAAATTATATTAAATGGATTTTTCAAACGTTCTCCGAATTCGATGAGACTAGGTTCATTAGAACCATAATTGCGCAATGTAGTCGGAATTCAAGTTTCATAATTTTCGAACTTCATATGTGATCGTACGACCAGAATAATATATTATTTAATTAGGAATTAATTAATTCCTTTTCACTAAATCCTATAACCTACCTAAATTTGACAATAAATTGTCCTTTTGGACACATGTCTCATGCTTCCTAAGGGGGTCATTTTCATGCACTTAAGGCAAGGTGTCATTTTGATTTTATTTTATTTCTAATTTCCGTTTCTAAATCCCTTTCTTCCTTAATTCCATTAACCTCCATTTACACTCCTCTTCTCCCTCCTTAAGCTCACACCACCCTCAAAGACCACCGCCGCCGCCGCCACCAGCCTAGCGCAGCACCCCTCCACCCTCCTCCAGCCTGGCTCCGGCTGTGGGACCTCTTCCAAGCCCAAAACCCTTTTTTTACTTTTCAATTTGCAAAAGGTAGTTCCTTTAAACCTAATATCAATCACATCCACCTCCTACCATCCTTTAAGGGCCTCATCTACCCACGACAAGGACCCCACCTCCCTCTCGACTGTGCGCCTTCCCCTACCACACCGGGATGTGGTCCTCCTTGCCCTCCTCAAACCCTAAAACCAATAAAATTTCCAACTTTCCCTTTAAATCTCAAACTAAAGTGTGTAAGTATGTGTGTGGTGATTAGCTAGTTGATTGGAAGTAGAAAGAAACAATTTTGGGTTCGTAGAGAGCTAGTGAAGTCCTACGTGAAGTGCCAAGGTGTAGGAATGGAAGTGGTGAGAACTCTTGATTTAATTTGGTTAATTAGTTTAGTATATTGTAGCTTGAATGGTAGTTTATACTATGAAAGTTGATTTGCTATGTGGTTGTATGGATATTAAACAATGATATGATTTGGTTGTTGAAATGGGTTAATTAACATGTTAAAACACTATTTAAATGTTTATGGTAGTTGTTGTAGTGTTAAACATCCATTTATAAGTCAAACGATGCATTAATAATAACCTGAAATGAACAAGTTATGATTGATTATTTGAATTTATGGTTGATATGAATGTTATGTAAACCCCACATGGGTATTAAGAAGTTATTTGATTGACACATCTCCCAATTATTTGGTTTGTGTGTTAATCGGTTGATTGACAGACTTGTATAAGCTTTATCCATTTAAAGCGTATACGACAAATTACACTTTGTATGTGTGATAACAAAATGATGATGGTTGTTTACAACTATTATTAGATGTATATGATGTGTTAAATCCATATAAATGGAATTATATGTTAATTGGTTGAATTTCATTCCAATACGGAATGAAATTAAATATTTTATTAATATAATATTCGATGAAAAACAAAAGTTTGAATAGGACATCCGATTTTAGATGGACGCAAAGATATTAAAATATCGATGAATTTTCGTAACTGTACCGAGTGGTTTTGAATTAATTTTCATATAGTTTTGGCCTATCAAAGTTTTCTATTTTGAAATGAAAAGTAATTGTCAGAAGTGAAGTTTGGTTAATCTATCTGGAAAACGTTTTAAAAGAAATTTCTTTTTGAAAGTTTTTTATTTATTCTTATAACGAATGTCAGGTAACTCTGAACTTAAAATAACGAATTTCAAAATATAATATTATTTTAATAATTAAAATAATATTAAAATGATTTAATATGGGAATATTTGATTTTGAAGGGAAATAATTGAAACAGAATTTCCAATGATAATTATATATATTTTATATAATTAATAAATTATTTTGGAAGCAATTCGGTTTATTTTTAATTATAAATCGAATTGGGTTTGAATAGGATGTGTTGCGCAGTGGTAATTCGCAAGCGTCGACCCGTATCTTTAAATTGACGTACCGGGAGATCCGACCGTTAGATTCTACTGAAACAAAAAACGTTGAGTACGAAATGAAGAGTGCTTACGAATGGAATAATAGATTTTAAAATCTAACGGTTTGATTATAAGATAAGTCCAAATTTGTTTTGGAAAAGGTCGCTATGGGTGTAGTTCAGTCACCCGAAATTGAAAACCGACTGTAAGGGCCTTAATAAAATTATTAAAAATGTGGATAGTTTATAATAAATCATAATAAATGATTTGAAAAGGTTTTGAATGGAATATCCTAAGTTTTGGAAAGATAAAAGATATTTTATCTGAATGAGATAGTTAACAACTAAAATGAAGAACTAAAAGGAATATGCGATGATTCCTAATAGTCCGGTCTAGTACCACATATGAGATCTAATTGGAAACTATTCCGTTAGGCGAGGGGTGGGAAGAGCCGAAAGGACATCGGATATTCGACTAACATCGGACAAAGTTTTCTGAAGTTAAATGAACTAGTGGTTTTGATATAACATATTGGATTGTAAGAGTTCAAATATAACTAGAGTTTTCCAATGTACGAATTTCATTGGATTTGAATGCAAATAATCTTCAGATATTTCAATATTGGATTCTGTAATTATGCAAATACTGCTTTAAGGAATTTGGAAGATAGTGATATCGTTATTCCCTATACGGTATCTGTTGGTTTCAGAATTTGATATTGAATATGAGTCGATAGGATTTCTATTCAAAGCCTTGTATTTGATATCAAATTGGATTTCGAGTTTGTCGTGAATGATGTCTTTAATAACACTATTCATAAACCCAGTTGAAATCAAAATTTATGGAATAAATCTTTTTATTAAGATTTAAGAGAATTAATTTCCAGAGTTAAATAATAATTAAATAATGATTTTTGAAAATTAAAATTGTGCAGAAGTTTTAATAAATCTTTAATTAGATTTGGAATAAAGGGAGGTAGTTAAATTTATTGAAACACAATGGGTTTTAGATATGGGGTAATACCAGTTTTGCTCCATAGGATGAATAGGTTGGGATTGGGATAACGATATGGGATATTATCTTTCGTAAAATTCGATAATCCCAACAATAAGGCTTATAAACCTTAATTTGAGTTGAATTTATGAAAAGAGTTTACAAAATCTTTTGAAATGATTTCCAAAAAAGATTTATACAAGAGTTTAAATGATGTAAATCTTTGATAAGATTTGTGGGAGTAATTCTGTAACACCCCACCTCCGCCAGGGTGGCTCTTGCAAGCACTCTGACTTTGGAGGGGCGTTTGAATCAGGTAAACATGCATAATGATATATCAAGGCAGAACAAGAACATATGTATATATGTAAACAGAGTAAATAACATAGATAAAACAGCGGAAGATTTCAAACCATTTCAAAACAAGTCTGGTACAACATAATGTCAACTTTCCAATTAAACAAGTCTAGATAAAAACAACATCAACTGAAAAACTGAAATACATAAGTACTATCCCCAAAATAAGTGATAACCATAGCTAGCTTCATGTCAAGACCGTACATGAGCTAAAATCCCACAAGCAAGCGATCAGAAATCCAAGCTAAGCTCCAATATTCCCTCCCTGAGAACCTGGGGGGAAACGGAAGAAAAGAGGCGAAAGAAAACAGGTCAGTCAAAAAGACTGAGTAAGCCCTACTACAATCAATGTAAACTGATAAAGTTAACTGACATGAGAAGCAGGTATGATCATAAGGATAACAACATACTAGCATGATGATTAACCAACAAGGTAGATAAAGGTGTCATCGCATAATCAGGTTTAAGGTTTTTTTCACCACAGGTGTACCAGCATTCTAACATGTCATGTATAATCAAGAATTTATCCCTAGGCCTAAACTTGGCCCAGTATCAGGTGTTTGACTTAAATCAAGATCCAACTTCTTGGTACCAATTCTAGTATAACAGGATTAGGTGTTACCCCAATGTTCACATCGAAACAGGACGGAACAGAATGGTCCATACAGAATTAGAGTTTGGAAAAAAATGGGCTTTTACCATCCTAACAGATAAAGTACAGAAACGGAATGCTAACAATAATGGGCCTTAACCACCCTAACAGAACGGTACCACGCAGAAACAGACGGGTGTTGCCACCCAACAAAACAGACGGTACCATCAGAATCAGACAGAGCTAAGTGTACCCTAAATCCTACCCAAGCGATCGGCTCCCTAATACATAAATACCCTGTGTCGGCCCCACGATAGGGTGTATCACCCCCTAAAGTGGCAACCAATTGGCACAGGCATATTTACAGATGTCACGGCGTCTTGCATCCTCAGAGGCAGACCGGGATCCATGCACGCACATGACCCGGTTGGAACGCACCATCAACACCCATCGCCATTATTAGAATGAACCACTTATAATTAGTTCAGTAAGCGTGCCCGGACCCTACCTACAGTTGGGTCAAAGTTTTGATACCAGAAAAGGGTTACTGACTAATATGGGTCCCAAACAACAAATGACACAAGTATTCCCCCTTGTGTCCCCAGGCTATCAGATTCAGATTAACTTATTAACAGAGTTCAGACATACAAAGTTCAGACGATTAGTTTTCAGACTAACGGATCAGATAACAGATTTACAAACTTGCCTAACTTAGTGTGGGTCCTACAGATCCGCAGAACAGGTTCGTTTAATTTATCAATCAAGTTAGTTTATCCAGACCAGGTATCAAATTGGTTCTCAGCCTTACCAAATTACTGAGTTGATTTGGTTAAGTATAGTTCATCTTAACCCCGTTAAATTACTGAGTTCAGATTGGTTAAGTGTAGGTTAACTTAACCCCGTTAATTTACCGAGTTCAGATTGGTTAAGTGTCATAAGTCAAATTTACTTAACCTTATCATGTAGCATTAATTAATTAATGCGCCTTAACCTCTCACATTAGACTTTGTTGCGGTTACTAGTTAAGCCGGTCGGTTCCGGGTAGCTTTACACCACAACTTGGTCTAACCTCGGGTTCAAGGTACCACATGACCAACTTCTCACATTGGGTCCTATTGTTTGTAGCAACTAGTTAAGCCGGTCGGTTCCGGGTAGGTTTACGCTACAAACTCAACCCAACCTCGAGTTGGTCACACTTATCTTTTCTAAGTGTCATGTCCATCATGTTTCCAAAACATATTACAAATTTTCAAGCAATTGGGTAGACCTAACTTAATAGGTGAATTCCCAATGGGTAGACCTAACTTAATAGGTAAATTCCCAATCTTGTGTTTTTATGTCTTTTAAGTTTACCCAACCCCAACCGCAATCCCATCGCTTACATATCGCAATCGCGCATAAAGGATAGAAAGAGGGAACTTGGCATAATCATGACATAAAGGTGTTGAAGCCACAAGTTTAACATGGTGGCATATGAAATGTACATATGTTCATATACTTGCATATTACATTTCTAGGCCTCAAAAGCATGCATAAAACCAAACTTAGCATATTGGTGATACATGGTGATAAATGACATGTAAAAATGGCCATAAGCTCGCATTTAGCCTCACATGCAAGTTATCATAAGAGATATGATAACTTACATGTTGCCAAAATGCAACCTTTAGCATAAAGCTTGAAGCTTTATGTTCATATACTCAAGATAAGCTTGCATAACATGATAACATGAACAAAATGATCACCCCAAACTTGCATAACATACATGGCAAACTTGCATATCATAACATAGCAAACTTGCATAACATAACATGACAACCTTGCATATAAACTTGCATATCATAACATGATAAACTTGCATATCATAACATGGCAAACTTGCATATAAACTTGCATATCATAACATGGCAAACTTGCATAACATAACATGGTTAACTTGCATATCATAACATGGCAAACTTGCATAACATAACATAGTAAACTTGCATATCATGGCAAACTTGCATATCATACATTTAACTTTAGAGTTTAAGTATGAAAGTAGAATAGGGCTTACAATGCTTATGAAGTCACAAAAAATTATGACAAAGCCCTTATGCAATCAAATAGACCCAAAATGCAAGCTCTAATAGAAAAACCTTTGCCAAAAATCACCCAAAAACTCTAGCCTTGAAAATAAAGCTTGCAACTTGATGATGAATGCAAGTTAATGATCACTCATACAACTTAAAAATGCTTGTATGAACATGAAAGCCTTCATAGAAATGACTTAGGAATTTTATGAAGAGAGTGGACGCCATGAGAGGAATGATTTTGCCATAGTTTAGTTACTTGAGTGAATAATGATGATTTAGGGTTAGGTTAGGGCCTTATTTATAGAGATTAGGATTAGTATTAGCCCTAGGATTAACCCTAGTTCCAATCTCAGCCCTCAAAACCGAATCTGGCCCCCAAGCTCAACACAAACCCAAAATGGTGCACCAGGCAAAACTGCCCGGCTGGACCAAGTCGACAGCCAAGTCGACAGGGCTGTCGACTTGGGTCCAACCAAGTCGACTCCCAAGTCGACATGGCTGTCGACTTGGGTACTCTGGCGGGAGTTTTCCCGCCTGCGCCCAACTGCCCTAAATTCCCAAATTCAAACTTGAATTTGAAATCTGTTTTTACTTTGAAATTTTCTGAAAACTTCGTTGGGCCTTAACCGGGTCATACGGACTCCGATTTTCGAAAACTCGGACTCTATTTCACGTATTTTTCCGAGACGAACGCAATGGCATAGCCCGTTTCCCTTGATTCAGATTTTATAATTAAATTCTGCCTCGATTTACGTTATAACAGGTTATTGAAAATACGGGTTGTTACATTCTCCCCTCCTTAAAGGATTTCGTCCCCGAAATCTTCAAGTTGGGAAGACCGTATCCTACCATCCAATCATCCATCTACTCAAAACATCATCCACGAGCAATCATTGTCCTTACAAGATTCTAAATGTTGTATGAACATATGCAAAGGTGTGTGTATATGTACTTATCTAATGCAGATATCATCAATGCAAATTATGTTAGTGAAATGAATCCATATGTATGCAAATAGTCCTAATCATATAATACTATATGTGTGCACAAACATTCGTCCATATGCAACATCCATGTGCTGAATTAACCATCTTGCAACCATAAGAATTGAAAATGTACACACGTCCATATGCAATATGAGAGTGTATTTCAAGCCGATCTAGTGCCTAGTGTGTGTTTATGCATCCACGAGCAACCACTAGCAACCACTTGCATCCACTTGCAACCATCAAACATAACATGTCTCAAACACATGTTTACATCCATAGGATTCCTATCTCAACAAGATACAGTCGAGTGATGGAAGCGAGTACAGATAAAACAAAAACTTGGTACATATACTTACAGACTACTAGTACAGATCAGATTTTCCCAAATGATTTTTAGGGAACTAAGCATGGTAGAACCCAGAATGTATTCGTCATAGTCACCCTCATGCCCAACACAGATACTCTCAAATCCCACACAAACAGATGAGTTATAACTCTCAGGGAGTTTGAGACTATTACCAGATTAGAAGCAAGACTAGCATTAAAGTACTGAGTTTCCATTACAGAATCAAAATACCAGAAAAAGAGTTTCAAACTGAAAATCAGACAAGGAAAATTAAACATCCTACAGACAAATTATTCTAGCCCTAATCTATTCACCGGCTATGCGAGTATTCACCGTTCCTTCCGATGTAGTCCCTTTCTTCTTCGGGCAGTCCCTAGTGAAGTGTCCCATCTCTCCACAGTTAAAGCAAGTGCCCTTCCTCTTTCTGCAATCCTTGTTTAGATGAGTTGAGCTTCCACAAGTAAAGCACTTCTTTTCCTTCTTATCTTCAGACTTCTCCTCCTTCTTTTGCATTTCCTTTTTGGGCCCCGTTTTCTTGTTTTGAGACTCATTCACCTTGACCTCCTTCTTTTCACTCTTGTTTTCTTCATTGAGTAGGCCATATCTACCAAACTATCAAACGTGGCCCCCATGGGCACATGAGACATAGCTAACTCCTGTAACGGTTCATTCAATCCTCTAGCAAAACGAAGAGCCTTCTTCTGAGTAGTACTCACCATATCCAAGCCAAAACGAGCTAACTGATTGAACTTGTTCACGTATTCTTTGACAGACATGTCTCCTTGCTTCAAAGCAATAAACCTTTCCATTTGCAAATTCTCTTCAGTAGAAGACAGAAACTTAAGCCCGAATCTTGTCCTGAAATCGGCCCAAGTCTCAACGGGCCTAGTCGCGGTGGTGATCTCCCACCAATAAGCGGCTTCATCCTTCATAAGCCAAACCGCCAACAAAATCTTTCTCTGATCATCTAATCCAAAGATAGCGAATAAATCCTCGGTCTCTTTCAACCAATTCCGGGCCTCTACAAAAGTCTCGGTACCTAGAAAGTTCTTGCCACCCATTGCTTTGAAGTCCTTGCAAATATTCGTGAATTCTACTGGAGGATGCTGAGGGGGAGGAGGAGGAGGAACCTTAGCGACAGGAGGAGGAGGAACATTAACCATCGGAGGAGGAGTAACATTTGCGGGGCCGGCTTCGGTCGCCCTAGCTTCCATAAGTCTCCTATACCAAACAGGAACTTGCACTCCCTCTGGGATAACAAAGTTATCTGCCATACTGGAACGAAGGAAAAGATAGATTCAGAACGAGGAAACTAAGAATAGATAACTAAGGATTGTGCTAATGGCTTTTGGGGAATAGCCTTTTAAAATAAACTAGACTTTTCTTTGGAAAATACTTTATACTTGGTTTTGAAAATAGTTTTTCAAAAGCTTTTGTTCCTTCTCGTAAACCATATGCTCTGATACCAAATGTAACACCCCACCTCCGCCAAGGTGGCTCTTGCAAGCACTCTGACTTTGGAGGGGCGTTTGAATCAGGTAAACATGCATAATGATATATCAAGGCAGAACAAGAACATATGTATATATGTAAACAGAGTAAATAACATAGATAAAACAGCGGAAGATTTCAAACCATTTCAAAACAAGTCTGGTACAACATAATGTCAACTTTCCAGTTAAACAAGTCTAGATAAAAACAACATCAACTGAAAAACTGAAATACATAAGTACTATCCCCAAAATAAGTGATAACCATAGCTAGCTTCATGTCAAGACCGTACATGAGCTAAAATCCCACAAGCAAGCGATCAGAAATCCAAGCTAAGCTCCAATATTCCCTCCCTGAGAACCTGGGGGGAAACGGAAGAAAAGAGGCGAAAGAAAACAGGTCAGTCAAAAAGACTGAGTAAGCCCTACTACAATCAATGTAAACTGATAAAGTTAACTGACATGAGAAGCAGGTATGATCATAAGGATAACAACATACTAGCATGATGATTAACCAACAAGGTAGATAAAGGTGTCATCGCATAATCAGGTTTAAGGTTTTTTTCACCACAGGTGTACCAGCATTCTAACATGTCATGTATAATCAAGAATTTATCCCTTGGCCTAAACTTGGCCCAGTATCAGGTGTTTGACTTAAATCAAGATCCAACTTCTTGGTACCAATTCTAGTATAACAGGATTAGGTGTTACCCCAATGTTCACATCGAAACAGGACGGAACAGAATGGTCCATACAGAATTAGAGTTTGGAAAAAAATGGGCTTTTACCATCCTAACAGATAAAGTACAGAAACGGAATGCTAACAATAATGGGCCTTAACCACCCTAACAGAACGGTACCACGCAGAAACAGACGGGTGTTGCCACCCAACAAAACAGACGGTACCATCAGAATCAGACAGAGCTAAGTGTACCCTAAATCCTACCCAAGCGATCGACTCCCTAATACATAAATACCCTGTGTCGGCCCCACGATAGGGTGTATCACCCACTAAAGTGGCAACCAATTGGCACAGGCATATTTACAGATGTCACGGCGTCTTGCATCCTCAGAGGCAGACCGGGATCCATGCACGCACATGACCCGGTTGGAACGCACCATCAACACCCATCGCCATTATCAGAATGAACCACTTATAATTAGTTCAGTAAGCGTGCCCGGACCCTACCTACAATTGGGTCAAAGTTTTGATACCAAAAAAGGGTTACTGACTAATATGGGTCCCAAACAACAAATGACACAAGTATTCCCCCCTTATGTCCCCAGGCTATCAGATTCAGATTAACTTATTAACAGAGTTCAGACATACAAAGTTCAGACGATTAGTTTTCAGACTAACGGATCAGATAACAGATTTACAAACTTGCCTAACTTAGTGTGGGTCCTACAGATCCGCAGAACAGGTTCGTTTAATTTATCAATCAAGTTAGTTTATCCAGACCAGGTATCAAATTGGTTCTCAGCCTTACCAAATTACTGAGTTGATTTGGTTAAGTATAGTTCATCTTAACCCCGTTAAATTACCGAGTTCAGATTGGTTAAGTGTAGGTTAACTTAACCCCGTTAATTTACCGAGTTCAGATTGGTTAACTGTCATAAGTCAAATTTACTTAACCTTATCATGTAGCATTAATTAATTAATGCGCCTTAACCTCTCACATTAGACTTTGTTGTGGTTACTAGTTAAGCCGGTCGGTTCCGGGTAGCTTTACACCACAACTTGGTCTAACCTCGGGTTCAAGGTACCACATGACCAACTTCTCACATTGGGTCCTATTGTTTGTAGCAACTAGTTAAGCCGGTCGGTTCCGGGTAGGTTTACGCTACAAACTCAACCCAACCTCGAGTTGGTCACACTTATCTTTTCTAAGTGTCATGTCCATCATGTTTCCAAAACATATTACAAATTTTCAAGCAATTGGGTAGACCTAACTTAATAGGTAAATTCCCAATGGGTAGACCTAACTTAATAGGTAAATTCCCAATCTTGTGTTTTTATGTCTTTTAAGTTTACCCAACCCCAACCGCAATCCCATCGCTTACATATCGCAATCGCGCATAAAGGATAGAAAGAGGGAACTTGGCATAATCATGACATAAAGGTGTTGAAGCCACAAGTTTAACATGGTGGCATATGAAATGTACATATGTTCATATACTTGCATATTACATTTCTAGGCCTCAAAAGCATGCATAAAACCAAACTTAGCATATTGGTGATACATGGTGATAAATGACATGTAAAAATGGCCATAAGCTCGCATTTAGCCTCACATGCAAGTTATCATAAGAGATATGATAACTTACATGTTGCCAAAATGCAACCTTTAGCATAAAGCTTGAAGCTTTATGTTCATATACTCAAGATAAGCTTGCATAACATGATAACATGAACAAAATGATCACCCCAAACTTGCATAACATACATGGCAAACTTGCATATCATAACATAGCAAACTTGCATAACATAACATGGCAACCTTGCATATAAACTTGCATATCATAACATGATAAACTTGCATATCATAACATGGCAAACTTGCATATAAACTTGCATATCATAACATGGCAAACTTGCATAACATAACATGGTTAACTTGCATATCATAACATGGCAAACTTGCATAACATAACATAGTAAACTTGCATATCATGGCAAACATGCATATCATACATTTAACTTTAGAGTTTAAGTATGAAAGTAGAATAGGGCTTACAATGCTTATGAAGTCACAAAAATTATGACAAAGCCCTTATGCAATCAAATAGACCCAAAATGCAAGCTCTAATAGAAAAACCTTTGCCAAAAATCACCCAAAAACTCTAGCCTTGAAAATAAAGCTTGCAACTTGATGATGAATGCAAGCTAATGATCACTCATACAACTTAAAAATGCTTGTATGAACATGAAAGCCTTCATAGAAATGACTTAGGAATTTTATGAAGAGAGTGGAGGCCATGAGAGGAATGATTTTGCCATAGTTTAGTTACTTGAGTGAATAATGATGATTTAGGGTTAGGTTAGGGCCTTATTTATAGAGATTAGGATTAGTATTAGCCCTAGGATTAACCCTAGTTCCAATCTCAGCCCTCAAAACCGAATCTGGCCCCCAAGCTCAACACAAACCCAAAATGGTGCACCAGGCAAAACTGCCCGGCTGGACCAAGTCGACAGCCAAGTCGACAGGGCTGTCGACTTGGGTCCAACCAAGTCGACTCCCAAGTCGACAGGGCTGTCGACTTGGGTACTCTGGCGGGAGTTTTCCCGCCTGCGCCCAACTGCCCTAAATTCCCAAATTCAAACTTGAATTTGAAATCTGTTTTTACTTTGAAATTTTCTGAAAACTTCGTTGGGCCTTAACCGGGTCATACGTACTCCGATTTTCGAAAACTCGGACTCTATTTCGCGTATTTTTCCGAGACGAACGCAATTGCATAGCCCGTTTCCCTTGATTCAGATTTTAGAATTAAATTCTGCCTCGATTTACGTTATAACAGGTTATTGAAAATACGGGTTGTTACAAATTCCTAATGTAATGGATATTTTAATAAAAAATATTCCGAATTAGAATGAGGCATATGATATCTTTACATATCACTTGATTTTAAAGATGTGTGAGTTATTCGGAAAGACCGGGTTTAACCCATTCTAAATAACTGATACGACGATTAAAAGTTGAAGATATTAAACACAGTGGTTGACAACCGGATTCCTTCACATCATTTGGATTATTGTTGATGTCTCGATTGGGTGATACACCCAAGATGAGGTTATAAGTGGTGATCGTCCAGACGTACTTGGCGATCGACCGGATATGCAAGGGCCTCTCTCCTGTATTGGACATATGAGATGAGGAATAAGGTGCCTTCGGTTTCGTTCAGACCCACAACGAACTTGCATATGGATATTTTGTCTAACATTGTATTTTATGTTGTATTAATTGATCTCTACTAAATATATATCTGTTTGGTGGCGGAGAATTTATTCTCTTAGCTTAACACCATTTTTTGAGACGTATGCGCTTAGAGGTTATATATTAATAGACATCAGTTGTATGGTACGCAATGACAATGTGGCATGCTAAAATGCTGATTAATCAAAGCTTTTATTGAAAAGCAGATCTTTGTGGATGATGATCAAAGCATGGCTAATATAGTGCAACTTTGTGCTGAGACATGACTTCATCAAGATTCACTCCCCGGTATGAGCCAAAAATAGGATAAAGGACTGCATAGAGAACATGCGTTTCTTTCTATTGGAACTGATGCCATGGTATAAAGCCCAGGAAGTTTACTTATGTCTATATTAGAATCGACGGCCCTTGGTAGATGGTCGATGTACTGACCAAGAGGTCCGATAGGACTGGGAAACGTCATGTTCAGGCAATTGTCTAATCCATCAGAAATAGGTGGACTGGTTTTGCCACTCCAAGTGATGTTGTTTTCCTTAGGAAATTTTGCTAGGGATGTTCTGAAGTTCGGATGAGGAAGATCCTTTGCCTCGAATCATGATGGAATCCAATTTCCAATATGAGACTTTATGGTTTTACTTGTAAACCTATATGGCAACATAATAGGATGGCTATTATGCCATCTATGATTAATACATTTATTTTCGATATTGTTTTCTATACTATGCACCCCCTCATCCTCCTTCAGCCTCCCTGCAGCGGTGGGCCCTCCTTCAAGCCCAAAACCCCTTTTTCTTTTTCAATTTGCAAAAGGTAGGTCCTTCAAACCTAATTTCAAGCACAACCATTTCCTACCACCCCCTAAGAACCCCACCTACCCACGCCTAGGACCCCACCTCCCTCTCCATCGTACGCCACCCCTACCAGACCTGTTTGTGGTCTCCCTTGCCCTCCTCAAGCCCTAAAACCTATAAAAATTCCAACTTTCCCCTTTAAATCTCAAATTAAAGTGTGTAAGTGTTTGTGTGTGGTGATTAACTAGTTGATTGGAAGTTGAAAGAAGCGATTTTGGGTTCATAGAAAGCTAGTGAAGCCCTACCGTGAAGTTTCGAGGTGTAGGAATGGCAAGGGTGAGAACTCTTGATTTAATTTGGTTGATTAGTTTTGTTTATTGTAGCTTGAATGGTAGTTTATATTGTGAAAGTTGATTTGCTATGTGGGTGTATGGATATTGAACTGTGATATGATTTGGTAGTTGAAATGGGTTAATTAACATGTTAAAACATTGTTAAAATGTTTATGGTAGTTGTTGTAGGGTTAAACACCCACTTATAAGTCAAATGATGCATTAATAATCACCTGTTTAAGTCAAGTGGACTTGGTAGAAATATAACTTGAAATGAACAAGCTATGATTGATTATTTGAATTTATGCTTACTCTGAATGTGATGTAAACCCCACATGGTTATTAAGATGGTATTTGATTGACACATCTCCTAATTGTTTGGTTTGGGTGTTAATCAGTTGATTGACAGACTTGTATAAGCGTTATTCGTTTAATGCTTATACGGTAAATTACACTTTGTATGTGTGATAATTGGATGATGGTGGTTGTTTGCAACTATTATTGGATGCATATGATGTGTGAAATCCAAATAAATGGAATTATATGGTAATTGGTTGAATTTCACTTCAATTCGGAATAAAATTAAATATTTTGTTAATATAATATTCGATGAAAATAAGAGTTTGAATTGGACGTCTGATTTTGGATGGACGCGAAGATATTAAAATATCGATAAATTTTCATAACTATACCAGGTGGTTTTGAATTAATTTTCATATAGTTTTGGCCTAACAAAGTTTTATATTTTGAAATGAATAGTAACTGTCAAAAGTGAAGTACGGTTAAGCTATCTGAAAAGTCGTGTGACTTATTGTAGGGTCTTTATATGGAATATGGCGGAATTGACTACGATATACTAACTTGTCTAATACATTAGTTATGCAAGTAAATATTTAAAAATAAACGATATCACGGATAAGTAAATGCAGTAAGTTAAGTGACACCAGGAATTTTACATTGGTTCAGGCTTCCCGTCCTACGTCCAGTCCCAGACTCCTTCTGGAATTCTATTATCAACACCCTCCCTTTACCCGGATGAACAGGTTCACAACAATCCGAGCCCCAACAAGGATCAATCCAAGCCCCAACAAGGATTTCTCGCCTAAGCACCGACATAGGACTTTAACAAACAAAAAGAGTTTAACTTTTGCTTGTGTTCTTGAACAACACTGAATAGCCAACAATTGAGTACACCCTTCCTATAATCTTATCCTCAAGTATACAACGTGTATGTGAAGATTGAAGGAAGTATATTACTTATTGAATCGAGATATTTGAAATAAATTCAAACATTCAATAAGTAATTTGGATATTTGAGAGCTTTTTAGAATGCAAGAGTGCTTATAAATATTGATCAAGAAATAAAATAGAATCAGTAAGAATTGGTGATTTGAAAATCAAGTTTGTAATATATATATAATAGTTGAAAAGAAGAGATCCTTCATGAAGAGTTTTATCGAAGAGATGCACCCATTTCTATTCAGAAATGAAGAGGAATCTCTTCATGAAGAATGATGTCCCTTCATAAAAAAGACTGTCATTTCGAATCAGTCAACTGGTCTGAAAATCACCAATCAACGGGTAAAAATGTATAATTCGTATATATATTTAAAAATGGAAAAAAGTAGTCGTCACTAGGAAAAAATTTCCTGACCAGTCGACTGGTCTAAAATTAACCAGCTCTTCTAAGATACTTTCAATATATTTGGCTTGTTTTACTAAAAAATTGTTTTCCTCTTTTAATTTGGATTTTTCTTGCTCACAGTCTTTAAACTTGGCTAAAATAACTGCATTAAGTTTACCCAAACTTTTAAAATTTTTCAATAATTTTTCATGGTCTAACAGAAGATCTTTATATAGTGAATCTACACATACCAATTGTGATATGACTTTAGCCATAAACATTTGCTCTCTTGTTCCGTTGATTCTGCTTTGTTACTCTTCCACTTTCTAATCCCTTGACTATACTTCTTTATTGTCATTTGTTCTAGGATATTGTTACGGTCTCTAGAACACAAGGCTCTGATACCAATTGAAAAGTCGTGTGACTTCGTATAGGATCCTTATATGTGGAATATGGAGGAATTGACTACGATATACTGACTTGTCTAATACAATAGTTATGCAAGTAAATATTAAACAATAAACAATATCACAGATAAGTAAATGCAGTAAGTAAAGTGACACCAGGAATTTTATACTAGTTCGGACTTCCCGTCCTACTTCCAGTCCCAGATTCCTTCTGGAATTCTACTATCAACACCCTCTCTTCACCCGGAGGAACAAGTTCACAACAATCCGATCCCCAACAAGGATCAATCCAAGCCCCAACAAGGATTTTTCGCCTGAGCACTAACACAGGACTTTAACAAACAAAAAGAGTTTGACTTCTGCTTGTGTTTTTGAACAACACTGAATAGCCAATGATTGAGTACACCCTTCTTATAATCTTATCCTCAAGTATATAACGTATATGTGAAGACTGAAGGAAGTATATTACTTTCTGAATCAAGAGATTTGAAATAAATTCAAAGATTCAATAAGTAATTTGAATATTTGAGAGCTTTTTAGAATGCAAGAGTGCTTAGAGATGTAGATCAAGAAATAGAATAGAATCATAAAGAATTGGTGATTTGAAAACCAAGTTTGTAGTGTATATATAATAGTTGAAAGGAAGAGATCCTTCGTGTAGAGTTTTATTGAAGAGAGCACCAATTTCTATTCAGAAATGAAGAGAAATCTCTTCAAGAAGAATGATGTCCCTTTACAAGAAAAACCGTCATTTTGAATCGGTCAACTGGTCCGAAAATCACCAGTCAACTTGTAAAAATGTATAATTCATATATATATATATATATATATATATATATAAATGGCAGAAAGTAGCCGTTAGTGGGCACAAAATTCCCTGACCAATCGACTAGTTCAGGGAATGTCCCAGTAATGGCTATTTTCTAGCCAATTTTTCATATATATATATTATCAAATTTTATGCATTTGTGTTATATAAAATAAGGAATATTTTAACATTGGTCTAACACAACTAAACACACACACACACACACATATATATATATATGTGTGTGTGTGTGTGTGCGTGTGTGTATATGTGTGTGTGTATATATATATGTATACATATATATATGAACTAACTCTTTAATTTGATCTCCATTTCGTTGTTGTCTTGAATCAAATAACTTGTGAATCAACACTATATAGAAAACGAAAACGTTTTAAAAGAAATTTCTTTTCAAAGTTTTTATTTATTTCTATGACGAATGTCGGGAAAGTTTGGACTTAAAATAATGAGTTTCAAAAAATAATATTATTTTATTAAGTAATAATATTTTTTGGCAAGTTAATAATTAAAATAATATTAAAATGACTTAATATGGGAATATTTGATTTTGAAGGGAAATAATTAAAATAGAATTTCCAATGATAATTATATATATTTTATATAATTAATATATTATTTTGTAAGCAATTCGGTTTATCTTTAATTATGAATCGAATTGGGTTTGAATAGGACGTGTCGCGCAGCGATAGTTCGCGAACATTGACTCGTAGCTTTAAATTGATGGACCGAGAGATCCGACCGTGGGATTCGCTTGAAACAAAAAACGTTGGGTACGAAATGAAAAGAGTTTTCAAATGGAATAATAAGTTTTAAAATCCAACTGTTTTATTTTAAAATAAGTCCAAATTTGTTTCGGAAAAGGTCGCAATGAATGCAGTTTGGTGACCCGAAATTGGAAACCAACTGTAAGGGCCTTAATAAAATTATTAAAAATATGGATAAATCATAATAAATGATTTGAAAATGTGTTCGATGGAATATCCTGAGTTTTGGAAAGATAAAAGATATTTTATCTGAATGAGCTAGTTAACAACTAGAATAAAGAAAAAAAGGAATATGCGATGATTCCTTAGAGTACAGTCTAGTACCACCTATGTGATCTAACTGGAAAGTATTCCGTTAGGCGAGGGGTGGGAAGAGCCGAAAGGACATAGCATATTCGATTAACATCAGACGAAGTTTCCTGAAGTTAAATAATATAGTGGTTTTGATATAACATATTGGATTGTAAGAGTTTAAATATAACTAGAGTTTTCCAATGTACGAATTTCGTTGGATTTGAATGGAAATAATCTTCGGATATTTCAATATTGGATTTCGTAATTATACGGATATTGTTTTAAGGAATTTGGATGATAGTGATATCGTTATTCCCTATATGGTATCTGTTGGTTTCATAATTTAATATTGAATATGAGTCAATAGCCTTGTATTTGATATCAAATTGGATTTTGGATTTATGTGAATGGGGTCTTTAATAACCCTGATCTTAAACCCAGTTGAAAACGGAATTTATGGAATAAATCTTTTTATTAAGATTTAAGGGAATTAATTTCCAAAGTTAAATAATCATTGAATAATGATTTTTGAAAATTAAAACTATATTAAAGTTTAAATAAATCTTTAATTAGATTTAGAATGTAAGGAGAAAATTAAATTTATCGAAACACGGTGGGTGTTAGATATAGGGTAATACCAGTTTTTGTCCATGGGATGAATAGGTTGGGATTGGATAACGATATGAGATATTATCTTTCGTAAGATTCGATAATCCCGGTAATGCTTATAAACCTTAATTTGAGTCGAATTTATGAAAAGAGATTATAAAATCCTTTGAAATGATTTCCAAGAATGATTTAAACAAGAGTTTAAATGATGTAAATTTTTGATAAGATTTATGGGAGTATTTCAAAATGTAATGAATATTTGAATAAAAGAATATTCTGAATTAGAATGAGGTGTATGATATCTTTACAAATCACTTGATTTTAAAGAGGTGCGAGTTATTCGGAAAGACCGGATTTAACCCATTCTGAATAGTTGATAAGACAATTAAAATTTGAAGACATTGAAGACGACGGTTGAAGACTGGAGACCTTCACATGGTTTGGATTACTGCTAATGTCTTGATTGGGATATACACCCAAGACGAGGTTATAAATGGTGATCGTCTAGACGTACTTAGAGATCGACCGGATATGCAGTGACCTCTCTTCTGTATTGCACATATGGAAGAGGAATAAGGTGCCTTTGGTTTCGTTTAGACCAAGAACGAACTTGCAAATGGATTGTGTTTGGTGGTGGAGAATTTATTCTCTTAGCTTAACACCATTTTTTGAGATGTATGAGCTTAGAAGTTATATATTAATAGACGTCAGTTGTATGGTATGGAATGACAATGTGGCATGCTAAGATGTTGATTGATCAAAGCTTTTGTTGAAAACTACAGCTTTTAGGATGATGATCAATGCATGGCTAAAATAGCGTAGCTTTGTGTCGAGGCGTGACTTCGTCAAGCTTCACTCCCCGGTATGAGCCAAAAACGGGATGAAGGACCACAGAGAGGACATACATTTCTTTCTAGCTGATGTTATGGTATGGAGCCCAAACAGTTTACTTATGTGGATGTTGGAATCGAGGGCCCTCGATAGATGGTCAGCATAATGACCAGAAGGTCCGATAGGACCAGAAATGTTATGTTCAGACAATTATCTAATCCATCAGAAATAGGTGGACCCGCTCTGCTGCTCCAGGGATGTTGTTTTCCCTCGAAGATTTTGCTTGAGATGTTCTGAAGTTCGGATGAGGGAGATCCTTTGCCTTGACTCATGATGGAATCCAATTTCCAATATGAGACTTTACGGTTTTAGTTGTAAACCTATATCATGACATAACAGGATGAGGAATTATGTCGTCTGTGATTATACATTTATTTTCGAAATTGTTTTCTACAATGCACTAGTAATAATAAAAGAGAAATTTCACGTATCAAGCATGTTTGGCTATTATAAGGTAAAACTCTATCCTCCGTCTTGCGCTTGCATTATGTGATGGGACCCGAGTCTTATAATAGATTCATTTTTCTAAAATCATTGCGAGTTTTATTTTCTAGTATTCATGTGGAGGAAACCCGTTCCGTGCCATACGGTGTTGTCCCGTGATTTACCCAACTTTAAAATAAGTTTTAAATAACGATTTTCAGTTCTTACACCAGTCCCGTGACTGACTCAGAGTTTATTGTTTCCTAATTAAACTCTGGTTACCCATATTTCCCACATGGACAACCAGTAGTTTTTGTTTTGCAGATATTTTTTAACGAGATCCTGGATTAAGGCTGGAGCTGTACTTTGGATTATTTTGCAGTCTTCCTCCGTGTTAGTTTCTGTTCTTCCGTTGTTTGTATTTATGTGTTTAGGTTATTTTACCGCTGTGTGTCGATTATTTGTACTCTGCTATTCTTGTAGTCTGATGTAAAATTGTTGTAATGGCAATGAAAAGTTCTTTTATGTTTTGTTCCGATGTGTTGTATTCTCATAACGATATGCCTTGTTGATCGGTTTAATGATCGATTTGAATTGGCTAAGAAGGGGGTCGTTACAAGTGACGTATCATAGACCCAGCCTAGACGCCTCTCCTCTAGCATGACTAACTTTTGACAAACCACTGTCTTTGGTATTGACAGACCATTTCACTGGGATAGTGGACCGATGCCATTCTATTATGGTCAGTGTTACTAAATAAAGTTGAGAGGTAAACTTATAGAGATTTTTCCAAACGTTTTCAGGGTCTTGTATGTGGTGCAAATGCTTTCTGATATTAATCAGATTGGATATCTTAGTTATCTGTTTGACAGGTTCTGACGTACTTAATAGTTGTATATCTGTAATTTGTTTTGTAGTTTATTTGTTTGAATGATGTCTGAGTAAAAAGTGTGTTGTTGTGGTCGAATGAAGTACTGAGTTTACTCTGGTGTGTTTTTTTCAATTATTAAACGTATATTGCATAATAGAACAAATAATTATTTGACGATAATACAATTAAATCAAAAAATACAAATTAAAATGTTTTGCTTGAAGCCACAAACGCATACCTCGTTTAACATCTAGTTCCGTTTAAATGTACCACTTAAATATTCGTTAAAATTCCCCTCTATCCCTTAACGCAAACACACCTTGAGTATTGGTTTAATTTTCATTGAGATGATAAAATTGTATAATTTAAATGTCGTTTGGCTTGAAAAAGCATGGAATAAAAGGGACGAGTGGATTACGTAGGAGCGCGTAGGCAACTTAAGTTGGAGGAAAATAAAATAAGGGAAAAGATGGAAATCATTTTCAAAATTGTGTGTTGAAATTATGTTTCGAATTGATCGTTTTAGGAAATTAAATGTATTTTATCATATGAAAATTCAAAATTAAAATTCAAAAACAAACAAGAAGGGTTAAAATTTGTATATCTGGAAACATAATTTATTTATTTACATGAGTGTCGTCTAGCTTAAGGAGCACCCACTGTTTGAACTCAGCTCTTACACTAAATAAATAAATATGGAAATTTCCATTGATTGTTAAGAAAGAATGGATTGAGGAACGCTATAATTAACATACAACAATTGAGAAACACCACATTAACATACTTTTCTCCATGGAAATATAAGTAAAACAAAGGAAAAAGTTAGGGCTGTCAAAAGATAATTTCGCATATAGATAATGTCATATTCACATTCGAAGCCGCTTTCGGGAATCAGATATCCGCATCTGCGGATATGAGCGCATACCAAATAACTATCCCATTTGCTGAAGAACGATGAACCCAAAAACGTAAATTGAAATTTTTGCTTCAGCATGAATTTTTTTTGAATGACATAGTATATAGAAGTATACAAAATCAATAAGTATAATGCTAATAAATAGCTTTGAGTAGTTACTGCAGATTAAATGCATAAAATATGAACTATGAACGTAGCAAAACAATAAATTTACATCATTTATTACGTTAAAATACATATAAAAACCTACAATTAAAAAAACCAAATGGGCCATTTTCGTATGCGAATGTCTTCTTATCCGCATCCACATCCTCTTTTCGTATATTAAATATTTTTCTGCTTTTCGGATACGGATTTCGAATTTTTTGAGTATCCATCAACAGCCTTAAAAAAAGTGTCATACAGTGTAATGAAAACCGAACCGGATCTCCGGTCTGGTCTTGGAAGCTATCAACCAATGATCGGTCCGGTCCGAAAGAGAAAAGAGCCGCAATCTGCGTCAAACTGTGGTTGAACTTCAAAAACCTTTGGCAGTAGGGCTGTCAATGGATACCCGAAAAATCCGAAATCCGTCCGCATCCGTATCCGAAAAGCGGGTAAATATCCAATATCCGGGAAAGCGGATGCGGATATAGGCATATCCGCATCCGAAAATTATCCGTCCGCTTTTTCTCTCGACTATAGCTTAAATTATGTGTATTTTAACATAATTAAATATACTAATTTGTTAATTTGCAAATTTAAAAGTCTAACTAAACGCTTGTTAATTGCTCAAAATTATATATTATCATCATATTTATTTATTTTTAGCACTTTAGTAATCAATTTGGTTGAAAAAGCTTAATATTAAGCTAAAAAATTCATTTATGTTCATTGATTTATCGATCGATGGCGGAGCAGATAATTATCCAATATCCGTCCGTATTCGCGGATGCGGATATCCGATATCCGAAAATGGTTTCGGATGCGGATACATATATGACACTATCTGTATCTGAAAGTATGCGTTGACAGCCCTATTTGGCAGATTCCAAAATCGTAAGGGAAGCGGCTTTATCTTCCTATCTGGCCATCAAAATAGCCCTAATTCCGCGATCAGTTTCTTTTACAATATCTAATTCTCCCTTCGATTTCAGTTGCCACACCAAGTTACTTGCTATTGGATCAGGTAATCTTCAAACACCCTTAATTTTGCCTTCAATTTCACCTGTAGAAGACAAATGGTTCAACTGGCTGGTCCACCAAAGCCGGTGATCGTGAGTCACCACGGCTGAGCTCACGACTCAGTATTCAAAACGCTAGTATTACATAAGATAGGAAGGAAAATAGTTTATGGGCAAACCCCATAATGCTCAATTCTAAGGTTTGACGTCACTTTGTCCTATGGCTTAGTAGTTAGTAGAAGCAAATTGATAAACTTTGATGTGCGTCACTTTGAAATCTTAAGTAGAGATCAACAAAAAGTTAACTGCACCAGCAACAACATTGATCGAAACCTATAAATCGAAGTCCAAAGCCTTCAAAAGATGGTGAACACTAATTCTCTTTCTACCGACCATGCAAGTGATTTGTGATTTGTGTTGAGGACAAAGAGAAGTTGTACATATTTTAATTAGCATTCCACTATGTTAGATGTCATTACGCTGACCTTGACCTGCTCAGCGCGGGTCTTGGATTGACTAGAGCCGTAGGCCAAATTTCTTTCATGGCCCCAAACATGATGGAAGGAAAGAAAAAAAAATAGAAAAAATAATAATAATCAAAGTTTGTATAATGAACATGGAAGGGATCAAACTCATGGCGTAAGGTACAAGTGCACAGGTCATTACCGCTGAACCAATGCAATTTTATACAAGCAGAAAAGGTATTTATTTTAATTACAAAAGCATGAATGTTTGAAGCCCCCTTCCTCCTCCTCCTCCTCCTCCTTCCGGGTCCGAGGCCCTGGGCCGCCGCCTAGGTGGCTTATGCCCAAGGCCGAGCCTGGACATTCTTATGGCTATGTGTACAAAATGCGCACTTTAACATTTCAAAGTAGTATTTTGCTTGAAAACTGGATTAGATGTTTTGAATTTCAATTATTTCAACCAAACAGTCCAGAAGTGGAGGAAATGAAAAATCCCGTTGAACGGTAAATACATAGCCGCTAACATAAGTTACATTCAATTCCATATTTTGAAACAATTATTGTAGCGATAAACTAACATTACCATACGACTATCAGACAATTAATTATCATTTTTAAGTAATATTGGTATATCAGTAAGCTCGGTATGACAATGGTAAATTTACTATATTTTTGATAAAATATTAGTAATATTTTTTCATAACTATCGTTAATCGTAATTTACCAATCAATTTATAATACATTGGTATTCATATGATCTGTTATATCATAAGTAATTAGAAGCAATAAAAACAATTAAATTTAACTAAGTAATTTAGTTCGAATAACATTAATTTTTTTCACTGACGTGACACGCTACAACATATAGTAAGAAATCATTATAGTGTGAATATATGTCAAATTGTTGATTTTCTTGATAAATGGTAATTTACCATTACTAATATAATGGTCATCAATTTATCGTATTGATATATCAGTCAATTGGTAAATATAATGATAAATTATTTTATTTTATCAGTAAAAACTGTATGACAATGATGTTTGTTAAATGGTAACGATAACCGTTTTCATAGCAGTCGGATGTCCTTTGTCTCATTTCCATCGCCTATGCATTTTAAAATATATGTTAAAACAAAAAATATAAAAAAGTTATTTTCAAATCGAAAGCGCTATTAATTAAGAATCTCTTTACGAAATATTTAATTATGAATTAATGACTATTATTGAACATGTATCAAAGAGCGTTTTCAACTGAGCGCCGATCAATCATTGTCTGGGAGTTGGTTGACACCCTCCTACTAGTGAAGGCTTGTTCTAACATCAACTTATCAGATTCATTTTGTCCAACCCACCACCCCCATCCCCCTTTTCCTTTAAAAAAAAAAAAGAAAAAAAAAAGAAAAAGACACAACTTTGCTTTAGAACATCACAATGGTCTTACAGTCGAAAAGGAACAAATGAAAGGCAAGAATGTGCGCTAACCTCTTTCAAAAGAAAAGATAAATCCCAACTTATCATTCACAGGCCACGCGATGCACGGTACTTAATACATGACCAAAGACCATAAAATAACACATTGCAAAGGAAAACCTAAAGCACACCCATGTATACAGCCCAACTAGATCACTGAACGGAAGCAGTCTTTTGCCATGCAGGCCTGGCCGAGATGACCTTCCACCATGCCATCAAGTTAGGACGAGAGGCGACCATGGTCGCCTTTCCAGTCATCATCAATGCACTCAACCACGGCACATGGTTACAATCCGCTAAGGTGTAATCCTCCCCAGCAAGATATTTGTTACCGGACAGCCTTTCTTCGTACACATCCAACACTTTGTCCAAAACCGAAGCGTTCTTCTCTACTTCAGCTTCATCCGTGGCCATACCCAAAACTGGTTTGACCAGGAGTTCGAAACAGACGCCGTAGACAGGTTGGTAAAAGTGTTGCGACTCCACTTCAAGCCATAGTTCGGTTGCTGCTACCTCCTTCAGGGTTTTGGCTGGAAGAAGATCTGTTCCTTCTTCCTTGTATTTGGTCGCAATGTATCGGCAAATTGCACGTGATTCTATTTTAAGATAGTCGTTTTCAGAAGTAAATGTCAGAGTATATTGTGTGTATACATATGGGATTCTAAAAGGAATTATCTGGAGTTACCAAACAGTTTGATTTCTCCATCTTCGAAAGCTGGAACCTGGCCAAAAGGCTAAAACACAACAAAGAAGAGGTATTAGTTAATATATACTACACGAGTTACAGTTTAGAGTTCAAACAAGATATTCAATAGTAGTAAATATGTACGTTGAGTTTGAGAAAAGGAGGTTGCTTATGAGCACTGGACTGCATATCGACCGGAACGAATTCAAAATCTAAACCCTTCTCGTTCAGAACCGTAATTACTCTTGCTACATTTGGGCTTATTTTTGATCCGTGAAGCTTCAAACCCATTGTGTTTTGATCGACGATGGTTGTTTGTGTTTGAATTTGCTGGAGAACCATTGAATTTTCAGAGGTATATATATGTAGAGTTTAAAGAGCAAGTAACAATACATTTTTTAAAGATGTATGAATGAAGATAATACGATTCTAGAAGATGTGGGCTGCTCAACCACTGCTAGTTGATTTAGGATACAATATGTCAAACCTAATCCCCTGTGCTACACTCAACCCATGGACGCAACTTACAAAATATTTTTGTTGGTAGTACACTCAAACCTAATCCCCTAGTTTCTTTAATTATAACTATCAAATGATATCTGTTATCCGGCTCATATTTAGTGGATCAGCAGATATGCTCAGGCCGTCAGGCGACATATTGACGTCCAATATTGTTTCAGTATATTAGATTGAGGCCCGTGCTTCGCACACCGATAGTGTCAGGTTAGTGAATTATAGCAGACCTTCTAACTGAATTGGTAGCGAATATCGGGACGAGTTTCGTAGTTGGCACTGTTAGCACTTTGTATGAGCAGCACATGCAGTTTATAATTAAGGTATGATAAGTTGTAAGTCCAAGTATCAATCCTTTTATATATAGTCAAAAAGGAAAAATTGACTGATATCGGCATATTTTTTATGGTTGAAACCACGTCAAAGCTGAACTTTCACTGAATATAATGTGAAAATGATTTAAGATTATGGTAACCAAAGTTCTAAGAGTAAATTGGTTGTGGTGATATTAGAAAATATTCCAAAATAATGCATTTCAATAGATGAAATAAAATAAAACCATAGGTAGGTGTAACCGGAGAAGAGAATTCACTGTTACACTTTCTTACTTTTAGCACAGCTAAATATTCATGTATAAGATTAGCATAGGGATGTCTATGACTGATCTAAATGACATTGTTAAGGAACGTATTGCAGACAATCCGGTCAAGTTTGGGATCACAAAGGTTTGTTCCTCTTTCAGTAATTGGATCCTCAAAAAGTGAAACATTGAAAATGTGGGAATTTTGTTTGTAACGTCAATATCATTTATTTTTAAAATTCAACCATTTATATTTTTTAGTCGAATTCCAAATCCAATTCGAATATTCAACCAGATTCAATCCAAATATTCAACAATAATTATTCTATTTCAGACTAATCATTCTGAATTAAATATTAGGTTTAATTCATACACAAACCATATATTCAATTTTTAATTCTAACTGAAATATCAATATGAGTTCAAATATATGAGTCCCCTTAAATTTCAGACAGAAGAAGCCAAACACAAACAGGGAAGTTCTAAGCTCATAAACTTTAACATAATACATTTCCAAATTTTTGTCTCTGTCTGAGTAAACACACATATATTAGCATATACTTTATGTTGAGGATGTATCTGAGTACTTCAAGGTGTGAGGGAACTAATTTAGGCTTTTCAAGTATATACAGTTCTAAGCTCGTAAAATTATAAGTAGTGATTTTGAACATAGATTGATTTTATAGGCAACAAATTTTAAGAAGAAATACTGCAAACAACCATCTTGTGGTGAATCTCAAGCATGTACTTACTGACTTCAGTGTATTGGTTTTTTGTAAGCATACGCGGACACTCATAATCTCAAATAAATACATTAATTTTCGTAGATATCCACGTTCATCAGACATTGGATAAGAACAAAACAGAGGCTTCAAAACTTAACGCTATTTATTTGCTACTCTGTCAGGCCAATCTTATTTAAGAAATTGTGGTTGCAACTCCAGCCTGTAGTTTAGCCATCCTAAATATCAATATGTTGCTTCTTTTTGTACTCATCCATTACCCTACTTTCTTTTGTAGTTCATTTGAAATCTTGTCAATAATCCCAGGTAAAGAAAATTATTCCTCAATACGTAGCACATTAGCAAATACCATAGCAGGTTAAGAGAACTACCATATGCTCATATTAATACACACTCGAAAGTTAACCTAGAGTGCACAGGAAACAAATCATATGAATACTCAATATCATGCTCAATATTGCAAATAAATAAACCAAATTTTTTTTGTGTAGTAAGCATTCTATAAATTATAGCAGTTGAAATTGCAAATCACTTGGTTGGAAGCTTCTCTTTAACCTTTGGGATCTTCAAGCCTTTTCCACAATGTTCTATTCTTCTTAAGAAATGGCATAAATGATTTAAGAGTTGCAAGTAGACATGATCCATCAGTTTGTGTCACTAGAAATAACGATCATATTAATAAGTAAATACCTGTGGCAAACAACAGCAAGAATGGTAGTGTCGTGAACTATAGCAAAATAAGCAAGCAATTCACCTGTCTTTTACCGTATTGCCTACCTTACCCTTAAATTACAATCCCTTTGTTCCTTGCTAATCTAGGTTCTCTTGTATTGTACTGGTTAAAAGCATGCATTCTGAGAAGTTAAAACAAACGGCAAAAAGGTCAATACGCCAGATAGAAAATTTCTATTCCACCGTAATTGACAAAAATCCTTCACAAATGGTGCGTAATCATGTCCTACTGCATCATAAGGATATAGCATTACTGATGATGGCATGGATAACCATCAGAATGCGTTAGCATTTACTATGATTTGAGATTAATGAAAAGACATCAAATATCAGTAATAGTCGAACGAAAGGATATTATTTAACTGACAGTTGTAATAAAGTTGACATTTTGCAAAACCTGTTCCACTTATCATGTTCTCAAATAAAGACCGGACCGGACACAGATACAAAGACATGGATGAATTTAGTGAAGGGGTTGAGTGCAAGAGCATCTCCAACAGAGCTCTCTTCATACTCTAAATTCTAAATTGAAAGGTAAAAAGCTTCCCAACAAATATTCTTATGTTGAATATTCAGTAAAATATTACGGGGCCAATTAACCTAAGAGTCCAATAATAGGAATTTCAGTTAAGCTCCTACATTGGTATCATCCAAGAGACTAATTAACCTAAGAAGAAAAATTTATTTGCCACCACAAATATTTTGAAGTTAATAATTCTAGTTTTGTATTTTTTTGATTTATATACAGGTGCTTGCCTTGCAAAAGAAATACATATGTGAAGAAGAGTAAACCCATTTTATTAGTTAACGCATAGCAGATTAACCAACATAAATGTAATCTAAAAAACTCTTGACAATAAATTGTATTTTAACGCGAAAAGATCAGGCATAAAAACAACAAATTCCAATCTATCTTTGGTAAGATCATAATGAGTCAGTGTAATTAACCAGGTGTTTAATTCTGTTACCTACAATGGTTTTGTTAGACGTTTTATCCTGAGGGACCAAAATAGAGGCAAATCAACAGTAGAATGACATACCAATTTTGTACTGATAAGATACGAATCTTTTGGATTTGGTGTTAATATAGTATAAGATAGGATTTGCTATTTGTATAAAAACAAGAAGGCATCGATGGAGTAAGGGCGTGGGACTGTTACGAAAATAAAGAATAGCGCTGAATTTTGATGTTTTGAAAAGGGATAAAAAAAGGAACACCGATTTCATGGTTCTAAATTTTAGCATTTAGTAACAGAGTTGAAACTCCTATCAATATGAATGGAAGTTGGGGAAAAGCTAAAGAAACGTGCTATGAGGCCCGAAAGTAGGGCATGCGGGATGTACGATTTTAAATTCAACGGGCGAAATTCAGGGGTGCTATTGTATCTGACGACTGCGATGCTTTCCGCATTGATTCGGGCCTTTTTCAGTCGGGCTTTATAGCATTTCGCAAAGCTAAAATATCACTTAAGACACAGAGAATGTCGTATTTCCTGGTAAACAACTGTCTTCAAATTTTCCTTTTTTAATCAAAATATAAATGTAAGCAAAACTTTGTATACTTGTGAATAAGCATTGACTGAGGTTTATGTTGAAAGAGAACCCAGGAAAGCAAATAAAACTAAAAGGAATAGAAGCAAATAAAAGCTAAAAGGAGGGAAAAAAGAAGAAGAAGAAGCAACGAAGCCTATTGGGTCAATATCCAGTGGATATATTTAGTAACCTATGATTTTGAGTCGATGGTAACAAAATTTGGTTGAAAAGGAAGGAGATTATTTATTTTGTGTGGATAAAGAAATAAAAAGCAACAAAGTTTCAATGTGCAATTTAATTTCGTATGCAGCATTCTTTTCAAAGTGAAAAAACTCCTGTAGAAATATGAACGTTGTGTTTGATGCTCATGTACATGGAAATATAACATGAACATATCCCATAATTGCTAAAACTACTGGTTCTGATATTTTATTTTTTTTGCTATGGGAAGGTTACTTCTTATGTTTGTGGATGTCAATATGTTTTGGTTTAATGTCTGTGATGGTGCGAAGGAATAATTATGTTAGTTTAACCGAAGTATGGGTAAAATTAGTAAACGTTAAAAAATAAGAGTGCAATAATAAAATAAAACTAATTCTAGGTAATTTGCAAAAATATTCGAAACTAAAAATTGCTTAAAAATTTGTAATAATAGCAAAACTAAACAGGACAAATATTTGAATGCTTACCTTGGTTATACTTCAACTCAGTCCTCAAACCTTGTTTGTTAACATGGAATAGTTTCAGGAAGAACTGCTGGTGTGCTCATTTCCTATCGATAAATATAGAAGCATAAAAATTCATAACATGTTCGAGTATGAAGTGAAGACATAAAAAATCAAGAATTTAAGTGGATTCATATGCATATGCTAGTAGATGGGAATATCTATTAATGTTATCTGTTAGCATCCTAACAGGGCAATGTATTGATCAAGAACTATGCAAAAGTAAAAAAGTAAAACATGTTCAAGCGTAGATATTCAAACCTGACTGCAAATTGGTAAAACAACATGAATGACTTTTACAAGTCATAGGATGTCATTGTTTGCTATGCTAACAGATCCATCTGCAATTCAAAACACAATACATTCAGATTGTGCAATTTAAAGCTGGATATATGAAAAATCATAAGATAGTAAAAGTAGTTTAACTTAGTCATGTGAAAATGATCAGTCTTATAAACTATATAGGAGAATTGAGAACTATCTTAACCTTGCATCACCGACTCACCGTTGATCTAAATCGTATGTGACCACAGATTGGGTAAAGTAGCGACAGTAGAAGACTGTACCAAAATCCCTAATTTGTTGAAAAATAATAATCGAAAAGAATTATCCATTAGAAAAAAAAAATCTCGATAGCCGGAAACTAAACTATTTACTTGTTATCTCACATAGTTGGATAAAATCTAATTGAGTAAATTAAAGGAAGACATGCCTAATCAGACCATGCAGAGTAGATTATGATCTCCACGCAGTGGGTTTTAAGTTGTAGGCAAATTCTATTTGAACCCAGCTAATTGCTGAGTAGCCCCCTAAAATTCTATAAAAACAAGTAAACCCAATATTTTGCTGAGTAGCCCCCCGTTTAATTTTAAAAAAACCAATAATACCCTTCCTCGTAGTGGATCTACGTGGAATTGTATGAAACCACGCAGGGCCACTACTAGGATACTAACCATACCCCGTAGAGGCTCTACGGGGTATGGTTAGTAACCTAGTAGAGGCCCTGCGTGGTTTCATACAATTTCACGTAGAGTCACTACAAGGTAGACAGAAAATTAGAAAAAAAATATAATTGAAGAGGGGCAGTTTTGTCATTGATATTTTTTTATAAAAATGGTGGGCTACTCAGCATTTATTTGTGTTCAAATAGAATTTGCCTAAGTTGTATAGCGTAAAAAGAAAAAAGGAAAAAAAATTAATTACACACAGTGAATAAACTTGTACAGAGGAACGGAAAAAAATTGACATTGAGACTTACTTGAAATCGATGTCGATGGATGAGGGAAGCCGGTGAATGTCGATGATGATAATTACATATTTGAAGTGAGATAAAAGTTGAACGTCGAATGGCCAATTATAGGGTTTTTTAGCTTCATTGGAAGAAAGGATCAGGATTGTAGGAAAGAGAACGCAGAATGTAGAGGAGAGCCGAATGTGAAAGATTCCAGGCATATAATAGGTAAATTTCCGGATAATTTGAGGAGTAGAGGAGGAAAGAAAGAATCAGAGAAGTCAAATTTTATTTGGAGTTAGACCTGTCAAATGGGTCGGGTCGGGTCGTAATGGGTCAAACCAAAATTGATCCGACCCATTTTTTGACCCAACCCATTTAATATATTTATTAAGAGGGTCAATTGATCCGACCCTCTTCATGTAAGGGTCAACCCATTTAACTCGTCTAAAACATGAAAATTTAAAAAATGAAAAAAAATAAAAAAACTGCATACACAAATGTCATGAAACCAAATAGACAAAACTACATATAAAAATTGTTTTATGGCACAAAAACTGCAAATATTTGTAAACACAAAAACTGCATATAACATTCCCAGACACAAAAACTTGCATATAACATTTGCAGCTACAAAATCTGCATATAACATTTGCAACCAAAACTGCATATAACATTTGCGAACTGCATACAATAGTACAATAAATAAGATGGATAAAACATCATCAAACACATAATAAAAACTGCATAAAGTAATTGTTTTCACTAAAACAACTTTAAATTAATATCATGAAAACAACAATGTTGCAAAAACTACACCAATAAGTTTCAAAATAGCAAATGATATTAATAATGCATAAATTACATGTTTTCAAATATAAATCCTAAATCAGCTAAAGATAATCTTCTCAATGCACCCTTATCTTTTTCTAAGACCTGCAAAACAAATAGACATGAGTCAGTTACTATCCTGAGAGCAACAAATGAACTTCAACAGGAAACCACAAAATAGAAATGCCAAGTCCAGAAAAAGATGTTATCAAAGAAGGATACCTTTTTCACAATGCACCCTTGTTTTATGTCAGTTACTACCCTTTTCTAATGATAGATCTGAAATTGATTTTACCTTTTTATTAAAAAAACTTCAGGCATTTTGAATTCTGGAAGATATTAATATATATGCATATCAAATCTCATGTCAGATGTGTGAGTATAAAAAATAAAGCTACAAAATAGTCAGACAAACATCCTACACCATTCACATACAACTTCAACTTATGAATTATGCATTACATGCTACTGACTCAATGGTCAATGAACTTATGATTCAATTCAAGCTATACAATTTGATAACATTCCCTTTCATTATACTGACATTCTTCCTAGTCTACAACTTCCGAAGCAATTCATACTGGAAATAACTTGAATTCGACACAACATGATTGTTACGTAATGATGTATACACGGAGAGTTCTACAAATATTAGTCATATCATATTTACTATCGTAGGATCTAGTAAAGGGTTACCCTATAGGGGTCACTATATAGATTTATGGTGGCGTCAAACAAAACCTGCCACTATATAGATTTATATGGACATAAATTCCTATACTTAGGCTATTTTGGGAGGTTGATGCAACATTACTGCTTCCTTTTCAAATCCCAAACAAAAGCAATGACCTCTTGAAACCAAAACTGGTCACATGTAATCACTGACGTGCACCAATGAGTCTGTATACTTATTGCTACAACTAACTAGATTTCTTAATACAATTATCTTTACATATTTAGAGCATACACCGTAAAATTGGAAATTTCTTTTGTACCAAATAGAGAACCACAATAATATATCAAAATTTCTTAAATCGGAATTGTTAAGTAAAAATGATTATTGAATTCCAGGAGAATGAACCATTCCTATTATGAACAATATCACCATCTTAATTGAATAACTCAACCAATTTGATGACTAGTATAGAGAGCAAACTAAAACAAATTTAGAAAATATTACTTAAATCAGTTGGATAACTCAACGATTTAAATTTCCAAATGGTGCATGCTCACATTTCTCTAATGGCTAAAGCATTATAAGTAGTGCTACTGACATAAGTATTATAAACATTTGAGTGACCTGTTTAAGCATTTTATATCTACTAATTTGCCAAAAATATCAATGAATAACTAATTGGTGCTCGGAGTCCTAAACTGATAAACATATACTTAGAGATTATGATGACATGTCTATACATATTTCATGGGTAAGTGCAGAAATAAAATTAGAATGATCGATCATTAGTTGCAAGCCTAATGTTGTCAAATAAAAGGGATGCAAATGGTAAGATATGCAAAAGACAGATGGGAATCAAACAAATTTTAGCATTACACAAATTGAATGTTCGAAAATGACCAAAATTAGAATTTCAAACATCTTTAAAGTACTAAAATGCAGAATAAAATACATTAAAATTGAGTAATAAAGCTTGGCAGTGCAATTCAAAAGACATGGAGATTACTTGAACCTGAAGGCAAAGTTGTAGAAAGCACCGGAAACAACCATGAATTTCTATCAACGCCAGTTTGTAGGATGGGAGGTCGAATGAGGAAACTGAAAATGGAAGGCTAAACGTTTTTTCCCGTTAAAGTGATATTTAAGTTAAAAGTTAAGGACACATTGTTAAACCGAAAGGTGTAAACTGTATTTGTAGAGACGGGGACTCTGGTGCAAAAAGCAAGCAGAAATCACAAGAAATCAATATTTCAAGTGTGACTCTCCAGATCAATTCAAAATTCCATGAGAATCTCTCTAAATTAATTCAAACGATAAATATTGAATATATATACAGTTACTTATATAACATAATAGATGAATTGGAGATTGCAGCTAATGTACGATAATATTGAATATATATACAGTTTCTTATATAACATAATATTGAATATTCAAACGATGAATATTGAATATATATACAGTTTCTTATATAACATAATAGTGCCATGAATGTAAGCTAATGATCGATTTCCTTTTATTTGACAACGTTGGGCTTGCAGTTAATGCTAAAATTAACAACATCAAACAAGATTTCTTACCCATGAAATATTTGGGCGTTCCATTATCAAACACCAACTTAAAAAACAAAGACTATTCGTTTACGATTGACAGAATAAAAGACAAAATAAAGGATTGGGAAGCAAAATCGCTAAGTTTGGCAGGCATAGTTGAACTGGTTAGAGGCGCGATTTTACCAAGTCTCGAGCGATGGATCCAGAAATTGCAGAATCAGCGGATGGATCCAGAAATTGCAGATCCAGAAATTGCAAAATCATCCGATGGATCCAGAAATTGCAGAATCAGCGGATGGTTAGAGGAGCAATTTTACCAAGCTGAGATCGAACTTTTTACATGTCTTGAGCGATGGATCCAGAGTCTTGAGCGAAGTCGAGAGAAATTGTTTGGTAGAATCAGCGGATTATAGAATTGGGGGTGAAAGTCGACATCGTGTTTTTAGGAAATGGAATTTAGGGTTTATACTGGGAACGGGGTAAATAGGGTTCGGTGTTTTTTTATTTTGGGCCGAGTGGGTTATTACCCAACGTAAAAATTAGCTAAATTAGTTGAACCCAACCCAATTAAAGACGGGTTAAAAGGGTTGGGTTAACGGGTTGCTTTCAATTTTGACAGCCCTATTTGGAGTGCAGAAAGCGATGGTAGAAAGAACTTGGGAACTGGTTAATGGAGTAGAGGGCAGACAAATTGCGGGAACGGTTGGTAATCGACATGTGTATCGCGTATGAGAAACACTGAGAATGCAACTAGGCAGCAGTATTTTGAAATCGAGAATACGCGAAACGACACGTGATGATTTTGGAGTTCCTGGTTTCTTGTTTAAGTAATTGATTGATTACAATATATGACATAATATATTTAAGTAAGTTGAATAGGATTCATCACGGTAGCAATAACTATGATTAGTTTGGAGCTTCCGATAAAATATAAGAAGCCTTGATCCTTGAACCCAGGACCATATATAGGTCCAAGGATGGAGGGGGTGTGGGGGGGAGTAGAGGCCATGGCCCCCCTCTTGACTTTGATAACCAATATAGCTTTTGTGACTTCTATTTTACAAATTTTCAAGTTTTACCGGACTTCCAGGTTTTTAGTCCATGAACTCATAGAACAACGCAACGGTCAGTTGTTTTATTCTAGTTTACAAATTGTTGTTCCATATATATATATATATACATATATATATATATATATACATATATATATAAGTGTTCCACTACACCTCTTATATTGTACGTGAACTCTTCCCTTTAATCTCCACCATCCATTTGCCCACTCATTCTCTCTCTTTCCATTTCAATATTATTTCTTAGTGCGAAGAGAGAGAATGAGTGGAGAAATAGATGGTGGAGATTAAGGTAGAGAGTTCAAGTGCAATATAAGAAGTGTATCGGAACCCTTCTTATATATATATATTCTTGAATTTAGATTTGAGTTTGTAAAGTTATTTTTTATAAAAAAGATCATTCTGATTTTTTTAAGTGTCATTAAAAATGAAAAGAATACTTTAGTTTAAACAAAACAAAAGAGTTTAAAAGAACCCTTATTCATCCATTTCCTAAAGGATAACTATATAGGATTCTAAAATCTACATCCAAAGGATTCAATATGAATTGACTATTATTATTTCAGGTAAGCTGCTGTTAACCGACTCAAGCATTCCATTAAACACTATGTGGGTACTCAACCAGATAAAAGAAAATATTGGGAACCAACATCAACCAACATGACAGGGCCGAGCAGCTTGCTCGAGCACTCAAGGCGGAGCAGCATGCTCGACTATCCTGGTCGAGCAGTAGCAACTTCCACCAAGCATGGGTCGAGCACCCTCCTACACCATGTTGGGTCGAGCGCTCCATCCAAAGAAGGGTCGGGCAGCGGGCCTGAGTTGAACAGTGTACCTGGGTCGAGAAGCATCACCATAGGTCGGTTAGTACCCATCTGGATTGGTCGAACACCGCTGGTCGGTCACTTGTTGAAGGGTCGGTCGAGCGTATCCTCAACGACAAGTCGAGCAGCATCTCACCTTGCTGAAGGATCGAGCGTTAACAATGGGTTGAACAAACTGGAAGTGTTTGCTGACGAGAATCATGCGTTTATATGTTAGTAATGCAAGTTGTGCTATAGTAAGGTGTTTATGTATAATAATGTATAGCAAACGAGGCAAGGTAGTAATTAAAAGGAGCGGGCACATTGTAAAATTCTGGTCGGTCGTTCAAAGAACCCTGTCGCACATGACCGATCGAGCATTGTACCTGCTCGTGCGTTACTTTCTGGTCGGTCTCAAAGTCATGCCAGCTATTTATAGCTGGAGCGATGGCATTACCGTAAATACTTGTACAACCGACCCAGGCCATGCATGTCGTAATTACAACATTGCCACCCATGACCAACTCTACCTATAAATACCCCCTTTCACAATCATTCAAGGGACCGGTTCTTCTACCCCGAAGGGCTGCCCAAATCACTTCTCCACCATTCTAAAGCTCCTTAAAGCTCCATTAATGGTCGCCAAAGCTCTCTCCTTCTTCCTCCAACAAGATGAAGATCAAATCACATCCATTATCCATCCAAAATGGCTCTAACTCAATTATAATGCTCTCCAACCGCCATTAGTCTTCTCTAAAAGTCCGGATCTAACACAAACTTCATCACGTAATCAAGGAAAAACATCTACGCACCAAAGTGATTTATGATCTACAAGATAACTTTCACAATCCGCGAGATCTAATCCATTCCTCTACGAATTCAAGTGAGATCTAAAGCTAAAAGAGAGCGAAAATGGAGAATAATTGTAATTAGAATGAGCAAATGATATAAATGAGATGTATGAAATGATGTTATATGTAATTTTCTCCATGATAATGAAGAACACTTCAAAAGTGGACGTAGATCTATCCTAGATCGATCCACTATAAAAACTCCTTGTCTTTTACTTGCTTTTTCCTGCTTTTTACTTGCATTTGTGGCCCCAATTTCATTTTGCATACCGTTTGGTGAAGTGTAATTTCACACTTTTGGTGTTTGAACCATTTTTTATTCAAACATTTGGCGCCCGCCGTCGGGTCGAATCCGCATTTCCTACTCTCACACTCTCTCAATGTTGAAAGCCTACCATTTAAGTTCTAAGCCTAACTCTGCCATAGATTCTCAAAATCTACGACGTTCAAGGCCATCTAACGAATCCTCTCCCACAAGGTTGAGACCCTTGTATGAAATAATGGCCAAATCTAAGAAGACCACAAGCAAAACCGTTGGAGGAAGCGATAATATCGCTAATGAGGCTATGCCACTTACTAACCGTTTCGAAGTTGGCGAAAACTCAACGGACGGAACCAGTGTGACTGAAAGTGAATTAAACGCCGCTATTGATCTCGAAGAAAATGGAAACTCGTCCGCTTCTAATCATGATCACAACGACAACATGGAGGATGATAACGAATGGTTGAGCAATAAAGACAAGGCTAATGTTGAAAACTCGAAGCCAAAAGCTAAGAATCATTCCAAAATAAAAGCTCGAAGGGCCACCAGTCCCATCACGGGGGAAGCTCCTCGTCGGGAAGGCAAAGGACCTAAGTTCTCTAATCGAGACCACTTGCCTAAACAAACATTTGGTAAGGAGCTCAGCTTCATGGAGCATCATAACACTGAAGAATACATCTCTGATATGATAGAACAAATCATAAAGAGAAATAAAGCTGGCAATGGCGATGAAAGAGAAACTCCCGATAGGACTCCATTCACCGAAAGAATCCTTGAAGCATAATGTCCAAAGAAATTCAACCCTCCAACTTTGCCTATCTTGTTGATCCTAACTACTTTTTGTTCAAATACGAGTGGCATATGAGTGCAGCTAAGGCGACTGATGAGATAAGATGCACATACTTTCCTCTCTATTTAGAAGGTGTTGCATCACTATGGTTCACAAAGCTACCACCTAAGTCCGTAGACCAATTCTCTGACTTGACCAAAAATTTCAAGGAATAGTTCCGCCTGTATGATACCAAAGCCAAGGATACTATAACACTTTCAGCGATGAAGCAGAATCCAAGGGAATCCGTTAAAGCTTTTCTCAGTCGATTCAATATTGCTTTGTTCGAAGTGAGATATCCAGAACCTCGCATAATCCTTATGTCTCTAATCGGCGCCATAAATGTGAAGAGTGAATTCGGTAGCTGGATTAAAATGAAAGCACCGAACACGCTTGAGAAATTCTATAAAAAGGCCGAGGAGTACATCAGAATTGACATTAATCCTGTACCTCTTCAGATTATTGATGATAACCCGCTTCTTGAAGCTCCTAAAAAGGTTGCTACCCAATATAATCAGAAGAATACTCAAGGGCAGAAGCGTGCCAATGACGGGAACGATAACAAGGCTAATAAGAAGTCTCGCCTTTTCAACTCATCAGAGCTGACGCCTTTGAATGACATTCCTAAAAATGTCTATCTTGCAACAAAGAATTCTGAAGAGTATGTAGAGCCAAACCCGATAAGGATAAGCGACATAGCAGAAAACTCAGGAAAGTTTTGCAGATTTCCCAATCAGTCTGGTCATAACACTAACGAGTGCCGACACCTTAAGAACCCTATCGAGGAATTGATCAGAAAAAACTGGCTGCAGCAATATGTAAAGAATCCACAGAGCATGAATCCTTTTGCAACTCCCTAGGGGCAAGGGCATCAAATGATCAGTCTGGTCCAAGCAACATAGCTTCTGCTCAAACCAATCCAAGGCTAATTATCAACTGATAACCATTGATAGTTCTCCAATTTCAATGGCTCGGAATAAGCGATCAACATCGCCACTGTTTTACTTCATGCTCTATTTCTTGCTTTAGTTCATGCTTTACTTCATGTTTTACTTTCTATTTATTCAAGACTTCTTGTAAACAGTCTATAATAATCTGCAAGTAATGCACTGAACATTGGCTCTACGACTAAGAGCATATCTGTCTGAATGAATTTTTTGCTTGCAAAATTATATGTTTAATCAAAACTTTTTTAAAAGATGATTTCATATTGCAGGCCATCTGTCAAGTGCTTGTTCATGTAATATCGCAACCCCAACAACGCTAGTTCAAGAGCCAAATGTCGTAAATATCAACGTGCATAAATGTAAAAATAGAAAAAACACTGCCTTGAAAAGTGAATGGGAAAGTCGCAAAGATCCAAACAATGAACAAGCGCCATGACAAACAAACACGAAAGCTGTAACTTTTGTCGAAGGGGCACTTCCCTAAGCGAGAGGTTCAGAGCTTCAGTTCCTAAATCGGAACAGCCTGCCAAGTCATGCAACTGACAAAGGGACCGATGGCCGCCAACGATATAACAACCACCCAATTCATTTGCGTAGCACCTAGAATCCCAAGATGTGAAGAACGAAAACCATTTGCGTAGCATCTAGAATCCCCAGATGTGAAGAATGAAAACCATTTGTGTAGCATTTGAAATTCGCATATGTGAAGAATGAAAACCATTTGCGTAGAACTTGGAATCCTCAGATATGAAGAATGAAAACCATTTGCGTAGCATCTTGAATCCCCAGATGTGAAGAATGAAAAACATTTGCATAGTATCTGGAATCCTCAGATGTGAAGAATGAAAACCATTTGGGTAGCATCTGGAATCCCCATATGTGAAGAATGAAAACCATTTGCGTAGCATCTGGAATCCCCAGATGTGAAGAATGAAAACCATTTGCATAACATCTGGAATCCCCAGATGTGAAGAATGAAAACCATTTGCGTAGCATCTGGAATCCCCAGATGTGAAGAATGAAAACAATTTGCGTAACATCTGGAATCCCCCGATGTGAAGAATGAAAACCATTTGCATAACATCTGGAATCCCCAGATGTGAAGAATGAAAACCATTTGCGTAGCATTTGGAATCCCCAGATGTGAAGAATGAAAATCATTTGCGTAGCATCTGAAAATTTCAGATGTGAAGAATATCGGGGACCCAATTGATCGTCAATATCAGGAAGTACCTGATCCGATTACTACAAACGTTGGGTTATAACCAAAGACCTCTCCGGAGGGATCCAATTGATTGTCAGTATCAGGAAGTACCTGATCCGATTACAACAAACATTGGGCTGCCACCAAATTCCTTTCTGGGGGCATTCCTTTTGAATTTACCAACGCTTGGATTAATCAGTATAATTGAGTGACGAAGGTCTCCAATATTTGAATTCAACAAGCCGGATTGTAGACGATGTTCGGATTTTACCAATTAACTTGCGTAGTGTCTGAAAATCTCAGATACAACAGGTGTTAAATTCTAGCCCAAGCAGGGGCGTAAAATCCAAAGTACTTCCCATGGAGAAGACTAATAATGACTCCCTAAACGAGGGGCACGAGTATCCAAGATTTCTCCAAAAGAAGGTAGGAAATAGATCAAAGATGCACATTTCTCAAATGTGAAATATTGTATACCATCATATAGGTCACTAAAACGATAACGATTGAAATCCACAGTCGGCTTTAGTCGATTAGATAATTTTAAACGTTAATGCGAATTCGAATTAGAATATCGTGTTTGTGAAAATAATTTTCAATGAGTTTTAAACCGTTGAGTAAAACATTCCTGTGCAAACACTTTATTCGGTTCAAAATAAAATTCGCTATAGGTCATTTTTAATGATTAACTAATCCACTATCGATATGGACAGTCGATTGTGACTATAAGTCCAAAATCGTGCAAGTGCTTGTTTTCATTATAGAACGGGTAGCATGAAGCATACAAGTCCAACTAACAAGTTCTACACTTGAATTATTTTAAGTCAACAAGTCAAATCATCGAAGCATGGTTTTCCATAACAAACAAAAAGCTACGACTGAATCTTAACGCAAGTTGTATTATCAATGTTCAGTTCGAAGCCTGCAATTCTTACAAGCCAAAAATACAAACTTTGAGGGGCAAATGCTAACCCACTCAAGCATTCCATCAAACACTATATGGGTACTTAACCAGAAAAAAGAAAATATTGGGAACCTGCATCAACCAACATGACAAGACCGAGCAGCATGCTCTAGCGCTCAAGGTGGAGCAATATGCTCGAGTACCAGCAATTTCCACCAAGCACGGGTCGAGCACCCTCCTCCGGCATGTTGGGTCGAGCACTCCATCCAAAGATGGGTCAACCAGCGGGCCTGAGTTGAACACCGTACCTGGGTCGAGCAGCATCACCACAGGTCGGTCAGTACCCATCTGGATGGGTCAAACACCGCTGGTTGGTCACTTGTTGAAGGGTCAGTCGAGCATATCCTCAATGACGAGTCGAGCAGCATCTCACCTTGCTGAAGGATTGAGCGTTAGTTCGAGACAATGGGTTAAGCAAACTGGAAGTGTTTATATGTTAGTAATGCCACCTGTGCTAGAGTAAGGTGTTTATGTATAATAACGTATAGCAAACGAGGCAAGGTAGTAATTAAAAGGAACGAGCACATTGTAAAATTCTGGTCGGTCGTTCAAAGAACCCTGGTCGCACATGACCGATCGAGCATTGTACCTGCTCGTGCGTTACTTTCTAGTCGGTCTCAAAGTCATGCCAGCTATTTACAGCTGCAGCGATGGCATTACCGTAAATACTTGTAAAACCGACCCGGACCATGTATACCGTAATTACAACATTGTCACCTAGGAGCAACTCTGCCTATAAATACCCCCTTTCACAACCATTCAAGGGACCGATTCTTCTACCCCGAAGGGCTGCCCAAATCACTTCTCCACCATTCTAAAGCTCCTTAAAGCTCCATTAATGGACGCCAAAGCTCTCTCCTTCTTCCTCCAAAAAGATGAAGATCAAATCATATCCATTATCCATCCAAAATGGCTCTAACTCAATTCTAGTGCTCTCCAACCGCCATTAATCTTATCTAAAAGTCCGGATCTAACACTAACTTCATCACGGAATCAAGGAAATGCATCTATGCGCCAAAGTGATTGACGATCTACAAGATAACTTTCACAATCCGCGAGATCTAATCCATTCCTCTACGAATTCAAGTGAGATCTAAAGCTAAAAGAGAGTGAAAATGGAGAATAATTGTAATCAGAATGAGCAAATGATATAAATGAGATGTATGAGATGATGCTATATGTAATTTTCTCCATGATAATGAAGAACACTTCAAAAGTGGACGTAGATCTATCTTAGATCGAACCACTATAAAAACCCCTTGTCTTTTACTTGCTTTTTCCCGCTTTTTACTTGCATTTGTGACCCCATTTTCATTTTGCATACCGTTTGGTGAAGTGTGATTTCACACCTTTGGTGTTTGAACCATTTTTGATTCAAACAGCTGCTATGGTGAAATTGGTAGACATGCTGCTCTTAGGAAGTAGTGCTAGAGCATCTCTGTTATGTTTGATGGTTTTATGTCTTGCAAAAAAAAATATTCTAGACAAACCCCTCCTCTCTCGTCCAAATGCTAGCTTCGTCCATGCATAGGCCTATAAGTGAAACAAAGGGGTTCTTAAGCTATACCTTGATATTATGTTCATTGTGAGCTTTGTATTTATACTCTAAAGATCTTTCAAATGTCAATCCTGTACGTGGGAGTGCTGATTGAAGAAATTATAAAGGCTAGATCCATTCATACATTTTTTTTGTCTTTCTCATCAGACAATGTAAACAAAATTTATTACATTTCTCCTTTTGCTTTTCCAGTCCCAAAATGCATTTTAGTTCAATTAAAGCATAGTTGAACCTTAGATTAGATTTTACACAATGTATTACACTGAACTAGATTAGTCAGCATTCCTAGTACACTGCATATTAGATTTTCCAACATTCTAAGCTACCTAAAAACCAAATTTGTTATTGAAAAGTGAAATAAATGAATAGATGTAGCTCTCTTCAGATAAAAGGAGATACAAATATCAACAAGCGGATCAATGAGTTTGGGCTTCAAAAATGGTCCATATGTTACAGATTCTAATCTATTTTATTTTATTATTCAAGAAATTGAATGTCGAACACTTCCTATTCTAAGAGCATCTCCAACAATTCGAGGTGCAAATTTTCGATTTTCCACATCGCGAATTGTTGGAACGACATAATTCCCAACTGTTTTTGGAACAGACGTTTGTTCAACAAACGTCTGAAAAATTAAACACTAAAAGTGGGCCTACATGATACCACATAGTTAAACATGGCATTGTTTGGCAGAATAAAATGGGATATATATTGAAACATGGCATTGTTGGGAAAAATAATGTGTAACGTGGTGAAAAATTCTTGGCAAAAGTAGGTCCGGTTGTTTGTATATATTGTGAAAAGTGGATATATGTGGATATAATGTGAAACGTGATTGCATGATATTGTTGTAGGGCAGAATAACTTATATTTGCAAAAAAAATCAGGCATTTGAACAAACGCCTGATCCTAGGCGCTTGTTGATCAACAAACGCCCGAATTCTAGCGCTCATTCAACCAGCGCTACACGAGTTTGCATATTTCGGAACTTTTTGCCCCGAGATCCACACTGTAGGGAAAATGTATACACCGCTGGGGCACTTTTGTAGTATACATTTCGAGATTTCTAAATTTGAATATGTTGTTGGAGCTGCTCTAACACATTTACTCACACGTCAAATATTGTTCTCTCTCCTTAATTTGATGAAAAAAGTTGGCCTATATCCTTAACTAGTGTGTAACCTGTGTGTTGCACACAACAATATTGTTAACAATAATACTTATATTTTATTTATTGTTAAAATAGTTTGCTATATACAATTTTTTCAAACTTAACTATGATATTTTAATTACAAACTAAAATGGTATTCAATTATTGCTATGTACATATACACTACAAGGAAAAAGGCTATTTCCAATGGCTCAGAATTGTCGGCAGAAGTCGGAAGCCGTCGAAAATAGCCATCGCTTTTATAGGTGTCGAGGAATGGAGTTTCTGACGACTTTCGACATAGCCCGCAGTTTGTATTTTCGATGATTTAGGCGGCTAGTAACGATTTCCGATGACTACCAATGCCCGACGCAAGCCGTCGGAAACTGTTACATTCACAACGCCAATTAGCCGATGTAAGCCGTCGGAAATCATTACATATTCATGTGTCAATAAGACGTCGAACAACCGGAATTTTTTAGCATCTGCTATTTAGCCTTCCAACTACATTTCTCACACAAACCATTGTCTCAGCAACAATATATACTTCCAGCAGATCATATATCAAGCAAATATCAAAATAAAAATAACTCTAACTCAATAAATTAATGAACAACATAAATTTCACCACAAACTCAAACCACTAATTATACAATACATAAATTTGTACATACCATATAGTCTACCATCAAAATAACAATAAATACATCAAGTCTACCACAAGTCTACCATCAACTCTACTACAACAAGTCTACCATCAAGTCTGCAATCATAACATGTACAAAATATCAACCCACAGTCTAGTCAAACAAAGTCATATACGTACACTGCCCCAAACAAAAAAAACTTACCTCACACTCCTTCATCGAACATCCTCTGTAGAGCCAGCTGAATACGGAAAGCGGTCGTACTCCTGCGCGAACTTGGCCAAACGCTGGTCTAGAAGCTGAGACATCTCAATGGTCGGGCGGCGATTCTGGTCCTGAAACCGTGCCATGCTAAACTGTTGGAGAATGGAATATTGATGATGTTTTGATGACAACAACCTTGTTTCAATCATTGTCATTATTGATTATAAAATATAAACTAACACTTTTTATCCAGAATATGTATTTGTATATGCAGGATTTATATGCAGATAATAGATATTGAAAACCGTACAGTTAAGAGATTCAAGATTTCAAAGGAGAATTAAGACTCATGAGTATCAAGATATCAAAATTTCAAGAGTCCAAGACTATCAGAGTAATATAGTCTAGATATTATGTAAAACTCTAAATAGCAATCAAACTCTGTTTTCAATCTGTTTTCAAATGATCTCTTTTCAAATTGATTTTAAACTATTTTCAAATTGATTTCAGACTCCTCTCAAGAATATTTTAATCATCCAAGGATTTCAAAATTATGATTTCAAATATATATTTCCTAATTGATAAGTTTTCTTACTTTTATAATTTTACATATATGTATCTGTTTATTATTATATTATATAATTTTTATATCACTTATATATAATTTTGTTTAAATAATATTTTATTATGTTTTTATACTTGAAAAATAATATTTTAACAACTAGTTTTATTTCAGAAATTTCCAAAATGCATATATTAGTTTTAATACTTAAAAAAATGATTTAAATTTGAAAATATAAAGTATATGTCGACATATACATATACACATGTCGACATATAACAGTAACATTTATTTAAATTTAAAATTTGTCTTTTCATTTTAAAACGTTCTAGAAATGGTTGCACCCTTTGGAAAACTATATAAAGGCCTTAAAATCAATTTTTTCATAACTTATCATCATTTTCTTCCTCCCTTAACATATCACCATTATTACTCTTAAAAATTCAAGTTTGTACACTTATACTCTACCAATTTCAGAAAAAAATATGTCATTCTTATTCTATTTTCATTCTCTATCAAATCCTCTATATTTGGAAGTGTTGCCCAAGAGTTATAGGGCAAATGTAATCAGAAGGAGTGTGGAAAGGTGTAGGCATGTTCCTTGTAGCCTTGATACCAAGGAAATGTGGAGGGGGTGTTTCTTATAGCTCGTAAATCAAGGAAAAGGAAGGGTGTTAACCTTGTAGCCCATGAAATCAAGGGTGTTGTAATTGGATATTAATATTAATAAAACTTTGCAAAATCCAGCATTATGTGGGACTGGACATAGGAGCAATCCGAACCAGTATAAAATCTGTTGTGTTCTTTACTTTTCTGCATTTTACTTTTGTTTATATTTGCAATTGTGATCATTTCTATTATAGTATTCATTCTGTGATTCATATAGTAGTCTGAGAAATTGATAATTAGTTAAGTTTTTTTTATAAATTCTTTAAAACACTATTCACCCCCATCTATTGTTTGTTTTACCGTAAGATGCTTGATCCTCATCCCTAACAATTGGTATCAGAGCATAGCTTTTCAATATTTCATCATTTGAATTTTGTAAATATTAAATGGTAACCAACACCGGAATTGCTAATAGCAATAGTTCTTTTTAGAGGGTCAGTCCACCGTTAGATCACCACTATTTAATGATAGTAATTATTCTTATTGGGCATGTAGAATGAAAATATGTTTACAATCTATATGATTAAATACTTGGAATATCACACAAACTGAATATGTTGAACCCACAACTCATTTTGCACAATGGACTAATGATTAGAAGACCTCTGCACAAAATAATTCTAAAGCTATGAATAATTTGTTCTGTTCATTAGATAGAAATGAATTTAATAGAGTATTAGTTTGTAAATCTACTTATGATATATGGAAAACGTTGTAATTTACCCACGAAGGAACAAATAAAGTTAAACAAACAAAAATATATATGTTAACTAATCAATTTGAGTTACTTAAAATGAAACAGAATGAATCTATCTCCAATATGTATTACAGGTTCCAGGAAATTGTACATTCAATAATGGCTTTGGGAAACAAATGTTCTGAAGAGGACCAAGTTAGAAAAATACTTAGTTCTTTTACCCCAGATTGGGATCAGAAAACATTGGCAATTTAAGAGGCTAATGATATTAGTGAAATGAAGATTGAAGAGCTAATCGGAAATTTAATGTCATTTGAAGTACAGTTACAAAAAAGAAAGGAGAATAAATCGTCAGAAAAGAAATCTATAGCATTCAAAGCAATAACCGATGGTTCCGATTCAAGCAGTGAAGATGATGAAGAAATTGCCTTAATGACAAGGAATTTCATAAAAAAAATTGAGATATAAAACGAGAGATAATTTCAAGAAAAAAAATCAAGGAAGCTCGGGAAAAATACTCAGAACGATAGATGCTACAACTGCAACGAAATAGGCCATTTAAAAGGTTTTGTCCATATCCTGATAGATCGAAGAATCAACAAACAAACAACAATTCATTAAAGAAGAGGAAAAGAGCATATGCAACAACTTTAGATGTTTCAGATTCATCATCCAGTGGCGAAGAACCAGGAACCGGAAATTCAAATATATGCTTCACAACAATTTAAGAATCAGAAAATATCAGAGGAAAGGATCTAAAAACCAGGTATGCCCAAATTAATAATTTTTGATTGAAATGGTTGAATGGATGCTTTTTTGCTTGTCTTGTTTGCAAATTTGAATTCTAAAATTAAAATTTGAATTTTGAATTTCGATATATGATAATAAAATTAAAAATTAATTTTAAAAAGGTATTTAAAATTAATATCATCTCAGGAAATAATTAAACAGAGAATATAAAATATTAAAATAATATAACAAAGTCAAAAATCAACTTGAAATTTGGAAATACACATATATGTCGACATACATAAGTGTGCATGTCGACATATGAACCAGTTATTGAAATTCGAACTTTTAATTTCAAATGCTAAATTTTCAAACTTCCCGTCATCTTTTCACCAACTCCTAAGGTCTAAAAACGTGTCCTTCTATTTAGAAAATATGTGTCCTTTTGAACTTTATTCAATTATCTATTCCATACTACTCATTCTACCTTGTTGAATCAAGGAATTTACGGCGTTTTGATTAAATGACAAGGAGAAGTTCAAGATCGACAAAAAGAAGAGATTCATTGGTATTTAATATTAGATGATGATTATTTAGAGTTTTTGTTGGGTTATAAATGTTAAAATCTATCATAAAATAATCATATACCTCAATGGTTTGAATATATATATATGTATATATATGTATGCACATTCATTGTGCATACTATCAGAAACCGGTCGACCGGTTTCATTCTGGGCGGTCGACCGTTTCTAGGCAGAAATGAACAATGAACGTACACACATGTATATAACGTACATATATTCAAATACCAGTCTACTGGTCATTTTTAACCAGTCGACTGGTCTACGAACTGAAACAACTTTTCGAATAGACACTCTTATTTATCAAGGGTTGTTTCCTTTTCTCTTCGCCAAAAATCATCTCTATTTGTTGCTTCTCTTCACCAATGATTACAACTCTCCATCCTCTATAAAAGCAACATGAAATCACCATTTTAAAAATAACATTTCTTTCTATTCTTGCTATCGAATTGCTGATTTCATTCTTGCTCTCTAAAAACATTCAAAAGCTCATAATTCTCACATATCGTTATTTGAATCCTTGAATCTATATATTATTCTTTAGATTCAAACAACGATATCATCTTCCAAATCTTCATAATCACAAGATCATATTTGAGGATAAGATTATAGGAAAGGTGTACAAGAATTGACAAATTCGTGTTATTGAGAACACACATTGTCAAATTACAAGTTTAATTATCTTGTCTGAAGTCCTCGGTGTTGTAAGAGGCAAGTTGTGAAGTCCTCGTGTTGATAGAGGCGTGAAATCCCGTTCGACTGCTCGGGTGTTGTGAACCTGTTCCTCCGGGTGAAGTGAGGTAGTTGTTTAGTGAAATTCCAAATAGGAGATCTGGGACTGGACGTAGGACAGTGCTCCGAACCAGTATAAAAATCCCTGGTGTGATTTTTCTATTACTGCACTTACTTATCTATGATATTGCTTCTGTGAGATCGTTTTATAATAAATATTTACCTGCATAACTATTGTAAATATACAAGTTAGTATATCACATACTTTTGGCTTATCCATATTACAGATCCTGCCTAAGTCGTATATCGACACTTTCAATTGGTATCAGAGCGAGGTCATCACATAACCGTAACACAGTTATTTGATATATTCTATTAATATGGAAAATAACCCAAGTAGTAGCACTAACACTACTTACACAAAAGGTCAATCGACACAAAGACCTCCTTTCTTTAATGGTCTTAACTATAGTTATTGGGCAACACGTATGGCTTTTTACATGCAATCAACTAACTATGATGCTTGGAATGCTACTCAGAAAGAAAAAGTCAATCCAACGACTGAGTATGCAGAATGGACGGTTGCTGAGAAAACCGCAGCTGCTGTAAATGCAAAAGCAATTAATATGTTGTTTTGTGCATTAGATCAAAACGAATATAACCGTGTTAGTATCTGCACTACTGCTTACCAAATTTGGCAAACGCTAAAAACCACTCATGAAGGTACTAACAAGGTTAAACAAGCAAAAATAGCTTTGTTGAAAAGTCAATTTCAAATTTTCAAAATGAAACCAAATGAAACTATCAATGAGATGTATTCAAGGTTTCAAACCATTCATCAAGCACTTATCGGATTATGACAAAAATATTTTGATTTTGATGTAGTTTCAACAGTCCTACATTCTCTGACTAATGAATGGGAAGGAAAAGTATTAGCAATAGAAGAAGCTAATGATCTTTCCACCATGAAGCCAGATGAATTGATAGGAAATCCTATGTCCTATGAAGCTAACTTGCAGGCTCAAAAAGAAGAAAAAGAAGAAAAGAAAAATGTAGCTTTTCATGCCGAGAAAGATGAAGACATCTCAGATTCCGAAGATGATGATCTAGCATTCATTGCATAAGGATTTAAGAAATTCTTAAAGCAACGAAAAGCTAGTCGATACAACAAAAAGAAGTTCGGATCAAATAAACCATCATCTTCAAATATAGAATGCTTTAACTATCACAAAAAGGGACACATGCACAAAGATTGTCCGGAGCAAAAGAAGAAGTCAGAAAATGAAAAATTCAAACACAAGAAGGACAAGTCAAAGAAACGAGCATTCTCAGTGACATGGGATGATTCAGACTCATCTTCATCTGATAGTGAAAGTGACTCAGATGATGAACAAGCAAATATATGTTTTATGGCTAAAGAAGATGAGGTACAAATTCCTTCTTTTGAAGAAGTTCTTGATATAAATGCTGAATTAATATATAAATTTAAAGATATGAAACGACAATGCAAACAAGCTCAAGCTGATTTAATTAGAGCTGAATTTGAACGAGATATGCTAAAAGATGAGAATAAAATATTAGAGGAAGAACTTGAAAAAGCTCAAGAATCATCATCTAATATTGATTCTCAACTATCTCTTTTGAGTCAAGAAATTGAAACTCAAAAAAGGAAAAATGATGCTCTTACTACCGAAAATCATGAGCTTAAGGCAAAAGTCAAAATGTTAGACCTTGAAAAATCTAGTTTACAAACAAAGTTAGACGACATTGCTCAAAATGTTTCTAACTTTAACAAAGGTCGAGAAAATTTGACAAAAATTATTGAAAGTTCACAATCTGCTACAAATAAACATGGCTTGGGATATAAAAAACAAGTTATCAAGAAAGATCTTGGTAATAAAAGATAAAAGAAAAATAAGGTAGTACAAGAAACTGAAGCTAAGAAAAATCTTAGTTTATTATATTCCAAACCAAAACCGATTATGAAATTTCAAAAGAAGAATGTCAAGTCTATAAAAATATGGGTTCCTAAAACAAATAACAATTTGATTAGGAATAAGTACATTCAAAATTTTTTGAATTCTGTGCATCACAATCCAAATTATATGTATAAAGGGGATACCGGACCCGTATGGGTTTGGACTCCTAAGACCTAACTCTTAGGACCCTATAAAAAAGTGGGTACCATGGACTTAATTTTATTTTTTTGCAGGTCCCACTCAAGAAAAGAGGAAAGTGGATACTAGACAGTGGTTGCTCGAAGCATATGACTGGAGACAAGAGCTTATTAACAAATATCACTTATTCAGATGGTGGCTCAGTCACTTTTGCAGATAATTCAAAAGGCTATATCATCGGCAAAGGCGATGTGAACAATTATGGTACATCTAACTTACCTCTTATTACTAATGTCATGCTAGTTAGAAATTTGAAACATAATTTACTAAGTATCAGTCAATTGTGCGACAAACGTTTTACTATTTCCTTTTCGGACATTAATTGTAGTATCTTAGATAAAGATCGAAATCTAGTTTTTGAAGGTTATAGAGACAGAAATATCTATATTCTGAATATGAATATCAATCATAACTCAGATATGTGTCTTGTAGCAAATGATAATGATCCATGGCTATGGCACAAACGTTTCTGTCACATAAACTTCAGAACTATTGACAAGCTAGCTAAAAATGATCTAGATAAAGGACTGCCCAAAATTAGTTTTACTGTTAATAATCTTTGTGATGCATGTCAATTAGGAAAATTGACTAAATCGCCTTTCATATCCAAGAAAGCATATCAACGTTACAACCACTTGAGCTATTACATATGGATTTATTTGGACCAACACAGGTTCAGTCAATAAACCATAATCGCTATGTGTTTGTAATAGTTGACGATTACTCTCGTTATACATGGGTGATTTTCTTGAAAAACAAAAGTGACACTTTCAAACATTTCAAACCCTTCGTTAAGAGAATTCAAAAGTCAAAAGGACTTAAGGTTAAAAATATAAGAAGTGATCATGGCGAAGAGTTCGAAAATAATGAATTTGAACATTTTTGTACAAAGAAAGGTATAAATCATAAATTTTCATTTCCTAGAACTCCACAACAAAACGGAGTTGTAGAAAGGAAAAATCGAACTTTACAAGAATGTGCAAGAACATTATTAAATGGATCCACTCTACCAAAACATTTTTGGGCAGAAGCTGTTGCAACTGCGTGTTATGTTTTGAATCGTGTATCCATTCGACCTTTGACCAAGAATACATCCTATGAGCTATTTAATCAAAGAAAGCCAAATATCTCATATTTCAAAGTTTTCAGTTCTAAATGCTTTATTTTGAATACGAAAGACCATCTTGGAAAATTTGATTCAAAATCCGATGAAGGTAAATTTGTCGGATATTCAGAACGAAGCAAGGCCTATCGTATATTTAACAAGAGAACTAAAACTATTGAAGAATCACTTCATGTCTCTTTTGATGAATTCTATAAACCATCTCATATCGTATCAGATGACGAAGAGACCATAGTCACTAATAATCCTATCATCACAAATAATGACTCTAACTCAGAAATTGTTGACAATATTCCTCAACCTGCTGTGGTACCTTCTCCACCAAGATTTAGATCTCCTCCTAGAATTCTAAGAGATCATCCGGTTCAAAATGTTATTGGAGAAGTAACATCACAAATAAGAACAAGGAGTCAACTAAATCAAATGGGTCATGTCGCGTTTCTCTCAAATATCGAACCTAAGAATCCTAAAGAAGCCGCTACTGATGATTACTGGATCATTGCCACGGAGGAAGAACTAAATCAGTTCGAGCGCAATGATATCTGGGAACTTGTTCAAAGACCGACTGATCAGTCAGTCATTGGTACGAAATGGGTTTATAAAAATAAAGCCGACGAACAAGGAAATATAACCAGAAATAAGGCAAGATTAGTAGCACAAGGATATAATCAGGAAGAAGGTATCGATTATGTAGAAACCTTTGCACCCGTAGCTCGATTAGAAGCTATTCAAATCTTACTGTCCTTTGCTTGTCATCATAATTTTAAACTTTATCAAATGGATGTCAAAAATGCATTCTTAAATGGGTTTATCAAAGAGAATGTATATGTCGAACAACGTCCCTTGTTCGTACATGAGAAATATCCTGATCACGTATAAAACTTAAGAAAGCTTTATATGGATTAAAACAAGCACCTCGTGCTTGGTATGAACGATTACGAAGCTATCTTATTGATTCTGGTTATCAAATTGGTAAAGTTGATCAGACTCTATTCATAAAACATTCTCGAAAAGATATATTAGTTATCCAGATATATGTAGACGATATTATCTTTGGTTCAACAAACTATAAACTCTGCAAAGAGTTTGCAAATATTATGACCAAAGAATTTGAAATGTCTCATATGGGAGAACTATCGTATTTCCTTGGTCTTCAAATCAAACAGCTTTCTAATGGTATTTTTATTAGTCAAGAGAAGTACTGCGGAAATCTAGTCAAACGTTTCGGTTTAGAAAATACCCCTGGTAAACCAACTCCTATGAGTACGACCACACATCTTGAAAAAGATGAACATGGTAAGAATGTTGACCAGAAGTTATATCGAAGCATGATTGGTTCACTCCTATACCTTACCGCAAGTCGTCCAGATATTATGATGAGTGTTTGTTTGTGTGCAAGGTTTCAAGCTAATCCTAAAGAATCACATTTACAAGCTGTAAAACGAATAATACGATATCTTAATAACACCAAAGACTTTGGTCTTTTCTACCCAAAAGATTGTTCATTCGAACTAGTATCATATAGTGATGACGATTTTGGTGGCTCTCGCACGGATAGAAAGAGTACAAGTGGTACGTGCCATTTTATTGGAAAATCACTTGTCTCTTGGTTTAATAAGAAACAAAATTGCGTTTCACTCTCGACATGTGAGGATGAGTATATATCAGTAGCTCTAGCTTGTACTCAAGTATTATATATGCAACAAACACTTCGAGATTTTGATATATATTTATCAAACTCCATCATATACTGTGATAACACAAGCACAATCAATTTATCGAAAAACCCAGTCAATCATTCCCGAACAAAGCACATTGATATTCGACATCATTTCTTAAGAGACAATATTGAAAAAGGAACAATATGTCTCGAATATGTCCAGACTGACAACCAACTAGCAGACATTTTTACTAAGCCTCTCCTCGAATCTAGTTTTATTTCTTTACGAAGAGAGCTCGGCTTAATTTCTAGAACTGAAATCGATGTATAATATACACTGTAATGTTGAGTTCTTATCTAGACGACACATATATTCTTATTAACTTAGCTGGTTAATAGCTTTTTGCTATTATTAGCAAATAATTGTGAGCTTAACAATCTTTTAGTGGCTTATATTCTCTGAGTGTTTTAACCATTGCTTTAAAATTTCGTAAATCCTATATATACATACTCCTTTCCTATTGTTTTCTGCATCTTCATCCTTAAACATTTGTATACAAGTTCATAATTTCTTTATATAATGGCACATATATGCGACGAATGTGCACAACGATCACATATCTCCATCAGTAGTTCCGAACCTGAAGAATTCTACTCTCCGGAAACACCAAAGAGTAGACCGGAATGTTCGAATGCCCCCCGAGATACACCAAAACCCAAACGTGCTAAGAAAGCATTATTCTATTCTCCACGAACAAGAGAGAAAATTAGTGAAATTCATCACTACACTAAACATCAGATAGATCTCCAGCGTCAACTTCATTATGAACAAAAACTCACATCTGATCGTTTAACTCTCTTAGAACGAATGGCGTCATTTTTCTGTAGCACGGATAGACACGGGGTTCATGAACCAATGCCACCTCCTCCATCTACATCTCGAAGTCCTAAATCATGGGATCGTAATTACGCGAGAAATGAAGGAGCAAGAGAAAATTGGACGCCATGGACACCGAGAGTTACGAATATTAAAGAAACATCCGAAGACAAGTCATCCACCTCTCATTAATTTATATCGTTTTTGTTGCATAATAAGTTTTTGTTTTAATTCTTATTTTTTGGTTTTTCATGTATTTTGTTTTTCAAATCCATGTTGAGTTGAAATAAAATTTATATAATTTTTTAAGCACTCATAAATCCAGAAAAACAAATATATACAGAAACGGTCGACCGTCAGGAATGGACCAGTCGACCGATCAAGTCTCTGGAAATATTTATATTTTGGAACCGATCGACCGGTAGAAAAATTACCAGTCGACCGTTCAACTCTCTAGAGATTTTTCAACTCAAAAGTCAACCAGTCGACCGGTCTATATCCCACCAGTCGACCGACTATCTTCTCTAGAAATTTGTGTTTCATATACCAGTCGACCGATAAAGTTCTCTGGAATTAAAACTTCCAGACACCAGTCGAGCGTTCCAACCCTAACGGTCGACCGGTTACGCGTTTTTTAGTTTTTTCAACTGCAAATTCACACGTCGATTTATATATCCCACCTCTTCACTCATTATTTATTTATCTCCTTTCTCTCAAATCCCTGAAAAACAAACACCTCCAAATCAATTTCTCTATAATCGATGGCACCACCTCAAAAGAAATACAAGAAATCAAGTTCCACTTCACTCCAACCCATAGATTCTAACATCAAACAATGGCTTATGGATCCTACTGCAGTAAAACGTTGGAATGCTCTGAAGGATTACACCATTCACGAAGGTTCTTTCATAAATCTCTCTGCTTTTATCCTCTATGATGTTGAAGAACTACTGGATAAGGCTTGTATTAAATCATTCCTTACCTTTGATAAGAACAAAATTGAAATTAATCATATTATGATTCGGTTGTTCTATGCCAATAATAACCTACCAAAATTCAAACCGGAGAATTCTGCTAATTGTCTTTGGTCTGTAGTTTGTGGTCAGCATGTTTTCATTTCAAAGGAACGAAAGGCCATGGTTCTCAATTCGCCAAATAGTGGAAGAGAATTTTCTTCGGATTTCTGCACTATCCATATTCATGATAAAATCAGTCATCTTTTTATCGAGGATCATAAAACTAGCACTAAGGCGATTAACTTACGGCCTATAGCTCGTATTTTACATCATGCCATCACACGCTCTTTATTGCCGAGGGTTGGTAATTTTGATGCCGTCTATAAAGAAAACTTCAAGGCATTATATGCGATTTATGGGGATATTGAGATAAATTGGATAAATATGATTTTCGATGAAATTTTTCTTGTCAACGAACGCACAAGGCCACACATTTTCTACAATGAATATGTTATGAGGCTTTTACTCGATTGTAGTGTCAAATCTTGTGAGTCTAAAATCACCAAGCCAAAGTGCATCGACAAAGCAACGAGAAGAAGAATGAAGCTTCCAGATCCTTGTGTGAATATCATTCCTTTTGAACAATACCAAAAGCAAGGTCCTCAAAAAACCACTTCTTCTACGACTCCCAAGCCTAAACCAGAAGAAGTCAAACTCCTTCAACCTTCCTCGTCAACTAAGGATTCACTAGCACAAATTGCACGGAACCAATTCCTCCTCGAAGCGAGACTTAAACGTACCGACACCAAACTCGAGAGTTTGGATAAAATGCTCGACAAATGATTTTCAAAACTTAAGTCTTTCTTCGGTATTATTTGGGATGCAATTTCATGTGCATCATCATCTTTCTCTACCCAAATACAAGACCCGGGAAAACGTCCCATGCCTCCTACATTTACGTGGTCATCATCTGACGAAGGCACCACTTCAGGAACCAATATAGGACGTGGTCGTGGGGAATATGAGACCGAGGAGGAATACGAAGGAAACAACGACGAGGAAGATGTTACAGAAGAAGGAGACAAGGAAGAAGGAGGGAACGAACAAATTGAGTGGGACACCACTGAATCTAAATCGTCATCGCATTAGTTTGTTTTTCATCCACGTTTTATGATACTATGTTTTATATTTTTTTGCAAAACTTCAAACCGGCACTTGTATGTAAATAGTGCTGTATTTATTTTTGTACGTCTTAAGCTATTAGGTACATTACTTGCTTGTGATATGTTTGGTGTATATTATATGCTACAATCTTAAAGTTCTTCTTAAGCTATTTGTGTGTTCACTACTCCTTTTTGTCGATGACAAAAGGGGAGAAAAATATTACTAACATTATGTTTTGCAGATTTTTTTAGTATGTATTTCAGGGGGAGCATATATTCAGGGGGAGTTAAAATCAATTTCAGAGCTATGTTGTCATCAATCAAAAATGGGGAGAATGTTGAATCAAGGAATTCACGGCGTTTTGATTAAATGACAAGGAGAAGTTCAAGATCGACAAAAAGAAGAGATTCAACGGTATTTAATATTAGAGGATGATTATTTAGAGTTTTAGTTGGGTTATAAATGTTAAAATCTATCCTCAAATAATCATATACCTCAATGGTTTGAATATATATATATATATATATATATATATATATATATATATATATGCACATTCATTGTGCATACTATCAGAAACCGGTCGACCGGTTTCATTCTGGGCGGTCGACCGGTTTCATTCTGGGCGGTCGACCGTTTCTGGGCAGAAATGAACAATGAACGTACACACATGTATATAACGTACATATATTCAAATACCAGTCTACTGGTCATTTTTAACCAGTTGATTGGTCTACGAACTGAAACAACTTTTCGAATAGACACTCTTATTTATCAAGGGTTGTTTCCTTTTCTCTTCGCCGAAAATCATCTCTATTCGTTGCTTCTCTTCACCAATGATTACAACTCTCCAACCTCTATAAAAGCAACATGAAATCACCATTTTAAAAATAACAATTCTTTCTATTCTTGCTATCTAATTGCTGATTTCATTCTTGCTCTCTAAAAGCATTCAAAAGCTTATAATTCTCACATATCGTTATTTGAATCCTTGAATCTATATATTATTCTTTAGATTCAAACAACGATATCATCTTCCATATCTTCATAATCACAAGATCATATTTGAGGATAAGATTATAGGAAGGGTGTACAAGAATTGACAAATTCGTGTTATTGAGAACACACATTGTCAAATTACAAGTTTAATTATCTTGTCTGAAGTCCTCGGTGTTGTAAGAGGCAAGTTGTGAAGTCCTCGTGTTGATAGAGGCGTGAAATACCATTCGGCTGCTCGGGTGTTGTGAACCTGTTCCTCTGGGTGAAGTGGGGTAGTTGTTTAGTGAAATTCCAGATAGGAGATCTGAGACTAGACGTAGGACGGTGCTCCGAACCAGTATAAAAATCCCTGGTGTGCTTTTTCTATTATTGCACTTACTTATCTGTGATATTGCTTCTGTGAGATCGTTTTATAATAAATATTTACCTGCATAACTATTGTAAATATACAAGTTAGTTTGTCACGTACTTTCCGCTTATCCATATTACTGATCCTGCCTAAGTCGTATATCGACACTTTCATACCTCTCAATTAAAAATTCAAAACTATCTTCTTTATTTTATACTCTTCAAAACCATAATGGCTTTCTCAAGTACTCCAAAGACCATGAGACCAAGATTCTGAAAGGTTATCTTTGCAACAACCTGGTGGCTATCCAAGCGTACATCGACTATGTTACAAATGGAAAAGTCAATACGGGAACATTTGTTATTTTTGAAGATTTTGCATCATATGATCTTCTTAATCAAAATGAGGTTTTAAGTTTGGTTTATTCTCGGGATAACAATGAAGTATGTTACCCGAATCTTTTGAAAATGTTTTATGAGAATTTTAATCGTGAATTTTACGATGGAAATGAAAATCAAGTTTGGAGTAGCGTCGTAGGCACTCAAATTATTTTGGAATGTGATGTTTTGGGAACTACTTTGAATTGCAAGAAAATCGGTGTGGATTTTTCAGATTTTGAATTTGATGAACATGATTTGGAAACTTTTCACCGTATTTTTTAAAGAAATGAACATATGGAATTCAAAAATTGTTTTTTCCGCCCAAAAGCAACAATTGCCAAGCTTCTTCTTCAACACACTCTTACTCCTCGTTTCGGAAATTTTAATAACCCTACTATCAAGGCCAAAAAGTTCTTTTTGCTATTTTTGGCACTCATGATATTAATTGGGCCGAAGTGATTTTATGAGAATTCAAACCCAAGAAGATGTCAACAAAAGAAAACAATCTCTACCATGGATTTTTCCTTACCCGAATCTTTAAGTATTTTAGAGTAGATCTCAAAGGAGAGGAATTTGTTTCTAGAAAGGTTTTAAATTCAGGAAATATATTCCTTATGCAAATTCCACTCAATTTCAAACCTTATGTGTCATATGCTGAAAGGCAAGATAGAATGGACCAAGAAGGAAATCAAATGGATATCGGAGAAAATGAATCCTCCATGGAAAGCATATAATTTCCCACTTCAACTAGAGCCATATCCAATAAAGCAATTTTCCAAAGCCAAGTCAAACTAGAGAAAAACCAAAAGAAAATCAAGAGGACTCTCAATCAAATGTCATCCAAAATGAACAAGTTTTTTGGAAAAATTATATTATCATCTTCCTCATCTTCATCCGCTGTGTTATAAGTGTATTAACTTATGTTATCTTATCATATTAGCTTGTATTTCCTTTTCATATTTCGTAGTATGTATCGTTTGATTGTATTCTTTTATTAGTATTAATGAATGTTCTTGTTTTCTTTCAAATCAAACTTTGAACATTTGTAAGAACACATTAGAATTAAATAAATTAATATAATATAAAAAGAAATAATTCAAAATAGTGTAAAAAATCAAAATACCTAATTATATATGGGTATGTCGACATACAAGTTTATGTATGTCGACATATAACTGCCAGAAAATTTAATTTTTTCAAATTCAATTTTTTTGATAACTATCTTTTTCTATTCATTTTTAAACGAATTCCAGGCTCTCTCTTTGTATATATCATTTTCTTCCAGAAAAACTCATTTTTAGTTCTCTATTTCTTCTCAAATCACTCCCTCTCTATATAATCATATTAATGGCTACTCCTATTCATAATCTAAGCAAAAATCTTGAAGAGACTCATCTCTTTCAAGAATATCCTATTTATCATTCTTTGCAATCAACATCATTTAGAATTAAGCTAGATACAAATGATTAAACAACAAGAAAAACATTCTGATGTTATCTATTAGATGATCTCTTCTCCTTCCAGATATGGAGATAAAAACATCACTATAGCACCTCTCACCAAAGATAATGAAGACTGGGAAGTCATAAATGCGGATCAATCTTCGGTGGAGATGGATGGGTGGAAGTTCCGAGAAATGTATGAATAAATAACTTGTTTGATTTGCTTTGTGTGGTGTGTTTTGAATTTGAAATTGAAAATTTGTAAATATTTGACTTACCTTGTAGATATTGTTTGGATTGTTTGTTTAGTTTAAAATATGCAATGTTTGTATTACATTATACTCTTGTATAGTTTACTTAGTAGAATTGCGACGGCCCGCCCCGCACCAGCCGGCATTTCCTCCGAAAGTGCGTTGTACACATGCCCGACTAGCATGGAACAATCGCCAAAGAAAGGAAAGAAGAGAATGAACTAATCGGAAACCCTGTAGAATGTCTCACAGCGCATGGAACAAACTATAATAATAATGTACATGACATAAAACAGGCGAGACAGTGCATAAGCTGATAACTAAAACCAACATTAACATCATCATCAGAGTAGCGGAAATTCAAATACAGCTTATTACAACTTTCCAAATTACTATCTCTAAACAAAAGAAAGAAAGGTGCACCACTAATGCCCAAAATAGTGACCACAGAAACACAGGAAGAATATATATATATATCATACGTGGAAGCCTCCTGCTCGTCTCCGGTACAGCTACTCGTTGCATACCACCTAACCTGTTTCTAGTCTGCTCGTGAGAGCACCCAGAGTAATAAGAAGAGACATAAAACTCTGAGTCAGACAAAGAATATGGTATGAGCGATAAGCAGCTAAACAGAACAATAACAGGTATACTAAACCATACCTGAACCTGGACCTGCAACCAAAGAGTTAGCACTACATACCGTACAATACTCTAAGGTGCCACTGAACAGATGGTGTAATGATAACGGGGGTGGGGGTGTGCATGTCATAATGATGGCAAACAAATCAACCATAACAACCATCCTCACATCTCTCACTCAGTGCGTAAAGCATACGATGTCCACCATTGTCAATCACTAGATCCATCGAAGTAGTGACAGAGTTCGACTTGTACAACTACTGCTACTACCAAGCTTATCACATGGAGTCATGAAAAATCCTTCAGAAATGACCCTACTTCATTGGTTTATATCTCTTTAGTCGTACCTAAGCCATTGTGGCCCTGAATCCGTTCACGTACCCCCTACACATAGTGATTCAAAGTTATAGACATCGACAACTCCTTAGCACACGTCCCGCAGCAGAGCCCAACTCATGAAGTCGACTCGTTGGTTCCCAACTGGATCCAGAGTACAAACATCCCATTGGACTACCTTTGCATCTTGGGTCATTGATCTTCTTTCCCGGATCGGTTCGGTTCCCCTTTGCTTTGCTTCGGATCGTCCTCCCCTTGGGTTCCGATCGTGCTTCCGCAGTTCAGTTCGTGATCTTCATCTCGTGGTGGTTTGGATCGGTCGTCATCACCTCCTAGCGGATCAGGTCGGGTTCTTCAAGTCCAATCGCCATACATCGGTTCGGTTCGGAGGTGGCTATACGGGTCGGGTCGGGATGGTACATGCCACGAGAGGCGGAGCAGTTCGGGTCAGACTCCTTCTCTTGAGTGGTTCGGATCGGGCACGAGAGGCAGTTTATAGTTGATGCACGTGGACCCCACACAGACGGTTCGATTCAGAGGAGATGGCCTAGTTCGTGATGTGACTCTATGACCCCATAGGGTGATCCGATCTGGCCCTCAATCCCCCATCCGATCCGAATTCCTGCACTTTGTCCAGCGAGCTGTTTTACGCCATTTGACGGCGTTTTTGACCATTCTAACTATTCCAAACAATCACAAAGCATATCATACAGTCATAGCAATATATAGAAGTGACCACAAACACCAAAACAATCAACATGACAAGGTTAACCGGATCAAACATAACCAAAACCCCATATTTTCCCTTAAGCATGTTTAGGAAAAACTAATGATATGATTAGCAAAACTTAATCAGATTAACCCAAATTTCTAACAGAGGTCTAAAACATCATTTTCAAATTTATAAATATTTTTCCAAAATTTTACCATGTCTAATTTCGTTAATCTTCATTAATTACCCTTAATCAACCGTAATTAGTGCAAAACTATACGAATCACTCACCTTGGCCACAAGTAAAACCTTTAGAACTGAAACTCTACTGTTTGGGCACGAATACCGATGCAACAAAGCAGCTCTACCTCAATTCTTGTGCTAATCCACCTTGATTTGATGTTGCTAAGCTTAATCCTTGATTAGAAAGTGATTTGGAGGTGTTTTAGACGTTGGAGGCCATTGTTAGGGTTTCTAGGAGGTAAGTGGCAGCTAGAAAACTGAAATATAATGAAAACCTAACTCATTTCAGTCTCCCCATAACCCTAATCCCGAAATGGGTTATGGGCTCATTCACTAATCACCCTATTTGGCCCGGTTAAGCGGTTTTTCCCCTTCCAAACCTTATTTCAGCCATATCTCTCAAACAATAAGTCCGTTTGGCTAATGTGACCACTCTACGGAATTGTAAACCATCATCCGGATTCAATGAAAGTGGTTTCAGGTAAAAACTCCTTTCCCATCAAAAGTTATGGCCAAAACAAGATCAACTAGGGGCAAAATGGTCATTTAATAATCGGCGAAAATCATGAACATGGGAAATGACTCCCATAGTCATCTCCCAAAGTTATATGACCATACGACTTCGTATGTGAAATAAATAAATATTCTATGATCCTGCGATGCGTAGAATGTCGGTCGTTACACTCTCCCCCCTTAAGAAATTTCGTCCCCGAAATTCCTTAACCCCAAACATACAAAGGATCCCGCATGCCTACCAACCATATACAACAATCAATCATGCAAAACAAACAAAACAAACCAATCCTAGCATGCGGAAAGACTAAATTGAAACTGTAATCTTACCAGGCGAAGAGGTCTAGATACGTCTTCCTAATGCTCTCCTCTGTCTCCCAAGTACAGTCATTCTCATTCTCACCCCATTGGACTTTGACTAGATTCACCGCTTTCCTTCGAAGTTGCTTCGTATCGTTCCCAACAATACGTATAGGCTTGCGGTTCCCAACTGCTTCGGGTTCAACTTCGATATCATCCAACTGATCAGGTGAAATAGTCACATCTGGGTCGTGTACGAACTTCCTTAACTGGGAAACATGATATACGTTGTGAACTTCTGCCATCTTCTCTGGTAATTCAACTTTTGTATGCCAAATTCCCAATTTGCTCAAGAACTGGGAATGGACCAACAAATCTTGGTGCCAACTTGCCTCTCCTGCCAAATCGTATCACACTCTTCAATGGAGAAATCTTAATAAACACCAAGTCGCCAATGGAGAACTTTAATTATCTTCTCCTTTTATCAGCATAACTTTTCTGCCTATCTTGGGCAGCCTTCATTCGCTGTTGGATAGTCTTAATCTTAGCTGAAGTTTCTCTTATCACATCGGGTCCAAGCACAAACTTCTCACCAGTTTCTACCCAACATGACGGTGAGTTGCACGGTCTTCCGTACAAAGCTTCAAACGGAGCCATACCAATACTGGATTGATAGCTATTATTATATGCAAACTCTACTCGATGTAAATGGTCATCCCATGATCCACCAAAATCCAATACACAGGCTCTCAAGAGGTCTTCTAACACCCGATTCACCCTCTCTGTTTGACCATCGGTTTGAGGATGATACGCGGTACTGAGATGTAGTTCTGATCCTAACGCCTCTTGTAAGCTCTTCTAGAATCCACTAGTGAATAACGGATCTCAGTCACTCACAATGCCTTTGGGTATTCCATGGAATCTCACTACCCACTTTATATACAATTCCGCTAATTTAGCTGCCGTCCTGTTTGACTTGATGGGTATAAACCTTGCACTCTTAGTCAGTCGGTCCACAATCATCCAAATGCTATCATGGCCCGATCTAGTCCTTGGTAACCCATCAATGAAATCCATTGACATTTGTTCCCATTTCCATTCTGGAATTTCTAATGGTTGTAACAACCCACTAGGCTTCTTTTGCTCAGCTTTAACTAGCTGGTAGTTCATGCATTTGGATATAAATTTCCCAACTTCTCTTTTCGTCCCTTCCCAGTAGTAGGTCTGCTTCATGTCTCGGTACATCTTGTTACCACCGGGGTGTATAGTCAGTTTTGAGTGATGACATTCTCTAAGCACTTCATATCTCAATCCATTGACATTGGGTACAACTAATATTCCATTCTTTCTAAGCCATCCATCTCGATCAAGCCCATACTTGTTCATCTCTCCATCGATTCCCATATCTAACTTTGAGATGATTTCCAATAGGTTAGGATCGTTCCTCTGACTAGAATCAAAGTGGGTCTGATCGTCAAACTTGCTAACATTTCTGGATCCAATTCGCACTTTGGTCTGAAATCATACCTAGCGATGTACTCCAGTTGCTTCCATTCTAGAAACATAGCCAATAAACTGGCATGTTTTCTACTCAATGATCAGCTACCGCATTGCCCTTTCCTGGTGTATATGCGATGTCGAAATCATAGGAAGCCAAGAATTCTAACCACCTTTGTTGTTGGAGATTTAGATCCTTTTGAGAGAAAAGATACTTTAACGATTTATGATCGGTAAACAACTCGAATCTTTCTCCCAAGAGATAATGTCTCCACATCTTCAATGCAAACACGATCGCTGCTAATTCCAAATCATGGGTAGGGTATCTTCTCTCATGCAGTTTCATTTGCCGACTTGCATAAGCTAAAACCCTACCTCCTTGCATCAACACAACACCTAGTCCGGTACCATATGCATCCGTATATACCGTCATCTCTTCGTTCCCCTTTGGAATGACTAATACTGGTGCACATATCAGCTTTTCCTTTAGACTCTTGAATGCATCCTCGCACCTTTCGTCCCAGATGAAGGCTTGATTCTTCTTGGTCAACTGAGTCAATGGTGCCGCAATCTTGGAAAAGTCTTGGATAAATTTACGATAATATCCAGCTAATCCTAAGAAACTTCTTATGTCCATTGCATTCTTGGGCGTAGACCAATCTTGTACCGTAGACACCTTCGCATGATCCACGACAATACCATTCTCTGAAACAACATGGCCCAAGAATCTCGCTTCCCTCCTCCAGAAGTGACACTTAGAAAACTTTGCTTTCAGTTGGTGTTTTCTCAACACCTCCATCACTATTCTTAAATGTTCCTTGTGTTCTTCCTCTGTCCTCGAATAAACAAGTATATCTTCCACGAACACAAGAACAAACTTATTCAACTGATCTCTGAATACTCTATTCATAAGATCCACAAAATATGTTGGTGCATTGATCAGCCCGAATGGCAAGACCAACCACTCATAAAATCCAGACGGCGTCCGAAAGGCCGTTTTAGCTATACTCTCAGCTTCCACTCTAAGCTGATGAAATGCTGTCGCGAGATCCAACTGGGAGAATACTCTCGCGCCACTCAACTGATAAAACAAATCATCTATCCGCGGTAGAGGATAATTATTCTTCCTCATTACTCTATTCAATTCGCGGTAGTCTACACACAAATGAAGGGAACCATCCGCCTTGGTAGCAAACACAAATGGTGCTCCCCATTCAGAAACACTCCTTCTGATAAATCCCTTCTTCAAAAGATCGCTGACTTGCACCCCGAGCTCTCGCTGCTCCCTTGGTGCCATATGACGAAGTGGCATCACTATAGGTCTGGCATCTTTCACTAGATCAATACGGAACTCAATCTCTCGGTGTGGTGGAAGCCCGGCCACTTCCTCGAAAACGTCCGGATACTGGCCAACCACGGGCAAGCCTGACAACTCCCTATGCGGGATGTCGAGGGAATTTAGAAAACTAGCCATTACCCCATCACCGGGTAGACCACCAAACACTACCCTCTGCCCATCATCCGCTCTAGCTGTCACCAAAAAGCCCTCACAGTCTACCACCACCCCGTATCTTTGGAGCGAATCGACTCCCAAAATAATGCCAAACCCAGTAAAGCCCAAAACAAAGCAATCACAAACAAACATGCATCCATGACTCGATAAGACCACATTACGACAAACCATGCTAAGGTTAGTCGAACCACCAATCGGGTTCGTCACTACTAAAGGTCTATCGAAAATCTCGGGCTTTAATCCCAACCTATCTACCAGGTCACTAGATATGAAAGAACTGGAAGCCCCGGTATCAAACAAAACTCTAACAGGAACATCATAAACAGAAAGCATACCTTGAATAACGACATTCTTTCCCTTCTCCGCCGCAGTTGGGGCATTCGACGAAGAAGGAATAGCATTAAGGTCATATGCTTTCACCATCTGCTTTTCTTTAGGGGGTTGCGGACACTTGTCCTTGTGATGTCCCACTTGGCCACAGTTGAAGCACTTCCTATCCGCTGGCTTGGCCCGACAATTACTAGCATAATGACCCTTCTTACCACAGCTGAAGCACTCAATATCTTTCTTATTCTTTTTCTGGCCATCCTCATTTTGGTTTTGCTTCCTCTTATTCTGAGAACCACTCTTGCCTCCACCACTTGCTTGCGGCTTTGGCTCCTCTGCAGATGCAACCTCAGTCTTCGACTTAGGGTAAAGACTCTCTGACCTCAATGATTTCCCCACAATCGATTCAAACGTCTCATCGATGTGGTTAATAAGCCTTTCCCCCAAGTACTGATCCAAGCCAGTTATGAACTTCTCATTCTTCTAGGCAGTATTAATAAGAGATAACCCATACTTCGACAAAGTGTCGAATTTGGCAATATACTCCGAGACGGCTCTGCCATTCTGCTTGAATTCCAAGAATCTCTTAAACAACACTTACTTCTGAGCAGCTGGAATGAACTTATCGCTAAAGCAAACCTTAAACTGATCCCAAGTAATCTGATCTTCGGGAGTAGCTGCCTTTATAGCATTCCACCAATTCGTTGCCCGTTCTTGCAGCTGACGGGATGCTAGTCTTCTCTTCATCGCATCCTCAATACCCAAATCTTCGAAGATACGCTCGCAGCTATCCAACCAATCCTGAACATCCGTAGCCGACTCCGTTCCGTGGAATGGCTTCCCACCAAGACTAGTATAATCCTTGTTCAGCTTGGCGAAATCGGCCCTAGGCGCCTGCACTATTGGACCACTACCATTACCACCATTGGGAGCTTCCCTCTGCACATCCCTAAGCAATTCCCTTATGAGGTCAGTAAACATCGTCCTCATGTCAATAGCATTCCCATTATTGGCTCCTCTACCGGCACCTCTTGCGTATCGGCTCATCATTCAATCTGTAAAGACAAAACGCTTAACCATCTCCATAATGGTGCTAGCGCAGTGCGACTTCATCCTTAGCTATACTAATAGTATATATATAAATATATATATAGCTTTTGAAAACCAAAATAATCACAAATATGCATTCTCATATACGTGTACTATCTCTCCCTGATGACTTCCCTAGGTTAACTACGCAACCTAGAGCTCTGATACCAAGTGTGATGGCCTGCCCCGCACCAGCCGACATTTCCTACGAAAGTGCGCTGTACACATGCCCGACTAGCACGGAACGATCGCCAAAGAAATGAAAGAAGAGAATGAACTAATCGGAAACCCTATAGAATGTCTCACAGCGCATGGAACAAAATATAAAAATAATGTACTTGACATAAAACAGGCGAGACAGTGCATAAGCTGATAGATAAAACCAACATCAACATCATCATCGGAGTAGCGGAAATTCAAATACAGCTTATTACAGCTTTCCAAATTACTGTCTCTAAACAAAAGAAAGAAAGGTACACCACTAATGCCCAAAATAGTGACCGCAGCAACACAGGGAGAATATCTCTATATATATATCATACGTGGAAGCCTCATGCTCGTCTCCGGTACAGCTACTCGTGCATACCACCTAACCTGTCTCTAGTCTGCTCGTGAGAGCACCCATAGTAATAAGAAGAGACATAAAACTCTGAGTCAACCAAAGAGTCTGGTATGAGCGATAAGCAGCTAAACAGAACAATAACAGGTATACTAAACCATACCTGAACCTGAACCTGCAACCAAAGAGTTAGCACTACATACCGTACAATACTCTAAGGTGCCACTGAACAGATGGTGTAAAGATAACGGGGGTGGGGGTGTGCATGTCATAATGATGGCAAACAAATCAACCATAACAACCATCCTCACATCTCTCACTCAGTGCGTAAAGCATACGATGTCCACCACTGTCAATCACTAGACCCATCGAAGTAGTGACGGAGTTCGACTTGTAGAACTACTGTTACTACCGAGCTTACCACATGGAGTCATGACCAATCCTTCACAAATGACCCCACTTCATTGGTCTAAAGCTCTTTAGTCGTACCTAGGCCACTGTGGCCTAGAATCCGTTCACGTACCCCCTACACATAGTGATCCAAAGTTATAGACATCGACTACTCCTTAGCACACGTCCCGCAGCAGAGCCCAACTCATGAAGTCGACTCGTTGGTTCCCAACTGGATCCAGAGTACAAACTTCCCATTGGACTACCTTTGCATCTCGGGTTATTGGTCTTCTTTCCTGGATCGGTTCGGTTTTCCCCCTTTGCTTTGCTTCGGGTCGTCCTCTCCTTGGGTTCGGATCGTGCTTCCCCAGTTCAGTTAGCGATCTTCATCTCGTGGTGGTTCGGATCGGTCATCATCACCTCCTGGCGGATTGGGTCGGGTTCTTCAAGTCCAATCGCCATACATCGGTTCGGTTCGGAGGTGGCCATACGGTTCGGGTCGGGATGGTGCATGCCACGAGAGGCGGAGCAGTTCGGGTTGGACTCCTTCTCTTGAGTGGTTCGGATCGGGTACGAGAGGCAGTTTACAATTTATGCTCGTGGACCTCACACAGACTGTTCGGTTTGGAGGAGATGGCTTGGTTCGTGATGTGACTCTACGACCCCATAGGGTGATCCGATCCAGCCCTCAATCCCCCATCCGATCTGAATTCCTACACTTTGTCCAACGAGCTATTTTACGCCATTCGACGGCGTTTTTGACCATTCTAACTATTCCAAACAATCAAAAAGCATATCATACAGTCATAGAAACATATAGAAGTGACCACAAACACCAAAACAATCAACATGACAAGGTTAACCGGATCAAACATAGCAAAAACCCCATATTTTCCCTTAAGCATGTTTAGGCAAAACTAACGATATGATAAGCAAAACTTAATCAAATTAACCCAAATTTCTAGCAAAGGTCTAAAACATCATTTTCAAATTTATAAATATTTTTCCAAAATTTTACCATGTCTAATTTCGCTAATCTTCACTAATTACCCTTAATCAACCGTAATTAGTGCAAAACTATACAAATCACTCACCTTGGCCACAAATAAAACCTTTAGAACTGAAACTCTACTGTTTGGATGCGAATACCGATGCAACACAGCAGCTCTACCTCGATTTTTATGCTAATCCGCCTTGATTTGATGTTGCTAAGCTTAATACTTGATTAGAAAGTGATTTGGAGGTGTTTTAGAGGTTGGAGGCCATTGTTAGGGTTTCTAGGAGGTAAGTGGCAGCTAGAAAACTGAAATAGAATGAAAACATAACTCATTTCAGCCTCCTCAAACCCTCCCGAAATGGGTTATGGGCCCATTCACTAATCACCCTATTTGGCCCGGTTAAGCAGTTTTTCACCTTCCAAACTTTTTTCAGCCATATCTCCCAAACGGTAAGTCCGTTTGGCTAATGTGACCACTCTACGAAATTGTAAACCATCATCCGGATTCAATGGAAGTGGTTTCAGGTCAAAACTCCTTACCCATCAAAAGTTATGGCCAAAACAAGATCAGCTTGGGGAAAAACGGTCATTTAAAAATCGGCGAAAATCATGAACATGGGAAATGACTCCCATAGTCGTCTCCCAAAGTTACATGACCATACGACTTCGTATGTGAAAGAAATAAATATTCTACGATCCTGCGATGCGTAAAATGCGGGTTGTTACAAGAATAGTATTGCCATAGATGTAGGAGGAGTTATAAAATTATAGATTTAAAGAAAATTATTGTAACAACCCAAATTTTAATAACGTGTTAAAACCATAAATCAAGGCAGAATTAATTTTTAAAATAATCAAGGGAAATGGGTTGCGCCATTGCATTCGTTTCGAAATTCTGCTTGAAAACGAGTCCAAATTTTCGAAAATGGAGTCCGTATGAGGGAGATATGACCCTCCGAAGTTTCAAAAATTTTCAGAATTGAAAACAGCTCGAAATTTGAATTCAAAACCCAAAACAGGCTGGGTAGGAAATTTCCCGCCCAAGGACCAGGTCGACCTGGGGGTCGACCATAGTGTCAACCTCCCAGGGACCAGGTCGACCATAGTGTCGATCTGGGGGTCGACCTGCCTCCCGAACCCACTTTCTGAACCTGATGCATTTTGATGTATTTAGACTCGTTTTCTGTCCAGATTTGTCTGCCTAACCCTATATAAACAACCTCCTAGCCTCATTCTCTTTACACCATTCTTCTCTAACCTTATGCTACACAAACTCTTGAGGATCATGTCTTCTTCTTCTTTCTCTAAATTAAATTAAATTAAAACGCGAAGATTATTTCTTGAAGACTACGGCTAGGAATTTCATATTGGGGATTTGCTTCTACTATCAAAGCAAGATTCAATGATTCAACGACAAATTTCTAGACTTGAATTCTGCATCTAAAATTCTTAGACCACGATCTGTAAGTTGTAGTTACTTTTAGATAAAAACTATAAACTTAATATGGGCATGTTATAAATTGGAATTGATTTATGTATGATTCATATCTATTCTTGTTTTCTTCTTGAATTTTGACTATTGGGAATATTGCCTATGACGTTGAAACTATTGTTAATGGCATAAGACTAGGCGTATGACTGTGAACATAAGACTATGCCTATGACTGTGAACATAAGACTATGCCTATGACTACGACTGTGAACATAAGACTATGCCTATGACTGTGAACATAAGACTATTGCCTATAACCATGACAAGGACAATTGTAGCTAATCACCTATGATTCATGACCATGAGGTTATTGCCTAGGATTGTGACTATGAAATTGGATCTAAGCTTGACTTTCTATTCAGACCTATTTTCTTTATTTATCCTTGGATCTTTATTTTTGGGATTTTTCTATTTAAGTTAGATCTATCCATGTTCTTGAACCTAGGTTATTATTCAAACCTTTTCATGTTCATAATGTTATCAGATCTATATGCCTGTGATGTTTAGTCAATTTATTCAGCTATGTCATGCCTTGGAAATAAATTGATAATTGAACAACGTTTATTATGTTATATGTGAAATTGAATGATATTCTATTTTATTATCATGTTAGGAATTAATGAATAAGTCTATTGGAGTACAACCTGTTATGACAAGTTGTGTAGTTTATCATGTTATGCAAGTTTTAGGTTGTAAAATCATATCACATATGTGACCACATGTTAGATTACATGTTTATGTGTATATGTTAAACCTATGTCATATTTCAAGATCACACTTACTCATATGCTCGTGATTGATTTGCAAGTTCACATATATGTAAGTTGATTCAGTCTACGTTGCAAATTCACATATATGTATGTTGATTTAGTCTACGTTGCAAGATCACACCTATGATACTCATGTTGATTATTTTGCAAGTACACACCTATGGTGTTCATATTGACTATGCCGAGAATGCCAAGTTTACACCTATGTCATGTTTATATTAATGAATTTCTTTATGCAAATTTTGTGTACATTAAATTAGGCTAAGTTTTAGCCTAATATTATATGTCAAAAATCATGCGGACGAAAAATTAGGCTAAGATTGTTAGCCTAATATTTAGACGGGGTAACGTTGGGAAAAACTGGGAATTATAGGAAACTTGGTATGAAACTTGCCTTGACAACTTGACACGAACTTGACATGAAAATTTGGACATGGACATGACACTAGAATGAACTTGAAAATGACCAACTCGAGGTTAGGTTGAGTTTGCAGTGTAATTCTGCCCGGAACCGCCCGACAAATCCAGTTACTACAAACAATAGGATCCAATGTGGGTAGTTGGTCATATCGCACTTGGAAACCCGAGGTCAGACTGACTTGTGGTGTAATTCTGTCCCGAACCGCCCGACATATCCAGTGACCACAACAACAGGTCTGATGTGAGAGGTTGGGGTGCATTAATAAATTAATGCCACATGATAGGGTTAAGTCATGAACATGAAAGACAACATTTAACCAACTTGACACATGATTCGTAGGCGGGTTAAGTCATGAACTTGAATGACAACACTTAACCAACTTGACATGCTAGACTAATAGTGGTTAAGTCACGAGTTTAAATGACAAGACTTAACCTATTGGACGAAAACCCTAGTTACGTGGTCCATTTCAGCAGTAACCCACTAGATGTATCATGGTACCCTGGAACTAGGCAGGGTGGGGCACGATTATTGGGCTGATTGTAAGTAACCAGAACGACGGCTGTGTTGGTGCGCCAGTGTAGGTTCAGGCAGGCTGTGGTCGTGCACATGGTCCGGAGTTGAAAAAGCAGGCATTGGGCATCAGTAGGTTTATCTGTGCATGCTTTATTCGTGTTGGGGGTTGGCACCCTAGGGCTTGATACACCCTATGGTGGACCTAGCACAAGTGACTACATTCGTGATAGGGCCGTATGACACAGACACATGACGAGCTAAAACTTGTAGGGAGCCGATCGACTAGTGGATCGTTTCGTTGGACCTAGGAATATGTCATTTCATTATATTGGGCCAAGGAATTATTTCATGATTAATATAAGACATGGGTTTGGATTCTAGTACAGTTGATGCAGCGAACCTTGAATATGTGATGCTATACTTGGTTTCACTTGAATTATCATGCTATCTTAGTCTATCTTGCCCATCTTTTCAGCATCCTTATGTTTACTTTCAGTTTATACATGTCATGTTATATTTATCTGTTTTTATGCTAGAAGTCACTAGGACTTACCAGTCTTTATGACTGACCCATTTTCTTTTGCCTCTTTTCCCTTCGTTTCCCCCCTAGGTTCTCAGGGAGGAAACTCTAACACTTAGCTTGGATTTCGCTTGCTTTCGGTTCAGCTCATGTACGGTTTGATCTTGAGCTATGCTATGGCTGCATTTCTGCTACCTTTGGGGAATTAAGCTACTTTTGATGTTTTAAGTCTATGCTTCTTTATGTATGCAAGACAGAATTTGTTGTAATGGAAAATAATGACCTTGGCTATTTGATGTAAAAGGTTTTGACTATTTTTGAAAGTAATGAAATTTATCTTTTGATTCTTCCGCTGTTTTATCTATGTTTTGTCTTGTAATATTTCTGTGTTTGTTTACCTCGATAACGCTCCTCCAAAACTAGTGCATTCTCTTTGTGAGTGACCATAGCGAAGGTGGGGTGTTACAATTATAGAGTTATTGATTCAAGGGGAGTTATATATAAAATTAGTCACTTGATTATTCTAAGTTTTGATACATATACTTTTGTTGATGACAAAGGAGGGGGGATTATAAAATAGGCATAGTTTAAGGGGGAGTTAGAAGAAATTCATGGTGAAAGGGGGAGTAATCAAAAAATTAGATTAATAGCCAATATCAGATATGAATATTTTATAAATTAAGATTGTCATCATTCAAAAAGGGGAGATTGTTGGAGAATGGAATGTTGATGATGTTTTGATGACAACAACCTTATTTCAATCATTATCATTATTGATTATAAAATATAAACTAGCACTTCTATCCAAAATATATATATATATACACACCAGCACGAAGGCACGTCCAACCACGTCCGTTGGACGTATGTACAGACATTCAAAATTAAAGCTGGTTTTATGCATAAGTGGGTGAAAATTTAACAACTGAACTCGATGCAAGTTTTATACATAACTTATTAGAGAACCCCGAATTATCACAAAACCAATTGGCAATGTGAAGGGTGAACTCATTATAGTTATAATGGATTCATTTTACAAATTCCCCAATGTGGGACTTATCTCAACACGCCCCCGCACGTGTGGCATATCATGAGCCTAACACGTGGACCTTTATATTGGGTGACGTGGATAAGTGTGGCATTGTGCGCACGAATTAAACCCGCTCTGATACCATATTAGAGAACCCCGAATTATCACAAAACCAATTGGCAATGTGAAGGGTGAACTCATTATAGTTATAATGGATTCATTTTACAAATTCCCCAATGTGGGACTTGTCTCAACATAACTGCAGAACTAATGTGAGGCGCAGATAAAGAAACCGTTGAAATAACTGTAATGGAGGTAAGGTCATTTAAATATAATTGACTGTGTATAAAAGTACAAACATTAAAACTAATAGTTTCTAATGAATACTAGCCATCCAGTATGTTTGGCATGTCCAATGTTGGACAGGTGCGAAGAATAACTGAAACAAAATTGTTTTTAAAACAATGGTCATTATATGCATAGATAGTATTAATATGTAAGTAACTTTTTTCCAATGGAGAGGGATACACCACATACGTTCATCATTGCTGTGTGAATATTTGCAGCCCTGATATTCTGTTGAACTTTTAAAAAAACACATAAACAATTATATCTTGTATACAGATATGGGTATAAATAAATTAGAAACATCAACTAGTGAAATTTGCTCTAGGAGTTCCCATACATGCAGCGTAGAAAATCTACAAAGAATAGGTAAGTTCGTTACTATCACATATTTCATGCAATCCACACCTTCCTCTTAACCACCACCGCCTCCACCAACTTCACTCGCAGCAACTCTTCTTTACTTGCCCCGCTCAGTCCCGCTCACCACTGGAGACCTGCATCTTACCAGTTCAAACAAATGTAAGAAGGACTAAATGTTATAATACTACAATATGAAATCAAGCTTAAGTCTCATAACTGTTAAAATTAAATAATGAGACCTATAATTTTCTAGGAAATTTATGCAAAATAAGAGTTTCATTAAAGAGGAGCTATTAAAGCAGTTGCAGAAGAAAATGGTATAAATGCTTGCTTAATATCTCTCCTCCTATGACAGCCTTTAACATTGGAATAGTTGGAATAATGACTTGCATGCATCTCTCTAGTGTGTTTTATGTTCTGCATTTGGCTTCTTTGTAGTAACATTCTTCAAGTTGCTTTGTCTCATCCCTGCTCAAACATTACAAACATAAAAAAGGTTATCTAACTTTACTATTTAGCGCACTTATTATCTTTCATATACAAAAATGATGGATGTCATTAACATTCAACTCATTAATCTTCTGCACTTATTATCATGTACTATATTAATGTTGTTTGTATGGTCATGATCCTATATGGTAAATACCTAACATGAGTGCTCAATATAAAAAAGAAATGAAACATCACAGAAAAAATAAAAAATAGATATTCAACTTTTTCTTCAGCAACTTTTTAGCGATAAATAACCATATTAGTCATTTATGTTGCTTAGATTCTTTATAAGATGTAAATAACTATTTTTCTTATAATCATTTATACCATCTTTTCCTATGTAATATGAAATGTTGGATGTTGAGAAAATAATATATCGTTTATATGGAACGTAGAATACAACCAGACAAATAGCAAGAATAAATACATGTAAATTATTTGCAACACAAACTATGATAAAATACTTTTTGAGAACATTTGAATTGAGTTCTACTGATGTAAAATAAATGGTCCATGTAAAATACAACAAATCAATGGTTTTTTTTAAAACAAAGGATCATCAGCTAGATTTCCACTGCACTAATAGAAATTTATAATCAACCAAGCACTATATGTAAAACATATTTAACCTGAATAAAAATACTCGAGACTGTTATAACCCAATAAGCATGTATATAATTCATTATGCAAATGGTAATTCGACTGTAAAGTTTGTCATTTATAACTTTATGTCCATTATTCAATAAGGGGCATTCATTGAATTTTGAACGGAGGTCATTATTTATAACTTTTATCTTTTACATTCGCAAAAAACAATAAGCTTATATTAAAGGATAGAAACCTAAGAACAATAAGCCTGTTAGAACAATATAAACAGTTTATTAAAACTGGAAACAAATATCGATGAAGTCAACCATTGTAATCAAGAGCCCTACAAAAACCAAAAAAGATAAAAGGGAAAAACATTTTTTTGGGGGTTAAATGAGCATAATTATTAGAACATCTCAACACAGACTACAGATTATGAAGCATTTAGCTCCAAATTAGCCATCTTACTATATTTACCCAAAGTTTATCCCTAGATCATTACATAGGTATTAAAACTATAGGGCAACCAAACTGTAAATATTTAGTTTGGGGAAGTAGTGAAAATTTAAGCAACAGATATCTACATGAAATTCAATGTTGCATTGGACATTAACAACAGAAATAAATGTGTAATAAACATATATAACTGAACTTACATATCGAAGGAAATCCAAATTTTGAGTCGAAGTTTGAATGCGTAAGCGTTGCCTTTAACTCCATATTCCAATTTTGAATTCAATAATCTAAAGATCTGACTGACAAAACTGAAACAGTAATATAATAATTAAGGTAGATGTTAGTGTACTTTGAAATTGTAGCCAAAAAAGTTACATGATAAGCATGTAAACTACCTAATCAGCTGGAATCAGAATTCATACCAAATGAATCAAATACCCAAAAATTAGAGCCCAGCTTCAAAATAATAATGAAGATCTGCGAACAAATATGTAAAATTTGAGTGAATCAATTTTTCCTACAACTTAGAAAATGAAAACCAATGATAATTGATACTGATAAGAATAAAAATGTATGATTTAACAATTCGTACTAATCAAGGACGAACGTAAAATGTAGATTTATATATCGTAGGATAGGTTGAGGGAAGAAGAAAGAGAGTCGATACCTATTCTGTTGACCAAATAGAAATCCCAATCAAGATTGAAAGCCCTCCTTTTGATAATATCTGTAAGCAGAAGTTAAATGACACAGCTGCAAGAGATGCAATCATTGTATCTCAAATCTTAGATCTGTAGTTCTGAAATCGGCATGGCAGCATGAGCTCCTAAAGTAACATGGCAGCTGGAGCAATGGAAGTCAATGAATTGACAATGATAAATTTAGGGTTTCAGCATGTACCTGTTGGAAGAGCTGGAAAGTGACATCTAAAGGGGATTCACGCTTTCAGTATTTTCTTCTTTCCGCCTTTAATAGGTTTATTATTTCTCTGTATGGAAGGACGATGATTTTGGGAGTGGGGAAGATAAAGCCGATAAATAGGTATTGCGGTTAGGAGTGAAAATGGATATGGCGATGGGAAACGTGACAATGAACTGGTTAAATAAGGATATTATTGGCAATTCAAAAAAGCTTCACCATCCCTGAAGTATCTGTATTATTAATGTGTATATATATATGCAGGATTTATATGCAGGTAATAGATATTGAAGACTGTACAATTAAGAGATTCAGATTTCAAAGGAGAATCAAGACTCTGAAGTATCAAGATATCGATAGTTCAAGAGTCCAAGACTAGAGTAATAGAGTCTAGATATTATGTAAAACCTTAAATAGCACTCAAACTCTGTTTTCAATTTGCTTTCAAATTATCTCTTTTCAAATTGATTTTAAACTATCTTCAAATTGATTTCAAACTCCTCTCTAAAAGATATTAATCATCCAAGGATTTCAAACTTATAATTTCAAATATATATTTCCTAATTTATAAGCTTTCTTATTTTTATAGTTTTATATATATATATATATGTGTGTGTGTGTTTATAATAATATTATATAGTTTTTATATCACTTATATATATAATTTTAATCATATGTTTAAATAATATTTCATTATGTTTTTATACTTGAAAACAATATTTTAGCAACTAATTTTATTTCAGGAATTTTCAGAATACATATATTAGTTTAAATACTTTAACAAATGATTTAAATTTGAAAATATAAAGTATATGTCGACATACATATATATACATGTCGACATATAACAATAACATTTTATTTAAATTTAAAACTTGTGTCTTTTCATTTTAAAACGTTTCAGAAACGGTTGCACCCTTTGGAAAACTATATAAAGGCCTTAAAATTGAATACTTATCATAATATTCTTCCTTCCTTAACATATCACCAATATTACTCTTAAAATTTCAATTTTATACACTTACTCCGTCGATTTCAAGAAGAAGAAAAAAAATCATTTTTCTTCTATTTTCATTCTCTATCAAATACTCTCTGTTTGGAGGTGTGGGTCTGTTCTTTGTAGAAAGGTGTGGGTCTGTTCTTTGTAGCTCTAAAATCAAGGAAAGGCGGGGGGGGGGGGGGGGGGGTGTTCGTTGTAGCTTATAAATCAAGGGAACGTTGTTAACCTTGTAGCCCTTGAAATCAAAGGTGTTGTAATTGGATACTGATATTAATACAACTCTGCACAATCCAGCGTTGTGCGGGACAGAACATAAGAGCAATCCAAACCAGTATAAATTCTGGTGTGTTCTTTCCTTTTCGGCATTTTATTTTTGTTTATATTTGCAATTGTGATCATTTCTGTTTTAGTATTCATTCTGTGATTCATATAGTAGTTTGAGTAATTGATATTTGGTTAAGATTACTATAAGTTCTTTAAAACACTATTTACTCCCCTCTAATGTTTGTTTTGCCATAAGATCCTTGGTCCTCATCCCTAACATAGACCTCCACTTCTCAATCTCTGTCAAGTCTATATCGGCTCTAGTCTGCCTGCTCTATTTCTGACTGCTAGCCTATAACAATTATTTAAAAAAATTAATCATGTGCAATCATATCAATTAGCTATAACTCGTAAATGTTATTTTATTTATAAACTAAAAATTAAAATAAGGAAAAAGATTACCGCTTGATTTCCGAAGCCATAATGCCATTTCTGCATCGCTGGATCCATCACTGACTGGAATATAATGTCCTCCTCATCAGTCGTGAGCTGCTCTTGTCCGGTCTCAGATAGACGCTACTGGCGCTGCTCCATAAACTTGGCCTGTAAGACCGAATAAGAATGTAGATAAAATTAATATCATGATATCTTATTTTATTATAATTATAACTGTTACTACAAATACTAATACATAAAATGAAATCTTACATGGCTCTGCCTAGATTTGTCATCGTGCCACGTATATGAGATGGTTCCATCTTGATTGACATGCTCGATGGCATGCGTACAAGTGAATGCGTCTATATACGAGACTGGGCCCTGCCCTTAGCCTCCTGAATTTGATTATTACATTCAATTACATGTTCAAAATTATATAGCACGAGTGGAAACCCGTGCGATGCACGGAAGCATAGATATCGAGTGTTGTAGTTTGCATTTATGAATAAGCGATTAGAATATATCATATAATAGTGTCATATATAATGTAAGAGATACATGCATTTGTTAGGATTTAATTGTAGAAACAAAAAAAATTCATTAAGAAGTGAACATTGTATGTAACGCCAGCAGGTACAGTTTGTATGTAGTGCAAACAGTGTCAAATTTTATGTATTTCATTAAGTTGATGAAAAGACGTATGTATGAAATGATGAATTAGACAATCATGTATATGTTAATTTGCATAGTTTGTACATATGAAGGATAGAAATATAAGTAAGGAATAGAGGAAAGCACATTCATAGAAATAAGGAGTTATTTTGTATGAAATTGAGTGAACAATGATTACCAATCAAATTAGATTGTATGATGAGCAAAAGAATAGTAGGTAGGAAAGGTGTTTTATTAATTACTAACCCCAATGCATCTTTGTTTGTTTACAACCATTAGACAGATAAAAAGCTAGGTTCTCACTCTTGTCCTAATTACTGTTGAAACACAAACTGCGGATGATAAATATATAACTTAGTATGCAAACAAAGCAGATTTCTACCTATCTTATGATTACTTAAGCCAAAATGAAGTCCATCTCATGTTGTTACAGTAGAAGGCCAATATATAATATTTACAATGAACAATAGGTTATAAGAAACAAAAATTTAAATAATTGGTGGATGCACAATCAGATGTCATTCTTAATAATTCAACTAACGTCATTCAATTTCATGTCCTTGAAATTTCAAAAAAAACGGCCAATGGGTCTGCCATGCCTTTGTATGAAAACAGAAACAAAATCTGACGTCGAAAATTTAAACGAATAATGGTGTATGCATGCATACGAAAATCTATTGTAACTCTAAGCTTAAGTGACTTTTGATTCATAGATCAAAAAGATAAAATATAAGTGGAAGTGGAAAGTAAAGAAAAAGGAAATAAAAGTTCAAAATTACAGTAAAGTTTTAGTTGTTGGCGGCAACTAATGTTGGAATTTTACATATTTCAGAGGTTAATAGTAAGAGGCATAGAAGCGATTTCATTAATTAAGGGAATTGAGGAAGGCAAAAAAAACATGCATGTTAACAATAATAGCAGAAATAAGGGGATTGTTTTAGGAAATAAAATAAGTGTTGTGTTAAAAAAAACAGCTACTGTGTTAAGAATAGAATTATTTAGCAAATTAAATGTACTCACACACCCGACTACACGGGTAACAGGTTTTCTATCATTTACTGGTATGAGAAAGTGATGTAACCAAGTAATTAATTTACTAAATGTTGTCCATATGAATAAATGCTCCTTAAATTACAACTGCTATAGTCATTATTCCAATTGTTTAAGGTAACCATAGTACATAAAAACATGGAAGAAGGTGTAGACACACACAGGTATGAATAAGCGATTAGAATATATCATATAATAGTGTCATATATAATGTAAGAGATACATGCATTTGTTAGGATTTAATTGTAGAAACAAAAAAAATTCATTAAGAAGTGAACATTGTATGTAACGCCAGCAGGTACAGTTTGTATGTAGTGCAAACAGTGTCAAATTTTATGTATTTCATTAAGTTGATGAAAAGACGTATGTATGAAATGATGAATTAGACAATCATGTATATGTTAATTTGCATAGTTTGTACATATGAAGGATAGAAATATAAGTAAGGAATAGAGGAAAGCACATTCATAGAAATAAGGAGTTATTTTGTATGAAATTGAGTGAACAATGATTACCAATCAAATTAGATTGTATGATGAGCAAAAGAATAGTAGGTAGGAAAGGTGTTTTATTAATTACTAACCCCAATGCATCTTTGTTTGTTTACAACCATTAGACAGATAAAAAGCTAGGTTCTCACTCTTGTCCTAATTACTGTTGAAACACAAACTGCGGATGATAAATATATAACTTAGTATGCAAACAAAGCAGATTTCTACCTATCTTATGATTACTTAAGCCAAAATGAAGTCCATCTCATGTTGTTACAGTAGAAGGCCAATATATAATATTTACAATGAACAATAGGTTATAAGAAACAAAAATTTAAATAATTGGTGGATGCACAATCAGATGTCATTCTTAATAATTCAACTAACGTCATTCAATTTCATGTCCTTGAAATTTCAAAAAAAACGGCCAATGGGTCTGCCATGCCTTTGTATGAAAACAGAAACAAAATCTGACGTCGAAAATTTAAACGAATAATGGTGTATGCATGCATACGAAAATCTATTGTAACTCTAAGCTTAAGTGACTTTTGATTCATAGATCAAAAAGATAAAATATAAGTGGAAGTGGAAAGTAAAGAAAAAGGAAATAAAAGTTCAAAATTACAGTAAAGTTTTAGTTGTTGGCGGCAACTAATGTTGGAATTTTACATATTTCAGAGGTTAATAGTAAGAGGCATAGAAGCGATTTCATTAATTAAGGGAATTGAGGAAGGCAAAAAAAACATGCATGTTAACAATAATAGCAGAAATAAGGGGATTGTTTTAGGAAATAAAATAAGTGTTGTGTTAAAAAAAACAGCTACTGTGTTAAGAATAGAATTATTTAGCAAATTAAATGTACTCACACACCCGACTACACGGGTAACAGGTTTTCTATCATTTACTGGTATGAGAAAGTGATGTAACCAAGTAATTAATTTATTAAATGTTGTCCATATGAATAAATGCTCCTTAAATTACAACTGCTATAGTCATTATTCCAATTGTTTAAGGTAACCATAGTACATAAAAACATGGAAGAAGGTGTAGACACACACAGGTGTGTGAATGCAAGTAGGCACTTTCAGACGTACAGAATGTTATATACATAAAGGATTAGTCAGCACAATAAATGGTAATTAACAGCCAAACTTCTAATATCCAACAAATACATACCACCAAATTACATTCAAAAATATAACATCTAATAAATGCAAATAACATTCAAAAACAGAAAAACAAATTATGAAATCACCATCTCATGACGTTGAGTTGGAATACATCAAAAAAAAGTTGAAAGAACATTGTTGCACCAACTTTGAACGTCAAAAAATTCATCTTAGCTTGCCACATGAGTACTGAATTCAAAAAAGAAAAACTGCCTTAAATGTATTTTACTATGAAAAAACAAAGAGAATGTACTCAACAGATAAAACATAATAAAACATAACTCATTTATTGCAGCATCCTCTATGTAAACAAAATCAAAGGGAATCAATATCAAGATGCTCTATGTATAACTCCATTCAATTGCAAACAAACCTTTGAAAGCCAATAAATATTAGAACCACGTATAGAAGCAAAATGATATAAGATAGCATAGACATGAGACGTGGACCGAATTCTTTTTTAATTAATGAATAATGCTAGCAAATCATAAGATTTTGAGAGAATCAGTTTTCCCTAAAACTTGGAATTCCCGGATTGAGGTAGCTAAACATTTAATGATGATCAGAACAAACCATTGACATAAGAAAAGAGAAATTGAGATATAAAAAATTAAAGAGAATGAACAGGAAAAGTCATACAATGAAACGAAATATCCAATGTAGTTGTCAGTTCATATGAATGAATCAAGCCTAATATAATTAGAGTCAAGTTAAACTGTTTTAGTTAAGTACAAAATAAAAAAATGGAAGTGAAAATTATTTGAATCTACCAAAAATGGGAAAATATTGAATATAAAGGATACAATACACTTGCTTAAGCTATGTTATCCCTAATCTGAAATAAATCTAGCAACTCACCGATATCATCATCGATTTTAAATGAGTCTACCAACTGATGCAGTAGAGAAATAATTTTTGTAACTGGAACCAAAAGAAGTCAGTAAATTTCAATTCCCGAATTTCCAATTGAATCAAATAATACAATTTAAAGTAATAAATGTTATAGAATTCAACTTCTCAAACATTTAAAAAAAAATCAATTCAACTGTAAACACTTTGAAATCTAATGTTTGTGAAAATAACATTAATGTTGACACGTTAAAACCAAGCTCCAATATGACTTTTTGAACATGAAGCCACTTTTGCTTGAACCAAAATGCTAAATCTCTTAAATCAACGAATAAACTCACTAATCTGGTCATCAGCCTTAAATAAGTCTAGCAATAGAGCAGCAGAGAAATGGTTTTTTGTAAGTGGAACCAATAGAAGACCATAAATTCCAGTTCTCGAATTTCCAATGACTCAAATAATACCAATGTAAGTTGATTAATGTTATGAAATTCATCTTCACAAATGAATTTATTCAACTAAACTATAATCAATTTGAATTCTATACAATTGAAAATAATATTAAAATGTGGACCTTTTAAAACCGACCTCCAATATCAACTTCTTCAAAATATGCTACTTTCGCTTATTACAAAATGCTGAATCAACCGGCTCCAAACGGTAAAAGATTGCGACACGGAGAAGAACCTGTATCCCCTTAAATTCCTTCGTCGTTTTCTTCTATTTCTGTATCTCCTTCTTCCTTCTTCTCCAGTCGGTCTATCATCTAAATAAATAACATAGTTTGAATAAAACAGCATAATTTACCTCAGTCTTGAACTTGACTATCGAGTAACAATAGATAAATCAATAGAGAAAACCTAAATTTACCTCTCGTCTCTCAAATTAGGTTACTCTATTCAAAATAGAACATGCCCAATTGCACAACAGTTTATATTTCCTCTGACTTCGTACTATCAAAAGTACTCCGAATGTTGGATCTCCATCAGCAAAGTTAGAGGAATTCGCTAATTTGGCAGTAGTGAAAGCGAGAGAGAGATAGGGTAGTTGCGCTTTCTAGGGTTACGTTGGAAGGAGATTCGATTAATTTTTGGAGAGCAAAGAGTGAGGCGGTGAGATAGAAGGAAGAAAATACGGTAACTGTAAGCTATAGGCTGCGTTTGTTTTTGTTCGGAAGTTCTGAATTCACCGTCTGAATTATAAATCAGAAGTTTTTACGTTGTTTGTTTTTTCATCAGTGCTCTGAATAAATAATTTATTCAGACATAATCATTCAGAACTTTTTTCCTTCTTATTTCTTGTTCTGAATGCTGAATGAATTGTTCTTGTTCTGAATGCTTAATGTAATCAAACGAACAAGTGATTATTCAGAATTCAGCAATCAGCTTTCAGAATTCAGACAGCAGAATTCAGCAATCAGAATTCAGAATTTAGCGCTTTAAACAAACAAAGCCTAAGAAGGAAACTTAATCTTGATTATTAATCGTGGGGAGAAAATAATGAGTGGAGCATTGCACGATCTCCAAACTGAATACTTGTTGCATGTAGTTTTCACACCTGGCCAAATCCGGATCCTTCTTTGTCTTGCCTTAGGTTAAATCTGCAGCGTTCTTTGTCAACCTAACAAATTTTATTATATAGATATTAATTTTATATAAGTAGCATTTATAAAATTTATCAACTCCTGCCGATACTGCTGAAAGGACTTAGATCCTCCTTGATGCATGACTGGATTTGCATTCCTATTTTCAGAGTTTCTTTCTGCCTTAGCTAGTTCATTCAAAATTTGATACATTACTTATTAATCAAATATTTTTAATATTTTTTAAAAAAATTAGTGCACTTGCCTTTGCCTCATCAGTATTCCAATATCTGCCAAATCCTTCCCGCATGGCTGCTCCCACCCAACTTGGCTTTTTCATGTTTTTCTTTAATGTAGATATGCCATCCTTATAATTCTTTCTCATTTTTTGCATCTAGTAGGTTCGGGCAAACTATAAGTCGTGCGTTTGTATATTAACCTCGGCATATATTTCTTGTTAAACAAACATTAGCAGTAAAATAGGTACAGTATATCAACGATTAAAAAAATTAAAATGGAAAAATATATAAAAGAATATACTTATAAGGATGTCCTGTCAAATGCAGTTTATAATGTGAGGTGGTATGGAATCCCACTTCGGCCAACATGCCGACATCCTAGCCCTGTACGCTGCTGTCGACACAAACTCATGTGTTAAATATGATATAAATAAGTGTATAGTTGGTAAAAAAACATTAACATGCTAAATAAAGTTTATTTATTGCTCCGTTGCCATAGACACTAAGGAGACGACGAGATACTGTGAGTGCTGTGATGGACCAGAACCATCGCCTGAAGAAGTACCTCTCGATGACATACCTATCAATACAAACCATTTTAAAATATAACAATAACATGATATTGAAATTTATTTTACAGCTAACTGAAATAAACGATATAAGTTGCTAAATAAATGATATAAATGGAAATGAAATTGTTTATATCTATATTAGATTTGGTCTTATATTCCAAGGAGAAACATATAACATTGCAGTTTTAAGATAAATAAATTGGAAAAACTGCATATGACATGATGAATATAAATAATGAACATAATATTCAATAATTTAACAAAGTTACATGAATTGAAAAATATACATCATGTACTCCATAATTACATTACAACTAGAAAGATAATACTCATCATCTACATCAGCCATCATCGTCTTCTGATTCAGAATTGGTCTCAGATTCTACTATATCTTCCTCCGTACTCTCGAACGCTTCTACCAAAACATTTAATTCATAGATCAAAGGTCCAAAATCTATATGATTGTCTTCAATTATTATTTCATTGTTCTGCTTAAGATTTGCCTGATAGGCTTCTTCGTCTAGAATATTCTTTCCATCAAACGTAAATCTGGCATTCGTTTTAAAAACTATCGATCAATCTACTTTATCTCTTTTTAGAGACAGATAAGAAGCATAATAAATTTGAAATGCTTGTTTGTCTAGTACAAAAGGATCATACTTGTGATAGCGCAATGTATGTTTTATTTTAGTTAGATTATAATCCTTGTTCACATTAACTCCAGAACTTAGAACACTGCTAAACCAATGGCATTTAAATAGAAACACCTCCTTTGTGGGTCGTGAGAAATATATCAGTTGCAAAATTTGTGTATTGAAATGCCATAAAAACATTTATGTGATTGTCTGGATCGTCATCGCCTTTAACGAATACGACTATATTATTTGTTAATTTCTCATCACCATATTCTTTAGTGTTAAATTTATAGATATATCTTGATCACTCTTTTTGGTCCCACTGCAAGATGTTTTAACCTTTCATCAACAACACAATTTCTGGGTCGTAAACGTAAATTGAAACCAACCAGAAAATTCTTTGCTGATATCTTTGTTTGGATGTTCACATTCATAAACAATGTATATATAAATAAAATATTACATTAGATTATACACACGCAAACACTATAGGAATGAATAAAACACTAATTGGTATTTCATATTACCTAACAAATGGTGCAACTTCAGCACAATTTAGAAGAATGTAAGTGTGTGCTACATGAAGATCTTTATCGTCTAGCCTTATGTCTACACATTTCCTAGAAGGTCAACCATATTGTCCAAAAATAGATAACATTATTTGAGATGATTCTTGTTCGTCGCCTTTGTCATTACGGGGAATACTTTCAAATGTCATATTCACATGATCACTGAAATATGGGAGAAAAAGAACGAAGTTTCTTCTTTGATGTAAGATTTACATATCAAACCTTTAACTCGTGCTTTTTGTCTTACTTTTTTCTTCGGATGATTCAGGTATCTATGCAAAATTAATTTACATTATTCCATATTTTAAGCGCAATTAAAGTAATAAGTAACATGTTTATATATACCTCTCAAATGGATACACCCATCCATATTGGACGAGACTTCGAAGTCATGCTTCAGTTGGGAGGTGAACAGGTAAATTCTCCATTACATTAAAAAAAACCTAAAGGAAATATTTTATCTAATTTGCAGAGTAATACAGGAATATCTACTTCAAGTTTACGTAAACGTTCACTTTTAAAGTAGTCGAACATAGCTCTTTGTAAAACATATAAGCTCCGTTATTACTTTCGAAAATTTTAACGGTAGTGGTTCTTTGAACATAATGAGAAATAAATGCTCCATCATAATGTGACAGCCATGACTTTTCATTCCGCTCAATTTATCATTTTTAAAGTCAACACATCTACGAAGGTTTGATGAAATCCCATCAGAAAACCTTAACCCTTCAACCCATTTTAGCATAACTTTTAACTTGATTATTATCTAACTCATAATATGCTTTGGGTTTTTTTTACTGTCATTTGGTTTCATATGAAGCTCGGTACGTTTGCTTAATTCTTCTATATCTCGACCTAATTTCAAATCATCTTTAGTCTTCTATTTGACATTCAAATTTTTTCTCATTGTGCATCACATCAGTGTTATGACGAAGGAGAAGATGTTCCCAATATGGCTACTCCCAAAAAATAGATATTTGCACCAATTATGAATAGTCGATTTGCCTTCAGTTTCTGTTTGAACTCCAGTTTCATATATCTTTGGATAATCTTTAACCAGTTCATATATGTCTTCGCTAGACCATATCATTGGTGGTATCCTGGTTTTTACTCTATTAACTAAAAAGTTTTTCTTCTCTACTCTAGAAGGATGATATATATGGAGAAAACATTGATGACAGTCAAACCATGAAACTTTCTTACATGCAGTAAAGAAAACACTTGTGTTTCTTCCATGCTATACGACCAGTAGTACTCCATCCTAAAAGCATGCATATACAGGAAAATCACTTATAGCCCACAACAAAGAAGCAAGCATACAAAAAAAATTCTACTTTGAAACATTGTATGTTTCTACTCTTTTGTTCCACAATGTTTTTATTCTTCAATCACCGGTTGTAAATAAACATCAATTCCTTGTGTCAGATCGTCAGAGCCAGGAGCAACAACAGTAAGAAACCTATATTTTGTTTTCTTACACATCCATGGAGGTAAATTATAAGGTGTTATGATGATTGGCCATGATGAATATTTAGCACCAAATTGAGAAAATGGGGAAAACCCATCCGTACATAATCCTAGTTTGACATTACGACTCTTCGCTGCAAAATTGGGATAAGTTTTATCGAAATGTCCCCATCGACCGGATGGGTCAACGTACCTTATTCCTCCATTCTTACATTACGTTATCTCATATGAGATGTTGCTACAGACGATGCATGTAATATTTGAAACCTTGGAGTAATGGGTAAGTAATGCATACGTTTGTATGGAACTTCCTTTCCCTTCTTCTTTCTTGGTTTATATCTTTCATGATTACATATTTTACAATTTCTAAGGCTTATGTCATCTTTCCAAAATAACATGCATCCATTTAAACATGTATCTATTTTCTGATAAAGTAAATCAAATTATTCGACAACGAATATTTTATTGATTAGAAACCATCACGAAGTGTATAAAACCGTAAATGCACGGCGTACACTTGTAGTATGTAGTGAGTACGAGTCAATCCATGGAGAAAGAAATAGTTCTAATTTTATTCAATCAAATTAAAACAAAGTCAAGTGAAAATTTAACTAACTAAAAATTGTAAAATCTAACAAACTAAATACTACAAAAGTAACAAAAACTATGATATTAAATGACAACTTAGGAACAAATCTACACTTTAGATCACATGAATCAACATAAAATGAAAACATAATCTCTTTTTTTTGGTCATTTGTGAATTTAGTTGATATGATTATTATAAGTATTGCTTATTCATGCTATTAATTAGCACAAAATAAACTATCAGACTTTAACATACCCACTAAATCACCTTACTAGTTCTAATGAAAAATGACAACAAAATGAAAGTGAAATATACTTTAAGCATGGCCTATGAACTATTAATTAGAACTATAGACCATCAAATTTTTATTTCAACCTCCACTTAATCACCATCATAATCTCCTCTAGCTTGGCTAGTTGTTTTGGTTGAAACATAGTGCAATTATGAAATGAATTCTATAATCGATTATCAACAATCATAAAATGTCATCTTAATTTCCTTTTGGTTAACAAGTTAGGTCAAATAAGTGAAGATAGTGCTTAGATTTCAAGTGCTTACTCTCTCTTTATCTTCAAAAATATTTACATTATTAATATTTACAAACACCTAACTGAAAATACGAAGGTATACCAGTTTGGGACAGAGCTTGGCGGATTGTGCAGACGCTGACTTTGTCAACAAGATGTCGGTAATCCATGTCCAACTCATAAAATGAGACCAAGATATCCTACCCATGCACTGCCTCGCGGACTGACGTCTGAGTTAGGACAGAGCTTGGCGGGTTTGCACACAAATGCTAAATTTACAAGCAATGTTGGATACCCTTGGATTATTATATATATAGTGTGATGCTAAGGGGACCCCAATATGTTCTTCCGAATACCGTAATTAAAAAAATAAAGTTCATTAAATTTTGTATGCTTCCTAGTACCAGATTACCTCTTCATTCTAATCTTTCACTCAATCATTATTTGCTGTGGTAATCAGGTACTAAGCTGATTGAAAAACCCTAATCTCTCGTAATCGTTGTCTTCTCTGCATCTCTCGCGGGAAAATTCAAATTCGTATGGTAATCTCTCAATTATTTGGTGATCTGAAAACCCTAGTCTCTCACTTTCTCTTCTAGTTTGCTTAATTCAAACCTTAATCATGGCTTTTGTATATTACAACATCTAATTCATTGATTGGTTATAAATCTAGGTTTAGCTCGTTGATCGATTTTACAAATCAGGACGAACGAATATCAAGCAAAATAGAAATAGGGTAAAACAGTATGGTAACCCCTATTTTTTAAGTGTGTGGTATTAAGAAGAGTGTAATACTAGTTCTTGTGGGATTTTTTAGTCGTGGTATTAGGAAGAACACATTGGGGTGCCCTTAGCACCATACTATATATATTTCTCTTTTTTTTCTTTTTTTTTTGTAAGAGAGAGAGAGAGAGAGTAAAGCATAAAAATCTTAGCACAACTTCACTTAAAAGATCCAAAATGTTATCGCAAGTAGTCTAAGTCAACCATTCATTTAATCGAATTACAAATTAGAGAACACTTCATACTCATCACCTATGAATCTCCATACACTACACCATACAGGCAAATTTGCAACGCCAGAAAGCGGAAAATTTGTAACGGCTTTGGGCCGTTGCTATTTAGCAACGGCTCAAATCCGTTATGAACCTTTGGACAACGGACTTAGTCCGTTCTACATTTTAGAACGGTTCAAACCCGTTCTTTAATGTCAAATGCCCTACAATACCCCCCCCCCCCCCCCCCGTTCCCAATAGTACGCTCATTTGTTTTCTTCGTACGCTTCAAAAGAAATTTCCCAAAATACCTAGATCCCTTTTTTTTCAGATCGATCTCTTTTTTTAAGTAAATCTCGATCTCGATTTCAAAGAGATTTCATAAGTAAATCTCGATCGAATCAGGTCCTTTTTCCTAGAACGAACAGCTCGCGAAATCTCGATTCGAGGTCAGATCTACTCTCGCTCGGTATGTGAAAAATGTTTTTGGTTGTTTTATTGTTGAATTAATGTCGTAGAAATAGGATCGTTGATTTCCTTTTAATAGTGAATGATTGTTTGTTGATTAGATTTTAATTTTCGTTGGTTGTTTTACTCTTCGAATGCGATGTTGCCCCTGATTAGATTTTCATTTTGGTTGGTTAGTTGTTTTAATTTTGGTTGGTTGTTTGATTAGATTTGCAGGTTATTCTTTTACAGTTGTTCTTCAATTTAGGAGTTCTAGTGTGTTTTCTTTTTCAGTTGTTCTTCAATTTAAGACTTGTTGTGCAGGTTATTTGCTGTAGAATAATTGGTGGAACAACCGTTCAGGCATCGATACTAGGTTTTCTTACTGTTTGACGGACAAAGAGGTAAAATTATTTCTTCTGTTATTATTACTATGTTTTTCATGTTCAACTTAAGCTCAAAAATGCACATTAGAAATTTAAGGTTGGACGGTTTTTATTTTAGTGTTGATATTATTATTATTTCTTAAATGCATAATCATTGTAGAGAACAAAGCTCCCTGGCCAATCAGCAGATCAAACGAATTAGATTTGTAAATATACGTTTGATTATATTATTAATGAATCATATAAAGCTTGTAGAGGCATCAATGTCGTTACGTAACCAATAATCATCGTATCTGCAAATCTTGAACATTGACTTTGTTTTATAGTAGTAATTACAATATAATGCAACTTACTTAGTTACTTATTCAATTTATTAGTGGTGGACAGTAGTTTCAATGAAGAAATGTTTTCTTTTTCTTTTTCTTTTTCGCTCTCGATTTCAAGAGATAACCAATTCTTGTAATTAGGCAAAATACAAATATTTTATATCAAGGACATAGATCAACATTTCATGATTTGTTATAACAACTTATTTTTATTGAATATGAGGAAAAATCATTAAAACTAAGAATAGAGAAGTCTTTTATTTTCGAATATGAGAAAAAAGAACATATAAAACATCACAATTACGCGTAACTTTCTTGCTTAGATTGCACAATTTGATAATACAATTAGTGATACAATGAATTAAATATCCTATTATATGATTATTTTATGTGAGTTTTATGGCAATGAAGCTTTTTATTTATCTTTTGTTTCATGGCAATGATAATATAACTGATCATGAGAGATGAAGCAATTAGTGATACAAAGAAGTAAGTCATTACTTCATCTCTCATGATCGGTTATATTGTTTAATCGTTCTTTTAGTTTGTTTACTTTAAAAATAGTTAAAATTTTCTAAAGTGAATATGCCTTCTTTCTTTACACAGCCACACATTAACAGTTTAATTTAATAATTCACACAGATCTATAATAAACTGTCATTATTTCTTACATAATACTATCGTTTTGACAGTATCAACCTTAGCGTAATCCTTGCAAGTTACAACTGAATTTGTGCTTTTGATGCCGACAAAATGGACCACCTCCTTTCTACAAATCAAAGCATACTACTACAAGTCTGTTCCACAACCTAACCACTATATATAATGCTGCTTCCTATAACCATATTATCATACATTATGAAACTTTCAAGTATTAACCATACAGCATAATGTATATACATAACATAAACAATGGTGAACCATACATGGACAAGGATATATATATATATATATATATATATATATATATATATTCATTTAATACAACATAGGTCGTGCACGCTCTCGCTTTTTACCTGCACTCATGAGTTATAAGCAGAAACAATGATTAATCCGCCATTAATTCGGTTGCTGCGTTGTTGCTTTGTGGCAGTAGGAAGATGATATGGCAGTAGAACACGGGAAGTTTTAAGTCAACTTTTCCTTTTTCCATTGAGTTCGTATTTGGTTTTTCTGTGTGTATTAATTTTGTTTGTTCCTCCCCATTGTTACATTGACTTTGCATTTTCTTTTCCATAACATCAATCACAAAGCTATTGAGGAATTAGATGTGAAATGTGAGCCTGCAGTAATAATACAACTATTTCTCTGTACACTGATCCTTTTGCACAATTTTATCCTTGATTAATAATTTAATTCAAGGGGCTCAGTAACATCGAAATGTCAATACTTTGATCTTTTGTACGTAAGACAGACAGGCACACCTCACCTCTTTTTGCTAATGTATTATCATAAAAAAAAGAGAAAAAAATGCCATTTTTTTATTAGCTGCATGGTTATCCTAAAAAAATTTGGAAGTCAATAGGAAATTAAAACGTTCACTTTGTAGATCAATATCACTGAGTTATATGGATTGTTAAATGGACAATACAATAACGTATGGGTTGATGTCATTACATGAACTAAGTGGTATCTCTCAATTGGTTCTGTAAATAGTTTATTTATGAAGGGGACAAAAGTAGTACTGAGTTAAGTGCATACAATTAGGATGAAACAATATCAATTCAACTAGTATAAAGCACCAATATAATAATATCGCTTGTATCAGCATGAACTGCATACAGTAATAAACTAGGTTTAATAACATATGCTCAGCACGAATTGAGTTGACACCAAATTAGTTATTCATGAACATAAAGGCACAAAGTGTGTACAAATAAAATACGAAATAGTAAATAGAAATCTCAAAACCATTATAACTATTCATTTATGTACAGAAAAATTAAGTATACATAAATATCAAGTTTCATGACAACTTAATAATTCATTAATTGAATGGTTGTTGGCAACCTGCAAAAGAGAGCAAATCGCCTACAAATTATCGGAGAAGACACGTACCATCACTTATTCAGTTATTCCAGAAATTTGCTGGAAATTCGCTGAACAAAGAGGTTATTCCAGAAAGATTAAATGAGCTATGACAGCGAGAGCGCTTAAACTAACAGAAACAAAACACTTGAGATTTAATTATGAAAGGGGATAAAATTAACAGTACTGAGTTGAATATATACAATTAGGATGAACCAATATCAACTCAATTAGTCTGAAAACACTAACATAATGTAATAATATTTGATTTATAACAGTATTGATCAGTCTTATATCATTCAACCCTGGAAATATAGCGTAAAATGGTATTTCATTCAAGCCTGAAAATATATGTACATAGGGACATGCATATACATGTGCACATAAATGTGTATGAGGAGGGATCTTAATCTGGCTTTCTTATCCCCAATACATATGTTCAATGACTAAAAAATCATGTATGGTTCCATGAAATTTATTAAATATCACAAATTCAGTTATATATATATATATATATGTATATATATTAGATACACAATCACAAAGTGAAAATAGATATTCCGTCCAACTTCTCAACAATAAGGTATTGCAGGTGGAAAAATAAGAAAATTATTGATTAAGAAGAGTATTTTGCAGGAGAATTCATATTGAAACAAATGGAAAGCAGTAACTTCTCAAGGCATGGTATTATCAAAACTGGAAAAAAGAAAGTGTTGAAATAAAGTAACCTGCACGAAAAGGACTCAAAGGAGCAATGTTTATTGCATGTAAAATCAGCCAAAATAAATTGTATAGCGAATAATTTTAAATACGTTTAATCCAATGGCTTTAACCATATATCGACTAATTTATAATTGAATCTTAAATTTTGAATAAGTTTCTTCGGAGACCAATGTAAAATAAAATGTTATAAATAGAGTTAGAATCAAAAACAAAATATATACTATTTTATCATTACCTAAAATTTAATATCATGTATTAATAAATTACTATTAGCAATCAACAATTTACCTAAAGCTATTATATGTTAGTTTGAACCGTTAGATGTTTGTTTCTTAGTTGAATATTAATAATTTGTTAAATGATTTTTTGATGTCCTTCAAAGAGAAATTAATAGTTTCTTAATGTAATTTAAATACTCTTATTGTAATTTCAGAATGGATAAAGAGTGGATGAAAGAATCCGATCAAAGAACTGCACGATATGTGGAAGGAGTGCAGAAGTTTATTGATTTTGTTGTAGAAAATGGTGGTAATAAGGATTATAACTCTCCGTAGTCAGTCTTGAAAAATAATGTTTTTTGAGCAAACTGTGAGAAACATGGATATAACATTCCTTGTATAAAGGGTTAGAAACTGGCAAAAACATATGACCACTCAGTAGCAGATGAAATGGTAAGGAACCGGGGCTATCTTCTTTGTTGGGTTCTCTGTTATATGGAGCTGTTGTGTTTACTGTCCTTTGTGTATGTTTGTGTGCTATAGTGATTCAGATTGAGCTGGTTATGAGTCTGTTTTGTTTAGTATTTGTTGTTTGTCATTTTGTACCAGTTCTTTCCTTCTTTTGTATTTTGTTTTGTAATATAAAGTACCCTTGTATTTCAAATTTTTTTTTGGCATTGATACACTAAATTAGCCCATCCTTGGTTTGAATGCTGGGTCCGCCCTTGTGTGTTCTTTGCTTAAAAGGAAATTTTACTTTTACAAGTATATAACAGGAAAAGTAGTCGCTATGTTCTGACAAGTCAATTATCCTATGTATAAAACCACTTCATCTTTTGTGTTTGTGTGGTCTTTTCGTATATGCCTTGAATAGTACCAATCTCTGTCTTTTTCAAATACTCAAAAATTGCATTTTATACAGCAGTAATGTCAGAAGCTGCGGAAGCGTCGAATCATTCAGTCGCACATTCGTCATCCTCTCAACCCGAGAAAGTTGAGGCAAACACATATGGTGCTCCAATTTCAGATAATGCTGGAAAAGTAGGCAGTAAAATTGGTAAATTGGTGCGAATTCACGTGCCGATATCATATGAAAGTTGGGATAAAGTTCCCATAAAATATAAAAATGACGTTTGGGATGAATTGCGGGTAAGCCTACCAAGTGTATAGCATTTTGACCAATATAATAGCTGTATGTTGTGGTATATGCTTCCTATTTTCTTATACACTTTATGCAGGATTCACCATACATTAATTACTAATGTCGCGTTATTGGCTTCATCTGTCGCTTTTTATTATTTTCATAAATGGTTTTCTAGTCTTCTGCAATTATCAGGTATTTGGTATTATGTTATTTCCAGATATGTGTTTTTGGATTTATATTATTATTGGAAAATAAGGATTTCTGATCTTTTATTATTTCTAGTCTTCCATTGTGTTCAACTTTTTTGTATGGTCATCTCTTACTGCCAGATTTGGTTTCGATGCTGGATGTAGATTACCACACTTTTATTATTATTTCTGACTGACATTTTGGTGTTCTATTATTATTTCCAAAATAATTTCTTGGATTTCTGTTAGTACCGCAAGACTTATCTTTACCTTATGATACATGTTTTCAGCTTCCAATCCAATTTCCTGATATGGATTTCAAGTCATCCACTCTTATCATTAAACGAATCCTTTAAATCTCCATTATTGTCTCTAAACAAAATTCTTCTAAACTTCTTCCATTGTTTCATGAAAATTGTTAAGGAATTATTGGTTGTTCATATTAATCAGCCAAGTCATTTTTCATGAAATTTATGTTACATGACTGAATCTAGTCTTAGCTTAAAGAGTATTGAGCTATATAATATTAGATGAAGGCAATAACGCAACATTAGTACTACCAATGTTGGTAAATTATATTTGGTTAAAAATACTATGATAATTAACATAAGTAAAAAGTATTGAGCTATATAATATAGCAGCTTCTTTAGTTTGTACTTTCTGTTTCACTTTTTTGAAAGGGAAAGTCTATTATGAACATGCTAATATATGTGATTAGTTCTCTGCAATACTCAATCCGAAATATGTATATCAAGTTCATGTAATAAAATAATATCACTTTACATGTGTTTCTAGTCATCAATATACAGAAATTTCTAGTCATTTTATGCTCATATTTTATTTCGATTGGCTTTCATGTTGAGTCTACTTCTACATGTGTTTCCAGTTAAAACTCAGTTTCATGTTGAATTACACATACATATTTTTAATCTTCATCATTTACAGGAATTTTTTGAGGTAGATTCAGATGCAAAAGAGTTTTATTTGAAAAAAATGTGCGAGTCATTTAGAAGATACAAAAGCGAATTGAGGACCGGGTACTACGACAGATTTGATAATGATGAAGAAAGAAGGAAAAACTGTCCCCCAAAAGTTAGCATAGAAGATTGGGACGGATTCTTGAAAAACGAAGCAAAACCCGGTGCACGCGAAAGAAGGGAGCTAGGCAAAAAAAATAGATCACAGTACAATTATAGTCATCACAGTGGTCGTACAAGTCATGCCGTAGTAGAACACAAATTGGTACACATTTTTTGTTTTCCTGTTTTTTTTTTTTTTTAAGTCTCTTATTAGTTCATAGGCGGCAAGTCTATAAGACAGTTTATTGATCATCAATAATAATGCTAGAAGTTGTTATGTGCGTTTATCCTCAAACGCCCACAATATAAGATTTTGTGCATCATACTTGCCAACGTATGCATGTCGGTTTATATTGTGGAGAAAATTAAGCTCTCCTTTTTGATATGATAAACCATATGCACGTCGGCTTATATTGCATGTATGCTTTATACTGGAACGTGTTCATACTGATGACGAACTCCTTTTTTTTTTTTTGAAAAAAAAAAATTCTTGATTGTTGCAGGTAAGTGAGAATCCAGAAAAAGAAATCACACGTCGTCAAGTATGGGAGAAAACTCATACAAAAAAGGATGGCACCATATCAGATTCGAATTCTTCGTACTTTGTAAGTTAAACAATATATTATTTCAGTTTAGTAACCTATCAATTCATGTAATATTTTAAGTATTTTCATATTTTAGGATAAAATTGCAAAAGCAAAGGAAACAATCAATGATGGTGAGGAACAAAATTTGACAGTGGATGAAGACATTTTATCACAAGTGTTTGGCAAGGATAAAAGGGGACGAACTCGAAGTGTTGGAACTATGATATCAAAATCACAAGTTAAAGCTTCTACCATTCCACGTAAACAACTCAAAAAGAGTAAAGCAGGCTCGGATATTTTGACAGCAAGGATGGATACAATGGAGGGGCAATTGGGTAATATGCAAGGGACATTGAATTCAATTGTCGGCTTGTTAAAAGGATATATGAGTCAAGAAAACCCGATAACAGACATTGCTTCCAACGAAGGTGGAAGTGGTGGGACACATCGGGAAAGTGGTGGAAGAACGTCGAACAACGACGTTGTTGCTAATCCGCTGATTTCACATCTTTCGGCAAATCAAAAATGTGAAGTGTTAAACTTTAATCTAGAGGTTGTTGCAACAGGTTTAGTATGCAGAGATTCAACGGCATCCATCATACATGGAAAACCCGTACCTCCAACACATGAGAAGGTGATTGTGGACAATATACTGTTACCGGATGAGATCACAGCCAGACAAAATCATCCTCTTGCTATGACCTTTGGTGACGTTGGAGTCGGCGGTTATGTGTGTCATCCAAAGAGTTCAATTCGATTTCTTTAGATGGAGGAGCAGGTATGAGCTATTACAGTCTTTTAGATTTATTTCGATATCTTTAGATAATGGTTATGTGATGCCGTTCAGCATTTACAAATGCATTTTATTAGTTTTTACTGACTATTAAGAATGTCAAATCTTAAACAAAGGATATGACACACTAAATATACTGATGCTTGCTGAGTTGAATTATGTCTAGTATATACAATTATGTCTAGTTTAGCTAATTAAGTAATGATTCTATATTACTAAATACACGACATCTTAGGTTATTAAAAAATATATTTCAGTTTCCATTTGTATTGATTCTATATTATAGAGAAAGTGATGAGCTCTTTGTTTTATATAATACGTACTACCGTAAAATGCAGAAATTGGTTTGAAGTCTATATCTGGCAATTTATCGTTAACTAACTAAAGTTTTTGTTTTATTTTCTTATATATTTTGTACTTTCATAATGGACAAACTAACTTGAAGTCTACATTCAACAGTTTATGATTAAACAATTATGTTTTGCGAAAGTGTGTGACCATATACACTTGAATCTACATTAACTTATATGCTTATGCCATCTCATTGACAGTAAACTCACATTCCAAGTTAAAGCCCATGATTCTTATTTCTATAATGGAATCATGACAACTATCATTATTATTGATCGTTTAGCTGAAACAATTGTGTAATATTTCTCAGTCATGCCTACCAGGATCCATTTTGCTACTCTTACCCATGAATAGTGCTGAGACATCTATAGGGATTCAATGACTCTTTCGAGCAACTTTTAAATGTGGTCTTCGGCTACAGGTAAGGATCCATTTTCCAGACAGCAGTCTCATCATCCAGTGCCTTTGATGAACAATTTAGGTATATACTGGTCTTTATCTCCTTTTAATATATGTATTTCTGTGCTTACATGTCAAGCTCTACTTGATGTATATTGAGTCGAAGTATTTTATGTTTGTACAGTTTTCTTAAATCTGGAGGCATGCATAATGTTGTGGTTTCTATCCATGCCGATGTGTACTTCCTTCAATTGGGATGCAGTTCAACCATTTTTTTATCGAAGTAATTTCTAATGGTACTTGAAGCCAGTTTTATCTTTACATCATCTATGTCACTAAATTCATTTAGACCGTACCATTTTCTAGTTAATGAGAAAATATTATGTTCCATATTGCTAACTATGTGCAAGATAATTTGCACTGATGATTGATTAACATTTAGATTTGCCATCAGTTGCTGTCCCCATCATAGTGATTTATGGCCAAGTTCACATCAATATGTCTTAGTTTATTTGTAATCTGTACCAATATCGGCAAACATCTTCTTACGTCATTTTACACTCTTGAAACTGCTTCTTAAAATTTTTATTGCAAGTGAGATTTAAAGCTCAAACCCAATATCTCATTTCCAACCGCAAGCTTTATGGTGGAGACTCTCAAAATTTTACCTAATTTATTCGCTTGACTTGTAAATTTTCAGGCAGCTAGTATCAGTAGGAAAGGATACTAAAAGTGCCTAATGAGTTAAACAAAGAACTCGAATTTTTTTATGTCTAGTATATACAATTATGTCTAGTATATACAATTATGTCTAGTATATACAATTATGTCAAATCTTAAACAAAGAACTCGAATTTTTTTATGCAGGGAGCGAGATGAAGTAATGCAGACTCTAACTCAAGAAAGAAAGCTAATTAAGTAATGATGCAACACTAATTTATGATATATGTGAACAAGTAATATCATTGTGATGAAGTTGAAATGCACTGTAATATTATTTTAGCTACGTACCGCTATTGAACTTTGTAATGCACGGTAATATTTTGCTGCTACAAACTGTTAGAACTTTTAAGTTTGTAATATATTGTGAAGTTTGTTGTTAATTTTGGTTTTTATGTTGAATATATTGGAAATATTTGGTTTATTGACATTTACTTTGTGATAATATTCTGATCTGTAACGTTTGTACTGAATAGGCATTATCAGATGAGAGGAAAGCACAATTTTTTTTTTATATATATATTATAAATCAGCAACGGCTAAAAGCCGTTGCTATTAAAAATATAGCAACGGATTAGAGCCGTTGCAAAAAGGAAAATTGCAACGGCTCTAAGCCGTTGCAAAATACAAATTTTGCAACGGCTTCGAGCCGTTGCAATTTTTTTGCTACTCCATGTTTTGCAACGGCTTGTAGCCGTTGCGAAATGAGTTTGCAACGGCTCTAAGCCGTTGCAAATCGGCGATTCTGGTGTAGTGATACATACCAGTTACACTAAATTTTCTCATAATTCAAACATTTCTTTCGTTATCCGTTAAGAGAAGCAAAATTCCAAACATTTTAATCGTACAACCAAAACCGTATATTTACTTCATTATGTCTTATTTAAAAGTGAATAAAAATGCAAATCTTTTCTTTTTGGATTTGAATTTTTTGTAAAGAAAGGGTAAAAAATGCAAATTTAAACTATGCAAAACAAAACGAAAATGAGACTCCCCCCACACTTGAATTCGATTGTCCCCACAGTCAACCCAAGTGAAAGGAGAAAAGGAAAAGAATTATTTATAGTATATCAGAAAATATATTGGCAAGAAGTAAATGAAATGGTCTTCTAAAGACCGATTCATTTGTCTCTTCAAGTAAGGGAGACACAATTTAAGCTCAAAAAACAAAAACTTAAAATATTTCAAAGGTAAACGTTGGTTCGGAAAACATATGTCTTTTTATTAAATATCAAATGAGTTGGTTTGTTTTTGATGGTTTTTAGGGTGATTGAATAAATGGTTGAAATTCATGTTTAAATTCACCAATTTGAGTTTTAAATTTATCATTAAATTTTTGTTCAAAAATGTTGATTTTAAAATCCAAATGGTGATTCATATCTACACTTTCACAATTCAACTCATCTTCGAAAAGTCCAAAAAATTCATGTTCATCAGATTCGTCTTCCTTTGAGTTATTCACAACTTCATTGCATAAATCATTTTCAGAGTCTAAAGTTATTGTTTGAAATTCTTTTTTTAAAAAAGAAAGATCGAAATTGAGATTTGGTTACACCTTCTCAAAAGAATTAAAACCCAAATCAATTACCATGTTTTCAACAACTTCATTAAGATTTTCAATTTCAAAAGTCGTTATTTGAAAATCGTCGAGTTTGGTAAAAGATGGATTATTATTTGAATCGTCACAATTTTTGAATTGATTTTGTTTTTCACGAAAATTCAAATATGTTTCATACAACAAATCCATGTAATTATCATGAATTTCGTTCATTTGCTCAGCAAAATCAAATTTACAATTATTTACTTGATGATTTTCAATTTGAAATTGTTGAGAACAAAAGTTTTCATTTGCATCACAATTGAAATTATTCCCGTTGTCAAAATCATTTGAAAAGTGATTCACATTTTCATTTTGAATTTGAAATTCATTTCGAAGTTCGAAATTGAATTGGCAAGGGTTATAATCAAAATCACTTAAATTTGGAATCGAATTTGAATTTTGATTATTTTGAAAACTTTGACTTGAATTATTACACAAGTATGAATTACACCATTCATTTATTCTTTGATTTTGTTGTTTGCTCATTTCAAGTAACGATTTAATATTTGTTTCCAAAGTTGAGGGTTGATCGTTCGTTATGGTGAAAAATCCGAATTGTTTGTACAATAGTTGTTATTGAAATATCCATATGAATTTGGTGTACAATTATATGGATTATATTGGCTTCCACAACTATCGTAAAATTCTTATGAACTAGAAAATTAGGAAATTTTCAAGAAAATGGTTCTTTTTTCTTTGGATTTTTTTTTTAATTTTATTTTTGGGTTTGAAAAGAGAAAAAGGAAATAGATATTTACAAAAGAAAATCAATTTCCATATTTTTTTTTCTTTGTTTTATATATGCAAGAATCTAATGCAACTATATGAATGCAAATTACTTATTTACAAATTTTATAAAATTAAATAATAATGTTTAGATTAATTTCAACAAAAGATTTCTCAGTCAGTTAACATACATGAGTTATCGGTGCACCAGGAATCATCTTAGCAATGCAACCAAAAGTTTAAGTACCTACAGAGGAATAACTACTATAATATTAACAAATCACTGTAATATTTATAAATGGTTATTTCTCTACCGTAGTCTAGACACTGAGAAATAATTCGTTAGAAATAAACCAATTTGTCAGAATATAATGATGTCCTTAGAAAATAAAAACAAAAATAAGATGAATGAAAAACAGAAATTAAAAGTGAATTACCACTGCAACTACAAATGATTTTTTATTTCGTTTTAATTTTTTTTAATGCAAATGCTAGAAAACAACAATGCAAGGAAAATGAAAATAAGGGTTAGAATACGATACCAGAGCATGCAAATTTTTATTAGCAAATTATTTAACCGGTAATTTTTTTTATTTTTAAAGCAAAAGAGCAAAGCATTGCAAGGTCAAGCAAGCAATTTGTATCCGCTACTTTCTACAAGCAATCTCTCCGTTTTTCTGCTTGGGCAACCTGTAGATGATTTTTTCTTTTTTCTTTCAGGAACTAAGGTTTAAAGGATGGAATATAATAAAAATTCAAAACCAATCCAAACTAAAAAATTTAACTCTTTCAGATCAAAGCAAACTAACCACTAGCTAAAGAGTTGTTTTTTTATAAATTGATAAATGAGTTAAAAATAAAAATAAAAACTTGGAATAAAACAAACTAGAAACGGGAAAATGGTCCTAATATAAAGGACAAACCCTGAGCCCATTAGAATCACATATCCTAAAACCTCCTAGAAAAATGTCTTCTATCCCTATATTGTTGCAAGCCACATATTATTCTCAATCCCCAAAAAGATAAATGACGATCTCTGGAGAAAAGAGATGGGCGATTCTTCTATAGACATTATCAAAGCAGATCGTGAATTTAAAATTACTGCTTAGGTTATGAGATTGTTCTTCGCTTGGTGGCGCTCTAAGAGCATTTTCGATTGGGGATGTTGCGGTGGTAATTGGCATGTGGTTAGGATGTGATGCATGAAGAAAAGAGGGAGTGATTGTTTGTGGGTGTTTATCGAACGTGGGTGGTGTTGCAACTTGATTTGGGAATCTGAAATTTAGTGCTTTGGAAGTTGAAAGTGAAAGGCGCATGCTAGTAATTTTGAGGAGGAGGTGATTTTATGATGTTTGGAATTAGAGGCTGAAATATGGGGTGAACTAAGAGATGCATTAACTGGCTTTGGTGGATACGGTATTTGCATTTGGCAATAAAGGAGTTGATGGCAGCCTAGGTGTTTTTAGGTTGTAGGGGAATTGGTTGGTGCAGGTTGAGATTAAGGTTGAGGGGAGGAATCGGTTGTTTGTAGAAGGAGTCAGTGGATGTTGGAGATGATGACAGGAAGTTGAAACCGGTTCGTAGTGGGGTAGCAAGTGATTGATAGGTTGAACTAGGGAGGAGTAATGTTCAGTGAAGGGTTTGCTAAAATGTGGTGGCTCGATTTGAAGGCACTGGTGGAGACGTAAAGATGGATGGTAAGAAGTGGTAGTTGTGAAGAGGTACCAGAGCTGTTTAGAGAGAGGAGTAATGGTTGTTTAGGTAAATGTGCAGGAGATAGGTTGTGTATGCAGTTTATGTTGTCTGTAGAGGATGTTGAGGAAGGTAAATGAGGATTTGTGGCTTAAAAGTGAATGGTTGTGTAGGGATTGTTTGAATGTGAAGGAAGTTTGGAAGTTATATGTAGATGAGTAGTGGACGGGGTTTTGTGGAAGAACTTGGCAGGAGTCGAATGGTTAAGGGAGTTATTTCTGTAGGTGGATTGTTGCGGAGTTGGGGCATGTATTGGTTTGTATGACAGTGGTTGTGGTGTGGGTAGAATTGTTTTGGGGTAATGTTGAGCTATGAAGAGTGGAGTTGTGACAGTTTGGAGTTGGTTTAGAATGCACAGTTTAGAACAAGTTCAAGGAATGCACAGTTTGGAGGCAGTTTAGAGTGCACAGTTTGGAGTTTATGCGGACAGACAGTGACAGATGTTTGGATTTAGAGGCAGTAATGGTGGTGACAGGAAGAGGATGATGTTGTTAGTAGAAGAAAGGAAATGGAGGTGAGGGAAGTTGTTGGTGTTGTGGAGTTTTCAGAAGAGAGTGAAGCAGCAAGACAGATTGTAAAAACTAGGGGTGGGCATAAACCGCACCACAATGCAAAAACCGCCCAGACCAAACCGTAAAAACAATGCGGAAAACCGCACCGGATTCTCTCTCTAAAGCAAACAACCCAAACCGAACCGACTCGCAATGATATGGTTCGGTTGCGGTTTGAACTTTTACCAAACCGTATTAAATCGAACCGAACCGATAGCTACACCGACAATGTTATGATAAAAAAATTAACAAATTCATATCTAACTTTTAATTTAATGATATATATTCTATTTTCAATGTGTATTGTAGTTATATTAATTAAAGATAACACTATGTGTTTTAACCTTCAGGTGACACAATGTCATACAATCGTAAATTGTTTGTTGATGGAAATAATTTTCTTGTTTCATACTTAATACGGGTTCAAACCAAACCAAAACCGGACCGTATTACATTGAAAATGAACCGAAACCGAATCGTTAATATAATGGTTTGCATTTTTGATCAACCGTTTGATGCGGTGCGGAAGTGGTTTGAGCTTCAAACTACACCGAATCGAACCGAACCGCGCCCACCCCTAGTAAAAACACAGAAACTAGTATACCAATGAAATGTAAAACAGTTTGTGAATGTAAAACACTTTGTGAAATGTAACAGAGAGATTGTTTTGATTGTAATGCAAAAAGTTTGCAACTTAAATGAAGAATGAAAATTGTTTGCAATACAAAAGTTTTGTTTACTATGTGTGTGTAAAGAAATAGGAAATACAACTAACACAATGCAAAACGAAATGTGAAGCAATAGATTGCCACAATAGAATGCAACAACTAAAAGAGAACAAGAACAAAGGGGCCTTAATAGAATTGAATAGACCTGAGTGTGAGCAGCAGTTTAGCAACAGAGAAGATGAACTAAACAAAGAAGGATTTTTTTTTTGAACAAGAAATATTCTATGGATTAGAAATCCATCGCGAAGTATATAAAACTGCAAGCACACGGCGTACACTTGTAGTACGTAACGAATACGAGTCAATCCACGGAGAAAGAAATAATTCTAATTTTATTCAATCAAATTAAAATAAGGTCGAGTGAAAATTTAACTAGCTAAAAACTGTAAAATTTAAGAAACTAACTACTACAAAAGTAACAAAAACTATGAGATTAAATGACAACTTAGGAATAAATCCACTCTCTAGATCACATGAATCAACATAAAATGAAGCCATGATCTTTTTTTTTTCATTTGTGAATTTAGTCGATATGATTATTATAAGTATAGCTTATTCATGCTATTAATTAGCACAAAATAAACTATCAAACTATAACATACCCATTAAATCATCTTACTAGTTCTAATGAAAATGACAACAAAATGAAAGTGAAATATATTTTAAGCATGGCCCATGAACTATTAATTAGAACTATAGATCATCAAACTTTTATTTCAACCTCCACTTAATCAGAATCATCATATGTATATGAAGAGGTAATTAGTGAACATATGACTAAGCATCACCTATTAGTGCAAATAACATAGGCTATCAAACTCAATAATGAGCACATAAAACCAATAACTACAACATGACATGAAGCAAAAAAAGAGAGCATGAATAAAAAAATTATGTTGTATCCACATAATCAAGAGTACTTCATTATCCCCAAGTTGAAAGGGATTAGCCTCTAATATATGTAATCATGGTAACAAAAGTATATTGCAACACAAACATATACAAAAAAAAGAACTAATTAACAAAAACAAAATAAAACTAAACTACCTGCATAAAATTAAACTACACTAATGCATAAAGTAAATAACAAGAATTAAATGAACAAGAAATCAAATTGCATTAAAATGAAAATTACATAAGAGGGAAATGACTAAGAAGCCATGAAAGGAAAAAAGAGCATTGATTCTCTAAAGTAAACTAATTAAAAGAAATGAATAAAAAAGAGGATCCATTTACATGAAACATGATGTATATATACATAATCTAAAACCCTATGCACTCTTCTTGGAAGTTCCCCAAAATGTCCATTCACGAAGCTTCTAATTTTATCTTTAGTCACTAATCCATCATCTAGAATGCATGAAGCCTTTTTGTCTCATCCAATAAGTGCATTACTACGAATATGAAGGCTTAAGATTAAGTGGGTTAGTTGAGAGATGGGGTCATCCGCTTTCCATAGAATGAATTATTTCTTTCCCTCCTCTTGTGTATATGCATGCTTCTCTTCGTATCTTCATGTGAATACATCATTTCTCCTAAATTCCTACAAGAGTCAACTACAAGGAACAAGTAAATGATATCACAAATTAAAACATGCACAATTTACCGTTTTACACCTTAAATGAGTGATGATTATGAAAACATTTAAATCATGGCTTGATCATATAAAATACCAAAAAATGTTCATTTATTCAACTAAACAATAATAAATATATAAATAAAAATGTGCATTTTTATGTGCACATCAAAAATGCTGACATAAGTATTTTAACTTCGTAGTGATTTTCTAGTATTAAATTATTGGGCGGCATATGCCTTTTTGCAACTTGTACAATAACCATCAACCAGCTTCAGTGATGTTCTATTTTGACTTCATCACAATGTATTCGAAGATTAACGACAGTTGAGTGTTGCTTTTACAACTATTCCAATTAGGTTTCTTAGCAGCATCCAGTAAATCATATAATTTCTTAGCTTCAATATTCGGTTATTCGGCATTTCCATCATCGTCATCAACTGCAACCATAAGAAATATTGATCCTGCAACATCTTCGACTATATTTTCAATAAGGGTCATACTAACATTTTCATAAATTGCACTTTCTACCTTAGACTCTACGGAAGTATTTGCTATAGCTTCTCCATGACGATCCCAAAAATAATACTCAGGTACGATTCTGTTTTTGCACAAATGGACTTTCACAATATCGGGTAACAAATACTTCAAATGTCTACATTTGCTACACAGACAGCAAATTTCTAGATCGCCTCAGTTATTTACTTAAAGTGAATTCAACAAAGACATTTATACCATTATAAAAATCTTCTTTTATTGAACCTCTTTGTCCCCTTCTTTGATACATCCATCTCCTCTGATCAACAAAATAATCACTCATTTTGCTATTTGAGAAACTTAGTCACAAGTTCAAAAATTAATATTTATTTTCAAGAATACAAATTCAAAAAAGCTTATTTTCATGGTCTTACAACGAATGTATATAATACTTGAAAATAAATAACAATTTCATAAAGTTAAAAATATTTTCAAAAATGGCGCATTTTTTTAAACGTAACTATTTTACATGGTCAGGCATCGTACTTTCCATTATAAACACAATAAGCATTTACATTTTCTATATTACTTCATCTCAAATGATTCAACAAAATTTCGGCAGCATTTCCCTTTTGTTTCCTGCATTATACGCAGATGCATGTACTCAGGAAACAAAAAAGAAAAGTTACACCGAAATTTTGTGAATCGTTTGAAACAAATTAGTGTACAAAATGTAAATGCATACTGTGTTTATAACTTGTTTAATACAAGGACAAATCCAACAAATATTGTACCAGATGAATATAAATGGTCGTTTTTTGGACAAAAATGACTATTTATATAAGGATCATGTACAACACTCGTCGGACGGGGCCGCAAAATCAATGGGAAATTAGCCAATTAGATGTGCGATGTAAAGGCCCAAAAATCTGTGCCAATTTGAGCTGACTAATATTCTACACATTCAACTCAAAATGCACGAAAATTCAGATCATTAATAGAAAGAATTTAGATGATGAGAAAGATAAGATAGAACTAATAGAATAGAAGAAGAATAAGATCACAACTGAACAGAATCAGAGAAATCACAAATCTCATAGCGGAATGAATATATTGTATTATAACATAACTTTGAAATACAAATCTGAATTTGTACTTACATATCATATCAGAGTATAACTCATATACATCACAGCGGAAATAATCTCTACATAACTAATGGTGAAGCCTTCTGCTTTGAGCTCCTCCAATGTGTATCTGTAAAAGCCTGAAACACTTGACTACCCGTACAAATTTGGGCACCCAAGAGTTTAGGGAAAAACAAAAAAAATAAACTCTGGGTCAGTCATGGGACTAATGTGAGTAAATTCCAACCATATTGTTTAACTTTGAAAATCCTTTTAAAAGAAAAAGATAAAAGTAAGACCAACCCACACATAAACATGGACGGTTTTTACCTTACTATAACCCAAAATATTTTGATATCAAAATCAAATGATATTATAATAATGTCTACTCAAATAAATAATCAAATAGTAGAACGCTTGCATCTCACACTCCATATACATTGTATAAAATCAAAAACCGAAGAGCGCCTATTGGAGATTGGATTCCAACAGACAAGGTATGGGAGCACCTTCCGATCAGTGTACTCTAGAGAGGATACACCCAGGGTTCAACAAGAAAGTCTTGCAATCCGGCCACAGATGACCGACCACTCATTTAGCTTGAGTGTATCGAATATATTGCCACCCACGGTTGTTGGCCATCCAACCGTCATCCGAAGATACAGAATCGAAAAAGAAGAACAAACATGAATTTTCTTTAGATCGGTGACAATACACCCTGCTTGGGGATGACCCAACTGGCCATTCTGCCTAGCCCAACTTTTGTTACTTCCTGGTTGTGAGGGTAGGCGCTACGTCTATCTTCAGAACATCTGATCATCATTCACTTTGAATGCCACATCGTCAAACCCGTCAATTCACTAATCGATTTCCAAAATATCACGGGTATAAAAAGCTAAGAGGAACGAATTCCTCCGCCACCAGACGTAATACCTTTAAGAGATCAACTATACGTGATTTGTTAGGTATACTCTGTCAGACACTCATCCATACAAGTTGTCCTGGGACTGGACAAACAGAAAGCACCATTCTGGAACAGAACGACCGTTGCATTTCACTCCGTCTTCAATTATCTTCAGCATTATCTAATTCGCAGCGTTTATGCCTATACGGAGTGGTTTCCGGATAATATATCCAACTGGTCTCTCCGTATTGACAACGATAGTCAAACACTTCGATAGTCGGTTATTTAACTATCGAAGTAAAACAAACATCCATTCACAAACACTGGCCCTTTTATTTAATACTAACATTCTAGTTTCCTATATTTTTATAAACCCTTCCTTACTTCCCTTCACTTCTACTCTATTAGTTCCTTGTTATAAATCGGTAAGTGAATAAATTTCTAAGTATCAACCCCGAAGGCCGAAACCAACATCAGATTGATGCCTCGAAAGTTACTCAACTCAACCAACGTACAACGGGTTCTAATTTCTTTAAAACTATATCACTTTCCTTATCATGCTCAGTATATCTTTTAAAACATTATAACTTATCGACTCACTTTAAAACCGTTATATTTTAACTAATGCAATACACTGCTATATTTTCCTTTATAACTAATGCAATACGCTGCTACATTTTCCTTCATACCTAATGCAGTACGCTGCTATATTCTCTTTTATAACTACTGCAATATGCTGCTATATTCTCTTTTATAACTACTGCAATATGCTGCTATATTCTCTTTTATAACTACTGCAATACGCTGCCATATTCCCATTTCATTTGATAAACTCTGTTTCTAAGTCAGGTTCTTATTAAATCAATATCAAGTTTATAACTAAATATTGATTTCATATCCTATTATAATTTGTCGGTTTAAATCTAAATATTAGCTATCCTATCAGATTATAATTCCTAAAATAATTTACTTTATTACGTTCGACATCATCGAATTTTAGTTCTAATTCCTAATAATGTTATTTAGGTTCAGACCGTGTATATATAAATAATATAAACAAACAATACATTCAAATATTGAGGAATCTGGTTTGATTCCTCTAACCGGTTTCCTGTATCCACAAATGTTAGCCATAATAAATATCATCAATTTCATATCATTATGAAATATCAGTGTTCAATCGTCAGTTTAGATATATAACGGTTTATATTATTTCAACCAATTTAATTGTAATCTACCTAAACGGCAATCACACATCATTCAACCAATATTAAAATATAATTAAAATATTTTAAAATAGATCAGAGTGAGTGAATTTACTCACCTTCGCGCGTTAACCGTTAAATAACGATTTGCATCGGTTGATTAAACCAGGCATTTGGTTTCTGCCCGCGAATTCCAGTAGTAGCTATGTTCTCAGCAACATAAGTTCCACAACGCAACGCTTCGTCATTACGATTTCAACCTAACTTGTTTCGTGAAATTCGTTTATTAACCACCTTGATAACACCGTTCCTTCGCTATATGGTTCATTTCCGCACAGCCTTGCCGCCGCACTTCGCCACTTCATCACTTCGATGATCGAACTCCGGTCAGTCCCCGCACACAACAGCCACCTGATAGCTTCCTAATTACGTACTTCAGCTGCTCCTCATTTTCATCACAAACGTGAGCTCAGACTTTTTCCATTTCAAACTTCCTGCTACTGAGATGAACGGCCATACTTCCATTTTGGCCACTTCGCTGGAAACGCCGACCCCAAACTCTGAGTAAAATAAGCACTAACTTATATATATATATTTATTTATTTAACAAACATCCGCTCCTCAAAAATACTCTGATCTTCCCCAACTAACGTCCTGCTGTTGTACCATCTAATTCACTGCTTCCACAATTTCGAAAGCCATTTTCATGTTTTCACCTCCATCGTTCATCATGTCCTTTGCCAAGGTCCATAGCCCACTCTCATATCCACGGTGAACAGTTTGTCACCTTCTTAGCTCGTTTTCGAACACGACCTCCTTCATGCTGCTGTGTAAACCCCGCCCATTGCTCACGCAACTTGCTTGCATGGCAATCCTTCACCGCATAGTATTCTACCCACTTACCAGAAAGCCACCGCAACACTTCCTTCTCCCATCCCCGATCTGTGTATATTTTATATATATTAATATATTTATATTAACCTACTCACGCCTATACCCTGACCGAACCACCTCTTCAACCAAGATCCCTCCCTGTCAAAACTACTACTTTAATATATATTCATGTGTTATTCTTGAAACCATCACTTCGAGTACACGCCTGTACTCGGATCTTCACATTGAGCAGTCACATCCGCAACTTCAACAGCCCAAACTCACGCATGAACCCGAACCGGCGTCCGCTTCTTCTCAATACTTCCTCTACCATTGCTACACACCCCTTTGAACTCACTCATCTCCTCCTTCAGCTCTCGTTTCTTTTCTTTTATGTTTGCTTTTGCTTTTTATTTTTCTTTTTAAATTGCGAATTGCCTTTGAAAGTGCTTCGGCATTTGTGATTTCTGAAGGAGTTATCATCCGTGTATTTATAGACTTGAATCCCTTCATTGCGAAGGAATAGCATATAGCTTTAGGTGTAGATAGAGCATGGGGCAAACGTTATGGTCTCCAATTAGATAGTTTATAGTTCCAACATATAGGCTGATGATTCCCTAAGCTTAGGCATGTGCTTTGGTGGTACCTCAATTCGGTAGGGTATGTGTTTTTCTTAATGTCAATGTCCCTGTAGATTAGTGTCTTGTACGTTTAGGGTAGGGGCCTATGTTAACACGTTATATCATGTGCTGGAGTTACTTAAGTGTTAAGAATATATATATATATATATATATATATATATTTCCATACACTGTAATATGCTTATACAAGTTAAAGATGACCACGTCGTTTCCTAATGTATAGCATAGGTGGGTATTTTTTTCAAAGTAGCAGCATGGAAAAGGTTAACAGGCATGGTGATTTTCAGTTTTAGGGGATAGCCGAATAGGTCATGGTCTGTATTACGTATAGAGGAATGGTTTGCTAAATTTTCAGTGTATACTTAACGTTTTGTTTTTTTTATTGTTAGATTTTTCTTTAGGGTACTGTGCTATACACAATTTTATCACCTAATAACCGCTATCAACAAATATAAAAATACCGTTATGACAAGTAATGCCTCACTATCCCAAAAATATAATAATATCGGTAGTTTGACTTATATTATGAAACCCCAAAATATTGATACAGGGTGCAAAATACTCCAAATAAAAAGTTGCACATTTAATTAATTAAAAATTACAGTAAAATTCTAAAAATTAAATTATCACTATGTCTCAAAAGAATCTTGTCTAAATTCGAATCCGATATCTAGCTATACCAAATAAACCGTTACGGTCGATATACGATTTTATAGCGACTTTCTGAATATTTGATTTGGATATAACTTACAATTTATACGACGAAATCTTCATTTTCCACTTCCGTTAGAAAAATATAGTTTAACAGATTCCAGTATTTCTTGTTTCGAAGAAATCTGACCAATAGCGGGTCCTGTCCACTCAGTTGAAGTTCAGAACGTTAAATTACGAATTGCAGGGTCGTTATGAGATCGATAGTATTTAATATATATTTTTATACGTTCAACTTCATTTTAAATTAATATATAAATCCACTTCTATTACGATTTCATAATTTAAACTGATTTAAATATTCAAATCCAAACCGATAAAAATGCGGGATGTTGCATTCCTTCTCCCTTAAATTAATTTTGTCCTCGAAATTGCTAAGAAGTGGAGATGCTCTAATTCTAACTCCTCACAACCTGCTTGGTTGAAATTTCATACTTCACATCCCTATATCTCAATCCTTGCGTCTAATATTTTATCCTAATATCAATAACTCTCTTATACTCAAGCCTTATTTCATTTCAACTTCCAGTTCCATCTTACTTCCAAATTCTTGGTCAACAATCCAATTCCATAACCAAACTTGGTTCCAATCCAATATCTCATTTCACACATTTTCTTACTTTTCCAAGTTTAATTATGTTCCAATTTTATTCAACTTCGTTAAATTTCTATTTATTTACTTCATAAGTAAATTTTAAATTTCAGAATTAAAATTCCTGAGGTTTTTATCAGTTTGAAATAATATATATTATTCATAACTTAGCAATTCAAACTTTTGAATTTTCGAACAACTTATTTTAAAACAAAATCTTTGGTAGTAATCTGTCACTTAGAAACTCGAAAATGAACACCGATGATGCCGCGATCATCATCGAAATTTATTTTCCAGTGTCCGAAGTGAGTCCAATACTATATTACTTTCAAAATTCATTCTCAAATACTTTCATTTTGAAATTATTTCAAAATGTTTGGAAAACATTTCCAAATCTCTCCCAGGATTTTAAATCCAAATATAGTTCAAATTCAATTTTTTTCCAATAAAATTTCAAGTTTCAAGAGTTTTATTACAATTCTGGTTTTAATTCAGATTTAGTTCATCTGATTTTGCATATTATACTTATAAAATATTTCAATTGGTTATTTATATAACCATCTCAATTACAAATCTTATTCGATCATAATAATGATCACACATCTAATATATGATAATAATATCAAGTTATATACTTCTTTTTATATCAAAATATATTTCGGGTAAAAAAAATTAATTTACCCTCTTTCAAAACAATACTATGTCGAATCTCTCTATCCAAGCGTTTATAAATCCCAATCAACCTCGTCAGCTAAACGCGTCGATCTGGAATTTATATACCACTTAACAGATCAACCAACATAATATAAAATAGTTTTTTTTATATTAATTACAAATACGCGCTCATATATATGCACTCAAACTCAATCTAAAGTATTACTAACTCCATCTCTACCACAGAGCCAAGGTAATCACTTAACCTTTAGCTCTGATACCAACTGTAAAGGCCCAAAAATCCGTGCCAATTTGAGCTAACTAATATTCTACACATTCAACTCAAAATGCACGAAAATTCAGATCATTAATAGAAAGAATTAAGAGGATGAGAAAGATAAGATAAAACTAATAGAATAGAAGAAGAAGATCACAACTGAACAGAATCAGAGAAATCACGAATCTCACAGCGGAATGAATAAATTGTATTATAACATAACTTTGAAATACAAATCTGAATTTGTACTTACATATCATATCAGAGTATAACTCATATACATCACAGCGGAAATAATCTCTACATAACTAATGGTGAAGCCTTCTGCTTTGAGCTCCTCCAATGTGTATCTGTAAAAGCCTGAAACACTTGACTGCCCGTACAAATTTGGGCACCCAAGAGTTTGGGAAAAAAACAAACAAAATAAACTTTGGGTCAGTCATGAGACTAATGTGAGTAAATTCCAACCATATTGTTTAACTTTAAAAATCCTTTTAATAGAAAAAGATATTAGTAAGACCAGCCCACGCATAAATGTGGACAGTTTTTACCTTACTATAACCCAAAATATTTTGATATCAAAATCAAATGATATTATAATAATGTCTACTCAAATAAATAATCAAATTGTAGAACGCTTGCATCTCACGCTCCACATACATAGTATAAAATCAAAAACCGTAGAGCGCTTATTGGAGATTGGATTCCAACAGACAAGGTATGGGAGCACCTTCCGATCAGTGTACTCTAGAGAGGATACACCCAGGGTTCAACAAGAACGTCTTGCAACCCAGCCACACACATGGCCGACCACTCATTTAGCTTTAGTGTATCGAATATATTTCCACCCATGGTTGTTAGCCATCCAACTGTCATCCGAAGATACAGAATCGAAAAAGAAGAACAAACATGAATTTTCTCTAGATCGGTGACAATACACCCTGCTTGGGGATGACCCAACTGGCCATTCTGCCTAGCCCAACTTTTGTTACTTCCTGGTTGTGAGGCTAGGGGCTACATCTATCTTCAGAACATCTGATCATCATTCACTTTGAATGCCACATCGTCAAACCCGTCAATTCACTAATCGATTTCCAAAATATCATGGGTATAAAAAGCTAAGAGGAACGAATTCCTCCGCCACCAAACGTAATACCTTTAAGAGATCAGCTATACATGATTTGTTAGGTATACTCTGTCAGACACTCGTCCATACAAGTTGTCCTGGGACTGGACAAACAGAAAGCACCATTCTAGAACAGAACGACCCTTGTATTTCACTCCGTCTTCAATTATCTTCAGCATTATCTAATTCGCAGCGTTTATGCCTATACGGAGTGGTTTCCGGATAATATATCCAACCGGTCTCTCCGTATTGACAACGATAGTCAAACACTTCGATAGTCAGTTATTTAACTATCGAAGTAAAACAAACATCCATTCACAAACACTGGCCCTTTTATTTAATACTAACATTCTAGTTTCCTATATTTTTATAAACCCTTCCTTACTTCCCTTCACTTCTACTCTATTAGTTCCTTGTTATAAATCGGTAAGTGAATAAATTTCTAAGTATCAACCCCGAAGGCCGAAACCAACATCAGATTGACGCCTCGAAAGTTACTCAACTCAACCAACGTACAACGGGTTCTAATTTCTTTAAAACTATATCACTTTCCTTATCATGCTCAGTATATCTTTTAAAACATTATAACTTATCGACTCACTTTAAAACCATTATATTTTAACTAATGCAATACACTGCTATATTTTCCTTTATAACTAATGCAATGCGCTGCTACATTTTCCTTCATACCTAATGCAATACGCTGCTATATTCTCTTTTATAACTACTGCAATATGCTGCTATATTCTCTTTTCTAACTACTGCAATACGCTGCTATATTCTCTTTTATAACTACTGCAATACGCTGCCATATTCCCATTTCATTTGATAAACTCTGTTTCTAAGTCAGGTTCTTATTAAATCAATATCAAGTTTATAACTAAATATTGATTTCATATCCTATTATAATTTGTCGGTTTAAATCTAAATATTAGCTATCCTATCAGATTATAATTCCTAAAATAATTTACTTTATTACGTTCGACATCATCGAATTTTAGTTCTAATTCCTAATAATGTTATTTAGGTTCAGACCGTGTATATATAAATAATATAAACAAACAATACATACAAATATTGAGGAATCTGGTTTGATTCCTCTAACCGGTTTCCTGTATCCACAAATGTTAGCCACAATAAATATCATCAATTTCATATCATTATGAAATATCAGTGTTCAATCGTCAGTTTAGATATATAACGGTTTATATTATTTCAACCAATTAAATTGTAATCTACCTAAAAAGCAATCACACAACATTCAACCAATATTAAAATATAATTAAAATATTTTAAAATAGATCAGAGTGAGTGAATTTACTCACATTCGCGCGTTAACCGTTAAATAACGATTTGCGTCGGTTGATTAAAACAGGCGTTTGGTTTCTGCCCGCGAATTCCAGTAGTAGCTATGTTCTCTGCGACATAAGTTCCACAACGCAGCACTTCGTCATTACGATTTCAACCTAACTTGCTTCGTGAAATTCGTTTATTAACCACCTTGATAACACCGTTCCTTCGCTATATGGTTCATTTCAGCACAGCCTTGCCGCCGCACTTCGCTACTTCATCACTTCGATGATTGAACTCCGGTCAGTCCCCGCACACAACAGCCACCTGATAGCTTCCCAATTACGTACTTCAGCTGCTCCTCATTTTCATCACAAACGTGAGCTCAAACTTTTTCCATTTCAAACTTCCTGCTACTGAGATGAACGGCCATACTTCCATTTTGGCCACCTCGCTGGAAACGCCGACCCCAAATTCTGAGTAAAATAAGCACTAACTTATATATATACATATATATATTTATTTAAACAAACATCCGCTCCTCAAAAATACTCTGATCTTCCCCAACTAACGTCCTGCTGTTGTACCATCTAATTCACTGCTTCCACAATTTCGAAAGCCATTTTCATGTTTTCACCTCCACCGTTCATCATGTCCTTTGCCAAGGTCCATAGCCCACTCTCATATCCACGGTGAACATTTCGTCACCTTTTTAGCTCGTTTTCGAACACGACCTCCTTCATGCTGCTATGTAAACCCCGCCCCCTGCTCACGCAACTTGCTTGCATGGCAATCCTTCACAGCATAGTATTCTACCCACTTACCAGAAAGCCACCGCAACACTTCCTTCTCCCATACCCGATCTGTGTATATTTTATATATATTAGTATATTTATATAAACCTACTCACGCCTATACCCTGACCGAACCACCTCTTCAACCAAGATCCCTCCCTGTCAAAACTACTACTTCAATATATATTCATGTGTTATTCTTGAAACCATCACTTCCAGTACACGCCTGTACCCGGATCTTCATGTTGAGCAGTCCCATCTGCAACTTCAACAGCCCAAACTCATGCATGAACCCAAACCGGCGTCCGCTTCTTCTCAATACTTCCTCTACCATCGCTACACACCCCTTTGAACTCACTCATCTCCTCCTTCAGCTCTCGTTTCTTTTCTTTTATGTTTGCTTTTGCTTTTTGTTTTTCTTTTTAAATTGCGGATTGCCTTTGAAAGTGTTTCGGCATTTGTGATTTCTGAAGGAGTTATCATCCGTGTATTTATAGACTTGAATCCCTTCATTGCGAAGGAATAGCGTATAAATTTAGGTGTAGATAGAGCATGGGGCAAACGTTATGGTCTCCAATTAGATAGTTTGTTGTTCCAACATATAGGCTGATGATTCCCTATGCTTAGGCATGTGCTTTGGTGGTACCTCAATTCGGTAGGGTATGTGTTTTACTTAATGTCAATGTCCCTGTAGATTAGTGTCTTGTACGTTTAGGGTAGGGGCCTATGTTAACACGTTATATTATGTGCTGGAGTTACTTAAGTGTTAAGAATATATATATATATATATATATATATATATATATTTCCGTACACTGTAATATGCTTATACAAGTTAAAGATGACCACGTCGTTTCCTAATGTATAACATAGGTGGGTATTTTTTTCAAAGTAGCAGCATGGAAAAGGTTAACAGGCATGGTCATTTTCAGGTTTAGGGGATAGCCGAATAGGTCATGGTCTGTATTACTTACATAGGAATGGTTTGCTAAATTTTCAGTGTATACTTAACGTTTTTTGTATTGTTAGATTTTTCTTTAGGGTACCGTGCTATACACAATTATATCACTTAATAACCACTATCGACAAATATAAAAATACCGTTATGACGAACAATGCCTCACGATTCCAAAAATATAATAATATCGGTAGTTTGAATTATATTGTGAAACCCCAAAATATTGATATAGGGTGCAAAATACTCCAAATAAAAAGTTGCACATTTAATTAATTAAAAATTACAGTAAAATTCTAAAAATTAAGTTATCACTATGTCTCAAAAGAATCTTGTATAAATTCGAATCTGATATCTAGTTATACCAAATAATCCGTTACGGTCGATATACGATTTTATAGCGACTTTCTGAATATTTGATTTGGATATAACTTGCAATTTATACGAAGAAATCTTCATTTTCCACTTCCGTTAGAAAAATATAGTTTAACAGATTCCAGTATTTCTTGTTTCGAAGAAATCTGACTAATAACGGGTCCTGTACACTTAGTTGAAGTTCAGAACGTTAAATTACGAATTGCAGCGTCGTTATGAGCTCGATTGTATTTAATATATATTTTTATACATTCAAATTCGTTTTAAATTAATATATAAATCCACTTGTATTACGATTTCAATATTTAAACTAATTTAAATATTCAAATCCAAACTGGTAAAAATGCGGGACGTTACATGCGCATTTTACTTGAAAAATACTGTTTTACTACAACACAAAAATATTTTAACTTATCACATTTGTTCAACGTACCACGTCAACTTAAAGCTAATTTATCATTATTTTCGACTCAATGGACTCAATTAGATTTTAGACTCATGTTTTTTTTTTGTGTACAAGTCAAAACATGCACAATATACTGTTCCAAACTCGTGCATTCAGTTTTTCTATATCAAATAACACAATATAAGATCGCACGTATACAACGGTGCACATATGCACAAATAACCACAATTATACAATGGTCGAATCCAAACTAAGGGGGATATATTCACAAATAACCAAATATTGCATATAAAATTTCCAATTTGACTACATCACATGAAATATGCACATAATAGGATGTCATAACCCACTACAATGTTATTGGAACCAATAACAATCAATAGATAACCCTAATTTTTGATTTTAAGCACATATAGAATTAGGTAAAAAAATCGATTTTTAGGAAAAAAAAAGAGGAGATTATGCCTGAAATTAGCCACGCTAGGCATTTTAATTGAAGCCGGGGAGGTTTCTACATGAAGAAATGTGTTTGAAGAATAAAATTTCGGATTTGGGGGTTTTATAGTATAAAATCCGAGTCGGAAAATGTATATGAATGGAGAAGAAATGAATTGGGGAAGAAAGGCTTCAACTAGTATAAATTGATTATTTTCGACAATTTCCGACAACCGACGATGACCATCGAAAAATAGCCATTGAAAACCGTCGCCCTAGCCCGTCGGAATAAACAATGTTTCTAGTAGTGATATCTCTAACTATTAATGTCTTAAGCAGGAAAAATCCTAATAATATAGATGTGAATAATTTATGTTATGTGAGATATAATTATAATATGCATGAGTGAATAAATAAGTTTATCATTCTTGTTGTATAGCAATTTGTATGTACGTTCAACTCTCATTTTTGTAAAAATATATAAACAAAGGAATGAATGTTAAATAATTGAAGTTATTTATATATTTTATAATAAACACAACTAATTCAATTAAAAAATTGAATGTAAATGTAACAACCCGGAAAATTAGAACCAATTAAAAAAAAATTGGCAATTTTAATGAATTTTGAATATTTAAAATGAATTATTTTAAATAATAACGACTAGAAATTTATTTTGAATAGAATTAGAGCGTATATATTTATTTGAATCGAAGTTAGAATATAAATATTTATTTTAATTATAAAAGCAATTAAAAATGGCGCGGTAGTTTGAAAATTCGATTTCAAATTTCAAATGAATGTATAGGATTCAAAATAAACATAATTTTGGTGAAACTAGAAATATTTGAATCTGTATGAAAATATCTTTCCAACGAATTTGAAAATTTGAAATTTCATAGCGGGAATAAAAAGTTATACCCAATTGAAAATTCAGAATAGTCGCTACGGAAATATAGCCCTTAAAATAGCGATTTTGCAAACGACCTCCGTTTTCGACGAGACCACTTTTGTTGAATCCGGAATGTCAAGTTATTGCTAGGTTCCAATTTTCATTATTTTTGGAACAAATATATGAGCGTGGTGAATTTAAACATGTTTGGTCAATTCAGTTTGAATTTAATCGATTGGGAAATGACTGTTTTTCAAGCGGTCTCCAAATTCGACGAAATTAGTTTTGTTAGGACCGTTCGTCAAAACATTGCCAGATACTGACTCCAAAAATTCTAGAAAAATAAATCTGGATATGTTTTCATGATACGGTCCTTAAAAAACTAATATCATCAAATTGGGAGACCATTTGAAAAACGGTCATTTTCCAATCTATTTGATTCAAATTGAATTGACCAAACATGTTTAAATTCACCACGCTCACATATTGATTCCAAAAATTATGAAAATTGGAACCTAGCAATAACTTGACATTCCGGATTCAACAAAAGTGGTCTCGTTGAAAACGGAGGTCGTCTGAAAAATCGCTATTTTTAAGGGCTATATTTCCATAGCGACTATTCTGAATTTTCAATTGGGCATAACTTTTTATACCCGTTACGAAATTTCAATTTTCTGATTCGTTGGAAAGATATTTTCAAACAGATTCAAATATCTCTGATTTCACCAAAATTCGGTTTATTTTGAATCTTATACATTCATTTGAAATTTGACATTTGAAATCGAATTTTCAAACTACCGTGCCATTTTAAATTCCTTTTATAATTAAAATAAATATTTATATTCAAACTTCGATTCGAATAAATATATACGGTCTAATTCTATTCAAATTAAATTTCTAGTCATTATTATTTAAAATAATTCATTTTAAATATTCAAAATTCATTAAAATTACCAAAATAAATTTTTTTAATTGGTTCTGATTTTCTAGGTTGTTACAATCAGTTTCCGCTAAATTTAAAATATAAATTTAAATGCACATTTTGATTTACCGGGGTCACATACTGACTCCAAAAATTCCAGAAAAATAAATCTGGCTATGTTTTGACGATACGGTCGTAACAAAACTAATTTCATCGAATTTGGAGACCGTTAGAAAAACGATCATTTTCCAGTCGATTAAATTCAATCTGAATTGACCAAACACGTTTTAATTCACCATGCTCACATATTGATTCCAAAAATTATGAAAATTGGAACCTAGCAATAACTTGACATTCCGGATTCAACAAAAGTGGTGTCGTCATAAACGGAGGTCGTTTGCAAAATCGCTATTTTTAAGGGCTATATTTCCATAGCGACTATTCTGAATTTTCAATTAGGCATAACTTTTTATTCCGCTATGAAATTTCATTTTTTCAGATTCGTTGGATAGATATTTTCAAACAGATTCATATATTTCTGGTTTTACCAAAATCCAGTTTATTTTTATTCCTATACATTCATTTGAAAATTGAAATCGAATTTTCAAACTACCACGCCATTTTCAATTTCTTTTATAATTAAAATAAATATTTATATTCTAACTTCGATTCAAATAAACACGTACATTCTAATTCTATTCAAAATAAATTTCTACTCGTTACTATTTAAAATAATTCATTTTAAATATTCAAAATTCATCAAAATTGCCAAAATAAAAATTTTAAATTGGTTCTGATTTTCCGGGTTGTTACAGTAAAAGAGTTGAAAAACAAAGAAAATCCTTGTACGCTTTTATAACCGATAAAAGCTTTTATTTATTGCTATTTTTAGTTTTTAAACAATTATCTTTGTAGCCAACCGTATGTTTCATGCTATTGTAGGGTATACTTACTATAGTGATGATTGCAAAATATTATTATGTAATGCCAAAATGAATTATGCTTTGGGTAAGATTTGTAATGTCTTGAAAGATGGAATGTTAACATTTTTTATCAAATAATCTATGTGTTCACATCTAAATGTTGTAAAATATAATATTTGTCTTCTAAAAGTTGCTAAAAGTAAAATTACGTTATAAAATGAACAACAATTTTTTCCAGGATAAATGAATTGATAATTAAAGAGATGTTGTATTTAAGTATACATTTCCATTATATCATTTGACTAAAGAAATTATTTCATTATTATTTTTAATCATATAGGAATATTGCAAATATATAAATTATCGCATTTTTAGGTTTTATTATATAGATTAATAAATGATAGTTAATCAAATATTTAAATAGCTTATATAAGATTTACACAATTAATTAGATATATGGACTTAAGTGTAAGACATTAAGAGAGAACAGAAATGAGTTTTTAAGTAATTGAAAAAAAATTAGATGCTGAAGTTAATGGAATTCTACATTTTAATATTTGATAAATTTGTGGACGAATTATGATAACATAAATCTTTTACTATCTTTAATGTATATACTTTGCGTAATGCAGCTTTTTTATTTTAATGTTCTTTTACCAATTTTTTGACGTATTTGTGGTATGCATATTGAAATTTTCAGAATATTAGTTGACTAATTTTATCAATTAGTTTAAAGTTTGGATCAGTTAATTAATTTAAATATGTGGGTTTCAATGTAAAATACTAAAAGAAAATCAAAAAATATATGTACATAATTATAGAATTTTTTAAAAGTAGTTGTTTAAATGTAAAATAGTGCAAGAGATTGACAAATAATTGTAAAATTCAAATTACCTGAAATCGGAGCGAAATAAGGAGAATGAAGATAACTCCTAAAATTAATATGGGAACTTAATTTTTTCTGCTTTACTATTATTTAATAGATTATTATTTTTAATTGTATATGAATATTGCATATATTTAAATTATCGTGTTTTTAGGTTTTATTTGATAAATTAATGAATGATCGTTAGTCAAATATTTAAATAGCTTATATAAGATTTACACAATCAATTAGATATATGGACTTAAGTGTAAGATATTAAGAGAGAACGGAAATGAGTTCTTAAGTAATTGTAAAAAAAAATATGCTAAAGTAAATGAAATTCTAAATTTTAATATTTGATAAATTTATGGATAAATTATGATAACATATATTTGTTATTATCATCAATGTATATAATTTGCATTATGCAGTTTTTTTATTTGGATGTTTTCACCAACTTTTTCACGTACCTGCAGTATGCTTATTGAAATTTTTAGAATATTAGTTGATTACTTTTATCAATTAGTTTAATGTTTGGATCAATTAATTAATTTAATATATGAGCTTCAATGTAAATTTTGAAAGAAAATTGGAAAACATCGGTACATAATTATAGAATAAGTAGTTGTTTAAATGTGAAATGGTGTAAGGGGTTAGTGAATAGTTGTAAAATGACAGATATAAATTTTTTAAAAATAAACTACTTGAAATCGGAGAGAATTAAGGAGAATGGAGATAATTTCTGTAATTAATGTAAGAGCTTAAAATTGTTCTATTTTACTATTATTTAATAGATTATTATACATTCTTTAAAAACTCAAATTAACATCAATAACCTATTATTTTGTCATCTCTTCGTCTCCGATCTCTAATAACATTCCTATTATATATTATACAAGAAACTGGATGATAAACTCTTCTTATTTTAGTACTTCATTCGATCTTACACCAAATACCGTCCTCCCCTTGATTTGATGGAAATTTTTGTTATGTAATGATGGTCAGAACAAAACCACCCTTCCTTCGACATAGGGCGCATGCATACGAGTTGATGCATACATCCTTGTAACAAAAGGAATCCTTGATATTACGTGCCTACCAACTCATATTTGTACTCCACTCTTTCAATTTATTCTGTGATGTGAGACTATTTATTCAAACCATCATTCCTGCCTTAACAATATGCAAGGTAATCCTAACAGTCTCCCCCTTGACTCGCATCCTACGAGTATCATTTGATAGCATTGTCTTGCCAGCATAGCCTAGTCTGTAACCTTTGGCTCTGATACCACTGTTATGTAACGATGGTCGGAACAAAATCACCCTTCCTTCCACATAGGGCGCACACATATGAGTTGGCGCACACATCCTTGTAACAAAAGGAATCCCTGATATTATGTGCTTACCAACTCATATTTGTACTCTACTCCTTCAAGTTATTTTGTGATGTGTGACTCTTTCAATTTATTCCATGATGTGAGACTATTTATTCAGACCACCATTTTTACCTTAACAGCATGCGAGGCGTTCATAATTTTTTTCCATTATATCCTCTAACTATTGTACATCTTTTAAAATCTCAAACAAACATATATACCCACTATTTTATCATCTCTTCATCTTCAGTCTCCAAGAACGTTTTGCTTCATTTACTCTACAAAATGCAGCATAAAATCAGATCCATTGGATCCAGTGTACCAAAATTTTAACATCTCTCTTATTTCTTTTCCGTATTTTACATCATATTCGAAACTACAGTCATACAATATGGAGGTGAATCCATTTCTAGGTCAGTATACATGAGGATTTAATTTTCTATCTGACATCCAAACATACTCATTTGATGCTCCTTTTTAAATTTTTATAGCTTAGTTCATCCTCTCTTTTTTAGATGTCATTTTAGATGTTGGTTTATTGTTGCTTTGTTATATGATTAGTGATGCTAATTTGCGCACTTGACTAAATATTGAAAAAAAACTAATTTACAACAATTCAGTACATGATAATTTTTCTTTTGTTCTTTCCCATTCTTTATTATTGCTAAAAAGTCGACAATTTGTACAAATACTCTTTAGATATGGTATGTTCAAATCTATCTTCCACTCATTTTTATGCATTTTATGGTTATTATTGAATATTTTCGGATCTACATATTCTTTGTTATGTTCATTCTTTTTGTTATTTTAGGTATAAAATATTGTGATTTGAATCCCATTTCTAACACAATTCTACCTAGTGCCCTTATTTTGATCTGAAATTATTTCGATGGTGCTTATCTAATATGTTAACATAAGGACTAAATTTAGTGTACCTTAATTTTTCCCTATTTTCACTCAAAAAGCAGAAAACACTTATTTATAGAAATATCTATTATAGCCTATGCATTTTCACAAACAATTTAAATAACGATATATTGCTTCATCCAAGAAGATGTTTTCAAAATGTTAACTAATAATGTAAACAATTTTATTTATTTATTTGAACTTCAATGTTGTTATTACCAAATTTCGACATGGAAACTGAATGAAGGTGAAGGGGTATCGGAGCACAACTAACACCAAGAGATTGCTTCGGAAGAACGTAATTGAGACTAAGACACTTGATACCAAAAGTAAGAAGAGAAAGTTCAGATCATAAGCTATTTGTATCAACATAAGCAACAAAGCTTGGCACGGATACCAAAAGGGTAGCGACAATGCGACACTGAAAGCAATATAGGTGCAATGGGAAATTAAGAGTGGTTACAGTCCCACCAATGAAGACAAGAGATCTAGTATTGTTCCGAAAGCATGTGTTTCAACGCCGAAATCCAAAGCCATGAAAGTAAAAGCAAAAAGCCAAGCTGGGATAGGGCTAAGAGCCATCGATACCAATTTACTTAGTATCGATACCGATACTAGGAAGCAGTTCATAAATCATCATGAAAGATCCATAGGCAACACTATCGCAATGCTAATACCAGAACTAAAGACTACTGAAGCAAACCGAAGAAGGAGAGGTCATCCACACTAACATGCTTACTGTCGACACCGATACTAAGAAGTCATGAAAGTAAAGACAATACTCAAAGTGTTATCAAAGCAGGGCAAAGTTTAGGATTTTTCTATCGGGATCAATGCTTGCCACAAAAACCAAAAGCAACTAGAAGAAGCTATCTATACCAGTTTACTTGGTATAGATACACTATAAGGATGCGGGGTCAATTTCATGATCAAGGAGCAACCGATAACAACACTCAGTAAAGAAAAGAGGCTGAAACTGGAAGCTGACACCAAAAGCCACTGAAGCAGCTGACACCGACACCAAATGTCCATGACGAACTCGGAAGAGGGCTTCTGTTGATCTCTACCGTATGGGGGCACAATTTGTCTATAAATAAGACACCAAGGGTCTCATTTTGGGGGAATTTCTTCATTCTCAAATCTTGTATTCATTTTCTTAGACCCTATTTGTAAATCGATTTGGTTATTTTACTTAGAGACTTCCATGTACTCAACAAAGTGATCAATATAGAGAGAATCAACACTTGTGATCAATTTCATGCATTTCTTTACTGCTTATACCACTTATTTCCTTGTTGCTTCCCTACAACCAAGCCTCCTGCGTAAGATCAATTACTGAAATACCCTACTACAAGCCGTTTAGCTTTCTTACTTGCATTGCGCTTAGGGAACCCTTATCCCAAGGTAATTATTAGTCCTTGAGTCTCGTAAGCGTGATACTCACCTCTTGAAGGAACACTTACTAATTTTTGGGCTTAGGACCCTGATATCTAGGAAATGGTGAACTAACTCAAGTTTAGAGGAACTAAATAATACCTTTGGTTCCCTTAGGTCCACTTCCATAGACCTAATTCCGGTGTTGACGAAATATATCGTTAACATTTTGGCGTTAGAGGGAGGATTGAACCACCAGTCCTTTGGATAACTTTCCACATCCCTAGCTGTTTCATCCCTGGTTGGACTAAGATTTGAAGAAGCAAGACCATGGGCAAAAGGTCCTAATAAGGATCTTCCAAATCTCAAATGGCTATGTCAGATATTACTGACCTAAGAGTGATGGAAGAACAAAGATTAAGAATGGAAGCCTTGCGAATCATCAATAGGAAAAAGGAAGTAGAGCAATACGATCTTGATTGTTGGAGCATTAACCCTTTACATATAGGAAAAATCCCTATCTTCTCTCTAAGTGGTTCTACAACAACAGAGCACAACTAATTTCCCACCTTAGAGAATCCATCCATGCACAGGCTAAAGGATCTATATTTGAACAAGGAATAATGAAAGGTTTCAACCACTTCACCTCCAAATGGTCTAAAAGAAATGCACTTCAATCTCAAGATACCTTGAAAATAAGGTTCTAAGGTATGGATGAAGCAACAAAATTGAGTAACAAAAGGGATAAGTTCCAACAACGAAAGGGAATCTTTGAAGCAAGACTGCCTAAGGAGTGCAACCCCACTACATCTGTAATAACCCAGAAAATGTGAACCAATTTTAAAATTTTAAAATTGGTTATTACCAAAGAATTTGAATAATTGAAATAGCATATTTCAATAAAAGAATGAATTGGGAATAGTAAGGCAGTTTGAAAATTTGAATACAAACTTTGTCTGACTGTACCGGGAGGAAAATATAACAGATTTTAGCGAAACTGAAAATATTTAAATCTGTTTATGAATACCTTTCTAACGAATCTGAAAAATCGAAGTTTCATAACAGGAATCAAAAGTTATGGCCAAATGAATTTTTAGAAAGGTCGCTATATAGAATATATAGCCCTTGAAAATAGATATTTTGCATACGACCTCGGAATTCGACGAAACCACTTTTGTTGGGTCCGGGATGTCAAATTATTGCTAGGTTTCAAATTTCATAATTTTTGAAGCTAGTATGTGAGCGGGGCAAAAGAAAATGTGATTGGTCAATTTCTGTTAAAATGGATCGACCTGAAAATGGACATTTTGCGTATGAGCTCAGAATTCGACGAAACTGGTTTTGTTGGGACCGTATCGTCAAAACAAAGCTAGATTTATTTTTCTGGAATTTTTCGATTCAGTTTGTGACCCTGGCAAATTGAAATGTACGTTCAAATTGAATGTAAAATGTTTTATACTTTAATTTGAAAAATAACTGACTGTAACAGTCGAATTGGCCAACGAAACATATCCCATTGTGTCCAGAATGGGGGTATTTAGCTAGGGGCGACAGTCGTTGGGTTGAAATTGGTGTACGTTGGCTAGAAAGGATATTATAGGAATTTAAAAATATTATATATTAGAAAATATCTCCCATTTTCTCTCTCTTCTCAAAACCGCGGTCAACCCCAGAACGAACGACGTAAATCGTTCAATACCTTTCCACCTCGATCGCCGCCGCCACAGGCCATATCGCCGGCGCCTCCAGTTGACAATTCCGATCGCCTTCCTCCGCTCTTCAAATCAAACCCAGCTTCATCAGAAACCATCACCGATTGACGTCGAATTTCGTCGAGGAAGTTCGCCCCTTTCTGCCGCCGCCGATCGTCGCTGGAGCCACCGAGTTCACCGCCACCACCGTCGATAGGAAGCCTGTTCGTAGCTCTTCAACGCCGTATAGTCTGATCGGGACAACGAGGTACGGTTTCGATTTAAATTCAAAACCTAGTTTTGAAGGTTTGAAAAGCCCTCTGCTTTGAAATTTCTGAATTGAAAATAACACTTTTAAGTGTTGCAAAACTTTGAAAAATCGTATCTTTTTAGTGTGTTAACGAAATCCGATGAAACAGGAAACATCGGGACTGCAGGGAGGCTCTCTACCATCTAGCAGAAGCCGCAGATTTTTCTGATCTTCCTACGATTTTTAGCACTTCAAAAACCAATGTGAGGAATCTAAACTAAATTGTGTGAATGGAATCGTGTTGTATAACTTATATAAGCGAAGTGTAAATTATATACGCATTGTATACCTCATGTACATGTGTTGTATAAGTTATATTAGCGATGTATAAATTATACAAGTGTTGTATGAAACATATATGCTTTGAATTGTGATGAAATGCAAGTGAATTATAGAAATAATATATATATATATATACTCCCCTCGTCCACAGACCATGGACGATATTTATTGCTTGTGATTGGTGTGATATTATATGGTATGACGAATGGTTGGAAATAATTGTTTGTGGTTGATATTGTGGTTGAAAAATACCTTTGTGGTTGAAAAATACCCTCTTGTGGTTGAAACAAATTAGAATAGGATTGTGGAAATGAAAATAAAACATGCCGCCTGCGTGCGAACTAGATGCATGATCCCCATTGTAAAAAACCGCGAGGTTTTAAGGTAGAGCGAGGAGTCGTATTAGGGACGGTCCCGGTTTTAACTACCCTGCCGTTATGCTACCGAATTTTTTTGAAATATTCATGTGATAGAATAATTTTCATTTGTTGAAATTAATTACATATGTTGAAACCAATATTCATGTGTTGAATTTAAATTCGTTCGTCGAGTTGAAATTCATGTGTTGAATATTATTCGAATTTAAACAAATAGATTCAACGATAAAACAAATCACATTTTTATATATATACAAACTATAGAGAATATTCATGTGTTGAATTGAAATTCATTCGTTGAGTTGAAATTCATGTGTTGAATATTATTCGAATTTAAACAAATAGATTCAACGATAAAAATCACATTTTTATATATATACAAACTATAGAGAATATTCATATGTTGAATTGAAATTCATTCGTTGAGTTGAAATTCATGTGTTGAATATTATTCGAATTTAAACAAATAGATTCAACGATAAAAATCACATTTTTATATATATACAAACTATAGAGAATATTCATGTGTTGAATTGAAATTCATTCGTTGAGTTGAAATTCATGTGTTGAATATTATTCGAATTTAAATAAATAGATTCAACGATAAAAATCACATTTTTATATATATACAAACTATAGAGAATATTCATGTGTTGAATTGAAATTCATTCGTTGAGTTGAAATTCATGTGTTGAATATTATTCGAATTTAAACAAATAGATTTAACGATAAAAATCACATTTTTATATATATACAAACTATAGAGAATATTCATGTGTTGAATTGGGATTCGTTCGTCGAGTTGAAATTCATGTGTTGAATGTTATCGTATTTTAAAATAAAATGAATAGATAATAAAAACTACATTTTTATTGTGAATATGAAGTGTTAAAAACATTCACGTGTTGAATAAATATTTTTGATGATAAAAATATTTCTTTTATCATGTATACGCTTTGATAAAAATACACACGTGTTGAAATAGATAATAGTTTGCTAGAAATATTATTATTAGCTTTGTTCTGCATATATACACATGTGTTGAACAGGGAAAATGGATTAGCTGTAGAGTAAAGAAATTATTTGCGTGCCCGACAAATAGGTAAGCCTTGATGAGTTGGCTACGCAATTTTATTTTTATATCAACTCCTGTGAATGCCATTGGATGCGGAGTGCTGGTTATTCTGTGTGAAATAATAAACATCGCCATAGGATAGTAACAATTAATTTTGAACTACACTACATGGCATACTCCTTGACGATAGGCATACTTCATCATATTCCACATAAGCATTTGGAGCTTGTGTGACGAGGTGGAAGATTTACCATACGAGCGAGAGGCTTGTATGGCAATGATTTTATACTACAGGTTGAACTGATGACTGATATGTGTTAGAGTTTGTGCCCTAGAGGCAATTCATTTGATGAGATTGATAACACTGTTGATGTTATTATTTTATTTGGAATAAAATATGATTCTATTATATTATATTTACTGCGTAATATAAATATTAATGTACTAGAAGTCCTTAGAATAATAATACGGGATTATATAGTTCGAGTAAGACTGAACTTGAGATTATATAATGTGATAAGTATTATAATTCTTAAATGTCCCTAGTTGAGTTTTATTGTTTATAAAGGACAACAATAAAGCGTTGAGACTAGTATATTGATTGACTGATGATCACATCTCATTGATCATTAATATACGTGATATTAAAGTCAAGATATAAATACGTATTAGAGAATATCGTATTGGGCTGACCCGCCGTGAGATAACTCCATGGAATATAATTAACAGTATCATGAGTTATTCTCATAGTGACAGTGATGTAATGGTCCTCAGACCTGAAATCATTATAATTTTATTCGAGGATATTTGTGTTTTGATATCATCTAAAGTTACTCGTAACAGAGTAACGATAACGGTGATTATTGGATACATCTTGAATCGAATGAAAATTATGAATGATCTATATGGGATTTAACCCTACATCATATATGTTTATATGTGTAGTGATATCCATGGGCCTCTTGATTGAGTGAGACTGTGAAATGCATGGCCGTGCTCAAATATCGATTTGTTTTAAACAGTCTACTCATCGATCAAGAAAAACGGATTGAATTATAACGAGGATGATACGATCCGTGCCTCTAGTTTAATCCAGGATATATTGGTTAAAAGGATTATATTACATTGATACACTGGTCATCGAAAGGTTGTATCGAATCGTCAAGATTATTATAACTTGGGTAGCAGCGACGTATTGCTAGATGCCAATCACTGTTTATGATTTTAAATATGATTTAAAATCATTGCCAACGTTGTAATAACCTATAGGGTTACACATTAGAACACTTGATAAGGATGAGAACCGTTCAAAAACCAAAAGGGGAGGATCAAATGTTGACTTATCTCTTTAATTTGAATTGGTATAAGGGCAATTAGGGTATTACCTTGTTTAGATTTAAGGGTTTCATACAATAAAAGGAAGGCCGCTACCTTTCTATTCATTATTGTTTTAAGCCGTAAAATCAAAACATAGAAAAACCCTAAATACCCAAATCGGCTAGCACCATCCTTCCTTGATCTCAAATTGTTTGACAAAACTGATGATCGAGTGTTCGTGAATACTTATAGAGACTCGGCGCTTGTCGTGTTGGTCGATTTGATACATCGTTCTCCATCTTGCTTCCAGATTTGCTCTGAGTTGAATGGATTTACTAAAACAGGTATAAATCCTGATTTATTTAGTTTTAATTTACAGTTTTGCAAACGATCTATGTTTTAAACCGTTAAAACATCACTTTAAGGTTGTCGATTTGATCGTATTATTCCTTCAATGGTATCAGAGCATAGGTTCTTTGCAAAATCAGTACTTTGATCCTAGAATTAGGTCTAGTGTATTTGATTTCATGTGTAATCGATAGCCATGAAATCAGAGTTTCCAGAATTGATATCAAATATGTTTCAAAAGGAAATCGTTTCATTGAAAATGATTAAAAGTATTTGATTCGAATTGTGAAATTGTTTTGCAGTAAACAAACTTTTATATTTGATATAAAATTTGGTATGAACACATTGTTTATTCTGGAAATTCACTATATTTGTTATAAATTTGTTAACACGAGTGCTCTGTTACATCTATATGTTTCAATCGTGTTTGCATATGTTTTCCTGTGAAATCTCTTTTAAGTTATAAATCAACAGATATTTGATCAATGATAAAAGTAATAGTTTTTGATTCTGTTTTAATGTATTACAGTTTCATATTCAAACCTTTTGGGTATTACAATTGCATAACAATGCTCATGAGTTGAAGAAAGCCTGTAAGTCATAATGATGACTGTCAGGTCATTACATATATAAAATTTGAAATTGATTTGGGAACTTATATTCGATATAATTCCTTTTTCTTAAATATATGTTTAACCTTACATTGTCAACTTATACTTATGATTATGGAATGGTTCTATAACTGTTTGCATTTAGAATTGTTCAGCATCCCAATCTGTTTGGCAATTGTCTCAACAATTTCCTGAAAATATCATATTGGGTTAGTTCATGATAATTAAAGTTTTGAACTTATAATTGTTATCATGCTTCATAAACATGTATCTAATATATTGTTTTAGATCAGATCTTTCTGTGTGGTGATCTATATGATAGATTGCTGATTTAATAAATCTGGCTGAATGGTTTTGAATCATTGTAAAATTTTGAATTTCAAACTTTTGGTCAAAATACAATTTTGCTGATTAACAAATCAGTGAGTTAATTTTCATATTATTTTGATTTATTGAAATCAATTATATGAAACTTTTGTTAATATTTTGATCTTATTACTTAGTTTATAAACTAGGACTTTTGATTTCAAACTCAGACTTGTTTATTTGATAGTAAAACAGAGTTAGAAATTTATGAGTAATTCATTGAGTTTTGGACTCAGATTACATCAATAAACTATAGAATAAAATCAAGTCACAATATGTGTATTGAGATTTGATGATTCTATAAAACTTATGTGTTGTAATATCATATTGCAGATATACATATGTAATTGACATAAGTATTGATGCATATGTATTTTGATCAATTAAAACCAATTTTGAAATTTGATTCGAACATTACAGAAAAATCTGATTCTCTATTCTGGTTTTATGATGTTGATATAAAACAGTTTGTATCATGACTCGTCACAAAATCCTTTCTCAGACCTGCTTATGAAATACACGTTTTATATATTTTGGATTTTGCTCCAGATTTGGTATCAGTTCAGTATTAATAATACTGCTAGAAGTATTGTATTATTTGATGTATATACATATATCAACTCTATGGTAAATAAATCATATATGTTGATATATAAAATGTGAATTTGATTTACAGTTTTATTTCAAAATAATTGTACTGAACTGATCTTTATAAATATCAATATTTGAGGTAAAAGCAAATATGATTTGCAGATTAATGTTTACCCAAGTTATACAAGATACTTGATGTAAGACTTATTCATACGAGATCATACATATATATTTGATATATTAATGACCAATATTATACTTCTGCTTGTTTTATAGATACCAATGCAAATTTGATTTGCAATTGACACTTATAAATAAAGTAGTAGTGTATATATATATCTTGTTACAAGTACATTATTAGCTTAGCAGTTTTGACTATGTATTAAAGCCAACACAGACCATGCATGTAAAGATTGGGCCTGACCCAATGGTTAAGCATCACCTACCTGTTTTAGTTTTATCCTTTTAATGTTAAATGGACAGTTCTCATTCTGGGTTTAGTATTTAAAATGATATATGTATATAATTTTATACTGCATGTTTGACGAATCAAGTGAGACTTGCTTTAGTCAGTGTAAATTTTGTATGATAAGTTGCTATTGGATATGTTAATATATTGCCTAGTCATTACTACCTTGACAGTGTTAACCTTAGTTTAAGTCTTGAATTTGGATGTACTTTCATGATTATATAAGGTGCAGTATCAATTACATGTATATTGAAATACCATGCTATGCCTTTTGAAATTAAAAGGGCAGATCATATTAAACTACATTAGTTGTTTTACAGATGGATCTGAACACAATTGGATTGTTGATCCATTTAAACAATTAATCATACATATATTGTTATGAACACTATCAAGAACATACATACATATATATATATATGCATTGCCAATCATGCACCCTCTTAAGTATCATCATGGTTGACTGTGTAAGTAACATATATATACATATATATTGTGATTATATATATGTGTAAAACCAGTTATTTTTTAATTGGTACCATAATTTTAATATTATGCATTTTGCGAACTGCCTAGTTATATTTGTATACTGATACTTATATATAACAATCAAAAACAGATATGAAAATAAGCAACTGCTCAATTCGAACAACACATTTTATTTTTAGATCTGAGAAAGTTGAACCCAGAATTAACTATGAAATCAGTTCATAGTTTATCTCATATTAACATAGTTTTAAATAGTGGATATCATTGATTGTTATTGAACAATAAATGAATTACATTGGCAACATGACTAATTGTTAGTGATGGTTTATCAAAGGTTTGAACTGGCTTTTGAAGCCATAATACCATGTAATTTGTACTATGTATTAATACATGCATACGGATGCATTATTAATGAGACTAACTTTATGTATTAAAATTGTTTTAATATCTTCAGGAGTTAAGCTTGCTGGAATCGTTTCAGCGTGAATGGCAACTCAAGAAGTGGTTTGGCTATTTACGATGCAAAGACATGCATGCTTTGAACTACCAACTAGTCTGACTTAGTTGTAGATTTAAAATGACTGTATGTTTGTCAAACTGCAAATGTTAATAGATTTTTTTTTTAATTCATATGTATTGATATGATAATGGTAGTATGTTGGATTAAATCTTGTCTGATATTTATAAATGTTCTAATATCTATGTGCTGCGAGTAATCCATGATCTGATGATACTTAAAAGGCATAAGTGCAGCATAGTCTGTTCGGATACATCAGTGTGTGTATATATATTGTTTTGAACTTAGTATTCAGATGCTATGTAACATATGAGTGTCACATAAATTTGAATAAAATAAATGAAATTGGTTAATAGAGAATTCATTTTAGAATTGCATATTGTATTTGATACAAGAGTTAGAATAACCTATAATTTGAAATGTTCAAAAGAAAAATGGACAAGATTCCTATATAATGTTGAATTTAAAATATATATATAAATTTGATTTATATATTTCATTTAAATCCAATTAATATTAAGAATATAAATTACATATATTTTGATGTATGTAAATAACTTTGATATTGTCGCCACTACGAATTATAAATTCCCTCTAAAAGCAAATTTTGTTATATTAAGTCATGGTGATGTCTTCCAATAATATACTCATCACTGTCCAAATTCACTGGATGTAACTAACGCCAAAGCGTTGTGCACCTTTTATTTTGGTTATATGCGATGGAGTAAAATGTGGTGCTCCAACCTATTATTGGGTCTGACTTAACTAGGCTGCATAATACGATTATGGCCTTAGAGACAACAACGTGAATTATTCTATATTTGAGCAAAAGAATAATACTGAACTAAATGTTCATCATGCGATCCAAGAATTATATATGATGTAATTGACATAAGATGTCTACCTAAAAGGTTGTGTTTTGAGTTCAGCCAAAGCAGGGTCAAGGCATGACTAGATATGGATCTTGGAACACCGTTATATATGTATATCGATATGTATATATTAAAGAAGGATGTTAATTTGAGTGGGAGCGTATTTTAGTTTAAATTACATATTTATGTTAATATAAATTTTGATTGTCAAATATTGCATTAAATAAATATTACAGAATCAGTTATTATTTTATTATCTAATGTAGATATTAAATAATAAATAATTCCAATAATTTAAATTAATCCTTAAGAAGGACAAGTTAAATTAAATCAAATTTCTTGACTAACATTAAAATTTGTGGATTGTCCTCAAACAAATTAAACGTAATTGTTTTACCATTATCGAAGATCTAAAATAAAAGTTGAAGTAGGACTTCAACTGAATAAGAAATAAATGTTATAAAATCTACTTATACATCTCTAGTATTAGATACTAGATATGAATCACGTAAATGTATGTGAATTTACAGAAATTGTAAAATAAGTAGAAATCTGAAAAGACAAGTGGACTTACGATTGGAACTGAAGCAAATGTTGATGTATTATCCATAGAAAGTTGATTCTTGTTGATTATACTGGCTTAATTAAATAAACAAAATAATTTTTATAATGAAATTCCATATTAAATAAATGTTATTATGAATCTTGTTCAGACAAGTTTAAATTTCATTTATAATAAAAGAACAATTGTTATTCATTTTATTTAAATGAAATAATTTATGGAATTTCACAAATAGTTAATGATCTTTGTAAATCCTTAACTATTATGTAATTGACATTAAAATGAGTGGATTAAATTTAGTGATTTAAACCCAATATACCTTTAGTATTACCCGTTGGCCCAGTAAACAAGAAAGTATATCAAAACTCCATAATGATGGAATTTTGAGATCATTTGGTTTTGAATTATATGAGGAATACAGATCTTGTTTATTAGGCAATATAACTGAATCACCTTTCACTTGACAGAGTGAATGAGTGATAAGTATTGGGTCTCGTACATAATGATGTATATGGAGCAATGAATACATAAACTAGACGTAGGTTTTATCATTTCATTAGATTTACTGATTAAATCAGTAGATAAAGATACGTGTATCTTATGAAACACATATTAGAATCCTTTGAAAAGTTCAAGGAATTCAAAGTGGAGATAGAAACCAATTTTGATAGAAAATAAATTCTCTTTGAACAGATCAAAGAGAATGTTTAAGCCAATTAATTAATGACTATCCATATAAGTTTGAAATTGTTTCATAACTTACTCCATCTAGAAGACCGTATTGGAATGGTATGTCTGAAAGGAGTAATCACACCTTATAAGATATGGTACGACCAAGATAAGTCATATTGATCTTCTAATTAATTAAATTTAGAACAATTGCATTTAATCCTACTAAAACGAGTCTGAAGACGCCATATAAGATATGGACTAGGAAATGTCCTAGTATGTCTAAATGCGCGGATTTGGGATAAATGGCACTTGTTAAACGTCATTCTTATGATAAGATCGGACCCAAATCAAATAACTATTTTGTGGAATATCCAAAAGATACAAATGGATATTATTTCTATAAATTCTCTGAGAATAAAACGTTTATTGCTCGGATTGGTATTCTTTATAAAAGTAGGATCTTTTATAAAGGAGAGACAGTCTCTAAGATACCGATGGAAATGAAATAGAATTCGAAATGTTTCGGAAATCACAAAATACCATTGAATCTTGTATAGACAAGAAATTGAGTGGGAGTGACACAATAATTACAATGTTATATATTGATAACACATTAATTAGTGTGAATAATGTCAGTTTTAAAACAAGAAATAAATACTGATTCTAAGAAAGAAAATGTTTGGATTAAGAAGTTCATAATTGAACTTCATTCATTGTTGATCCAATGATTTACATTGCGATAACAATGTGGATATTGCTCAGGCCTAAAACGTTAAACTCATAATCGATCCAAACATATATTTAAGAAATATAATTCTTATGTGAAATTATTCACAGAGGATATGAAAATATCTGCAAAGTTGCAAAAGCTGTAATGTTGCAGACCTACTGAATTAAACTCTGTCGCATCAGAAGTTTAATAACCACACTAGTTTCATGAGTATACGATACGTAAATGATTGACTCTAGTGCAAGTGGGAGATTGTTAGAGTTTGTGCCCTAGAGGCAATTCATTTGATGAGATTGATAACACTGTTGATGTTATTATTTTATTTGGAATAAAATATGATTCTATTATATTATATTTACTGCGTAATATAAATATTAATGTACTAGAAGTCCTTAGAATAATAATACGGGATTATATAGTTCGAGTAAGACTGAACTTGAGATTATATAATGTGATAAGTATTATAATTCTTAAATGTCCCTAGTTGAGTTTTATTGTTTATAAAGGACAACAATAAAGCGTTGAGACTAGTATATTGATTGACTGATGATCACATCTCATTGATCATTAATATACGTGATATTAAAGTCAAGATATAAATACGTATTAGAGAATATCGTATTGGGCTGACCCGCCGTGAGATAACTCCATGGAATATAATTAACAGTATCATGAGTTATTCTCATAGTGACAGTGATGTAATGGTCCTCAGACCTGAAATCATTATAATTTTATTCGAGGATATTTGTGTTTTGATATCATCTAAAGTTACTCGTAACAGAGTAACGATAACGGTGATTATTGGATACATCTTGAATCGAATGAAAATTATGAATGATCTATATGGGATTTAACCCTACATCATATATGTTTATATGTGTAGTGATATCCATGGGCCTCTTGATTGAGTGAGACTGTGAAATGCATGGCCGTGCTCAAATATCGATTTGTTTTAAACAGTCTACTCATCGATCAAGAAAAACGGATTGAATTATAACGAGGATGATACGATCCGTGCCTCTAGTTTAATCCAGGATATATTGGTTAAAAGGATTATATTACATTGATACACTGGTCATCGAAAGGTTGTATCGAATCGTCAAGATTATTATAACTTGGGTAGCAGCGACGTATTGCTAGATGCCAATCATTGTTTATGATTTTAAATATGATTTAAAATCATTGCCAACGTTGTAATAACCTATAGGGTTACACATTAGAACACTTGATAAGGATGAGAACCGTTCAAAAACCAAAAGGGGAGGATCAAATGTTGACTTATCTCTTTAATTTGAATTGGTATAAGGGCAATTAGGGTATTACCTTGTTTAGATTTAAGGGTTTCATACAATAAAAGGAAGGCCGCTACCTTTCTATTCATTATTGTTTTAAGCCGTAAAATCAAAACATAGAAAAACCCTAAATACCCAAATCGGCTAGCACCATCCTTCCTTGATCTCAAATTGTTTGACAAAACTGATGATCGAGTGTTCGTGAATACTTATAGAGACTCGGCGCTTGTCGTGTTGGTCGATTTGATACATCGTTCTCCATCTTGCTTCCAGATTTGCTCTGAGTTGAATGGATTTACTAAAACAGGTATAAATCCTGATTTATTTAGTTTTAATTTACAGTTTTGCAAACGATCTATGTTTTAAACCGTTAAAACATCACTTTAAGGTTGTCGATTTGATCGTATTATTCCTTCAATATGGACTATATAAAATATAACGATAAATTGCCAGATTAATAAAAAACCCACACGGGTCTGGAGTTGACAATAATCACGTCTCTCTAGTCATTAGATACGGCACATGGACTATTTATTTCCACACGGAACGGGGTGACGAGAATTTATTCTCTGGAGTTATTATCTATACACGCTCCCTCGTAAACACCAGAATATATCACTATAAATATGTGGATGCTTTATAGGATTTATTGGGTACCTAACACGGCCCAATAAATTTCCAAACCCCTTCCCATACAAAGGAGGTTATGGCGAATTTTTTTGAAATATTAAGGCGTTAGTGAAATATTTGAAGTGAAAACGATGTTGAAAATAATGAATGAACTATATTTGAAATTAAAGAATGAACTATATATATATATAAATATAAATAGAATTAAAGGGAATCGAAGCCGTGCAGTTCGTGTTTTGAAATCGTAATTTGAAACGATTAGTACGAGAAATCCGACCATCGGATTTTCCCAAAACCGCAACCGCTGGGTTCGCCTTGGAAATATCTTTCCAACGGCACCAACCTTGTAAAAATCCAACGGTTGGATTGTCTGGAATGTTTAATTCAAATCTGAAGAAAAACAGCGCCAGAATCGTTTATATTTATATATAAATATAATTAAATTGAATCGAATAACGACGCTGCAGTTCGAATTTTGAAACCGTAACTTCAAACGACTAGTGTGGAAGATCCGACCGTCGGATTTTCACGAAACTAGAACCTTTGGGTTCGCTTTGGGGATATCTTCCCACTGATATGGACTTTGTAGAAATCCAACGGTTAGATTTTCCGATATGTGTAAAACAAATTAGGGGAAAAACAGCGCTAGTGCCACAACACGACCTGAAACGTCGTTTAATTAAATAGGGCCATTTTTAAATAAATAAAAATGGCGAAAAATCGTTATAAAATATTATAAGCAACATAGATTGGAAATAAACCGATTTGGCTTGATCTGCTTGATATTTGATGGTTGTATGTGTTTGACACAAAAATTATACTAAAGAACCGAAATGTGATTGTCGAATAATACAACCATGGAAAGAATTGATTTGAATTCTAATTACGTGGATTATTTGAAAAGGCCGAGCTAACCCTCATTTCAAATAATTGATCGAGCGATTCGAATTGGAAGATACAAAGACGATTCAAGACCGACGATCTTCGTATCGGTTGGATGGGCGCTGCTGAGGTTCCTGACTGGAGTAGCTACCGTGAAGGAACGGAAGTAGTAGCCGTCTGAACGTATGTGTTGATTGGACGGATATACGAGGAATTTGACGCCTCCGGTTTCGTTCAGACCCAGAACGGACTTGTAAATGGATTGTGTGTCTGACATTGGATTTTGTTCTATATTGATTGATCTCTGTTAAATATATATCTGTTTGGCGGCGGAGAATTTATTCTTTTGCTTAACGCCCTTCTCTGAGACGTACGAGCTCAGAGGTTATATATCGATAGAAATCTGTCGTATGGAGTGGACTGCCTATATGGCATGCCAAGATGCTGTGATCGAGGCTTTTGTTGCAAAGCAAAGTCTTGTGTTTGATGATCAAAGCACAGCCTACGTGGCCTGGCTTTGTGTATAGCGTGGATTCGCGAGCCTCACACCTCGGTATGAGTTAAAAACGGGATAAGGACTACAGGGAGAGCACGACGTTTCTTTCTAGCTATGGTGGTGTCAGTGACCTACCAGCCCTGACATTTATATCTACTTATCACCTATGTGGTTGTTGGAATGTGAGGCGCCTTGATTATAGGTCTGTAAGGACCGGGAAACGTGTGTTCAGGAATAACTAATCCTCAAACGTAAAAGAGGACAGGCCCTAAAGATCCAGGGGTTACCCAGAGTGCGTAGTCCTGAGGCATTTTCTAGAATGTCTCGAAGCGGAGAGGAGCTTGCCCCTTGCCTCGACTCATGACGGAAATCCAATTTCCAATATGAAATAACGTATTCGATTGTAGAACTAGTATGGCGACATAGTATATGGTAGCTATGCCACCTATGATTGATATTTATGATGCTATTCGTTTTTGAAACATATATGCACTAGTAATAATATCAAATGATTTTGCTTTAAACGTATTAAGCATATTTGGCCATTATAAGGTAAAACTCTATCCTCCGGCTTGCGTTGCATTGTATGATGGGACTTGAGTCTTATAACGGCTCCATTCTTTTAAAAAGCATTGCGTTGTTTTAAAGAATTTACTTTGTTTTAAATGCACCAGCAATCACTGGAATAAACCCGTTCCGCGAAAGTGGCGTGGTCCTATGATTTGCTTATTACTGTTGTTTAAACTGTTAAGTAGGTTCCTCATACCAGTCCCCATGACTTACTCGTTGTTTGTTTCACTTTACAAACGCGGGTGCCCTTATTTTCACACGGGCAGCCTAGTTCACATGTGACAGGTTGTTTTTGGCTCAGCACTGTTGTATGGAGTGCATTTTGGCTCATGGCGAGGCTGACTTCACCGAGATGACTTTGACATTTTCCGCCATTATTATATCTGTATTATGATTCCGCCACAGGCGATGCAGACTGTTTTACTTCCAGTACTTATTATCGTATGTATATGTACCGCCTTCGGCGATGTAGACCGATACCCTTATTATGTCTCACTGCATGTATATATTCCGCCTCTGGCGATGGTGACTGATCATTCCCCCTTTATTTACTAAGTTATATCCTACGTTGTGCTATTCTGATGTTGTTACATGTTATGAATCCGCTGTCATATCCATGTAAAATTATTCTATTTATTGTTTTTGCTATTATCTGTTCTCTGCTATGATGATTGATGTGTTATATTCCAATGATTATCCTTAATACCATAACACGGATTTTCGGATCGTCACAACATCAGTTGAAAATATCTACTTCCTAACCAAACATGAGCTTAATTTCTAGCCATCATCCCATAAGAAACCTAAGTATGAAAGAAAGTTAAGAGGGCCTTACTACCACTACCATATAATGAATGGGCATGAAACTAATCACTGTAGAGTCCTAGAAGGTATGATTATCAAATTCTACAATCAAGGCCGATTACGAAGATTTGTAAAAAGATAAAGCTAAATCTAACAAAGGATTTCTTGAAGAAAGAATGTCTACATCATTAGGGGTACGATTTCCCTAAAAATTTGGAACCACCCGAAATGGGTGAAGCTACCTTAGATGTTAGAAAACCCTTGTCACAGCCAAGATGGCCAGGGCAAGGCACACGTCGGAGGGGAGTGGTGTGTAAGCCTTTATCCACGCCCAAGCCAAAAAGGGCCAGGTTAAAGCATCAAAAGTGTAAGCATCCTCCCCCATGACGGAGCAGCTAAAACCCTAAATCCTGCCTACAATGGCCTGGGTAAGGCACCCCTTGGAGGGGGTGAGTGTAAGCCTTTATCCGCGTCCAAATCAGACAGGGCCAGGTTAAAGCATCAAAAACCCTTATCCGCGCCTACGATTGCCATATTAAGGCATCCCTTGGAGGGGCTGGAGTGTAAGCCTCTATCACCGCCTAAGATGGCCAGCGTAGAGCATCAAAAGAGTAAGCTTTTAGTAGCACCTACGATGGACAGGTTAAAGCATATCACTGCCTATGATGGCTAGGGTAAGACGCCTCCTGGAGGGAGGTCGAGTAAGTCCTTGGGCCCTGCTTGAGAACAATCTAGCCAAGTGCATCGGACACACAAGTCCAGAGAGTGGCTAATAAGCACGTACATCTTCTGCTTTGACAATCACAAGCCTAGGGAGTGGCTAACAAAGCACATACATCCTCTCTTTGCAAATAGAACCCAAAGAGGGTGACAAAACTATTAATACCAGATGTGATATCTGGATTTCCATCAAATACCCGAATCCGGGTTATGGTTTGGGACTTTTATTATTTCCAGATTTGGATATCTGGCCTTCTATCAAATACCTAAATCCGGGTTATGGTTTAAGACTTCTATTATTTTTAGATGTGGATGTCTGTCCTTCTATTAATTACCTGAATCTGGGTTATGGTTCGGGACTTCTATTATTACCAGATGTGAATATTCAGACTTCTATTAAATACCCGAATCTGGGTTTTGAAACTTCTAACTGCTATTACCAAATATGGATTTCTAGTCTTCTTTCATGAAATTCCCAAATATGCATTCCGACAATTCTATTTATACTTCTATAAAAGAGGTTCTGGACTTCTAGCCTAGTACCCAAATCTTGGTTGAGAGACTAATTCTTACCCCCTGGAAAAAGGGATATGCTATCAATACTTAAAATGGTAACTTGAGTCTATTATCTGAAACCCTTCGAACGAAGATCGTGATCTTCAACATCTCATAGTGAGATTTCTTAGAATCACTACACACAAATTGCTATTAGCTATGAGAAGTGCAAACAAAGATCACACATCAGGTGATACTTAAACAATTTACATGTTTATTTACAAAGTTATTTCATTAATTGTCATAGTACAAAGAGTGAGACATCAATATCACAAATACCTCAAGAGTCCTGCACCTCCTCATCATCGAGTAAAGGAGGATTAATGGCGTGATAAATCACAATACCCAATAGCTCGTTAAGCTTTTTTTTCTCTTTTACTAGTCTCATTAGGGTTGTCTAAAGATTTAATCTGAAGTATCAGATTCCTATTGAAAGCTATGCACATGGATCTTAGAGTCTTATTGTCCTTCTCTAAATTAAAGACATTCTTTCGTAAATCATGTCTCCCCTCCCATAAATGTCTAATCTGAAAGACATAGTAATTAATGCATTGAAATATGTCCTTATTGAGTTTTGTATCGTAGTAACTCTTCATTCAGCTCTCACCCTTTCGCACCACTAAGAAACAACTGATTCATTTAACCCACGAGTTGGATTTTTCATGTGGAAATATTTGTTAGAGGTTGTGGCTTTGGGATTAGTTGTGGCCTTGGAAAGATGAGGCACAGTTATGACAGGGATATGCCCAAAAGAAAATTCTCAAGCTTTACAGCTTGCATTTGCATTGTCTAGTTCAATTTCCAGATTCTGTTGGTACAATCCATTCAACTCCTCTTCAAAATCCACAAATGGTTTGTTCTTTATATATTTCTTTAACCCAAGAATGATAATGTCTTTTTATTCTAATCTGCTTTTTAAAGTAGCAACCCGTTCGTTCAAATGCTTAATGGATAAGTTCTAAAGTAAAAATGTTCTTTCTTGGGTTACGATAGGCACTTTTCCTAGACTATCCCTCTCTCTGTAAGCTCTAATGACTCATCCTTATTTTGGGAGGTTTCAAGTTGACCTCCCTAATTACAAAATAAAATACAATTATTTATAAAACCCTACTTTCAAAGGATGACACTGATAACATTATATTTCTCAAGAAAGGTTTACTACATAAACTTTATCCAAACAATTTTTGATTTGTTTTGATAGAACACATGCCTGAAATTACAAATGTGCAAGCTTACTCATCAATACATCTATTGTTTATATTGCATATCAACTCAACGTGTCTAACCTTGAGCCTTTTTAAAATTATCTCTCTGTCATCGTCTGGAAAGTTAAAAGGAAGCTGAGGGTATTTCATATAAATACACCTAAGATTTCCTAAGAGATGATCCCTTCCAAGTTTATATGTTGATTTCATTGAAAATTCACTTCCTAATCTAGATAATGAATGACAAGCATCTTCTGAAACCACATCTTTGTGGAAAGTACAGTTCTGTCACAACACGAGATAAAATCAGAAATCATGGATAATAGAAGTTATCATCATAACACACACATTAATAACATCAGGTTTTAAAGGTATTCTTCCTGTTCATACCAAATTGACCTTTTAAACAAGTCGGTGACAAATCTGTTTTTATTATATTTAATCTTTTCTGGGGGTAGGTCCTTGGGGATTGAAAGAACCGTGGTAGGTTCCAGCAACCCCAGGATGGAGGTCAGTTCCAAATTCGTCCAAGCAGCGCCTACGAAGACATAGAAGTAAACCGCCGCTATGTTCTCCTAATAAGGAGAAGCCTGTTGTCACAAACCGAGTGTAAACTTTATATAGAAATTCTATTAAAATGTCCCTACCTTCAATCAACATCTAAAATAATGTCATCAGCTTCTTATTTTCTTCAAGAGTTGTCTCCCTTCGAATTCGAGATGATCTCAGTCTTGGCACAACTTCACGTTCTTTATAAGACATAAGTTTAGAAGCACTTTTGTCGGGACAATGATATTTTTGTGATAAAGCGTTATAATCTTTCAATAATCTTTAATGCTTGAAACGAGCCATAGTAATTTCCTTCTAATCTAACTTTGCCTTATTGTGTGAGCCAAGACATTTCCTTGTCTATATAATATTATAGGAAATTAATCGCCATAAACTCAACAAGGAAGAAAATACTTCAAAAGTGAAAGCCATACCTGAGAAACAAGGATGTCAAATTAGAGAGGTTGCTCCTTTCCTTTGGATTCAGAAGTGCCTCTCTCCTTGGTTAAAGACTTTTTCGGGTTTTAAACTACAGGAGTACTCGAAATATCAGGATTTGTTCCCTCCGATTCATGTGAAGCACCACCAGTAGGAGGCGGGCCATCATCATCTTTATCAAAGCCATCACGACAGCTTCTGTTACCAAGTTCAAAGTCATCATCACTAATGGCTATAGTTTCCTCTTCCTCATAAGAACCATCAGACAAGTCGTCAATGTACAAGAGATCTTTGAGCTTTTCCTTGTCTTTCTTTGGGACTTTAGCTCCCTGTTTGGCTAGCTCAATACTTCCATGACACTGCTACGCATAGAGGGAGCAACAGAGGGAAATTCGATCTCGAAAAACTTTTGAAAGCTGTCAGAAAATGCAAGGAAAAGAGCACCCTCATAGTATTCCAATGCTACTTTTTGGAGAGGTATTGTCAAGAATCCAGAAACCCAATTTTCAGCTTCATGAATTATTTTCTTCGCATTAGAAAGCTTGTCATTTCCTTTCTTTAGTTCATCAACATGGTCGACCACCATCTTCACTTGCTTATTCTCAAGAGATGAAATTGTGTCAGATAAAAGATTTTTGGATTGTCTTTTCTTTTCAAGGTCCCACTCAATGTTCTCAAGAGAATCCTTTAATCTCTCGTATTCACCATCACTTTCTTCCTTCGCCTTGGCCAAGGTGTTAACTTTAGCTTTCAAGGCAGTATTCTCCTCCCTAAGTTGGGCAATCTTAGTGGAATATGAAAAGGTTGTTCCTCGGAGTAACAGCCAACTTTTAGTCACCTAAAAAGGAGGAAAAACAAATCAACCTTTGTATGAGATCAAAATTGAAAGAGAGACCGAGAAGGATAAGACTACACCGAAAGCTGTTGCTTGACGAGATGTTGATAAAAATTCTTCGAGTTTGATGTGGTGGAGGGCAGTGAAATATTGGCAACATCAGCAGAAGAGAAAGCAATTTTTATAAGTTCATAAAAATCCAAGGTTAGCAAGGGTAACCTCGGGGGGCTATCACGCCGAGGAGATAAAGGTGAGGATAGGTTATGTTCTCTCGTGTCTGATGCACTCGGAAGGTTTGACGTTAAAAGACTACCCACAAACTTACTTCCAGGGGTCACTATGGGGGAAGAGCCGATATCAAGAGCAGCTTCAGTAGCAGAGACTATAGGGCTAGGAGTTCTTTGCTCAACAGATATAACAATAACATTTTTGTTAGAAGAGACGGAGGTGGTGCCCTTCTGTGTTTTGGATGATGGTTCAGCGGTGGTTCCAACATGCCTTTACCTAGCAGTAGAATCAAACTGAGCCAGAGCATCAAAAGTGGATATTTCTTCAGAAACCTGGGGACCTGATCAAAAATAATTATGCCAGAAAAGCAGTAATAAGAAAGCTACAGCGTGAAAATTTGAAGTCGCTCTAGAAAAGAAAAACAATCCTACTTGAAGTGCCCGGAAACAGGGGAGCCAATGCATTGAACATATCAGAACCTGGAGATAATCTCTTAGCACTAGGAAAATGGATGGGTGATTTCCTCAAAATCTTTTTCCCAGGAGGAAGAAAGCTATATTGCCGAAGATTGTTCAGAGTTAGCAAAATTGATCGGTGTCTTGATCTTTCAGATGCCTTGAAAATAACATCAATAGCCCGAGTTTCTCCGTTCTTCAAACTTATTTTCTTGGAAGCAAGATCTGAAAAGAAACAAAATAAAACAAAGCACAGAAATGGCATAAGCCATTCTATAAGGAGCGAAAGCTCACCAAGATCAGCAAAATTTCCTGAAATGCCGGGAGGGCACCTGATATAAAGGAATTGATTTTCCCATGGTATAGACTTATTAATGCTATCACTGATCAACCTCTTTACATGGTTCTCATGCAGGAAGGGCGAGTCCGCTCCTTTGGAAAGACGTAGCAAGTGACGAATAAGGTTGGAATTGAGAGAAGCTTGGCCTGATTTAAGCGCTAAAATTTCAAGGAATAAGAGGAGAGTGTAGTGTTGGGAGAAAGTTGAATGGGAGCAAATCCTGGACCATGCAAAAATCTGGAGAAAAAAGTTAGGAAGGAAAAGAAGCCCGCGTGTCAAATATGAATGGCAGTATATGCGAAGTATCCTTATAACGGCTTTTGGATGGTATCTTGACCAGTAGTAGGAATGGTGTCTATTCCAAAACATTCCAAAGCTCTCGAGAATGGTGTCCACTCCATCTTGAGTGTTAATAAGAGATTGTTATGGAACAAACACCTTCTTTGCTCGAGGGGTGACAGAGCCACCATACTTTGATTTCCCAGTACCTTCCTTATCAGACATAATGCTGCCAGGTGATATTATTCCATAATACATATTATTACCATATTTATACATAAACTAGCATGAATCATTCATAAGTTTGCAATCACCATGAAAGCTTGTTAACATTGGAAATTTGGTAAACTCATGGATGTTGAAACATAACGTGAATAGTTATGATCAAATTACTGGAAAAAAATTCATATATAGTAGTGCACTTCGCATATGCTTGAAAACAGTTAAGAGGTGTCGATCATACTCACTACTCCGACACTTAAACCAAGATGCCGAAAGGCTCAGATATCAGGGAGTCAAAATTGAGATAACTAAAATCCTTGGTGTCGGTCTAGCAGAAACCAAATGTTTTGGTATACCAAAAGCTTAAATGATGTTAGGAAAAACTTAAAACCCAGTACCGATGATGTCAAAATCCAAGCATTTCAAAACCTCAAATTTTTCCGACACCAAAGCGAAGGGAATATAAATCTTTCGATAACACTTGTACATTGTTTCGACACCAGCAAGGTCGAAACCAAAATAAACATAACTGTCGGTGTCGGGAAAACTGAAAGTAAAGTGAATCGACAGCGGGTTGATTTTGAACCTGTCGGTACCAAAAGAGTAACTTTGTTTTTACAATAAAGGTTAAGTCTTTCATACATTATTTTTCCATTTTACCCCCAAAAATATGATGGGAGGGGTGAATAACCCATATTTTCTACCATTAACGATTGTTAAGCTATTACTACTGTTTGAACTAATTTTAGCTGAAAATCAAAAGGTAGTAAAATTTGAGCAATCTCATTATCGAAGACAGAGAAATAATTTTTGAACCTTAATTTCAAACGATTAATATACATATAGAGAAAAGTTTGAATTTATTAATATGAAAAGCTCGAGAAATTTCAGAGAATGGTGATCTTGCTTGAAAATAATTGCTTGCAGGTGAAGAAAGGGAAAGGAAGAAGGACTTTTATACCAATCCTAGCCACACAAGTAAACACATATCAATGAGCCTAATTATTACTAGAATACCAAAAGGCAGGAGATCAAAGTACAGTATGAAAGCCAAAGTTTGATTTGAAAAGTGAAAATACCCCTTCACTTGGGGGGTGGGGGAGGGGCAAATGTTACTACCAAATTTCAATACCGAAACTGAATGAAGGTGAAGGGATATTAGAGCATAATTAACACGAAGAGATTGCTTTGGAATTGCATTATTGACACTAAGATACCTGATACCGAAAGTAAGAAGGGAAAGTTCAGATCGTAGGCTATCGGTACCAACATAACCAACAAAGCTTGGTACCGATTGGCAGTGGCAATGCGATGCTGAAAGAAATATAGAAGCAATAGGCAATCAAGAGTGGTTACCGTACCGCAAATGAGGACACTCAATTTGGTTTCAATTATGAAGGCATGTGTTTTGACACCAAAATCCAAAGCCGTGAAAGGGAAAGCACAAAGCCAAGATGGGATGGGGATAAGAGCTATCGATACCAATTTACTTGGTATCAATACTGACACCAGGAAGTTGTTCAAAAATCATCAGGAAAGGTCCATAGGCAACGCTATCGCAAGGCCAATACCGGAACAAGAGACTACTAAACTAAACCAAGAAAGAGAGGTCATCTACACTAACATGCTTAGTGTCGTTACCGATACTCAGAAGTCATGAAAGCAAAGACAATACTCAAAGTGTTATTAAAGAAGGGAAAAGCTTAGGATTTTGTTATCGGGATCAAGGATTGCCACTGAAACCAAAAGTAGCTAGAAGAAGCTATCTATACCAATTTGCTTGGTATCGATACACTATAAGGAGGCAACATCAATTTTACGAGAAAGGAGGAACCGATAACAATACTCAGTAAAGAAAAGAGAACAAAACCTGGAAGCTGAGACCAAAAATCATTGATGTGGACGACACTGACAACAAATGTCCTTGCCGAACCCAGAACAGGGCTTTTGTTGATCGCTATCAAAAGGGGCCCAATTTGCCTATAAATAAGACCCCCAAGGGTCCATTTTCGGGGACATTTCTCATTCTCAAATCTTGTATTCATTATCTTAGAGAGTAAACCCTAATTTGTAAATTTATTTGGGGATTTTACTTAGAGACTTCCATGCACTCAACAAAGTGATCAATAAAGAGAGAATCAACACTTGTGATCAATTTAATGAATTTTTTTTACTGCTTATACCATTTATTTACTTGTTGCTTCCCCATAACCAAGCCTCCTACAAAATACCCTTCTACAAGCCGTTTAGCTTTCTAACTTGCGTCACGCTTGGCGAACCCTTATCCCAAGGTAACTGTTTGTCCTTGAGTCTCTTAAGCGTGATACTCACCTCTTGAAGGAAGAGTAACTAATCTTTGGGCTTAGGACCTTGATATCTAGGAAACGGTAAACTAACTCAAGCTTATAGGAACTAAATCCCTTTGGTTCCCTTAGGTCCAATTCCATAGACTTATTTCCGGTGTTGACGAAAAATATCATTAGCAAATTTTTACTTTTGTTATAAAACAAAAACTATATCAATGAGTTTCAAATTTGTTATTGTACTTTCATAGATTTAATGGTATGTGATATACTTATGGTAGTTGCTTGGTCCATGAGTGAATTTTTAACCCTCTTACAATTTGCGAGCTAAGTAATAGTGGGATCCATTTTGCATTTAATACAAACACGATGAGAAAATATGTCTTTAGTTGCAACTATTAGCATTGTTTATGGTTTGAAAGCAACCAACACTATTTTAATCTTTTGTTCCTTTTATTTTAGTTCATTAGAACATAAACGAAACTCAGTGCCTATAGCCAACTCCTTTATAACAATTATTAACTTTTCCCTCCTCATCAAAATTTCCTCCAATCGAAAATTTTCCCTCTCATTTTGCTTCTGCTTCGAAACGTACTCGTTTAGCTTATCTTTCGTTCCCCTCGATCATCATCTTGATTTTCCCTTTAATTCATCTCGTCCTCCTTCTGTTTATTCAGTTACCATTGCATAATTTTGGTGTGATTTCATCACGATTTCGATTGAGGTTTTGGTGTTGGAAAATGGAGTTTTGATGATAACAACCTTGTTTCAATTATCATCATTAATTGATTATAAAATATATACTAACATTTCTACTTAGAATATATATATATATATGTATATGTATATATATGCAAGATTTATATACAGGACTTGAATACTGAAGACTGTACAGTTTTAGAGTTTCAAGAGATTTAGAATTCAAGAGAGATTCAAGACTCCTGAGTTATCATGTTTTCAAGAGCTCAAGATTTCAAAACAAATATAGTAATAGAGTCTAATTTATATGTAAGACTCTGAATAGCGCTCCAGGTTCAAATCTAATTTTCAAATTTTAATTTTCAATTTTCAGATTCTTATTTTAAAATTCAAACTCCGATTTTCAAAATTCAAGTTTTGTTTTCAAAATTCAAATTCTGTTTTCAAAATTCAAATTCTGATCTAATTTTTTTTATCTTACTTATGATTTCAAACATATAAGTTGAAAGTTTAATATATAAGTTTATATAGTTTTATAGTTTTAATCCTTATAAATTTATAATATGTTTATATAATATATTATTATGGTTTCATATGATTTTACACTTTAGAATATTCATTTATATCACTAAGTTTTAACTCAAGAATTTCCAAAATAATTTATATATTTAAACAATTGAAAAATAGTATTTAAAAATAAAAATACGTGACTTATGTCGACATACATAAAAGGCTAGGTCGACATACAACTGTAAAAAATTCAACTTTCAAAGGAAGTGTCTTTTCACCATTTGTAACGTTTTTGAGACGTTGCAACCTTTCACACACTATAAATAGGGGATGATTTCGAATTTTTTTCATAATTCTTCTTCTCCGTCTCCACCCCTCTTCATCCCACCATTATTCTTTATAATTTTATTGATTTCTACACTTATACTTTGCCAATTTCTACTCAAATTATATAAAAATTCATCTTTTCTCAATCTCTTTCTGCTACTCTCTGAATTGAAGTGCTATTGAAGTGTTATTGGGTTGTTGTAGTCATTTGGGAAGTGTCTGGGAAAGGGTGTGTTCCTTGTAGCCCTGAAATATAGGAAAGGGAGCGGTGTTAACCTTATAGTTGAAGAATCAAGTGTGCTTGGAGTGGTGTTAACCTTATATCCGTGAAATCAAGGGGATTGTACTTGGATATTGATAAAAATTAAACTTTGTGCAATCTAGCGTTGCATGGGAATGGACGTAGGAGTAATCTGAACCAGTATAAAATCCGATGTGTTCTTTTCTTTTTCTGCATTTCATATTTATCTGTTTCTTTGTTTGTGTTTGATTATGTGTCTGTGATCATCTATGTTGTGTGTGATTCATATATTATATCACTGAAGTTTAAGATTTTTGTAATACCTTGTAAACACTATTCACTCCTCCTCTGGTGTTAGTCTTGCCTTAAGATTCACATTCTGCATTCTCTAACAATTGGTATCAGAGCAATGTTTTCAATAAGTTCATAATCAAATTTTTGAAAAAAATTAAATGGAAACCAACACTGGTAATGATAGTTCTTTTGTAGAGGGTCAGTCCATTGTTAGACCACCATTATTTATTGGGCATGTAGAACAAAAATATATTTACAATCAGTATGATTAGACATATGGAATAGTATATAGACAGAATATGTTGAACCCACAAATAATTTTGCATAATGGACTAATGAACAAAATACTGATGCACAAAGCAATTCTAAAGCAATGAATATGTTGTTTTGTTCATTAAATAGAAATGAATTTAATAGAGTGTCAGTTTGTAAATCTGCTTATGAAATATGGAGAACATTACAAGTCACTCTGAAGGAACCAATAAAGTTAAACAGACAAAGATATCAATGCTAATTAATCAGTTTGAGTTATTTAAAATGAACAAGAATGAATCTATCTCTGATATGTATTGCAGATTCTAGGAGATCATGCATTCATTAATTGCACCAGGAAAAACTTATCTAGAAGAAGGCAAGTTAGAAAAATAATTAGTTCATTGACTCCAGAATTAGATCAGAATACATTGGCAATTGAAGAAGCCAATAATGTCAGTGAAACAAAGATTGAGGAGTTAATTGGGAATTTGATGTCATTTGAAGTCCAATTACAGGAAAGAAGGGAAAATAAGCCCATAGAAAAGAAATCTATAGCATTCAAAGCAATAACAAATGGTTCTTATTCAGGTAGTGAAGATGATGAAGAAATTAATTTAATGACAAGGAATTTCAAAAAAATTCTGAGATATAAAAGGAGAAACAATTTTTAAAGAAACAGTCAAGGAAGTTTAGGAAGAAATGATGATCGATGTTATAACTGCAACAAACCAGGCCATATAAAAAGAATGTTCCATATCTAGATAAATCAAATCAACGAACAGATAATAGTAATTCGTCAAAGAAAAGAAAGAGGGCATACACAACAACTTTAGATGATTCAGATTCATTATCAAGTGATGAAGAGCCAGAAGCCGGAAATTCAAATATGTGTTTCACAGCGATTCAGAATTCAGAAAATATCGAAGAAATGGATCTAAAAACCAAGTACAACTTAATTAATTTTTAATTTCTTGGTTGAATGGATATTTTGTTTGCTTTGTTTGAATTTTAAATTTAAATTTTAAAATTTAAACTTGAACTTTAAAATTCAAATTTGAAATTTAAATTATGAAATTCAACAAAAAATGAATAGTAAATATTATAATAAAATAAACTTTAGATATTATTAGGGTTAACATTAATCCAGGAAATAATAAATCTGGAATATAAAACATTAATATAATAAAATCAAAAGTCAAAACAACGTGTCCTTTGAAAACTCTTCATATATGTCGACATACATAAATGGGCATGTCTACATATAGACCAGAAAATGAAATTAAAATTTTGAATTTCAAATGTTTAAACTTTCAAACTTCCGTCCAACTTTTTGCCAACTCCTAAGGTTTGAAAAGGTGTCATTGATTTCAGAAAAGTTGTGTCCATTCAATCTCTATTTATTTATCTATTCAATCTTATTCTATCTACCTCTCATTCAAGTTTCAAACAAAAATTTTCATATATATACTCTTCAAAAACTCTTTAATGGCTTCCTCTAGCACATCCCAAACAATGAGATTATCCAAAGCCATCAAAGGATATCTCTACAATGATAGAGAAGCAAAAAATGCCTATGTTAACTACCTAGGAAATGGAAAAGTCAATACGGGAGCCTTTGCCACCTTTGAAGATTTCCCATCTTACAATATTCGTTCTCTTTTTGAAGAAAATGGAGTTTTGAGTCTAATATATTCACGGGATAACAACGAAGTATGTTATCCTAATCTAGTCAAAATGTTCTATGAAAATCTAAATCGTGGCTTTACAAAGGAAATGAAGATCAAGTATGGAGTAGCGTAAAAAGCACTCGAATCATTTTAGATTGTGAAATTTTGGGTAGTATTTTGAATTGCAAGTGTATGGGCTCAATTTTTTTTGGAATTCAAAATTGATGAAATGGATTTAGAAACCTTTCATCACATATTTGAAAGCGATGCTTATTTGGAATACAAAATTTGCTTTTTCCATGTAGAAACAAGAATTGTCAACCTCCTCCTTCAACATACAATCACCCCTCATTCTAGAAATTTCAACAACTCTACCCTCAAAGTTCAAAAAGCACTCTTTGCTATTATTGGCGTTTATGACATTGATTGGGCTGATATGATTTTAAAAGAATTTAAGCCCAAATAAATGTCCACAAGAGAAAACACTCTATATTATGGAGTTTACCTTACTCGAATTTTCGAATATTTCGAAGTTGATCTCAAAGGAGAAGAATTTTTGCCAAGAAAGGTGTTTGACTCATCAAATATACATCTTACGCAAATTCCACTTACCTTTAAGCCTTATGGAACTTACGAAGATAAACAAGCTCGTATGAAACAACAATAAGATCCTATGGATATCGAAGAAGAAACTTCTTTGGAAAGTGTAGAGTGTTCATCCAACTCTTAAACCATTTCCAAAGAAATGCTTGTTCAAAATTAAGCAAAACTAGCCAAGAACCAAAAGAAGCTCAAAAAGACTCTTACCCATATGTCTAAATTCATTGGAAAAATGGGAAGAAAATTTGGAATATCGTCTTCCTCCTCCTCATCCACTGAAAACTAAGCTTATCTATTTTTTGTTATCTTATTTGCATTCGAATCTCATATTCAGTATCACATATTAGCTGAATATATTAGCTTTCAAGTAGTAATGAATGGTGTTTTATTTATGTCACAACATTCTTTAATTTACTGTAAAAAGATTAGATTTAAATAAATTAAAAAAAATATTATAAGATTTAACCGATAAAATGAAAATTTCCAAAAAAAATACTTATGTATGTCGATAAACATTTATCCCTATGTCGACGTATAACTGCCAAGTTTTCAAATTTGTTCAAAATTTAAATAACTAATTTATGTCTAACAAATTCCAAACCCTATATAAACCTATTTCTTCCAGAAAAATTATTCTATCATTTTCTCCTTCCTCTCTAATCAATTCTTATATAAAATATCAATTACGGAAAATCCAATTCATAATTTGAGTGAAAATCTTGAAGAAACCTTGAATTCATTTAAGAATATCTTATCCATAGTCCTACGAAATCAGCATCATCTTGAATTGGGTCAAATAAAGATGGTAGAAATACAAGAGAAGAACTTTGATGGCTAATATATTCTCTTTTCGGAGACGAAGACAACAATCTCGCTAAAGCACCACCCATAAAGAAGATGAAGATTGAGAAGTCATTAAGAAGGATCCAATATATGAAGGAGACGGATGGTAGAAGTTCCAAGAGACGTTTGATTCGAAATTGTTTGGTACGATTTGATTGGTTTGTTTGATTTAAATATGTTTGAATTTGTTTGTAAATATTGCTTGGATTGGATTGCTTAGGTTGAATTTGTTTGTAGGATCAGAAACTTGTATGTATATATGGATTGAAACATTTGGAAATATTAACTATAATACTTAGATTGATTGATTTATTTAGTATAAACATGAATTTGGGGGGAGTTATATATATTAGTACTTCAATTTTGATTTAAGTATTATAATATATGTATAAATATAGATTATAGATATTTAAGGTAAAAATTCAAGGGGAATATATTTAGAATGTCCTTTTGTTGATGATGAAGGGGGAGAAATTATAAAATAAGGAATAGTTAAAATTAGTTTAAGGGGAGTTTGTAGGATCTGTGATGAAAGTGAGAGTATTAGAAGAACAACCAGATCAGATAGTATCAACAGGTAATGAATAGGTATGAATATTTTACAAATCAAGGTGACCATCATCAAAAGGGGGAGATAATTGGAAAATGGAATTTTGATGACAACAACCTTATTTCAATTATCATCATGATTATAAAATATATGCTAACATTTTTATCTAGAATATATATACATATATATGTATATATATATATGCAGGATTTATATACAGGACTTGCATACCGAGGATTGTACAGTTTTAGAGTTCCAAGAGATTCAGAATTCAAGAGAGACTCATGAATTATGAGTTATCAAGTTTTCAAGAGTTCAAGAGTTCAAGACAAATATAGTAATAGAGTCTAGTTTATATGAAAGACTCCGAATAACACTCCAGGTTCAAATTCTATTTTTCAAATTCAAATTTTAAAATTTCAAATTATGATTTTGAAAATCTAAATTCTGGTTTTCAAAATTCAAAATTATGATTTTCAAAATTTAAATTCTAATTTTCAAATTTCAAATTCTATTTTCAAAATTCAATTTCTGTTTTCAAAATTTAAATTCTGGTTTAGAAATGTTTTATCTTACTTATAGTTTCAAACATATAAGTTTGAAGTTTAATATATAAGTTTATATAGTTATATAGTTTTAAACCTTATAAATTTATAATATGTTTATATAATATATTATTATGTTTTCATATGATTTTACACTTTAGAATATTCATTTATATCACTAAATTTTAATTCAATAATTTTTAGAATAATATATATGTTTAAACAATTAAAAAATAGTTTTTAAAAATAAAAATACATGACATATGTCGACATACATAAAAGGCTATGTCGACATACAACTCTCAGAAATTCAATTTTCAAAGGAATTGCCTTTTCACCATTTGTAACATTTTTGAGATGTTGCAACCTTTCACGCACTATAAATAGGAATTGATTTCTAACTTTTTCATAATTCTTCTTCTCCATCTTCACCCCTCTTCATCCCACCGTTATTCTTTATCATTTTATTGATTTCTAACTTATACTTTGCCGATTTCTACTCAAATTATATAAACTTCATCTTTTCTCAATCTCTATGTATTACTCTCTTAATTGAAGTGCTATTGAAGAGTTATAGGGTTGTTGTAATCATTTAGGAAGTGTTTGGGAAAGGGTGTGTTCCTTATAGCCCTAAAATCAAGGAAAGGGAGCGGTGTTAACCTTGTAGTTGTAGAATCAAGGGTGTTTGGGGCGGTGTTAACCTTGTAACCGTAAAATCAAGGGGATTGTACTTGGATATTGATAATAATAAAACTCTGGCAATCCAGCTTTGGGTGGGACTGAACGCAGGAGTAATACGAACCACTATAAAATCCGATGTGTTCTTTCCATTTTCTGCATTTTATATTTATTTGTTTATGTGTTTGTGTTTGATTCTGTATCTGTGGTCATTTCTGTTGTGTGTGATTCATATAGTAGATCATTTAAGTTTAAGATTTTTGTAAATTCCTTATAAACACTATTCACTCTCATCTAGTGTTAGTTTTGCCTTAAAATTCACACTCTCTAACATCTGGTTCATTTTAGATTTAGAAATCGATTCAAATTGTGTTAGATTGAGGTTTTGGGTGCATTTTAGATTGTGGAACAGTCATGGTTGAGCACCCGATTTAGATTTGTTATAGAATTCTATCCTGAAAAGAAATATTTTTTTAGTGTGTCTATGTTCATGGTTTGCAATGTAATAGAAGAAAGGAAGAAAATCCTTGTGTTTGAAAGAGAGCTTCCTTTTAGCTTACAACTTATTACTCAGGCAGTCGAAACATATAGGAAGTAGCTGAACATACAAGGTAGTGAAAATGTTGTAGCTGAAGTGCCACTTTTAGAGGAGTTTGTTCCATTGAAGCTTAGCTATTCTTCATCGGATAAGGAGATTATAAGCAAAAACAACATTAAGATTAATGGTGGAGTTACTAATAAAATACCAGATTGGTTGAGATCTTCTCAGCCATGGAATGAGTAGCCCATGCCTGCAGTGGATTATGTGAAGAAGCATATAGCAGTGAATGTAACTAAAATAGTTGGTTCTTTCCATCCCTTCAAAAAGAAAAAGGAAGCAAGTGCAATTCCAACAAGCTCAACTAGTAACGATAATTCAAATGGAGGAGGTCAATGTAGTGGGTCTGACATAGAGAGGAGAAGGTAAAGGAAAAGAAGGATGGAAATTCTCATAGGAAGGAGAGAAGGTGCTGGTCACCAGAGCTTTTCTTAAATGCTCTTCAAGATCTTGGACGTTCTCAGGTTGCATCACCAAAGCAGATAAGGGAGATATTGAATGTTGATGGACTCACAAATGATGAGGTTAAGAGTCACATGCAGAAGTATTGTCTGCACAATAGGAAGCCAACAAATTCTACAGTTGAAGCCAGCCTAAATGTCCCTTATCAACCCAACATTTTATTGCTATGTGGTATATTTGTTCCACCTTCAAATTAATATGGTTCCACTACTGCATCCAATGCTGATACTAAAATTTATGAACCGGTTGCATCCTTAACATCTCAAGTCAAGCAACAACAACAAACTATTGCGAAATACAATACTTCTCCTACTAGCCCTTTAGTCTCTATAGTGTTATTCCAAAATAGATATGCCAATGACGGCCATGGTTGCAAGGTGACTAACTCTGGTTCAACTGGTACATCCTCATCTACACCTATTGTCTGAGTTGTAGACCATTTCGACATTCATCCTGATTTTGCCAACTTTGGTGATGATTGTTGTTATGAACTACTCCCGTTTTGGTTAAGGAACAATGATAGTTTTATATACATTTACATGTGTTGCTAGCATGAGAATGAGAACTCAAGTTGTGATGTACCTTATGTTGTGTACTGTAGTTATATTTACATTCATTAATGTTATGTTAATGGTAAAAGCACTTTGGTCTATAAAAAAAATATAGTGTAAAAACATATAAACAGGGAATCACATGTAATCAGTAGTAAATGTTATCCTTCGGCTCTTATCTGACATTATTAAAGTTGGATAAGAGCAATAACAATAACTATTTTGTTAACATTGTGCTCATTTATTCGGTTCTTATTAACATAGGATAAACGATTGACTATCATTGTATAATTGGCGTTTCACTGATATATCTGCTGTCTTTTAGTTATTTTTTCTTGTCAATGTCTTCACCTATCCAACACAATCAACTGTCTAACTCTATTTAATTTTCTTGATTTCAGCACATAGAGCCTGAATTGCAACTATATGGTAGTTGTCCTCTTATACTGTTCTTTATTTCAATAGGATATTTGGGATGGGAAAATGACAATTGAATCTGTGGCTTTGATGGAAGTACGATAGCATTGTTTTTGTGCTAAAGTGTGAGAAACTTATCTTGGCTGGGTTTCTTCAATCATAAGCAGTTGTCCAGAATTGACGTGAATGCTTGTACATGCATTGAAGTGCAGCTTAGCTTGATTGAAATGCTCAGAAGATACTAGCTTAGATGCTTATATAGCATTGAAGTACTAGTTGATGAGCTGGTGAGGGAATGGCCTGAGCATATGATAATGTGCATTAGTACAATGATGGAGAGGGGCTAAGTTGCTTGTTACTGCAGCTAATTCGCTAATGATGCTGCAGAAGACCAAGATGCTGCTGCTTACTAGCTAGTGGGAAGTGAATACTTGAGTGTAATAGAGTTTTCTTACCTATTCGAAGACAAAAACCTGTTGTTTAAGGTGAGTAAATTCCTAGTTAATTTTGATATAAAAGGCATACTGAATTCAAGAAGATCACCTCCATTCATCTTGCTCTATGATTTCTTTTCTCCAGACTTTAGTTTTAATATCAGCAAAATATATATTTCCTTGACAATATGAAGTAAACTGCATTATAAAATTGGTAAAATTCATTATTAAGGTAGTAGTAAATCATGCTCCCTCTAATATGCTTAGTTTTATGCCACTACATTTGGTAATACCCATATTTAAGGTGGCAAGCCTTACATGAAATTGATACAGATGACAAGGAATGTATTACTCAATGATTCGTTTCTCTTTGAAAAATACGAGATTGATCCCTATTGGAATTACAGGTGGGGCCTCGTAGAGGTACTTCCTTCTATTTTAAAAAAAAGATAAAGATAAAAAGCTGAAAAAGACATATAAAGGATATATGCCAAAAATAGAACCTTAGATGAAAATTTTGAAGTGTAAAGAAGAATTAAGGTGAAAAATTGAAAGTCAGGCGTAATGAATATAAAAGTGAAAATCAGACATAATATTAATGAGTAAAAAATGGGTCCTTACTCTCGTCTTACATTCTGCCTAATTTGTACATATTTAGTAACAATTGAATCATATTTCTTTATGAACTAATTATTTATTTTTTGTAAGCATTTACATTTTTTTTTAAATTTTAGAAAGTGCTAGATTGAACTAATGAGTGAAGTGTGTAGAGAGTGTGTATTGGTGTCTATATATATACTTCAGTATAAGCTATAAACCTAACTCATGTTTCACATGGGGATTGTTAAAGAGACTCCACATTTGGTTAAGGGGAGGACCAATTTTTATTTATTGTATAATTGTTATGGGGAGGACAAAATAAATCAGCCTCCCCTTAAATATATAAATTAAAATTCCGATATTGACCCCCTATAATCCTCATTAAAATAAACCATGTAACATAAACCTTAATTAATGCTAACAATTTAATAATGCACATAAAAATAAAAAGGCTAATTCTATTTATATACCAAAAATTGCTAAACATAAACAAAAAAATATAATAAACTACTATACACCATATATTATTTTACATACACCGTTTTTTTTACTAAATTATCAATGTTCTCATCTTATTTTTCTTTCCTCTTTCAAAATTAAAACACAATTACCCAATATTAGAAATTCTGCATCAAACTGAGTAAAATTTAATAAAATGAAATTTATTTCTTTTACTAATACTGTAATTTTTATAAACTTTTTGAAAAAAAAAATTCAATTTCAACAAAATTACTGTAATTTTACAAAATAAATCAACACTTCTAAATTAGACATTATTTCTGAATGTTTTCTTAATTGAAATTTTAGATTTCATGATTAAATAATTCATTAGCATCTTTGTTAACATATATTGTTTGCATCAAGTTTTAATACTTTTAAGAATAATTTGACTTTTTATATGCAAAAGTTTTAAAAAAGCAACTATGAGAAAAAAGTAATTTAGTAATATAATTTATAGAAAAATAATGGTGTATGTTAAGTGGTTTTCGGTGTATAAATAGAATTTGCCAAATAAAAAATAGGTATATTTAATGTAATGAAGACACAAGAAAGCTTCATGGTGATCAGAAGGCATCAGATTATGTAATTAATTTTAATTTTATATTAGAATTGGTATGGTTAAGTTAAAATAAATGCAAAAACAAAAAATTTAATCAAATGTGTTGTACCTAATTTGAGTAATTGATATGTTTAGTAATTCCCAAGTTTGTTATTTGCGTTGAATTTAGTAAGTTAGAGTTTAACATAAGTGACAAGCCTTGGGTAGTTTGGTCTCGTTTTCTTTTCTTTTTCAAATAAACCAACACCCCCTTAACAAAAAAAAAATAAGCTGGAGTCCCATTAAAATTATCCTCCCCTTAACCAAATGTGGAGTCCCTTTAACAATCCCCTTTCACATTTGTAAAAATAAATTATATATGCTTGTATAATGCATATTGACTTTTTAAATTTTAAGATGGAACTATTGGCTTTAGCATCACATGGAATATTGATGATAAATGATCTTATAACTGGCGCTCACCCGCATTTCTTCTCAATCTTAGAAAGATGAAGTTCCGCCACATGGATCAGACACCATCGCCACCACGAAAAACCCAACCGGAATCCCTGAACCATCCATCATTCTTAACTCATCGTGATTGCCCAAAACTCGCAGCCACCATCCGGAACATCTGCGACGTCATCTTCGATGTCCCTTCCTCCTCCATCGTATTCGTCCTCTCCTCTCCTTCTATGGTACACTCCATTGCCTCTCTTTCTTCTTCCAAGGTTGAAATAATTTTTAATTTCTCCTATGCTTCGCCGCATCCACTGCCAAGTTTTTCAGCTTCTCGTCTTCTTTTGTTCAGCACTAGCCCTATGGTTGGAATCTAGTCATCGATTTGTTAGGTAAAAATGCATTATTTTCAACAATGTGGGATACGATACACTCCACGCATGCCAAGTCCCTGCTTTCACTGGGCACGTTTGCTTCAGTGTTTTCTTCCTGCACATCAGCTGGTAACTTCTCAGGTGCCCTTAAAGCATTCGATGAAATGGAGGTCATGTTTGGGGTAAAAAGAGACACTGTTACATTGAACACACTACTGTTTGCACTATGCAGGGAAGGGAACACAAGCATCGCCTTCAATCATCTGAAGATGGTAAGGCATGAAATGTCCCCGGATGGCGATAGTTTTGCAATTTGTTAGAAAAGGCAATGCTAATATTTTGATGACATTTAGCATATCTCCGAGACCATGGCTGTTATCTAGGGATGGAGTTTTTTCAGAGGGCCATGGAAGCATTTGTTAGAAAAGGCAATGTTAGAGGAGCAACTATAGTGTGGGACATTTTTTTGGGTAGGAATGTGTTCCACGCCAATGAAAGAATGTTTAATTCCATGATCGTCTTGCAATGCAATGCTGAGAAACCTGAAATCGCTTTGAAATATTTTGATGACATGGTTTTTCACGGCGCTTTCCTCGATGAAACCGCATATAATATATTGCTTGGTTCCTTGCTTAGGGTTAAGAAACTGACATAGGAAAAGGTTATTTTTAATGAGATGGTAGGAGTGTGAACACTCCTACGTTTTAAAACCGTGATATGGTGGTTCGAAATTTTACAGATGACTTGGATGTTAACGTTTGAACGTGCATGGAGGATAATGGGTTCCCTTGTTGTTGAATGTAAAATGTAATCAAAGCTTTGCTGGAAAAATAGACTTGATATTAAGACCACTGAATGGATAATACAAAGTACATAAGAGATTCAAATCTAAAAATGATAATACATGCAAATATTTAAAGCTATGCTATTCTAAGATGGCAGCTAAAACCAGGGAAACCCTCTGATTTTTTTCTCCATGCTTTATTCTACTGGAACACAAATAAACTACTACTTCTCTTGACCTATTCCTGCTGCGACACACTCGCCTAACGTGCTGATTTATTCAAATGAAAAATAAAATGTTAGATTAAATCCAACATATTCCCCCTAATCTAAACTTGGTGAAGCTTCTTGACTCCCAACAGTTTTCGCATCATCTCGAACTTTGTTGCAGACAACGCCTTGGTCAGAATATCTGCACGTTGCTCATTCGTGCTTACATGTTTAATAATTATCAGACCTTGCTCTACATATTCTCTAATGAAATGATATCGAACGTCTATGTGTTTACTTCGACTATGAAATACTTGGTTTTTTGCTAAATCAACGGTAGACCTATTATCAATGTACAACATAACAGGAACAGCTTTCACATCTGAGATTTGATTGAGAACTCTCTACAACCATATTCCTTGACACACAACCACTGTAGCTACCATGAATTCAGCTTCACATGAGGAAAAAGCAACACACCTTTGTTTATGAGAAATCCACGTGATCAAGCTGTCATCCAAATAAAATTCCATTCCAGTTGTGCTTTTCTGATTATCCATATTTCCAGCTAAGTCGCTACCTGAGAATCCGGACAGGAGATGGTTGCCTTGTCCTTCTGTGTATACCAAGTTGAAATTCAGAGTTCCCTTCACATAGAGAAGAATTCGCTTTGCTGCACTTAGATGAAGCATGGTGGGTCTTTCCATATATTTTCTAACCACCCCAACAACTTAAACTTGGTCAGGTCTTGTATGCACCAAATATCACAGACCCCCCTACACCATTGATTTAAATTGTGTTGGATTCACTGGCTCTCTACATTCATCCTTGTTCAGCTGTAATTTGTGCTCCATCGGATATTTTACAGGATTGCAATCACTCATTCCTGCCTTCTCAAGAATTTTTTTTGCATATGCGGTGTGTTCTAACTCAATATATCCTTTGCCCTGATCAACCTCCAGTCCGAGATAATACGACCGCTTTCCTAAATCGCTCATGTCAAACTCTCTGCTCATTTGCTCTTTAAACTTGATTATGTTTGACACACTAGTACCTATAATCAGCAAATCATTAACATATACTCCAATGATCAAAGATTCATCTTCGACCCTCCTGGTGTACACAGCATGCTCGAATGGACATTTAATAAAACCTAGTTTTTGCAAACACTTGTTAAGCTGAGAATACCAAGCTCTTGGTGCCTAGCGCAGGCCATATAACGCTTTTAGTAATCTGTATACCTTTAACTCTTGTCCTTCTTTTATGTATCCCTTTGGCTAAGACACATACACTTCCTCCTGCAACTCCCCATTCAAGAAAGTAGATTTGACATCAAGATGATGCACTTCCCAGTTATTTTTAGCAGGAAGGGTCAATAATAAACGAACAATTTCCAGCCTTGTGACGGGAGAAAAAACTTCCTCATAGTCGATACCATGCTTCTGAACATACCCCTTCGCAACAAGTCGTGACTTAAGTTTTACAATCTCACCACTAGTATCCATTTTTATTTTAAACAACCATTTCAAATCGACGACTTTATGTCTATGTGGCAAGTCAGTTAATACCCAGGTCTTGTTCTTCTCTATAGTAACAATTTCACTTTGCATTACTACCTTCCAAACTTTATTTTTTATAGATCGTTCATATACAACTGACTCGTTAATACCCAGCAACATAACCTCTTCCGCCAACTCAATTTCTTTTTTGTTATCGTATATATCGCTGAGGAGTCTGAACCTTCTTGGCTCACTGCTGTTACGTGACATCTCAGACCTGGTTTCTTCGGTTGTCTCAGAATTGCGTGTAACTGACTCTTATGACTGTGTTGTGGCCATGTTTAGACTGGAACTTATGTTCGACCTTTGCGATTGTGGCGTCGACATTGCAGCTTCTTCAGTTGACATAGTATCACTCTCCGACTCGCCCCCTCCCTATGTCTCTACTGCAAGACCCACTATCGTGAAGCTTCCTGAAGCAACATTACCAGTTTCTGCAACATTCCTGTGACACCCCACGTCCATTATTGCCACTCACAAAGGAAATGCATTAAGTTTCATGAAGTGTTATAGGTAAACAGAAACAGAAATATCACAAGATAGATATATAAAGTGACAACGGAATTAAAAACTTTATTAATCACAAAGCAACGTGGTTCAAAAACATCACATGTCTGAAATACACAAAAACCATTACATCATAAAAACTACTCTCTTGTACTTTAAAACATCAGAGTACATAAAAGAAGCAAAATTACCCAAACAAAATATAGCCATAGCAACAAGGATAGGAGCTTGAGCCATACATCTAAGCAACTCCAGCAAAATGTAAGCAGAATCACAGTCAAGCCTGGGTGTTCCCGCTCTGAGAACCTGGGGGGAACAGAAGAAAGAAGAGGAAATAAAAAGGGTCAGACATAAAGTCTGGCGAGTCCAGTTACTTTTAGTAAGTAAATAATAAAAGTAGCATGATAGACATATAAAGTGGATAAGAAAGATGACATCAAAAAAGGTAAGTATGACAAGGTAACATGAAAGAGTGTATACGCTTCCCTAATGATTACTCTGCACTATTACTAGTATAACTAGAATGATATTATCTCATCCACTATAAGGTGGTAGACTTAGGCATACGACCAAATGTACCGTAACTACCACCCTAATCGATCGGCTCCCTAATCCGTGTAGATACTCTGTGTCAGCCCTACCATTGGATGTATCACCTCCTAAAGTGGCAACCCTTCACTGATATGCACATCCCCATATCTACAGGTGTAATGATCATCTTATCCCCTTCTGCCCGGCCCATGCACGCACATGTCCCGGTCAGTTTGCGCCGCCCACACCGTCCTCCATATTTGGATCTCTTACAATCAGCCCAGTAAGCATACCCTACTCCGACCTAGGGCGGAGTACTCATTTTGATACTTATTAAGGGTTACTGACTAAAACGGGTCCTCCACACAAGATGATACAAGCTCTTTCCCTTGTCTTGTATCCCCACTAGGATTTCCACAGGTTATGCTTACCCTAAAAGGTGTCTTTAATACATAACCCCCAATTGGTTAAGTTTTGTGGGCCTATATCTAAATATTACCCACCCAACCCAGATATACTTAACTTAACCCTCTCATTGTTTCATGTTCATGTTCACGCAATCTCTATGGATTCAACTAGGTTAAGTATTCCAATTCGTTACCATATCCATTTATGGTTATAATGGGCTAGACCTCCCACATTAGGCCCACAACTTGTGGATGCTGGATATGCCGGTCGGGTCCGGGCAGACTTCTTCCACAAGTTGGGACTAAACTTGTGTCTTAGCCCGTCTCGTATTTGTGCACTTAGACCCCTCACATTAGATTCAACATTTGCGGTTGCTGGTTATGCCGGTCGGGTCCGAGAAGACTTCCACCACAAATGCAATCTAACCTCATGTCATAAGTGCAGTTACAGTTTTCTAATTACTGTAATCCTAGGCATTTCATTATTATCCAATTTTTCACCTGTGTCGTTATAGGTGTTCATGCCCATTTACCCAATTATATTCATAGTGAATTATATGTCCAAATTCATATTCATTATTCAAGTTATGCCAATTCTAATGTTTTCCCCCCTTCCCTAACTAACGCATTCACATATATTTGGCGGCATTCCTAGGCTAGAAAGTAGCCTATCCACAAACAATAAAAGGGAAAGATGATGGGAAGATGGCAATAATGATTATTCTAACATAACTGGCATAAATATATATACACTGACATAGACATGTAATTGACATAGTAATAAGGTGGACATATAAAAATAGATCTAATGAACATGTGATAATAAAACTAGATCTAACATACTAAGGATGTCAAAATAGGCATGAATAGATCTAAATAAGGATTCACATGTCCAATTAATGACAGATCTAAATTAACCACAACATGATAGGTAAAAGATGATCTAGATAGAGAATTAGATCTAAACAAGGATTTAACTGCCTAAATAATGACAGATCCAAATTAACCACAGACATAGATAAAGGTCAAGATCCATAAATGTGACATGATAAATTAACCACAAGTGAATTAGATCTATAAAGGTAGATCTAGCATGATAAAGTTTAAGATCCTAGAGTATCATATATTCACAATTTAAAACAGATCCAAATTACAGTCATATCACGTTTTACTTTTAATCATTTAAATCTAAAAGTAACAAACTCATACTGTTTGGATTTTAGAAGACAGAAGAGAAATTGTTGACGTTGAATCTCATATCTATACATGAATCTCTAACTGATTAGCTATTAGTTGATTATTGTTGAAGAAAAGGATTTGTTTCAGTTCAGGCACTAGCAACATTTGGCCTCCATTAATTTCTAGTGAAGAAAACAAGAGAAATGGACCTTTATTAATAGCTGTCAGCCCCCAGAAATCGACTGCCACCTCAGCCCTAGGGTGGTCGACCTAGGGTTCGACCCCCCCTCATGGGTCGACGCCCTTACTACGGGGTCGAAAACCCTACTATTGGATTGACACCCCTGAGGCGGGAATTTTACCGCCTATGGGATTTTCGAAATTTGAACTAAAATTTGGTTTTCTGGACAGGTTTGAACTGTTATATATATATAATTATCTTGCGTGTATACAAGCTTCAAACCTTCATAACTTCTTCATACGGTGTCTTTTTTACACAAACCAAATATCTATCTTGACTATAATTTCGAGATGGACGCAATGGCGCAGTCCATTTCCCTTAATTATGATTATTAAATTAATTATTGTTTAATTTGTTCTCTTTAGTGTTGTTAAAATTACAGGGTGTTACATTCCCCCATATTTAAAGGATTTCGTCCCTGAAATCTTTAAGTTGAGAAGAACGTATATCCTACCATCCATCATCCATCTACTCATTTATCAATCACAAGCATCCATTATCCTTAAAGACTTCTAATGCTTATATGAACATATGCAAAAGTGTGTGTATATGTCCTAATACCGATGCGAAGATTAGGCGGCCTACCGATTCAGTCTACCTCCTCAATGCAATGTATGTTAGTGTCATGAATCCCATATGTATGCAAATAGTCCTATTATAACATGTAAGTTCTATATGTGTGCACACTCATTAGTCCAATTGCAACATCCATATGCTAACACATCCATTTTCACCCACAAAAAGAAAAGAAAAATGCACACGCATCCATATGTAGTATGAGAGTGATTGAGCCGATCTAATGTGCAATGTGTGTGTATATGCATCCACAGGCAACCACTAGCAAACATTTGCATCCTTCAAACATAACATGTCTCAAACACATGTTTACATCCATAGGATTCCTACCTAAAGGTAGAAAATACTATTGATATGACATATTCAAATGATAGAAACAAGCATAGATAAAACTTTGGAAAAGGAGTTAAGGACATACCCTTGAAAAAGAAAGGGTACGAAGCACAAATCTTGTCTTCGGTCTCCCAAGTCACATCCTCTGGGTTATCTTCCCATTGAACCTTTATCATCTTGATTACTTTATTAAGTAGCTTCTTAATTTCTGATCCAAGAATACGGTTAGGGACTCATTTGACTGTCGCCTCCCGTTCCACTTCTACTTCCTCCAATATACTTGGCTCAACAACTTTTGCGGTGTCATGCAGGCACTTCCGCATATGAGAAACGTGGAAAACATCATGAACGCTGGATAGATTTTCTGGTATCTTTACTCTATAGGCCATTTGGCTGATCCTTTCGGTTATGGGAAATGGTCCCACAAATCTGGTTGCCAACTTCCCTATAGATCCAAAGCGAACTGTTGTATATAACGGTGTTGTATACATAATTATATGATTTTTGTTTGATGATAACAATCAAATATATATTATTCTAAATGTGTTTGCTGTTGTACTATTTTATATATACATCACAGACAGGAATATAAAATTTATATTTAAATAGAATATGACTATACAGACACTCATATATTCATACAGTATTTTATTTAAAATTAATATTGTATTTCAAACATTCAAACAATACAACTATTTATAACTCCATAATTTAAACAATTCACATGAATTTGTAAATAAACTGAATACGATAGACAAATTTGTTTGAACACAATGAAATAATATTTTATTTCATTCAAATTTTTTTATTACAAATATTAGTACAATTCTCTTTTTTTCTGTACATCAGCTCCTTACTACATCACTCATCACTCAGTACATTCTTTGACACAGTTACAATTTTATATATATTCAGTTACACTAATATTACATTTCATCGCTCATACAGACACTTATGCCACTGACTCATAGTACCCTCTACTGTTATTATCTTTAGTCTTTTGTCAGTCCAGTCATGTCTTCACAGTCAGTCCAGTCATCACCTGTTTACCTGTCACAGAAACACACGCAGTATCTAGAACAGAAATAATATTCTAAATTCTGGCGAATAAATTTTTTTATTTTAAAGTTTTATTTGCCTCAGAATTCCGGTGTGTTTTCTCATCATTTTTCATGACTTGATATGATATGTATATACGCACTGCTCAGTCTCAATATACTACATTGGTTTGTTGATCAAAACCAGTTGATTCTAAACAGCCACAATATAGTGCAACAGTCTGCTGATAAATAATTTACACGTGCACGGTATATGTATACGCATAGTGTTGTGTATATATACACATATATAAATGTACATGTGAATATAGTCGAGCGAGGGTCAAAATGGTAACACGACAAAACTCAACAGGGCAAAACTCAGTATCATGCAAGTGAATGTATGGTGCAAGCTCAAGTAAGTTTCAGCAAGGTTGAATACAAGTGACAAGTAAATGTTGTGCACATGTTCATATATACACAACACATATTGCATAAGAACAAAATAGCATGCACAGGTTGAACATGGCAAGCATATGGTGGAGCAACAGCATGGCAAGTTGGTGCATGAATGGTCATAACAGCAAGGATACAAATGATGCATGTTTTAGCATGGTTCAACATATTTAAATACAAGGTGCATAATGTCTGTCGCAAGCTCATGTTGAATGCAGCATTTTCATGATCAAGTGGTGACATAAGCATGTCAAAACAGCATGGTGATGACAATAATAAATGAAACTGAAACTTTTATATGTGCAAGCAATCAAGCCAAGCAGAACTGTAATGATATACAAAGCAAGTGCAGATAGAAACTCGACAAACATAGAAGACAAGCAAAAATTCAATGTTGATGAAGTTCAAATATGCACAAGGGTCATATAATGTGTGCAGCTATACATGATGCACAGTAGCATTTAAAATGGTCAAGCCAAAAATTCATGCTAGTATACATGTAGATGAGGTTACAACAGCATGTATATAGAGCAGTTCTCCAGATGAAAGACACGATGATCACAGTTTGGCAAGTATTTTACATTGGAAGTGTATACAAATGGTGATGCATATACATGTAAGCATACAAGATAACCAAGGCTACAAGGGCATAACTTTATACATGAATCAAGGCAAAACTTGCATATTTGAATTGAAACATGTCTTTCAATCAGAGAAACATTTTTAGGCAAGAAAATCTTGCAAAATTGGTTCAAGATTTTTTAGTAATGATTCGGCAATCATGAGTCTTTAAAATCATTCGTTTGAAGGCATAATTTATGGAGAAGTTATTTATTGCCTCTCAGAATTTTACAGTGAACCATAATTAGCAATTGTTTAATGTGTTCCAAGATTTCTGCATATTTGTTTTGACAAGCTTTGATTTCCAGATTAACAATGAATGCAGAAAATCATCAAGAGTTTTCACAGATTCTACATATTCGAAGATTTTTTTCTAGAAACGAATAAATTTGGTTTTAAAAAGGCTTCCAGAAATGAAATACATGGGCCAAATTAATTTCAATTATAAGGCAACAAATCGAGCATTTTTTTCATGTAAAATAAAGACTATTTAATTGCCAAGGAAATCAAGTTCACAATAGTTCAAATATATTGTCACAGGCGTTCATCATCGAAAACCAAAATCACAAATTCATAGAGCAAATTTGAAATTTCCAAATAAGAGAAACTCACACGTTTTCAATCGCCATTTTCAATTCAGTTGAAGAGCAAGCCACGAGATCCAAGAACAACATAGATTCAATTCATGCAACAATCATCCAAGAATTAGAAATCGAAATAAAACCCTAATTTCCAAATACGAGCCGCCATATTTTTTCTCTAGAGAATAAAAGAGAATCGGACAAATTGAAGAAAGGAGGGTGGAACCAGCTTTTTAAGTGGGCCGGCCAATTGTGTTCAAAGGATAAAGGGGAAGTTTTATTTTTTAATTAAACTCGGGTTTGAGAGTTTTGATTTATATTTTGTTGTATTTTTATTTTCTTTTGAATCGTCCAAACAGTTTCTAGAGTCTATAAAATTCTAGGGGAAGCCAGTTAGGTGTTAACTGGCAGTTTACTAGATTCTATAAAAACTAGGGTAAAATCTGGTCGAGGGGATATCGGTCAGTCTAGGGTTTTGAGCGTAGGATTAGAATAGGAGCGAGAGGTTCGTGAGTGTTCATGGTCTTGTATGTGTGATCTATTCTTTTACCTAGTAGAAACCTTAGGAATGCAGCAGTAGGCAGAGTTTTGCTGAAGCTAGGTATATCTGTATGTGATTTATTTTCTGCACTTTTATTTTTGTTGCATTCTGTGATCTGTTTATTATTTTAATATCCTGTCAGATTTTTAATTCAGCGAAAAACTGTGATAAACCCTATTCACCCCCCTCTAGGGTAAATCTAGATCCAACAGGTGGTATCAGAGCTGGTATAAGGTAATAGCATGATAGGGGGTTCTAGCTGTATGATCATGTGGCGAAGTATCTGAGGTATCTTTGGTGTCGAGAGACAGGACGTGAAACCAGTGTCTGAGGTATCTTTGGTGGCTACCGGGGTGGTTAAAATTCCTTGTAAATAGAGACACAAATTGTTGTTAAAGCCTGGTATTCTGTTAACTCTAGAGTTACGGTGATCCCTAGTTGTCAGTCTTCCGAGAGTGAGTCCTGTTGTATTCCATCTATTTTTAATGGTACAGATTTTTTAAATTGGAAATTAGAAATGGAGTTATATTTAAAATCTGTTGATATTAAATGTTGGGATACTGTTATTAATGGATATGATATGGTTAGTAGAAAAGATATTGGTCAAATTCTCGTGCTATTCATATTTTATATTCTTATATTGATGATGTTCAGTATGGCCTTATCTCCCATTGTTTAATTGCACAGGAAATATGGAATACTCTCAATACAAGGTATGGAAAAATTGACAACAGAAGCTCAAAACCCAAGAAGATTAACTCAGATTCAGATCTATGCTCGGAAGAAGAAAAAGATGAAAATTCAAGTAGATCAGACGATGGAGACTCAACAGACAATGAAACTGAAAGCTTCTCATATGAAGATTTGGTTTATATGTGTACTGATTTAACAAAAATCATTGATAATCTCCGTCATAAAAACAAATCTTTAAAATCTAAAAATCTCGAGTTGAATAGCATAATTAGCTGTTTGGAATCAGAACTGACAAATGTTATAAAATTAGAAAATTCTGATTATGAAAATTGTTTGAAATTAAAATCTGATCTCGTTCATCTCAATAATAACATTCAAAGGCTTGAAGAAGAAATTTTCATTCTAAAAGGTAATGAGATTGAGCTGAAAGATGCAAACAATTCTTTACAAAAGGAATTTAAAATTTTTAAAACTATCAAAAATTCCAAACATGAAATTACTAAAAATTATAGATTGTTGAAAACAGATATGATTTTGAGTGAGCTTGAAAAAGAGATTGAAAATCTCAAGAAACTTGAATTTGAAAAACAAATTAAATTTGAATCTGAAATCTTTGAGTCCAAGACCAAAATCAAACTACTTGGAAACACAAATTTGTTATTGAAACAAAACGATACTGAAAGGAGAAAGATCAGCATTAATCATTGTTCGAATCTAATGAAAGAGAATTCTGACCTTAAATCTAAAATTCAACAACTTGAATTAACTCTGATCAAATTTTCTAATGGAGAAAATCTTTAAATATGTTGTTGAAAAATCAACTCTTTTCAGGAAATAAAAATGGTCTTGGTTTTAGGAAAACAAATGTTTTTGAAAATTTGAATTCGTACAATTTTAAAAATTCCTCAATTCACTTTGGAAATGTTCATTTTGAAAATTTAAACTCTGAAGGATTTTTAAATCACAATCGAGATGAAAATTTGTTTTGTAACAAACCATTTAAACATTCTTCGATCCCAAAAGGAAATAAAACAGGATTTGTCAAAGTCAAACAGATTTGGGTTCCTAAGGGTACAAAAGTTAATCCTAATGGTTTGTTGTACAAACAAGTCTAGGTACCAAAACATATGAATACAACTGTGAGTGGTTTTACTAATTTTGTTAGACCACTCGATTCCTTGAACTATTAGGTACCGGTGGAGGCTGAGGAACTGCTTTGCGAAAGAGAAACTGAATTCAAATTGCTTCATATCATCAAATTGTTCACAGTTCCTTAAGGCAAGTTTGCTAAGTTGGAAATTCTAGTTTACATGGATTTCAGGTATAATCTCTGAACTCATTTTTGTAAATATTTTGTTTCCATTGTTTATTCCTTCTTCTACCCCGTCTATTTTTTTTTTGATTTGTCACTGTCATATCATTGTAACTTCTTTTATGCTTTCTTAACTCCCAATTGCAGTACTCATGATCTTCTGGAAATTCGCTTTAATTGAATAAAACTCTGATGTTTTAATTATTTCTAGATCTTGAATTTAATCTTGTGATTATCTGCAATGGTTTGAAGTTTTCTGATTATCTGAATTTATAACATTGTTGATGTATTCTTGTCATATCTTGAACACTATTGATTTGAATTCTAAATTTTTGAAGATCTAAAAGTTTAATGGAATTTCACACACTTCTACTGTTTTGAGTTTCTTCTAATTCAGTTTAGAAAAGCTTGAAACATTATACTCATTACAGCACATTACTACTTCTCAGTAGTGATAATTTCATTGATTTTCAGATTGGCTTGGATACTTTGATATGTCTTGAATCATTGCTTACACCTTGATATTTACTGTTATTCATGACCATGTGGTTTAGATTTTTTTGAGATCATTTGAAATATCTGATATTTTGAATCTCACACACCTCTCAAATTTGAAATTATTTATCTTGTGTGATTGATTCATTGTATCTCATGTTTTACATTTGTTCAAGTGATTTTGAATAAACCATTATTTTTGGATCATGAATTATCTTTCAAACTTGATATAAATATTCTGAAAAAAATCTTTGGGCTTGTCAGAAATTGTAACGACCCGCATTCTACGCATCGAAGGATCGTAGAATATTTATTTCTCTTACATACAAAGTCTTATGGTTATGTAACTTTGGGAGACGACTATTGGGATCATTTCCCATGTTCATGATTTTTGCCAATTTTTAAATGACCGTTTTGCCCCTAGCTGATCTTTTTTTGGCCATACCTTTTGATTGGTAAGGAGTTTTGACTTGAAACCACTTCCATTAGATTCGGATGATGGTTTACCTTTCCGTAGAGTGGTCACATTAGCCAAACAGACTCACCGTTTGGGAGATATGGATAAAACAAAGTTTAGAAAGTAAAAAACAACTTAACCAGGCCTAATTAGAGTGATTAACAGCTAAGCCCATAACCCATTTCAGGATTAGGGTTATGGGAGGACTGAAATGAGTTAGAGAATAGTTCCTATTCATTTTTCTAGCCACCACAAACCTCCCTTGAGCTCTAGCAATGGCCTCCATCTTCTAAATCGCTCCCAAAACACCATTTTTATCATTCCTAATCACTAATTAAGCAAATCAACACCAAATCAAGGCGGATTAGCGTCAAATCAGAGATAGGGCTGCTGGAATACATTGGGATCCATGTCATAATAGTAGAGTTTTAGATCTAAGATTTTAATTGTGGCTAAGGTGAGTGATTAGCTTTGTTTTGACACTAATTACAGTTAATTAGGGTGATTAGTCTTAATTGGTGAACTTATGTATAAATAAATTATGGAAAAATATTTATAAATTTTGAAATATTGTTTTAGACCTCTGTTAGAAAATTTGGCTAGTTTGTTTAAGTTTTGTTAATCCTATCATTAGATTTGCTTAAACGTGCTTAAGGGAAAATATGGGGTTTTGGCTATGTTTGATCCGTTTTAACCTATCAAATTGTTGTTTAGGTGTTGTGGTCAGTTCTATATGTTGCTATGACTGTATGGTATGTTTTGTGATTGATTAGAAAAGTTAGATTGGTCAAAATCACCGACGAATGGCGTAAAACAGTCGCTGGAAGAGTTGCAGGAAAACTGTGTAGAACCGGATCGGATCGCCCCTACCCCGACCCGACCCGACCCGATAGTGAGACCCGTTCACGAGCTGACCCTACTCCATGAGCTGCTCCACTTTGAAGGCCACGAACTAGAAGACCGCGACTCGATCTGATGGAGGGATCACGACCCGACCCGGACCAGTGTGACACCAAGACGCAACCTGGAACATCACGAGTCACGAACAGATGAAGGAACTCGACCTGATCCGATCAGGGAGGCGCCTCACGACCTATGCCAGATGAGCATCACGATCCAATCTGAACCAGAGGAGATACTACGAGCTGAACCAAGAAGCTTGGACGCAAGGCACGGGTTACGAACCAAATGAAGACTAGTCCGGAGGAGAAGACCAAAACCCGAGATGCAAAGGTAGTCAAAATGGGAAGTTTGTACTCAGGATCCAGTTAGGAACCAACGAGTTAACTTAACGATTGGACTTTGTTGCAGGATGTGTGCAAAGGGGTTGTCGGTATTCATAACTTTGGTTCACTACTGAGAGACGGATAGTGGGCTTATAGTGATAGTTGTACGGGGTTGGACTCCGTCAGGGCCCGAAGGATTAGGTGACCAAATAGTGGTTATTGTATGCTTTACGCACTGAGTGAGAGATGTGAAGATGGTTGCTATGTTTGATTGTTTGCTTTCACTATGACATGCACACCCCACCCCCGTATCTTTACACCATATGTTAGTGGCACCTTAGAGTATTGAGCGGTATGTTGTGCTAACTCTTTGGTTGCAGGTCCAGGTTCATGTATGATTGGATTATACCTATTATTATTCTGTTTTGTTGCTTATCGCTCATACCAGACTTTTGTCTGAACCAGAGTTTTATGACTCTTCTTATTACTCTGGGTGCTCCTAAACGAGCAGACTAGAGACAGGTTAGGTGGTATGCACAAGTAGCTGTACCGGAGACGAGCAGGAGGCTCCCACGTATGATATATAGATATCCTCCCTTTGTTGTTGAAGGTCACTGCTTGGGCATTAGTAGTGTACCTCCTCATTTTACTTTCTTTTGCTTTAGAGACAGTTTTAAAGTTGTAATAATGATGTTGGATCATAAGCTGTAGTTTGGATTTCCGCTGCTATGATGATGTTGGTTTTAGTTTTCAGCTTAGTCACTGTCTCGCCTGTTTTATGTCAAGTATGTTATTATTATATTTTATCCCATGCGCTGTGAGACATTCTACATGTTTCTTTGTTAGTTCTTTCATCTTCTTTCCTTTCTTTGACGACCGTCCCATGCTAGAGGACATGTGTACAGCGCATTTTGTGAGGAAATGTCGGTTAATGCGGGGCTGGCCGTCACACTTGGTATCAGAGCTCTAGGTTGCGTAGTTAACCTAGGGAATTCAGCAGGGAGAGATAGTACACGTATATGAGAGCGCGTATTTGTGATTATTTTGGTTTTCGAAAGCTATATATATACTATTAGTATAGCTAAGGATGAAGTCGCATTGCACTAGCACCACTATGGAGATGGTTAATCGTTTTCTCTTTACAGACTGAACGATGAGCCGATATACGAGGGTTACTGGTAGAGGAGCCAATAATGGGAATGCTGTTGAGATGAGGACGATGTTTACTGGCCTCATGAGAGAGATGCTTAGGGATGCTCGAGGAGCAGTTCCTAATGCTGCTAACGGTGGTGGTGCAGTAGTGCAGGCGCCTAGGGCCAATTTCGCCAAGCTATGCAAGGATTACACTAGTTTTGGTGGGAAGCCGTTCCACGGAATGGAGTCGGATACAGAAGTTCAAGATTGGCTAGATAGTTATGAGCGCATCGTCGAAGATTTGGGAATCGAAGATGCAATGAAAAGGAAGTTAGCATCGCGTCAACTACAAGGACGAGCTATGAATTGGTGGAATACTATTAAGGTAGCTACTCCTGAGGATCAAGTTACTTGGAATCAGTTTAAGACTCGCTTTTGTGATAAGTTTATTCCAGCTGCTCATAAATTAGAATTGTTCAGGAAGTTCTTGGAGCTTAAGCAGAATGGTAGAGCAGTCTCGGAATATATCGCTGAATTCGACACTTTATCGAAATATGGATTGTCCCTTATCGATACAGTCGAAAAGAAGAACAAGAAGTTCATAACTGGTTTAGATGGGTACTTGGGGGAAAGGCTTATAAACCATATCGATGAGACGTTCGAGTCTATTGTAGGAAAGGCATTAAGGTCTGAGAGGCTTTTCCCTAAGTAAAAGACTGAAGTTGCTATTGCATCTACAGAGGAACCAAAGCCGCAGGCAGGCAGTGAAGGCAAGAAGAATTCTCAGAACAAGAGGAAGCAGAACCCGACCAAGGATGCTCAGAGTAAAAAGAATAAGAATGGTGGCGAGTGCTTTAGTTGTGGCAAGAAGGGCCACTATGCCAGAGATTGTCGAGAAAAGCCTGGGGAAAGGAAGTGCTTTAACTGCGGCCAGGCGGGACACCACAAGGATGATTGATGATTGTCCACAACCTCCTAGGGAGAAGCAGATTGTGAAAGCGTATGCTATCAACGCTGTTCCTTCTTCGTTGAATGCCCTAACTGCAGCGCAGAAGGGAAAAGGCGTCGTTATCAAAGGTATGCTTTCTATTTAAGATGTTTCTGTTCTAGTATTGTTTGACAAACCCGAGATAGTCAATGGACCTTTAGTAGTGACGAACCCGGTTGGTGGTTCGACTAGCCTTAGTATGATTTGCCGTAACGTGGTATTATCGAGTCGTGGATGTATGTTTGTTTATGATTGCTTTGTTTCGGGCTTTACTGAGTTTAGCATTATTTGGGGGGTCGATCTACTCTAAAGGAATAGGGTGGTATTAGGTACCTACCTAGTGATGGCGATAGTAACTGGAGTTAAGGAAGCTGAGAGGTTATCGTTGTAATAAGTCCTAGTTGTCTCTGGGAGGCAAATGAGTGCTCCAATGCATAGTTGTTTTGCTAGTATCACCTCACGTGGATTGTCCGAATTCGGGGGAGATGTTCCTTGGGTGCTTGTCTGATATTGGTTTACGCCTTTGGAGCTTGTGCTTGGGAATGTCGAGTTCGACTAGGATGGTTTGCATGAGAGATAAATAGTTGTTGCGATTCTTCATTAGATGATATCTTGGTTTACTCGAGGAATGATGGGCAGCCGTGACATGATAAGACTGTTCAATGGTATAGACTGCCCCGAGTTAAACTTGATAGGGTTATGAGATGGCTCGACTGGGACTCGAGAAAGATGCAAAGTAATGGATTGTTTAGGACCCTATGCTGATGTTCTCTTTGGATAGTAGAACTTTGAAGAAATAGGATGTGTTCGTTGATCATGGAAGATGCAACGAAGATTAGGACGATTCAATTTGGACTTGAACTCGTAAAAGAAAATGGGTGTTCGTTGATCTTGGAGATGCAACGAATAGGGAGACGACTCACGTTGGACTAGAGTTTGTCGGTAATGATATTCAAGACTGGGTCTGAGTTATAGATTGACTCGAGTTGGACTCGAGAAGGCTGCAAGGAATTGGATTTGGCTCGAGTTGGACTCGAGAGGGCAACAAGATAACCGATAGATTTGGGTTGGACTGAAGTATTTTAGGCGGACTTAAAGCAGGGGTATCTGGGGACGCCCGTTACCTTGGATCCATTGGACGTGATCTAGTTATCCTTGGAGGATAAAACGTACGTTGGACGTACGGTAGTCCATTTGGAGGCTGGGCTTCCATTAGTTCTTGATGTTAGTTGGACCAAACATACAAGAATCGACATATTGGGATTGGTTAGACCAGTCATGTTGGTGTCGACGTGTTCATGGCTTTAGCAGGTGATAGGTATGACTTGTTTGATGGATGTTATGGTTGTTATGTTTGCCCCTATCTTTCTTCTCTTGAGTAGACTATCACCTGTGGGGTTCTAGCGATGGGGAACAAAGAGATGGTAGTATAGACGGACGTTAGATTACGTATCAGTGCAGTGGGGTAGTCATTACTCCATAGGGCAGAGTGATCGTAGCGAGGCTATGAGCCAGTGCAGTGAAGTTGTCACGACTTCATGGGGCATAGTGGACATAGCAAAGGATTTAGGTGTGGTAACAGTTGCATTGAGTAGGAGGCATGCCAGTCTAGAGGTTATGTTTCTGGGTTGGAAGCAACTAGAGTATATCACAGGATATGATTTCAGACCCAAGAGTGAATTGGATTCAGAAACGGTAGTAAGCTTGACGTTTAGATCGATTTTGATTGAGTGGATTGGTTCCAGTTAGAAGGACGATCCTAACCTATTGGAAATCATCTCTAGGGTAGAGATGGGTATCGATGGAGAGAGAATGATCAAGCAAGGATTTGATCGAGAAGGATGGCTTCGAAAGAATGGGGGACTAGTTGTGCCCATCATAGATGGACTGAGAGATGAAGTGCTTAGAGCATATCATCACTCGAAACTGACTATACATCCCGGTGGTAACAAAATGTATTGAGACATGGATCAGACCTACCACTGGGAAAGGATAAATAAGGACGTTGGGAAGTTTATGTCCAAATGCATGAATTGCCAGTTAGTTAAAGCTGAGCAAAAGAAACCTAGTGGGTTGTTACAACCATTAGAAATTCCTAAATGGAAATGGGAATAAGTCTCAATGGATTATATTGATGGTTTACCAAGGACTAGGTTAGGTCATGATGGTATTTGAGTGAATCACATACTAGAGGATCTTTTGAGAATTTATATATTGGATTTTGGAGGGTCATGGGATGGCCATTTGTATCTGGTTGAGTTATAGTTATTAGCCCAGTATTGGTATGGTTCTAATTGAAACTTTGTACGGAAGACCGTGCAAGGCACCATCATGTTGGTTGGAGAATGGTGACAAATTTGAGCTTAAACCAGAAATAATAAGAGAGACTTCAAGCAAGATCAAGGTTATAAAACAGAGAATGAAGACTACCTAAGATAGGCAGAAGACTTATGTCGATAAGAGACGAAGAGATTTGGAATTCTTTGTTAATGACTTGGTGTTCGTCAAGGTCTCTCCGTTGATGAATGTGATTCGTTTTGGGGGGAAAGGTAAGTTAGCACCAAGGTTTGTTGGTCCACTTTCAGTTCTCGAGCAAGAAGAGAATTTGGCATATAAAGTTGAATTACCAGAGAAGATGGCAGGAGTTCATAACGTATTTCATGTTTCCCAGTTAAGGAAATTCGTGCACGACCCCGATACGACTATTTCACCTGATCAGTTGGTTGATATCGAAGTATAACTGAGGCGGTTGGGAACCGCAAGCCGAAATTTCTTAAGAAGGGGGGGGGGGAGGGGAAGAGAATGTAACGACCCACATTCTACGTATCGAAGGATCGTAGAATATTTATTTCTCTCACATACGAAGTCGTATGGTCATGTAACTTTGGGAGATGACTATTGGGGTCATTTCCCATGTTCATGATTTTTGCCGATTTTTAAATGACCGTTTTACCCCTAGCTGATCTTGTTTTGGCCATAACTTTTGATTGGTAAGGAGTTTTGACCTGAAACCACTTCCATTAGATCCGGATGATGGTTTACCTTTCCGTAGAGTGGTCACATCAGCCAAAAGGACTCACCGTTTGAGAGATATAGCTGAAACAAGGTTTAGAAAGTGAAAAACAGCTTAACCGGATCTAATTAGAGTGATTAACAGCTAAGCCCATAACTCATTTCGGGATTAGGGTTATGGGAGGACTGAAATGAGTTAGAGAATAGTTTCTATTCATTTTTCCAGCTGCCACAAACCTCCCTTGAGCTCAAGTAATGGCCTCCATCTTCTAAATCGCTCACAAAACACTATTTTTATAATTCCTAATCACTAATTAAGCAAATCAACACCAAATCAAGGCGGATTAGCATCAAATCAGAGATAGGGCTGCTGGAATACATTTGGATCCGTGTCATAATAGTAGATTTCAAATCTAAGATTTTAATTGTGGCTAGGGTGAGTGATTAGCTTTGTTTTGACACTAATTACAGTTAATTAGGGTGATTAGTGTTAATTGATGAACTTATATATAAATAAATTTTGGAAAAATATTTATAAATTTCGAAACATTGTTTTAGACCTCTATTAGAAAATTTGGCTAGTTTGGTTAACTTTTGTTAATCCTATCATTAGATTTGCTTAAACGTGCTTAAGGGAAAATATGGGGTTTTGGCTATGTTTGATCCTTTTTAACCTATCAAATTGTTGGTGTTTGTGGTCAGTTCTATATGTTGCTATGACTGTATGGTATGTTTTGTGATTGATTAGAAAAGTTAGATTGGTCAAAAATGCCGACGAATGGCGTAAAACAATCGCTGGAAGAGTTGCAGGAAAACTGTGCAGAACCGGATCGGATCGCCCCTACCACGACCCGACCCGATCGTGAGACCCCTTCACGAACTGACCCTACTCCATGAGCTGCTCCACTTTGAAGGCCACGAACCAGAAGATCGTGACTCGATCCGATGGAGGGATCACGACCCGACCCGGACCAGTGTGACACCACGACGCAGCCTGGAGCATCACGAGTCACGAACAGATGAAGGAACTCAACACGATCCGATCAGGGAGGCGCGTTACGACCCATACTAGATGAGCATCGCGATCCAATCCGAACCAGATGAGATACTACGAGCTGAACCAAGAAGCTTGGACGCGAGGCACGGGTTACGAACCAAATGAAGACTGGTCTGGAGGAGAAGACCAAAACCCGAGATGCAAAGGTAGTCCAAATGGGAAGTTTGTACTCAGGATCCAGTTGGGAACCAACGAGTTAACTTCACGATTGGACTTTGCTGCGGGACGTGTGCAAAGGGGTTGTCGGTATTCATAACTTTGGTTCACCAGTGAGAGACGAATTGTGAGTTTGTAGTGATACTTGTACGGGGTTGGACTCCGTCAGGGCCCGAAGGATTAGGTGACCAAATAGTGGTTATTGTATGCTTTACGCACTTAGTGAGAGATGTGGGGATGCTTGCTATGTTTGATTGTTTGCTTTCACTATGACATGCACACCCCCACCCCCGTATCTTTGCACCATATGTTAGTGGCACCTTAGATTATTGAGCGGTATGTTGTGCTAACTCTTTGGTTGCAGGTCCCGGTTCAGGTATGATTGGATTATACCTATTATTTTCTGTTTTGTTGCTTATCGCTCATACCAGACTTTTGTCTGACCCAGAGTTTTATGTCTCTTCTTATTACTCTGGGTGCTCCTAAACGAGCAGACTAGAGACATGTTAGGTGGTATGAACGAGTAGTTGTACCGGAGACGAGCAGGAGGCTCCCACGTATGATATATAGATATTCTCCCTGTGTTGTTGAAGGTCACTGCTTGGGCGTTAGTAGTGTAACTCCTCCTTTTACTTTCTTTTGCTTTAGAGACAGTTTTAAAGTTGTAATAATGATGTTGGATCATAAGCTGTATTTTGGATTTCCGCTGCTATAATGAAGATGGTTTTAGTTTTCAACTTATGCGCTGTCTCACCTGTTTTATGTTAAGTATGTTACTATTATATTTTATCACATGCGCTGTGAGACATTCTACAGGTTTCTTTGTTAGTTCTTTCATCTTCTTTCCTTTCTTTGACGACCGTTCCGTGCTAGCGGACATGTGTACAACGCACTTTCTGAGGAAATGTCGGTTAATGCGGGGCGGGCCATCACAGAAATAATTTGGAAAAATTATTTAAAAATTCTGATCTTTGGAACTTACTGTTATTTCATGATTATTTGATTTGGATATCTGTTTGTTTAAAATCATTTGAAATTATTGATTTATTGAATTATACACATATCTCGAATCAAAATTTTAAAATCTGGTGTGATTGATTCATTAAATTCTGATATTTTTATTTACCATCAAATGATTTAAAATAAACAGTATTTTTAATCTTCGATCATGAATCATATTCTCTGACCATCAGAAACGTCTTCTGACAAGTCTGCTGTGCTATTGGCTTTTTGTGCTGCTCAGATATTGTTCTTGAAAATATTTTTTGGTGTCTGCTTGTTTTGGTATCAAGTATATACCATGCTCTGATAAATGAAATTAATTTGTTAGTCTTGTCTGCTTGGGCCTTGTGATTAAATTCTTTTGTCTATGATATCCTTGTTCATCTCCAGTATCTTGTTACAATTCTCATTAATAGGGACATCAAGTGGTATGAGTTTAGAAGTGCTGAATTTGTTTTAGCCATATATATTTTTAATCTCTCGTGTCTTGTATAGATCTTTCATTTCCCTCTTGTAATTGTTTTTCAATTTTAAAATTATTTATTGATTATTCATTTAGAAATTGAAATATAAATCCAAATTGAACTGTATTTATAATTCATCAAAATTATTAATAGATTTTGAAATTGTGATGAATTGTGACTGCGGTATATTTCACAAGAAGAGGAGATTTTATTTAGATTTTCATGATGGTTGAACATTTATTATAATATCTTTGAATTGGTGATTATTTCACGACCATCTCCTTTATCTATCATCATTCTGCCATCCATGATAATTTTATATAAATGTGGAGAGTTAATATGTTTTGAAAACTTTTTGAATAAACAGTGGAAATATTTGTGATAGAAATGGGACTATGTTATTTTTTAGAATTAGTGATAATTGAAAATTTTCAATGATCCCGGTACACTCGAGCATATTTAATAATATAATTAATTTAGAAATTTATTTCACAGTCCATTTCTGTACCTACCACATTTCTATCATTCATATTGGTTTTTGATACCGAGGAGTTTTTCTTTTGAAGCTAAAAATGATAAACATATAATTAATACATAAGTGTATCTCTAACCTCATTTAAAAATCCAAGCTCTGGTCATGCATGGTTATGAGACAACTTATAATTTAAGCTGCGACTGACCTCATTTAAAAATCCAAGCTTTGGTTATGCGTGGTCAGTGTGCTCTTAAATAAAAGAAAAAGAATAAGGAAATATTGTGCTATAAATTGAAATTAATATGAAATTCTCCTTTGTGTAATAAAACCAGCCTATCAATCCATCTTCCTAATCTATGAAATGTGTTAATATTTTATGAAATATTATGATTTGTTGATTGATAGCTATTGGGATTTGAGATTATTTAATTTTGTCACTTAAATTGAATTTATAATTATAGTCCAAATCCATCACTATTTTTGAACTTCATCTTTATAAATTCTTTTGAAAATAATTGAAAATCATTTGTTTTGAAACTCTCTCCATTTTTATAAAATTAATCGTAAATCCGTCATTCTCTACAATGTGAAATAAGTAGTTCTAAGTTTATTATGATTTTTGTTTGACTGATTGAGATGTATGATGTCTGTTTTTCCTCTTAAGATGAAATTGTATTTGTTAGTCATTTTTTATCAATATTTTAAATTCTGAATCCTTTTTATGATAACAAAAGGGGGAGAATGGGTTGAGATTTTGATTTATGAGTGAATATTTTATAAATGTTTTAATTTTGAAAATTCCGATTCATATTCACATTCTTTTCACTCATGCACAATTATAGGGGGAGTTTCTGTTGTAGGGGGAGCATTCAAATAAGGGGAGTTCAATATTCACTGTCAAACACATTTATTGTGCTCAAAATATTTTATTTGTTTGTCATCATCAAAAGGAGGAGATTGTTGTATATAACAGTGTTGTATACACAATTATATGATTTTTGTTTGATGATAACAATCAAATTTTATATTATTCTAAATGTGTTTGCTATTGTACTGTTTTATATATACATCACAGACAAAAATATAATATTTATATTTAGAATACGACTGTACAGACATTCATATATTCATACAGTATTTTATTTAAATTTAATATTGTATTTCAAACATTCAAACAATACAACTATTTATAACTCCACTATTTAAACACTACACATGAACTTGTAAATAAACTGAATACGATAGACAAATTTGTTTGAACACAATGAAATAATATTTTATTTCATTTAATTTTTTTTATTACAAATATCAGTACAATTCTCTTTTTTTCTATACATTAGCTCCTCACTACATCACTCATCACTAAGTACATTCTTTGACACAGTTGTAATTTTATATATATCCAGTTACACTGATACTATATTTCATCACTCATACAGACACTTATACAATCTCACTGACTCATAGTACTCTCTATTGTTCTTGTCTTTAGTCTTCTGTCAGCCAGTCATGTCTTTACAGTCAGTCCAGTCATCACCTGCATACCTGTCACAGAAACACACACGGTATCTAGAACAGAAATAATATTCTAAATTCTAGTAAATAAAAATTTATTCTAAAAATTTATTTGCCTTAGAATTTCGGTGTGTTTTCTAATCATTTTTCATGACTTGATATGATATATATACACGCACTGCTCAACCTCAACATACTACACTGGTTTGCTGATCAGAACCAGTTGATTCTGAACAACCACAACACAGTGCAGCAGTCTGCTGATAAATAATTTACACATAAACGATATATGTATACACACAGTTGTGTATATATAACATATATAAATGTATAGGTGAATATGGTCGAGCGCAAGTCAAATGGTAACACAACAAAACTCAACAGGGCAAAACTCAGAATCATGCAAGTGAATGTATGTTGCAAGCTCAAGTAAGTTTCAGCAAGGTTGAATACAAGTGACAAATAAATGCTAAGCACATGTTCATATACACACATCACATATTGCACAAGAACAAAATAGCATGCATAGGTTGAACATGGCAAGCATATGGTGGAGCAACAGCATAGCAAGTTGGTGCATGAATGGTCATAACAGCAAGGATACAAGTGAAACAAATAATGCATGTTTTAGCATGGTTCAACATGTTCAAATACAAGGTGCGTAAGGTCTGTCGCAATCTCATATTCAATGCAGCATTTTCATGATCAAGTGGTGACATAAGCATGTCAAAACAGCATGGTGATGGCAAGAGTAAATGAAACTGAAACTTGTATATGTGCAAGCAATCAAGCCAACCAGAAGTGTAATGATATACAAAGCGAGCGCAGATAGAAACTCAACAAACATAGAAGATAAGAAAAAATTCAATGTTGATGAAGTTCAAATATGCACAAGGGTCATATAATGTGTGCAGCTACACATGGACATGCATAGTAGCATTTAAAGTGGTCAAGCTAAAGATTCATGCCAGTATACATGCAGATGAGGTTGCAACAACATGTATATGGAGCAATTCTCCGGATGACAGACATGATGATCATAGTTTGGCAAGTATTTTACAACGGCAGTGTATACAAATGGTGATTAATATACAAGTAAGCATACAAGAAAATCAAGGCTACAAGGCTATAGTTTTATACATGAATCAAGGCAAAACTTGCACATTTGAATTGAAACATGTCTTTCAATCAGAGAAACTTTTTAGGCAGGAAAATCTTGCAAAATTGGTTCAAGATTTTTCAATAATGATTCAACAATCATGAGTCTTTAAAATCATTCATTTGAAGGCATAATTTATGGAGAAGTTCTTTACTGCCTTTCAGAATTTTACAGTGAACCATATTTGGCAATTGTTTAATGTGTTCCAAGATTTCTGCATATTTTTTTTGACAAGCTTTGATTTCCAAATTAACAAGGAATGTAAAAAATCATCAAGAGTTTTAACGGATTCTACATGTTCGAAGATTTTTTTTTTTGGAAACAAATAAAATTGGTTTCAAAAAGGCTTCCAGAAATGAATTACATAAGTTGAATTAATTTCAATTATAAGGCAACAAATCGAGCAATTTTCTCATGCAGAATCAAGACTATTTAATTGCCGAGGAAATCAAGTTCACAATGGTTCAAATATATTGACCAGAATCTTTGCAATCAAATACAAATTCGAGCCAAATCAGAAAGGGAAAGCAACGCAAATCAAGCCAAGTCATATCGAGTGAAATCAAAGAATTAGGGTTTTCGTTTTACCCTATAAATACACCAATCATCACATGCGTTCATCATCGAAAACCAAAATCACAAATTCATAGAGCAAAGTTGAAATTTTCAAATCAGAGAAACTCACACGTTTTCGATCGCCGTTTCCAATTCACTTGAAGAGCAAGCCATGAGATCCAAGAGCAACACAGGTTCAATTCATGCAATATTCATCCAAGAATTGGAAATTGAAATAAAACCCTAATTCCCAAATACGAGCCGCCATATTTTTTTCTCCAAAGAATAAAAGAGAATCGAACAAATTGAAGAAAGGAGGGTGGAACCAACTTCTTAAGTGGGCCGGCCAATTGTGTTCAAGGGATAAAGGGGAAGTTTTATTTTTTAATTAAATTAGGGTTTGAGAGTTTTGATTTATATTTTTTTGTATTTTTATTTTCTTTTGAATCGTCCAAACAGTTACTAGAGTCTGTAAAATTCTAGGGGAAACCAGTTAGGGTGTTAACTGGCAGTTTACTAGAGTCTGTAAAAACTAGGGTAAAATCTAGTCGAGAGGATATTGGCCAGTCTACGGTTTTAAGCGTAGGATTATAATAGGAGCGAGTGGTTCGCGAGCGTACATGGTCTTGTATGCGGGATCTGTTCTTTTACATAGTAGAAACATTAGGAATGCAGCAGTAGGCAGGGTTTTACCGAAGCTGGGTATATCTGTGTGTGATTCATTTTTTGCACTTTTATTTTTGCTGCATTCTGTGATTTGTTTATTATTTTAATATCCTGTTAGATTTTTAATTCAGCGAAAAACTGTGATAAACCCTATTCAGCCCCCTTTAGGATTAATCTGGATCCAACACGAACCACATTCCTTGTAGCGACCCGCATAGTATTGAAGGACCATAGAATATTTATTTTTCATATGAGGTCATATGGTTGTGTAACTTTGGGGAACGACTATTGGGGTCATTTCCCATATTCACGATTTTGCCGAGTTTTAAATGAACGTTTTGCCCTTAGCGAATCTTTTTTCACCTATAACATTTGATTGGTAAGAAGTTTTGACCTGAAACCACTTCCATTAGATACGAATGATGGTTTACCTTTTTGTAGAGTGGTCACATTAATCAAACGGACTTACTGTTTGGGACATATGGCTGAAGTAAGGTTTAGAAAGTGAAAAACAACATAATTGGGCTTAACCGGGTGATTAGCAGCTAGACCCATTGAGAGATTTCAGGATTAGAGCTATATGAGGGCTGATTAGGGTTAGAGAAACCTTTTCTTTGTCATTGTCCAGTCGCCACTTACCTCTCTTCAACCCTAACAATGGCCTCCAACACCCAAATCACTTTCTAATTACTTTTTAATCAAGTTTTTGCCTAATCTACGTCAAATCAAGGAGAAATAGCACCAAATCAGAGTTGGAGCTGCTGCTAAGCATGGGAATTCGACCTATAATAGTAGCAAAGTTCAGATCTAAGATTAATTTATGGCCAATGTGAGTGATTTGTATTATTTTTCACTAATTACGGCTGATTAGTGATAATTAGCGAAATTATGGCTCAGAAAAATCTGGAAAAATTTGTAAAATTCTAAAATACTATTTTATGGCTCTGATAAAAATTTGGATTAATTTGGATATGTTTTGCTAATCGTATGGTTAAATCATGATTAAGGGGATTAAGGGAAAACATAGGTTTTGGGGTATGCATGATTCATATTAACATGTTAAAATTGTTGTTTTAGTATTTGTGGTTGATTATACATGTTTCTATTACTGTTTGGAATGCTTCATGATGGTTTAGCAAAGTTAGAATGGTCGAAAACACCGTCGTGTGGCGTAAACAGCTCGCTGGGAGAAGTGCAGGAAATCGGATCGGGTCATGAACCCCGAACCGATCCGCTCGTGGCCAAAGCACCACGACCCCGAATTGCAATCCAACCACACCACTCGTGAAGCATGTATCACGAGCCGCGGCCCTGAAGACACCCGAACCGATCAGAGGAAGGACCTGGGTCACGAATTGACCTGGACCATGGAGTGCTCATGAGCCGCACCGCCAGGAGGAATAGACAGGGAGCTTGATCACGACCCGATGGGGCACGACCCGAACCAGTGAAGGAGCTCGACCCGACCCGGAGTATGTACCATGACCCGAATTGACTTGGAAGGATACGCCTGACCCGACCCAGTTGGGTAATCATGACACGAACCCATATGACGGTCACGAACCGAACCAGTTGGAGACCAAACCGCGATGGAGACCAAAACCCGAGATGTAAAGGTAGTCCAAATGAGAAGTGTAATGACCCGCAAAGTACGCAACATCATATTTGACTATATACATTATACGTCCAACCCAAATATCACGAAAATACGAAACATTTTTTTTAGAAGAAAAGGGTAGAAGAAGAACAGAAATAACAACACAGAATCTCACATCGCAGCGGAACAAAATATAATATATCATAACTTTTGAAATACAAAATTTCAACTGTATAACATACACTTATCAGAGTACAACACTTACAACACAACAGAACAAAACTCTATATAACTAACGCTGAAGCCTCCTGCTCCAAGCTCCTTTAGATAGATCTGTAAAATCCTGAACTACTTGACTGTCCGTACAAATTTAGGCACCCAAGAGTTTAGGTAGAACAAAACAAAATAAACTCCGGGTCAGTCATGAGACTGGTATGAGTAAACAGTTTAAAACAGTTTCAGAAACTAAATGATATCTCATAAGACCACGCCGTATAACACGGAACGGGTTTTTCCCTTATGAGAATCCAAATACTTGATTTAACTTTCAAAATCCCTTTGAAAGGAACGATGATCTTTATATCAAATTCTTTTGATATTATAATAATGTCTAAATCAAGTAAATAACAATCTTGTGGAACGTTTGCAGCTCACGTTCCACATAAATAATATACAATCAAAACCACAAGCACGTATTGGGTAATGGATTTCCAACTATGACAAGGTATGGAACCACCTTCCGCTGGTATATCTCTAGTGGAAAATACACCGAGTTCAACAAGAACATCTTGCAACTCAGCCACACATGACCGACCACTCATTTCGCTTGAGTGTATCGAATGTATATCACTAACGGTTGGGATCAACAACCGTTTCCCGAATGGGACAACATCAACAATAGATTTTAATAAGTAAATGAAACTCTAGATCAGGTGATTATACACCCTAATAGGTGCGACCTACATAGCCATGATGCCTGCCTGATTTCTGTCATTTACCAGTTGACGAGGCTTGAGGTTACGCTTTATCATCACATCATATTCTCTTCGAATGCCACATTGTCAGATCCATCAAAAATCACTAATTTGACGTCTACAACATACATTACGCGTCAGCTAAAAGAAGTTTCCTTCTTCGCTTCCACTCTTGTTACGGTTGAAGAAATCAATGTATGTGACCTTTTTGGAAATACTCTGTCAGACATTCATCCATACAAGTCATCCAGGAACAGGATGAACCGAAGGCACTATACAGTACATCCATCTTAGGCACTGTTATCTAAGACTTATACAATAGCCCTTGCACTTTACTCTGTCTTCAATTATCTTTGGCCTATATGATTCGCAACGCTTATGCCAATACAGAGTGGTTCTTTGGATAATAATCCAACCGGTCTCTCCATATTGACAACGATGGTCAAAAACTTCGATAGTCTGTGATTTAACTATCAAATAAAAACAAGTGTTTCGATAGTCGATGATTTAACTATCGAAGAAAATAAGCGTTCATCCAATTATCAAACAATCACTGAGCCCTTAATTAATATCCCATTAATTAAATCACTTCTCTACTTCTTTATCAATATTTGTTAACCAAATATTTTCAATAACCATATTGGCCTTTTACGTTATTTGGAAAACATTTCCGAATATCGCCTTCCTTTATTTTCTAAACTTTAGAAAATATATGCAATTTATGATTGGAAGATATTCCAATTACTTATCTCTTTTCCGATCTCGTTTATTTTTATACTTAGTAAATATTTATTATTCTATTTCCAAGTTTACACTTATTTGGGTTAAAACGGATGTTGTGTAAAACATCGTTACGACAACCCAAATACTATATTCAACTAACTCTTATTCAACATTGATCTTCAAGCCTGAAATCTTACTATATATTTGTTAATAGTGAAATCAATCAAGTTGGGGTATAACTACTTCTCAGATCTTGACTGAATAACATTTATAACGTCAAAACAGATATGACTACTTACTCGAATAATCAATACCATACAACTACTTATTCACTTTTAAACACGTACACTTTCTCTTTCTATTCTTACGAGATTTTATTCCTAGTCTTCCTTTTGTTTATACTATTCTATTTTTAAGTTCGTTTTCTTATCGACTTCTATATATATTGATATATAGATTTCTAGTTATCAAATTATCTTAAAAATATTCTAACTCCTTAAATTCCCGGAAAAATTCGCCATAGCCTCCTTTGTACCGGGAGCATCAGGATATTTCAAATAGCCTTCCATGGCCCTCACCAATCCAAAAAGAAAAAGAAAAGCCAAGCGGCTTGCCGATACAGCGCATAAAATCTCATATATGAATTAAATACGTACCTTTTTCTCGAGCATTCTATTTATATACCTTCATTATCCTTATCCCATACCTGTCTCCTGTATATCTATACCTGCCCAATCTATTTTAACTATACCCGATCGTTTAACTAAATTCGTTAGTTAATTTGTTAATTAACTCTTTAGTCTATTTCACTTTTATATTTGGACATGACATGTTCAAATATATTTTAACTTGCTTATTAACTAATTTGAATTCAAATTTCTAACTTAAGTTCTATATTCGATTTCGAATATACATTTACAAATCCAATTCACCTTTCAAAGTTCAACTTCAAATTCAAAACTCGATTAACTAATTCCTCTTCGACTTAGTTAATTCTATTCAAATTTTTATATCACTTATATTATTCAAATTCTATATATCAAATTCTATTCCACTTCTACTATTCAAATTCTATATATCAAATTCTATTCCACTTCTATAATTCAAATTCTATATATCAAATTCTATTCAAATTCTATATATCAAATTCCATTTTCAATCTCCATTTGAATTCCTATATTCAATCTATTTTCAAATTTCATTTGAATTCCTATATTCAAATCTAATTTCAAACTCCGTTTGAATTTCTATATTCAAATTCTATTTGAATTTTCTTTATTCAAATTCCATATTCAATTCTATTGAATTTTCTACATTCAAACTTCCTTTGAATTTCTATATTCAAATTCTATCTTTTGAATTTCCTTTATTCAAATCCCATTTGAATTTCAATATTCAAATCCTATTTTTGAATTTCCTTTATTCAACTCCCATTTGAATTTCTCTACATTATTTAATTTATAAACCACGTTTATAACTTCACTTCAAATCCCACATTATGAATTTATAAACAAAGTTTATAAATTCGATTCAAATTTCATATTATAAATTTATAAACAAGGTTTATAAATTCAATACCAATCCTTATTATAAATTTTTAAATCAAGTTTATAAATTCAATACTTGTTTTATATATATTCAAAACAAGTTAATATTTTCTATAGTTTATTAAAAATTCAAATTCTATTTATAAAAATAGAATTCCCTTTTTAAATCTCAAATACCCTTTTTCAATATTTTTCTAAATCAATATTCAAGCCCCAGTGATATTTAAATACCCCAAACAGTCAGTTATCAAATCACGGGATTTCTAACACATCATATATGACAGTATATATATATATATGCAAACAAATAAACAAACAGATAATATATTTTGAGGAATCCAGTCGGATTCCTCCAACCTGTTTTTCCTGCATCCATAGACGTTAGCACATAAATAATACCCATTCTGCTTCGCGGCAGAATATCGCGGTATAAAAGGTCATCCACTAATATATATTTGTGGGGCGCATAGGGAAATCATCCGCTATGAAACTGCGGGCATCCGCTAATGAGACTGCTGGAATCAATCCAATCGTCAAACCAATATATATATAAATAATAGCTAAGCCTAAATAACTAATATATATATTTCAACAGTCACATATATATTTCAATGCATATAAACAATCAACAATTTATTTTAAAATGCTAAAAATAAATTAACGAGTGAGATTTACTCACCGCTATTTCCTTTTCTGAACATCTGTTGAATTCCAAGTTCCACGGCTATGAATTTGTCTTGACCGAGTTTATTCAGTACCTATGATTATTTGATTTTAATTTACTGATTAATTGATAAATCACTTAAATTAACTATAACACATAATAATTTTAATTATTAACTCAATAAATTTATTCAATTACCTTAATCCATTTTAAAACCCTTCTTCTTTCCTGCTTCAACAAACAGGAACCTACCGGTAGCTCCTATGTCCGACTATTTCTCCTTCTCATCGAAGACTGCTCATCCCATCTTCTTCTTACCAAAACTGCACTTGCCTACTCTCTTCCCCATACACAGCGAAACCCAGTTCGAGGCCTTCTACTTTCGAACTCCGTTACTGTAGAAATCACTCACGCTCATAAAGCTATCGCACCATGTATACATTCAATCCTGTATTCTACTCCATCCAAGAAATCGAATGACGCACCTTGCATTCCAGAATTTAGCCACTTCCCTTTTCCGCGTTCACTGTCTTTACATCGAGAATCACTCCTCTAAGTCGCGACCACCTCTGACCTTTCGTAGTTCGCCATTTCAGCCCCAGATCTCCTAAATCGAAAAACCTTAGTTCGTTATTGAGGTCGAACTTTCTTTCCTTTCCAAGTCTCGTGACCGCGGATCTAAGCTCCTCAGAACTCGCGAGAAAGCATCGCGTTCCCCTTCTGTAAATCGCGAGTGCTTGATCGAGCTCCAGAGGGAATCACGATTTGAACAAAGGTGAAGGAGCGTCCATTTTGATTTCGAGCTTGGTGGTTTGGATTTGAGAAAAAGGCACAACTTTGAATTTCTTTTATGGTTGAACGGATGGAAACAAAGAAGGACACGAGTTGTTTTTATTTAGTGGTGAGGAAAAGAGCCTTGGTTTGTTTTGATTTTTTCCTTGTAGCTTTTTTTCTGACCACACAACAAAGATATTTTATTTTTATTTTAATTCGTATCCTTTAAATTTAAATAACCCTTGACTCCGAACTCCTTTCTGAACCCAACAACTGTCAATTCTAGGGTAATACCCCTATTCCGGACACACTGGGATAGGTCACGTAGTCCAATTCGATCATCTGAAGGAGATATTAATTTAAACTGATATAAATTAATTTCAAATCGATAAATTCTTCAATAATAATTTAATATTATTATTCTAATTCAAACAGGATTCTGAACTGTATAATTCAGTTTTAATTCTCGAACTGAATTATATTTTCGCATTACGATGATATTATATATATTCGATATTAAATCGAAATTGATTATTAAATTAATAACTTAATATAAAATTCGATTTATATTATCCACCCAATATTTAAATCCGTATTAAATATTAAAATTAACCCATAAAAATCCGGGTCATTACTATCTTCCCTACTTAAAATAATTTCGTCCTTGAAATTGCTAAGGTAGAAAAAGTGCTATAAACCCATTTACTTTTCAAAAACACACTTATGTTGATACTCAACGTTTCAAACTTCCTTACGTAACTCGCTTTCGAATAAATCCCTATTCGATAACTCCTCCCTTCGAATAACTATATTCGATAATCTCTCTTTCGAATAACAAGATTCGAAAAACTTTCTTCGAATAAACTATATTCGATTTACTCTATTCAATTTACTTTTATCAATTAACTCTATTTGATTTAACTCTTATTGATTAACCCTATTTGATTAGCTCTTTTCACTTAACTCCTTCCGAATAAGCTATATTCGATAACTCCTTTAATTCTATTCGAATAAACTATATTCGATTTAACTCCATTATCTTGACTCTATATCGCAGCGATCACAACGGTTACGCCAGATTCCCTCAGGAAACATCCGACCGCCCTAGGCTATCTGTAGCCCTGCGAATTACGCTAGCAGTCGTACGAAATGACAACTATCCTGAGTAACTATGTTTGACTAACTCTATCTCAATAACTATATTCGATCAACTTTAATTGAATAACGAACATTCAATTAAATCCTAATTCGATTAACTATGTTCAATTAACTTTATTTGGTTAACTCCAAATTTGAATAACAAATATTCGATAAATTCTAATTGAATAACAAATATTCAATTAACTCTACGGATTAACCCTAACTGTAACGACCCGCATTCTACGCATCATAGGATCGTAGAATATTTATTTCTTTCACATACGAAGTCGTATGGTCATGTAACCTTGGGGGACGACTATTGGGGTCATTTCCCATGTTCATGATTTTTCCCGATTTTTAAATGACCATTTTACCCCTAGTTAGCACTGTTTTGGCCATAACTTTTGACTGGAAAGGAATTTTGACTTGAAACCACTTCCATTGGCTTCGGATGATGGTTTCTCTTTCCGTAGAGTGGTCACATTAGTCAAACGGACTCACCGTTTGGGAGATATGGCTGAAACAAGTTTCAGATGGTGAAAAACAGCTTAATTGGGCTTAACCGGGTGATTAGCAGCTAGGCCCAGAGGGGAATTTCGGGTTTAGAGGTATAGGAGGACTGATTAGGGTTAGGTTATCACTTTCATTTCAGTTTTGAGCCGCCACAAACCTTCTTGAGACCTTAGTAATGGCTTCCATCCTCTAAAACCACTCCAAAAACACATTTTTAGTGAAGATTAAGCCTAAACTACATCAAAACAAGGCCAAATAGCAACAAAGCAAGGTTGGAGCTGCTGCTATACATAGGGATTCGACCCAAGCAGAGAATATTTCAGATTTGGTGTTTTATTTTGTGGCCAAGGTGAGTGATTTGCATAGTTTTTTGCACTAATTACGGTAATTAAGGGTAATTAGTGAAGATTAGCGAATTTATACACTAATAAATTCTGGAAAAATGTTTAGAAATTCTTAAATAATATTTTATGCTTCTGTTAGAAATTTGGTTCAGTTTGATTAAGTTTTGTTAACCCTATGATTAGTTCTACTTAAACATGCTATGGGAAAATATGAAGTTTTAGTCACTTTTGATCCATTTTGATTCATTTGAATTGTTGCTTGCTGTTTGTGGTTGCTATTACATGTTGCTATGACTCTATGGTATGTTTTATGATTGATTAGAATAGTTAAATTGGTCGAAAACGTCGTCGAATGGCGTAGAAAGCTCGCTGGAAAATGTGCAGGTTCCTAACCGGTTCGGATCGGATGAGGCTCGGATCGGATATGTGAACTGGGCAAGAAAACCGACCCGAACTGGAGTTTGACACCTAGGAGACTTGGCGAGAAGGAAGGCCGTTTACTTAGAGTTGGAGTGGACAAAAGGGATCGGATCGGAAGAATAAAGAAGACCAGATCGGATCGGCTCAAGAATGGAAGGCTACGACTGGAGCAAGGCGAAGGGAGCGGATCGGATCAGGGCAGATGAAGAACGAGAGCGGATCGGATCGGGGTAGATGGAAAACGAGGGAGCTGATCGAAGAAAACTGGAAGGAAGACAGTAACCCGACACGACCCGGAGGAGGACACCGACCCGACCCGAAGTGGAGTATCCGACCCGAACCGATGAAGGTGATGACTACCGACCCGAACTGATGAAGGTGATGACTACCGAACCGAACCGAATTCTAGGACTGTTAATACGCGACAACTCTTCTGAAGACCCACTCCAATTCGACCAAACACGAGATGCAAAGGAAGTCCAAATGAGAAGTTAGAGCTTAAGATTCAGATGGGAATCAACGAGTTCGCTTCATGGTTGGGCTTTGCTGCGGGACGCGTGCCAAGGAGTTATCGACGTCTATAGCTTTGGACCACTATGGTAGGAGGTACGAAGGCGGATTCAGGGCCATTATGGCATCGGTAGAACCAAGGGCTACGATCAATGAAATGGGTCATTGAAATGTTTGGTCATGACTCCATTTGCTTAGCTTGGTCACAGCAGGGTTTCTATAAGTCGGGATCCGTCGTTACCTCAATTTGTCTAGTATTCCAAGGTGGTAGGTGTCGTATAGCTTTACGCACTGAGTGAGGGATGTGAGGATGGTTGTTATGGTTGATTTGGTTGCTATCATTATGACATGCACACCCCACCCCCATATTCTTACACTATTTATTATGGCACCTTAGAGCACTGTACGGTATGTGGTACTAATGTAACAACCCGTAAAATACGAGCCAGTTTGAAAATTTTATTTTGGCAATTTTAGCGAATTTTGATTATTTAAAATGAATTATTTTAAATAATATCTACGGGAAATTTATTTTGAATAGAATTCGAACGTATATATTATACGCGTCGTCGTTAGAATATAAATATTTATATATAATTATAAATAGAATTGAATATGGCGCGGTAGTTCGATAATTCGATTTCAAACTTCAATTGAATGTACCGGCTGCAAAACAATCCGGATTTTAGTGAAACCAAAAACATTAGAATCTAATTGATAATATCTTTCCAACGAATTCGACAAATCGAGATTTCATAGCGGGAATCAAAAGATATGTCCAGTTGAAAATTCTGAATAGTCGCTATGGAATTCAGGCCTTTAAAAATGGACATTTTGCAAATGACCTCGGATTTCGACGAAACCAGTTTTGTTGGGTCCGCAGTGTCAAATTATTGTTAGATTCCAAATTTCATAATTTTTCGAATCAATATGTGAGCATGGCAAAGGAAAACGCGTTTGACCATTTCAGTTGAATTTAATCGACTGGAAATTGGCCATTTTTCAAACGGTCTCAGAATTCGACGAAACTAGTTTTGTTAGGACCGTATCGTCAATACGAAGCTAGAAAATATTTTTCTGGAATTTTTAGAGTTAGTATGTGACCCCGGTAATTTGAAAGGTATGTTTAAAATTCAATAAAGTGATTTAAATGTAAATTTAATAGAAACGGATTCAAACAGTCGAATCAGCCTACGGTACATATCCCATTGTGTTCGGAATGGGGGTGAAACGCTATGGCGACAGGCGGTGGGCCTCGTTTCGAGGTCGTATGTAAAAGTCAACTATTTGCAAATAAAATAATTAAAATAAAATAATAATAAAAAAAAAATAAACCCTTCCCTCTATAACTCATCTGCCCCCCCCCCCTCATATTTTCAATCGAATGAAAAGAAGAAAAAAAAAAAACAAAAACCAAATCAAATCGCTCAGGCGATTAACGCCGCATCGCCCCCCCCCGATGGGCCACCGCCGCGCCAGAGGCGACGCACCCCCTCCTCTTCTTCCTCCTTCCTTCTTCCCCTCCCCTGACGCAACCGAGCCCCCCTCTACCCAAAAACCCGACGCCCCTTTTACCCTAACCCACCGCGAACCCTTCCGCCGCCTGGACCACTGCCGCACCTCCCCTCACCGCTCCGACCACCTCCGACGCTAGCGAACGCCCAAACCCCCCCCCTGTAAGTCGTTTTTTTTATTTATTTGTTTTATTTTTATTTTATATAAATAGAAAATAAAAACTGATTTTTTTTTGGAATTTTAAAAACTGATTTTTTAGGAATTTTAAAACTGATTTTAGAAGATTTAAAAAAAAACTGTTTTTTTTTAAAAGGAACAACTGATTTTAAAAGCATTTTAAAACTGATTTTTAATAGAAGTAAAAACTGATTTTTAAAATGATTTAAAAACTGATTTTTAAATGATTTATAAACTAGGAGGAGATTAGAAATTTAAAAGGAAAAATCAGATTTTTATATATCGAAAGTCGAAAGAAAAATCAGATTTTTATATATCGAAAGTCGAAAGAAAAATCAGATTTTTATATATCGAAAGTCGAAAGAAAAATCAGATTTTTATATATTGAAAGTCGAAAGAAAAATCAGATTTTTATATATTGAATAGCGAAGTCAAAATTCGATTTTTATATATTGAATAACATAGTAAAAAAATCGATTTTTACATATGCAGTGACTACGGGCGACGGAGATTCGAAAAAGACGAAGATTTTATGCAATGAAGTGCCGTGGAGCTAGGATAGCTATTTGTGAGAATTTCTCACCTTTCAAATTTATTTTCTAGTTATATATATACTAGGATGCAGACGGTGTTTAGTAGCACCCGACACCCGTCATCCACAGACCATGTATGGCTTGTTTGTTAAATTGTTTGGTTGTGTAGTTGATTAGATGATTTGATTTGAAATTGAATTGTTTGGTGATTTTAATTGATGTGTGAATGGCGTGGGCCTTCACTAGACCGGGGATAAGGCTAGGCCTCGTCCCGTTTCTAGTATCGTGCCGTTATGCCGCCGAAATCTTCTAAAATAAGTTAGAAAAATAAAAGTATCATTTTATTTAAAGAATGAACTGAATAGAGATTCATATGTTGGAATAAAATGTTTTATCGTTAAAAATATAATTTTTAACGTGAATGTGGATAAATAAATATTCATTTACAAACCAGACGGTTTGTTTATGTACACCTATTTGAAGGACATTGATTAGGACGATAAATTTCACACATCGCCCAACTGCACAAATAAAATCTGTGTTTGATTGTTTGAAACCCCACACGGGTGTTGGGATGAAATTTGAAGTTCACTCATCCTGATTGATTGAATATGTCGATCGATTGATTGACAGGCTGTTATAAGCGTTAGATATCTATATTTGATGCTTATACAGTGTAGTGCACTTTGGTTGATGGTTGATTATTTTTCAATGCTATTATATACGTGTGTAGTATGAAAATCCATATAATTAACATTTTATGGTGATTGATTGGGCCTCATTCCAATTTGAAAAATAAAGAATATTATAAAATAAAGGTTCATGTGTTGACAGTACTCATCCATTGAGATTGGTCATGTGTTGAACGAAATATTTTAGTAATAAAATTTACATCTTTATCAATATAAAATAAAGGTTCATGTGTTGATAGTACTCATCCATTGAGATTGGTCATGTGTTGAACGAAATATTTTAGTAATAAAATTTGCACCTTTATCGATATAAAATAAAAGTTCATGTGTTGACAGTACTCATCCATTGAGATTGGTCATGTATTGAACGACATATTTTGATAATAACAACTATTTTGAAAATAGAAATTATGAAGCCGTGTTGATTAGATTGACGCCATTTTGACGTGAACGATATTTATATCGATTTTATTCATTTTGAAATGAATTGAATTGAAAACGATTTCGAAATGAATTGAATTGAAAACGAATTCAAAATGAATTGAAAACGATTTCGAAATGAATTGAATTGAAAACGATTTCGAAATGAAATGAATTGAAAACGATTTCGAAATGAAATGAATTGAAAACGATTTCGAAATGAATTGAATTGAAAACGAATTCAAAATTAATTGAAAACGATTTCGAAATGAAATGAATTGAAAACGATTTCGAAATGAATTGAATTGAAAACGATTTCGAAATGAATTGAATTGAAAACGATTTCGAAATGAATTGAATTGAAAACGATTTCGAAATGAATTGAATTGAAAACGATTTCGAAATGAATTGAATATAAAACGAATTCAAATCGAATTGAAAGCGAATTGAAATGAATTCAAATTGAATTGAAATTTGAATTGAATAGAAATGAATTTTAAAACGAATTTATAAAGAAGAATTCAATTTTGATTTGAATTGAAATGGAAGTTGAAATTGCTTTTGAAACGAATTTAAAACTATTTATATAATTCGTTTTAAATAGAAATCGACGAAATATATATTATATATATAATATAATGGCCTGAATAGAACGCGCCGCGCCGCGGCAGTTCGTGAATTTCGACCATTTATTTCAAACGGACATTACGGGAGATCCGACCGTCGGATTCTCCTAAAACCGGAACCGTTGGGTTCGTATCGAAAAGAGCTTTCTAACGAATATTAGAAATTTGAAATCTAACGGTTGGATTTGGAATTATGTCCAAATCAAATTTGAAAAAGGTCGCTGTAAGTGCAGTTCGATGGCCGTTGTTGGAAATCGACTGTACGGGCCTTGATAAAATTATTAAAAATAGTAATAATTTGTGTAAAATCATAAGAAATGATTTGTGAAGATTTGGGATGAAAAACTCCATATTTGAAAAGATAAAAATAGATTTTTATCGAAATGAACTAGTTTTGAACTAGAATTATAATTCTATTTATTTTTAAATAAATAAACTGAATTTAAAAAGGGTTTTGAAAATAACCAGAATATCCAATGATTGCATTGGAGTGCATTTGAATCGAAATTGTCTTCGGAATATTTCGATGTTGGAATTCGTGATTATACAGGTGTTGTTATGGAAATTTGAAAGATATATATTTATATCGTTATTTCCAATACGACATTTGTTAGTCGTAGAATTCGATATTGAATATAAGCCGATATATTTTCTATTCAGAGCCTTGTATTGAATATCGAATGTGATTTGGGTTTGTCGTGAATGGTGTCTTCACTAACACTGTTCTTGAACCCAGTTGAGAAAAGATTAAATCTTTTTATTTAGATTTAATGAAGTGTACCAATTAAACAATATTTAATTGGAATAGAATTGATATTGATTCTTGGGTTTATCGTGGACAGTGTTTTAAATAACACTTGTTCTTTAACCCGATAATTAATGGAATGATATTTTGGGTTTACCGTGAACCGTGTTTTAAATGACACGGATTCTTTAACCCAGTCGAAGATTAAAACTAAGTGGAGTTTTAATGAATCTTTAATTAGATTGAAATAATCGAAATGGAGTACCACCAGTTTTGCTCCAGGCGATAGTTAAATCTTTAATTAGATTTGAACGTGAAATGGTAATTGAATTTACCAGTAACACCGTGGTGTTAGATATGAAGTAAGACCCGTTTTACTTCATGGGATAAATAGGTTGGGATTGGGAAATTAAAACAAATGATTACTTCGGTAAGTCTCGTTAATCCCGACTAGTTGAATCGAAATTCAAAGGGATAGAATAAAGAATAAATTCAAGGAATTTATCTTGGATAAAATTAATGGGAATCTTTCCCTATGAATGTGAAATTTAGAAACTAACTGTCGGTTAGCCAAGCAGAATGGTTTTCTGGATATTGATCTGATGTTGGTTTCGGCCTTCGGGGTTAATATTTGGGGAATTATTCTCTTGATTAATTTACGGTTAGTGACTAATGAATTGGAATGAGGCGTATGTTGTGTTTGTGTAACACTTATTTAAAATATACGCGAGTTATTTGGAAAGACCGGGTTTATCCCATTCTGAATAACTGATACGACGATAAGTCGAAGATGAAGACGATGGTCGAAGACCGGAGGTCTTCACGTCGTTTGGGTGATAACTGATGATCTTGATTGGGCTGTACACCCAAGAAGATGGAAACAGTTGGTGATCGTCCAGACGTACTTGGAGATCGATGGATATGCGGGGTACTAGGTGCCTCCGGTTTCGTTCAGCCCCAGAACGGACTTGTAAATGGACTGTGTGTCTGACATTGGATTTTAGTCTGTGTGTTTGATTTCTATTAAATATATATCTGTTTGGCGGCGGAGAATTTATTCTCTTGCTTAACGCCCTTCTCTGAGACGTACGAGCTCAGGGGTTATATATTGATGGATATCAAACGCATGGAGTGAATTGCCTGTGTGGCATGCCTAAGTGGCAATTGATCGAGGCTTCTGTTGAAAAGCAAAGTCTTGTGGTGATGATCAAAGCAAGGCCTTTGTGGCGTAGCTTTGTGTAACGTTTACTTCGCGTGTTTCACACCCGGTATGAACCAAAAACGGGAGAGGACGTCAGGGAGGGCATGCGTTTCTTTCTAGCTAGAAGTGGCGTCAGTGGTTTTACACGCCCTGACGAGTTTGACTTATGTGGTTGTTGCTGTTGCGAGGCGCCTCGGATTGATCGGTCGTTCTCGAACCGATGGAGTCATTTAGTTGGCTCATTTACGCCCCAAAGGGCGGGGAAACGCATGTTCAGGCATTTTAATCCACATCGGTGGACCGGCCCTGAGGATCCAAGGGTCGATGCGCTCTGACCCTGAGGCTCGGGCTAGACAGTCTCGAAGTCGGTGAGGGCTATCTTTTGCCTCGGTTCATAGATGGAAATCCAATTTCCAAATACGTGACATTTGCGGTTTTATTTGTAACCCTATATATGGCGACATAGTGGTATGGGTCATTCATGCCGCCTATGATTGATACTTATGATTTGAAGTTGTTTTATACACTATGCACTTATAATAGTATCAAATAATCTGTTTTAAACGTATCAAGCATTCTTTGGCTGTTATAAGGGAAAACCCTATCCCCCGGCTTGCGTTGCATTGTGTGATAGGACCTGGGTCTTATAACAGCTTCATTTTTCTTTATTTAGCATTGCGCTGTTGTTTTATGCACTGGTATTCTTGGGAGGAAACCCGTTCCGTGTTATACGGCGTGGTCCCTTGATTTACCTAATGATTTAAAATAAAGATTAATAACTGTTTTTAGTTCTCACACCAGTCACATGACTGACCTGGAGTTTATTGTTTTAACCTAAACTCTGGGTGCCCTTATTTTGACACGGGCAGCTAGTAGTTTTGGTTTTGCAGATTTATATTCACAGGATCCTGGTTTACAGCTGGAACGATATCCGGAAAGCTTTGTATCCGTATATCTCTTCTAGTTGTGTATTGTATTATTTTCCGCTGCGATGTATTTAATGTAATTTAAATCTCTGATATTTCTGGGTAATATTTATTTGTTTGTACTCTGTATATTCTTGTAAACTGATGCATTGTTGTAATATACAATGAAACGTTCTTCTGTATGAGTTCTGTTGTGTCCTGTTCTCAAACGATAGGGCGTTTCGAGCGGTCAGGGTCGGTTTAGCGACTGGTTCGGACCGAGCGAAATTCTTTGCCGTCACAGTTGGTATCAGAGCTTTGGTTTACAAAGCTTAGAGAACAAGACACATTAGAACTATACGAAAGAATTCATCAGATATTGGATTAGTAATATCCAATGGGGATGACTCGTTAGAGATGGGATCAGTAGTATCCTAGAACGAGTGTGAAGAGTATATTTTTCAAATGAAAACAATCTTTGTTTGAAAATTTAAAATCAATTATTCGTATTTGATTATCTATTTATATTGAGTTGGACAGTCCAGTATATATAGATTTTGCGTATACGTCTGATCCGTGTGTATTCGAAGTTTTAATATATTGGATAGATATAGCATCACACTCTAGTCGCCCGAAGATGATATTGATGATAGCGATCGCATCATCAACATTTATGTTCGAGTTTCGAAGGTGTGATTTTCTATATATTTCCATTAGACTGGTGTAAGAACCAAAACTAATATAGCTAGAATACATTGTTGTGAATTGGCATCAAAAACATGATTTTTGTATATGTATCAAATTATGAATTTGAAACTCTAATTCACAAATTGATTGATGTTTGTGTTGTTTGTTTATTTGTTTGATAATTTTGAACCATTTGGCCTAATTGAAACAAATATTGAATTGTATTGAAATTGGTCGCATTTGTTTGCATATACATATACTTACATTGAACAGGTCATAGCAAGGAGGCTAGAGCAGAGAATAAAATTTGTTTGCCCGACAAATAGGTACATGTTTACTACATAATTTACTGTTTTGTTTGGGTGATGATGATTTTATGAGCCTATTGGCTAGCCGCTTGGCTTTTTCTTTTTCTTTTTGAGATCTGAAGGACCGGGGAAGCTATTTGAAATTCCCCGATGCTCCCGGTGCAGGGGAGGTTATGGCGAAATTTTTCAAAAATTTAGGGTGTTAGCCAAATTTTTGAATATTTGAAAATTCTCAGAAACTGAAGAGTTAGAGAACGGAAGCCAGATTGAGCGTAGAGTTGATTAATCAAACCACTTTCGACTTTGTTCCTTTTCGGGGACGAAAAGTTTTAAGTGGGGGAGATTGTAACAACCCGTAAAATACGAGCCAGTTTGAAAATTTTATTTTGGCAATTTTAGCGAATTTTGATTATTTAAAATGAATTATTTTAAATAATATCTACGGGAAATTTATTTTGAATAGAATTCGAACGTATATATTATACGCGTCGTCGTTAGAATATAAATATTTATATATAATTATAAATAGAATTGAATATGGCGCGGTAGTTCGATAATTCGATTTCAAACTTCAATTGAATGTACCGGCTGCAAAACAATCCGGATTTTAGTGAAACCAAAAACATTAGAATCTAATTGATAATATCTTTCCAACGAATTCGACAAATCGAGATTTCATAGCGGGAATCAAAAGATATGTCCAGTTGAAAATTCTGAATAGTCGCTATGGAATTCAGGCCTTTAAAAATGGACATTTTGCAAATGACCTCGGATTTCGACGAAACTAGTTTTGTTGGGTCCGCAGTGTCAAATTATTGTTAGATTCCAAATTTCATAATTTTTCGAATCAATATGTGAGCGTGGCAAAGGAAAACGCGTTTGACCATTTTAGTTGAATTTAATCGACTGGAAATTGGCCATTTTTCAAACGGTCTCAGAATTCGACGAAACTAGTTTTGTTAGGACCGTATCGTCAATACGAAGCTAGAAAATATTTTTCTGGAATTTTTAGAGTTAGTATGTGACCCCGGTAATTTGAAAGGTACGTTTAAAATTCAATAAAGTGATTTAAATGTAAATTTAATAGAAACGGATTCAAACAGTCGAATCAGCCTACGGTACATATCCCATTGTGTTCGGAATGGGGGTGAAACGCTATGGGCGACAGGCGGTGGGCCTCGTTTCGAGGTCGTATGTAAAAGTCAACTATTTGCAAATAAAATAATTAAAATAAAATAATAAAAAAAAACCCTTCCCTCTATAACTCATCTGGCCCCCCCTCATATTTTCAATCGAATGAAAAGAAGAAAAAAACAAAAACCAAATCAAATCGCTCAGGCGATTAACGCCGCATCACCCCCCCCCCCCCGATGGGCCACCGCCGCGCCAGAGGCGGCGCACCCCCTCCTCTTCTTCCTCCTTCCTTCTTCCCCTCCCCTGACGCAACCGAGCCCCCCTCTACCCAAAAACCCGACGCCCCTTTTACCCTAACCCACCGCGAACCCTTCCGCCGCCTGGACCACTGCCGCACCTCCCCTCACCGCTCCGACCACCTCCGACGCTAGCGAACGCCCAAACCCCCCCTGTAAGTCATTTTTTTAATTTATTTGTTTTATTTTTATTTTATATAAATAGAAAATAAAAACTGATTTTTTTTTGGAATTTTAAAAACTGATTTTTTAGGAATTTTAAAACTGATTTTAAAAGATTAAAAAAAAAACTGTTTTTTTAAAAAAGGAACAACTGATTTTAAAAGCATTTTAAAACTGATTTTTAATAGAAGTAAAAACTGATTTTTAAAATGATTTAAAAACTGATTTTTAAATGATTTATAAACTAGGAGGAGATTAGAAATTTAAAAGGAAAAATCAGATTTTTATATATCGAAAGTCGAAAGAAAAATCAGATTTTTATATATCGAAAGTCGAAAGAAAAATCAGATTTTTATATATTGAAAGTCGAAAGAAAAATCAGATTTTTATATATTGAATAGCGAAGTCAAAATTCGATTTTTATATATTGAATAACATAGTAAAAAATTCGATTTTTACATATGTAGTGACTACGGGCGACGGAGATTCGAAAAAGACGAAGATTTTATGCAATGAAGTGCCGTGGAGCTAGGATAGCTATTTGTGAGAATTTCTCACCTTTCAAATTTATTTTCTAGTTATATATATACTAGGATGCAGACGGTGTTTAGTAGCACCCGACACCCGTCATCCACAGACCATGGATGGCTTGTTTGTTAAATTGTTTGGTTGTGTAGTTGATTAGATGATTTGATTTGAAATTGAATTGTTTGGTGATTTTGATTGATGTGTGAATGGCGTGGGCCTTCACTAGACCGGGGATAAGGCTAGGCCTCGTCCCGTTTCTAGTATCGTGCCGTTATGCCGCCGAAATCTTCTAAAATAAGTTAGAAAAATAAAAGTATCATTTTATTTAAAGAATGAACTGAATAGAGATTCATATGTTGGAATAAAATGTTTTATCGTTAAAAATATAATTTTTAACGTGAATGTGGATAAATAAATATTCATTTACAAACCAGACGGTTTGTTTATGTACACCTATTTGAAGGACACTGATTGGGACGATAAATTTCACACATCGCCCAACTGCACAAATAAAATCTGTGTTTGATTGTTTGAAACCCCACACGGGTGTTGGGATGAAATTTGAAGTTCACTCATCCTGATTGATTGAATATGTCGATCGATTGATTGACAGGCTGTTATAAGCGTTAGATATCTATATTTGATGCTTATACAGTGTAGTGCACTTTGGTTGATGGTTGATTATTTTTCAATGCTATTATATACGTGTGTAGTATGAAAATCCATATAATTAACATTTTATGGTGATTGATTGGGCCTCATTCCAATTTGAAAAATAAAGAATATTATAAAATAAAGGTTCATGTGTTGACAGTACTCATCCATTGAGATTGGTCATGTGTTGAACGAAATATTTTAGTAATAAAATTTACATCTTTATCAATATAAAATAAAGGTTCATGTGTTGACAGTACTCATCCATTGAGATTGGTCATGTGTTGAACGAAATATTTTAGTAATAAAATTTGCACCTTTATCGATATAAAATAAAAGTTCATGTGTTGACAGTACTCATCCATTGAGATTGGTCATGTGTTGAACGACATATTTTGATAATAACAACTATTTTGAAAATAGAAATTATGAAGCCGTGTTGATTAGATTGACGCCATTTTGACGTGAACGATATTTATATCGATTTTATTCATTTTGAAATGAATTGAATTGAAAACGATTTCGAAATGAATTGAATTGAAAACGAATTCAAAATGAATTGAAAACGATTTCGAAATGAATTGAATTGAAAACTATTTCGAAATGAAATGAATTGAAAACGATTTCGAAATGAAATGAATTGAAAACGATTTCGAAATGAATTGAATTGAAAACGAATTCAAAATGAATTGAAAACGATTTCGAAATGAAATGAATTGAAAACGATTTCGAAATGAATTGAATTGAAAATGATTTCGAAATGAATTGAATTGAAAACGATTTCGAAATGAATTGAATTGAAAACGATTTCGAAATGAATTGAATTGAAAACGATTTCGAAATGAATTGAATATAAAACGAATTCAAATCGAATTGAAAGCGAATTGAAATGAATTCAAATTGAATTGAAATTTGAATTGAATAGAAATGAATTTTAAAACGAATTTATAAAGAAGAATTCAATTTTGATTTGAATTGAAATGGAAGTTGAAATTGCTTTTGAAACGAATTTAAAACTATTTATATAATTCGTTTTAAATAGAAATCGACGAAATATGTATTATATATATAATATAATGGCCTGAATAGAACGCGCCGTGCCGCGGCAGTTCGTGAATTTCGACCATTTATTTCAAACGGACATTACGGGAGATCCGACCGTCGGATTCTCCTAAAACCGGAACCGTTGGGTTCGTATCGAAAAGAGCTTTCTAACGAATATTAGAAATTTGAAATCTAACGGTTGGATTTGGAATTATGTCCAAATCAAATTTGAAAAAGGTCGCTGTATGTGCAGTTCGATGGCCGTTGTTGGAAATCGACTGTACGGGCCTTGATAAAATTATTAAAAATAGTAATAATTTGTGTAAAATCATAAGAAATGATTTGTGAAGATTTGGGATGAAAAACTCCATATTTGAAAAGATAAAAATAGATTTTTATCGAAATGAACTAGTTTTGAACTAGAATTATAATTCTATTTATTTTTAAATAAATAAACTGAATTTAAAAAGGGTTTTGAAAATAACCAGAATATCCAATGATTGCATTGGAGTGCATTTGAATCGAAATTGTCTTCGGAATATTTCGATGTTGGAATTCGTGATTATACAGGTGTTGTTATGGAAATTTGAAAGATATATATTTATATCGTTATTTCCAATACGACATTTGTTAGTCGTAGAATTCGATATTGAATATAAGCCGATATATTTTCTATTCAGAGCCTTGTATTGAATATCGAATGTGATTTGGGTTTGTCGTGAATGGTGTCTTCACTAACACTGTTCTTGAACCCAGTTGAGAAAAGATTAAATCTTTTTATTTAGATTTAATGAAGTGTACCAATTAAACAATATTTAATTGGAATAGAATTGATATTGATTCTTGGGTTTATCGTGGACAGTGTTTTAAATAACACTTGTTCTTTAACCCGATAATTAATGGAATGATATTTTGGGTTTACCGTGAACCGTGTTTTAAATGACACGGATTCTTTAACCCAGTCGAAGATTAAAACTAAGTGGAGTTTTAATGAATCTTTAATTAGATTGAAATAATCGAAATGGAGTACCACCAGTTTTGCTCCAGGCGATAGTTAAATCTTTAATTAGATTTGAACGTGAAATGGTAATTGAATTTACCAGTAACACCGTGGTGTTAGATATGAAGTAAGACCCGTTTTACTTCATGGGATAAATAGGTTGGGATTGGGAAATTAAAACAAATGATTACTTCGGTAAGTCTCGTTAATCCCGACTAGTTGAATCGAAATTCAAAGGGATAGAATAAAGAATAAATTCAAGGAATTTATCTTGGATAAAATTAATGGGAATCTTTCCCTATGAATGTGAAATTTAGAAACTAACTGTCGGTTAGCCAAGCAGAATGGTTTTCTGGATATTGATCTGATGTTGGTTTCGGCCTTCGGGGTTAATATTTGGGGAATTATTCTCTTGATTAATTTACGGTTAGTGACTAATGAATTGGAATGAGGCGTATGTTGTGTTTGTGTAACACTTATTTAAAATATACGCGAGTTATTTGGAAAGACCGGGTTTATCCCATTCTGAATAACTGATACGACGATAAGTCGAAGATGAAGACGATGGTCGAAGACCGGAGGTCTTCACGTCGTTTGGGTGATAACTGATGATCTTGATTGGGCTGTACACCCAAGAAGATGGAAACAGTTGGTGATCGTCCAGACGTACTTGGAGATCGATGGATATGCGGGGTACTAGGTGCCTCCGGTTTCGTTCAGCCCCAGAACGGACTTGTAAATGGACTGTGTGTCTGACATTGGATTTTAGTCTGTGTGTTTGATTTCTATTAAATATATATCTGTTTGGCGGCGGAGAATTTATTCTCTTGCTTAACGCCCTTCTCTGAGACGTACGAGCTCAGGGGTTATATATTGATGGATATCAAACGCATGGAGTGAATTGCCTGTGTGGCATGCCTAAGTGGCAATTGATCGAGGCTTCTGTTGAAAAGCAAAGTCTTGTGGTGATGATCAAAGCAAGGCCTTTGTGGCGTAGCTTTGTGTAACGTTTACTTCGCGTGTTTCACACCCGGTATGAACCAAAAACGGGAGAGGACGTCAGGGAGGGCATGCGTTTCTTTCTAGCTAGAAGTGGCGTCAGTGGTTTTACACGCCCTGACGAGTTTGACTTATGTGGTTGTTGCTGTTGCGAGGCGCCTCGGATTGATCGGTCGTTCTCGAACCGATGGAGTCATTTAGTTGGCTCATTTACGCCCCAAAGGGCGGGGAAACGCATGTTCAGGCATTTTAATCCACATCGGTGGACCGGCCCTGAGGATCCAAGGGTCGATGCGCTCTGACCCTGAGGCTCGGGCTAGACAGTCTCGAAGTCGGTGAGGGCTATCTTTTGCCTCGGTTCATAGATGGAAATCCAATTTCCAAATACGTGACATTTGCGGTTTTATTTGTAACCCTATATATGGCGACATAGTGGTATGGGTCATTCATGCCGCCTATGATTGATACTTATGATTTGAAGTTGTTTTATACACTATGCACTTATAATAGTATCAAATAATCTGTTTTAAACGTATCAAGCATTCTTTGGCTGTTATAAGGGAAAACCCTATCCCCCGGCTTGCGTTGCATTGTGTGATAGGACCTGGGTCTTATAACAGCTTCATTTTTCTTTATTTAGCATTGCGCTGTTGTTTTATGCACTGGTATTCTTGGGAGGAAACCCGTTCCGTGTTATACGGCGTGGTCCCTTGATTTACCTAATGATTTAAAATAAAGATTAATAACTGTTTTTAGTTCTCACACCAGTCACATGACTGACCTGGAGTTTATTGTTTTAACCTAAACTCTGGGTGCCCTTATTTTGACACGGGCAGCTAGTAGTTTTGGTTTTGCAGATTTATATTCACAGGATCCTGGTTTACAGCTGGAACGATATCCGGAAAGCTTTGTATCCGTATATCTCTTCTAGTTGTGTATTGTATTATTTTCCGCTGCGATGTATTTAATGTAATTTAAATCTCTGATATTTCTGGTTAATATTTATTTGTTTGTACTCTGTATATTCTTGTAAACTGATGCATTGTTGTAATATACAATGAAACGTTCTTCTGTATGAGTTCTGTTGTGTCCTGTTCTCAAACGATAGGGCGTTTCGAGCGGTCAGGGTCGGTTTAGCGACTGGTTCGGACCGAGCGAAATTCTTTGCCGTCACAACTAACTCTTTGGTTGCAGGTCCAGGTTCAGGTATGGTTTAGTATACCTGTTATTATTCTGTTTAGATGCTTATCGCTCATACCAGGCTTTATGTCTGACCCAGAGTTTTATGTCTCCTCTTATTACTCTGGGTGCTCACACGAGCAGACTAGAGACAGGTTAGCTGGTGATGCACGGGTAGATGATCCGGAGACGAGCAGGAGGCTTCCACGTAATATATATAGTATTCTCCCTGTGTTGTTGAAGATCACTGCTTGGGCATTGGTGGTGCATCTTCTACTTTAGTTTTCTTTTGTTAGAGACAGTAAATTTGGAAAGTTGTAATAAGCTGTATTTGGATTTCCGCTGCTTTGATGTTGACATTGATTATTAGTTATCAGCTTATGCACTGTCTCGCCTGTTTTATGTCAAGTATGTTATTATTATATTTTATCCCATGCGCTGTGAGACATTCTACAAGTTTTGTGTTAGTTCTTCTTTCCTTTCTTTGGCGACCGTTCCGTGCTAATCGGGCACGTGTACAGCGCACTTTCGGAGGAAATGCCGACTGGTGCGGAGCGGGCCGTCACACTAACTGATTAACTCTAACTGGTTAATTCTTACTCTAATCGATTTATTCTAACTCTAATCGATTATTTCTAACTCTAATTGACTTCTCCTATTCGAATAACTCCTATTGGATAACGTTTATTCATTTATAAATATTTACTTTTAGTAACGGTTCTTCACTTTATAAATGTTCTCTTTAATAACGTTACTTCACTTATACAACTGTTGTGTACCCCTTCTATTTAAAACTATCGGTGTTAAAAACCAATATCTCTTCTCTATATAAGTTTAGACTTATATATCCCATTTATCGAATGATAAATATTTAATTTAATTTATAAACTGTTATTTATAAATTAATCTTTTCTATTTATCTGTTAAAAACAGATTTCCATTTTCTATTCATCTTCTAAATATTCCTTTGATTAAATTCTATTTATTTAACAAATAAATATCTCATTTATAACATTCTATTTATTTTCTATAAATAAATATTTCCATTTAATCTATTTGTAAATGTTTTACAAATATTCCCTTTTAAATTCTATTTGTAAATGTTTTTACAAATATTTCTCCTTTTATTTGTTTGCACATAACTTCCTTTGCATTTGTGTTACAAATATAATTCCTTTATATTGTTTTACAAATATATTTTCTTTTTATTTGTTTTACAAATATATTTCTTTTTAACTCTTTTGGTTTTTCCCTTATTCGCACCCAATTCATATTTCATTTACATTGATTTTACTCAATTTATTCATTTTGATCCATTTAACTTACTTAAGTTAAATTTAATTTCAATCATTCAAATTCCTAGGGTTTTATTTCAAAACTCCTTTGAAGTAATATAAATATATACATATATTTATACCCATCTCAAATTCAAAACATTTGAATTTTCAAACAACTTGTTTTCTTTTCAAACAAATTTCCATTAAAAACTTTTCTAAGGTAGCAATTCATCACTTAGAAACTCGAAAATGAACACTAATGATGTTGCGATCATCATCAGAATTATTTTCCAGCCACTGAAGTGAGTTCAGTGCTATATTTCTTTCAAACTCCATTTAGAAAAATATTTTCCAAACTCCCAGGATTTTAAATTCTGAATTCTTGTTGGAATTCAATTTCAATTTATCACATTTGTGCATATTTCATTCTTATACAAATTCTATTGGTTATATATAACTATTTATGTTTTATAATCTAATTCGATTATAATCCTAACAATCAACTCAACTATTTAAAAACAATATCGTGTCCAATCTTCTATTCAAGTGTTTATAAACTCCTATCGACATCGTGGCGTCCCAAGATTCGATCAGAATTCACAATTCACTCAACAGACTAGTCAACACAATATAAAATAGTTTTTATATCAAATAACAAATACGCTCTCTCATATATATAAATACACTCAACTCATTATAGGGTACTACTGACCCTATCTCTATTGAGCACATTCCAACAAGCCTAGGTATTCGCTCAGCCTAAGCACTGATACCAACTGTAATGACCTGGAAATTTAGTAGGCTTTGCAACCATCCTCTCCTCCCCAAAGCAGCAAGGTAATACCCCATTGTGGCTTACATTGGTACCCCAGTCCATACTTTACAGCCAGCCTTTCGACTTCACAGCCAACCCTCATTTTCGGAACATGCAGGGGTAAGAGTCTCCCGTTCGCCACCTAACGAAAAGCGAGAACCCCTATCATGCGACACATGCACCAAGCACGCAACATGGACTGGTATGAGTAAATAGTTTAAAACAGTTTCAGAAACTAAATGATATCTCATAAGACCACGCCGTATAACATGGAACGGGTTTTTCCCTTATGAGAATCCAAACACTTGATTTAACTTTCAAAATCCCTTTGAAAGGAACGATGATCTTTATATCAAACTCTTTTGATATTATAATAATGTCTAAATCAAGTAAATAACAATCTAGTGGAACGTTTGCATCTCACGTTCCACATAAATAATATACAATCAAAACCGCAAGCACGTATTGGGTAATGGATTTCCAACTATGACAAGGTATGGAACCACCTTACGCTGGTATATCTCTAGAGGAGAATACACCGAGTTCAACAAGAACATCTTGCAACTCAACCACACATGACTGACCACTCATTTCGCTTGAGTGTATCGAATGTATATCACCAACGATTGGGATCAGCAATCGTTTCCCGAATGGGACAGCATCAACAATAGATTTTTAGAAGTAAATGAAACTCTAGATCAGGTGATTATACACCCTAATAGGTGCGACCTACATAGCCATGCTGCCTGCCGATTTCTGTCATTTACGGGTTGATGAGGCTTGAGGTTACGCTTTATCATCACATCATATTCACTTCGAATGCCACATTGTCAAATCCATCAAAAATCACTAATTTGACGTCTACAACCATACATTATGTGTCAGCTAAAAGAAGTTTCCTTCTCTGCTTCCACTCTTGGTACGGTTGAAGAAATCAATGTATGTGACCTTTCTGGAAATACTCTGTTAGACATTCATCCATACAAGTCATCCAGGAACAGGATGAACCAAAGGAACTATTCAGTACATCCATCTTAGGCACTGTTATCTAAGACTTATACAATAGCCCTTGCACTTTACTCTGTCTTCAATTATCTTGGGCATATATGATTCGCAACGCTTATGCCAATACAGAGTGGTTCTTTGGATAATAATCCAACCGGTCTCTCCATATTGACAGTTATGGTCAAAAACTTCGATAGTCTGTGATTTAACTATCGAATAAAAACAAGTGTTTCGATAGTCGATGATTTAACTATCGAAGAAAACAAGTGTTCATCCAATTATCAAACAATCACTAAGCCCTTAATTAATATTCCATTAATTAAATCACTTCTCTACTTCTTTATCAATATTTGTTAACCAAATATTTTCAATAACCATGTTGGCCTTTTACGTTATTTGGAAAATATTTCCGAATATCGCCTTCCTTTATTTTCTAAACTTTAGAAAATATATGCAATTTATGATTGGAAAATATTCCAATTACTTATCTCTTTTCCGATCTCGTTTATTTTTATACTTAGGAAATATTTATTATTCTATTTCCAAGTTTACACTTATTTGGGTTAAAACGGATGTTGTGTAAAACATCGTTACGACAACCCAAATACTATATTCAACTAACTCTTATTCAACATTGATCTTCAAGCCTGAAATCTTACTATTTATTTGTTAATAGTGAAATCAATCAAGTTGGGGTATAACTACTTCTCAGATCTTGACTGAATAACATTTATAACGTCAAAACAGTTATGACTACTTAATCGAATAATCAATACCATACAACTACTTATTCACTTTTAAACACGTACACTTTCTCTTTCTATTCTTAAGAGATTTTATTCCTAGTCTTCCTTTTGTTTATACTATTCTATTTTTAAGTTCGTTTTCTTATCGACTTCTATATATATTGATATATAGATTTCTAGTTATCAAATTATCTTAAAAATATTCTAACTCCTTAAATTCCCGGAAAAATTCGCCATAGCCTCCTTTGTACCGGGAGCATCAGGATATTTCAAATAGCCTCCCATGGCCCTCACCAATCCAAAAAGAAAAGGAAAAGCCAAGCGGCTTGCCGATACGGCGCATAAAATCTCATATATGAATTAAATACGTACCTTTTTGTCGAGCATTCTATTTATATACCTTCATTATCCTTATCCCATACCTGTCTCCTTTATATCTATACCTGCCCAATCTATTTTAACTACACCCGATCGTTTAACTAAATTCGTTAGTTAATTTGTTAATTAACTCTTTAGTCTATTTCACTTTTATATTTGGACATGACATGTTCAAATATATTTTAACTTGCTTATTAACTAATTTGAATTCAAATTTCTAACTTAAGTTCTATATTCGATTTCGAATATACATTTACAAATCCAATTCACCTTTCAAAGTTCAACTTCAAATTCAAAACTCGATTAACTAATTCCTCTTTGACTTAGTTAATTCTATTCAAATTTTTATATCACTTATATTATTCAAATTCTATATATCAAATTCTATTCCACTTCTACTATTCAAATTCTATATATCAAATTCTATTCCACTTCTATAATTCAAATTCTATATATCAAATTCTATTCAAATTCTATATATCAAATTCTATTTTCAATCTCCATTTGAATTCCTATATTCAATCTATTTTCAAATTTCATTTGAATTCCTATATTCAAATCTAATTTCAAACTCCGTTTGAATTTCTATATTCAAATTCTATTTGAATTTTCTTTATTCAAATTCCATATTCAATTCTATTGAATTTTCTACATTCAAACTTCCTTTGAATTTCTATATTCAAATTCTATCTTTTGAATTTCCTTTATTCAAATCCCATTTGAATTTCAATATTCAAATCCTATTTTTGAATTTCCTTTATTCAACTCCCATTTGAATTTCTCTACATTATTTAATTTATAAACCACGTTTATAACTTCACTTCAAATCCCACATTATGAATTTATAAACAAAGTTTATAAATTCGATTCAAATTTCATATTATAAATTTATAAACAAGGTTTATAAATTCAATACCAATCCTTATTATAAATTTATAAATCAAGTTTATAAATTCAATACTTGTTTTATATATATTCAAAACAAGTTAATATTTTCTATAGTTTATTAAAAATTCAAATTCTATTTATAAAAATAGAATTCCCTTTTTAAATCTCAAATACCCTTTTTCAATATTTTTCTAAATCAATATTCAAGCCCCAGTGATATTTAAATACCCCAAACAGTCAGTTATCAAATCACGGGATTTCTAACACATCATATATGACAGTATATATATATATATATGCAAACAAATAAACAAACAGATAATATATTTTGAGGAATCCAGTCGGATTCCTCCAACCTGTTTTTCTTGCATCCATAGACGTTAGCACATAAATAATACCCATTCTGCTTCGCGGCAGAATATCGCGGTATAAAAGGTCATCCACTAATATATATTTGTAGGGCGCATAGGGAAATCATCCGCTATGAAACTGCGGGCATCCGCTAATGAGACTGCCGGAATCAATCCAATCGTCAAACCAATATATATACAAATAATAGCTAAGCCTAAATAACTAATATATATATATTTCAACAGTCACAGATATATTTCAATGCATATAAACAATCAACAATTTATTTTAAAATGCTAAAAATAAATTAACGAGTGAGATTTACTCACCGCTATTTCCTTTTCTTAACATCTGTTGAATTCCAAGTTCCACGGCTATGAATTTGTCTTGACCGAGTTTATTCAGTACCTATGATTATTTGATTTTAATTTACTGATTAATTGATAAATCACTTAAATTAACTATAACACATAATAATTTTAATTATTAACTAAATAAATTTATTCAATTACCTTAATCCATTTTAAAACCCTTCTTCTTTCCTGCTTCAACGAACAGGAACCTACCGGTAGCTCCTATGTCCGACCATTTCTCCTTCTCATCGAAGACTGCTCATCCCATCTTCTTCTTACCAAAACTGCACTTGCCTACTCTCTTCCCCATACACAGCGAAACCCAGTTCGAGGCCTTCTACTTTCGAACTCCGTTACTGTAGAAATCACTCACGCTCATAAAGCTATCGCACCATGTATACATTCAATCCTGTATTCTACTCCATCCAAGAAATCGAATGACGCACCTTGCATTCCAGAATTTAGCCACTTCCCTTTTCCGCGTTCACTGTCTTTACATAGAGAATCACTCCTCTAAGTCGCGACCACCTCTGACCTTTCGTAGTTCGCCATTTTAGCCCCAGATCTCCTAAATCGAAAAACCTTAGTTCGTTGTTGAGGTCGAACTTTCTTTCCTTTCCAAGTCTCGTGACCGCGGATCTAAGCTCCTCAGAACTCGCGAGAAAGCATTGCATTCCCCTTCTGTAAATCGCGAGTGCTAGATCGAGCTCCAGAGGGAATCGCGATTTGAACAAAGGTGAAGGAGCGTCCATTTTGATTTCGAGCTTGGTGGTTTGGAATTGAGAAAAAGGCACAACTTTGAATTTCTTTTATGGTTGAACGGATGGAAACAAAGAAGGACACGAGTTGTTTTTATTTAGTGGTGAGGAAAAGAGCCACGGTTTGTTTTGATTTTTGCCTTGTAGCTTTTTTTCTGACCACACAACAAAGATATTTTATTTTTATTTTAATTCGTATCCTTTAAATTTAAATAACCCTTGACTCCGAACTCCTTTCTGAACCCAACAACTGTCAATTCTAGGGTAATACCCCTATTCCGGACACACTGGGATAGGTCACGTAGTCCAATTCGATCATCTGAAGGAGATATTAATTTAAACTGATATAAATTAATTTCAAATCGATAAATTCTTCAATAATAATTTAATATTATTATTCTAATTCAAACAGGATTCTGAACTGTATTTAATTCAGTTTTAATTCTCGAACTGAATTATATTTTCGCATTACGATGATATTATATATATTCGATATTAAATCGAAATTGATTATTAAATTAATAACTTAATATAAAATTCCATTTATATTATCCACCCAATATTTAAATCCGTATTAAATATTAAAATTAACCCATAAAAATCCGGGTCATTACTATCTTCCCTACTTAAAATAATTTCGTCCTTGAAATTGCTATGGTAGAAAAAGTGCTATAAACCCATTTACTTTTCAAAAACACACTTATGTTGATACTCAACATTTCAAACTTCCTTACGTAACTCGCTTTCGAATAAATCCCTATTCGATAACTCCTCCCTTCGAATAACTATATTCGATAATCTCTCTTTCGAATAACTAGATTCGAAAAACTTTCTTCGAATAAACTATATTCGATTTACTCTATTCAATTTACTCTTATCATTTAACTCTATTTGATTTAACTCTTATTGATTAACCCTATTTGATTAGCTCTTTTCACTTAACTCCTTCCGAATAAGCTATATTCGATAACTCCTTTAATTCTATTCGAATAAACTATATTCGATTTAACTCCATTAGCTTGACTCTATATCGCAGCGATCACAACGATTACGCCTGATTCCCTCAGGAAACATCCGACCGCCCTAGGCTATCTGTAGCCCTGCGAATTACGCTAGCAATCGTACGAAATGGCAACTATCCTGAGTAACAATGTTTGACTAACTCTATCTCAATAACTATATTCGATCAACTTTAATTGAATAACGAACATTCAATTAAATCCTAATTCGATTAACTATGTTCAATTAACTCTATCTGGTTAACTCCAAATTTGAATAACAAATATTCGATAAATTCTAATTGAATAACAAATATTCAATTAACTCTACGGATTAACCCTAACTGATTAACTCTAACTGGTTAATTCTTACTCTAATCGACTTATTCTAACTCTAATCGATTATTTCTAACTCTAATTGACTTCTCCTATTCGAATAACTCCTATTGGATAACGTTTATTCATTTATAAAGATTTACTTTTAGTAACGGTTCTTCACTTTATAAATGTTCTCTTTAATAATGTTACTTCACTTATACAACTGTTGTGTACCCCTTCTATTTAAAACTATCGGTGTTAAAAACCAATATCTCTTCTCTATATAAGTTCAGACTTATATATCCCATTTATCGAATGATAAATATTTAATTTAATTTATAAACTGTTATTTATAAATTAATCTTTTCTATTTATCTGTTAAAAACAGATTTCCATTTTCTATTCATCTTCTAAATATTCCTTTGATTAAATTCTATTTATTTAACAAATAAATATCTCATTTATAACATTCTATTTATTTTCTATAAATAAATATTTCCATTTAATCTATTTGTAAATGTTTTACAAATATTCCCTTTTAAATTCTATTTGTAAATGTTTTTACAAATATTTCTCCTTTTATTTGTTTGCACATAACTTCCTTTGCATTTGTGTTACAAATATAATTCCTTTATATTTGTTTTACAAATATATTTTCTTTTTATTTGTTTTACAAATATATTTCTTTTTAACTCTTTTGGTTTTTCCCTTATTCGCACCCAATTCATATTTCATTTACATTGATTTTACTCAATTTATTCATTTTGATCCATTTAACTTACTTAAGTTAAATTTAATTTCAATCATTCAAATTCCTAGGGTTTCATTTCAAAACTCCTTTGAAGTAATATAAATATATACATATATTTATACCCATCTCAAATTCAAAACATTTGAATTTTCAAACAACTTGTTTTCTTTTCAAACAAATTTCCATTAAAAACTTTTCTAAGGTAGCAATTCATCACTTAGAAACTCGAAAATGAACACTAATGATGTTGCGATCATCATCAGAATTATTTTCCAGCCACTGAAGTGAGTTCAGTGTTATATTTCTTTCAAACTCCATTTAGAAAAATATTTTCCAAACTCCCAGGATTTTAAATTCTGAATTCTTGTTGGAATTCAATTTCAATTTATCACATTTGTGCATATTTCATTCTTATACAAATTCTATTGGTTATATATAACTATTTCTGTTTTATAATCTAATTCGATTATAATCCTAACAATCAACTCAACTATTTAAAAACAATATCATGTCCAATCTTCTATTCAAGTGTTTATAAACTCCTATCGACATCGTGGCGTCCCAAGATTCAATCAGAATTCAAAATTCACTCAACAGACTAGTCAACACAATATAAAATAGTTTTTATATCAAATAACAAATACGCTCTCTCGTATATATAAATACACTCAACTCATTATAAGGTACTACTGACCCTATCTCTAATGAGCACATTCCAACAAGCCTAGGTATTCGCTCAGCCTAAGCTCTGATACCAACTGTAATGACCCGGAAATTTAGTAGGCTTTGCAACCATCCTCTCCTCCCCAAAGCAGCAAGGTAATACTCCATTATGGCTTACATTGGTACCCCAGTCCATACTTTACGGCCAGCCTTTCGACTTCACAACCAACCCTCATTTTCGGAACATGTAGGGGTAAGAGTCTCCCGTTCGCCACCTAACGAAAAGCGAGAACCCCCTATCATGCGACACATGCACCAAGCACGCAACATGGACGGGTATGAGTAAATAGTTTAAAACAGTTTCAGAAACTAAATGATATCTCATAAGACCACGCCGTATAACATGGAACGGGTTTTTCCCTTATGAGAATCCAAACACTTGATTTAACTTTCAAAATCCCTTTGAAAGGAACGATGATCTTTATATCAAACTCTTTTGATATTATAATAATGTCTAAATCAAGTAAATAACAATCTAGTGGAACGTTTGCATCTCACGTTCCACATAAATAATATACAATCAAAACCGCAAGCACGTATTGGGTAATGGATTTCCAACTATGACAAGGTATGGAACCACCTTACGCTGGTATATCTCTAGAGGAGAATACACCGAGTTCAACAAGAACATCTTGCAACTCAACCACACATGACTGACCACTCATTTCGCTTGAGTGTATCGAATGTATACCACCAACGATTGGGATCAGCAACCGTTTCCTGAATGAGACAGCATCAACAATAGATTTTTAGAAGTAAATTAAACTCTAGATCGGGTGATTATACACCCTAATAGGTGCGACCTACATAGCCATGCTGCCTGCCGATTTCTGTCATTTACGGGTTGATGAGGCTTGAGGTTACGCTTTATCATCACATCATATTCACTTCGAATGCCACATTGTCAAATCCATCAAAAATCACTAATTTGACGTTTACAACCATACATTACGTGTCAGCTAAAAGAAGTTTCCTTCTCTGCTTCCACTCTTGGTACGGTTGAAGAAATCAATATATGTGACCTTTCTGGAAATACTCTGTTAGACATTCATCCATACAAGTCATCCAGGAACAGGATGAACCGAAGGAACTATTTAGTACATCCATCTTAGGCATTGTTATCTAAGACTTATACAATAGCTCTTGCACTTTACTCTGTCTTTAATTATCTTTGGCATATATGATTCGCAATGCTTATGCCAATACAGAGTGGTTCTTTGGATAATAATCCAACCGGTATCTCCATATTGACAGTTATGGTCAAAAACATCGATAGTCTGTGATTTAACTATCGAATAAAAACAAGTGTTTCGATAGTCGATGATTTAACTATCGAAGAAAACAAGTGTTCATCCAATTATCAAACAATCACTAAGCCCTTAATTAATATTCCATTAATTAAATCACTTCTCTACTTCTTTATCAATATTTGTTAACCAAATATTTTCAATAACCATGTTGGCCTTTTACGTTATTTGGAAAATATTTCCGAATATCGCCTTCCTTTATTTTCTAAACTTTAGAAAATATATGCTATTTATAATTGGAAAATATTCCAATTACTTATCTCTTTTCCGATCTCGTTTATTTTTATACTTAGGAAATATTTATTATTCTATTTCCAAGTTTACACTTATTTGGGTTAAAACGGATGTTGTGTAAAACATCGTTACGACAACCCAAATACTATATTCAACTAACTCTTATTCAACATTGATCTTCGAGCCTGAAATCTTGCTATTTATTTGTTAATAGTGAAATCAATCAAGTTGGGGTATAACTACCTCTCAGATCTTGACTGAATAACATTTATAACGTCAAAACAGATATGACTACTTACTCGATTAATCAATACCATACAACTACTTATTCACTTTTAAACACGTACACTTTCTCTTTCTATTCTTACGAGATTTTATTCCTAGTCTTCCTTTTTGTTTATACTATTCTATTTTTAAGTTCATTTTCTTAACGACTTCTATATATATTGAAATATAGATTTCTAGTTATCAAATTATCTTAAAAATATTCTAACTCCTTAAATTCGCGGAAAGATTCGCCATAACCTGCTTTGTACCGGAAGCATCGGGATATTTCAAATAGCCTCCCATGGCCCTCACCAATCCAAAAAGAAAAGCCAAGCGGCTTGCCGAGACGGCGCATAAAATCTCATATATGAATTAAATACGTACCTTTTTGTCGAGCATTATATTTATATACCTTCATTATCCTTATCCCATACCTGCCTCCTGTATATCTATACCTGCCCAATCTATTTTAACTATACCCTATCGTTTAACTAAATTCGTTAGTTAATTTGTTAATTAACTCTTTAGTCTATTTCACTTTTATATTTGAACATGACATGCTCAAATATATTTTAACTTGCTTATTAACTAATTTGAATTCAAATTTCTAACTTAAGTTCTATATTCGATTTCGAATATACAGTTACAAATCCAATTCACCTTTCAAAGTTCAACTTCAAATTCGAAACTCGATTAACTAATTCCTCTTCGACTTGGTTATTTCTATTCAATTTCTATTCAAATTTTTATATCACTTCTATTATTCAAATTCTATATATCAAATTCTATTCCACTTCTATTATTCAAATTCTATATATCAAATACTATTCCACTTCTATAATTCAAATTCTATATATCAAATTCTATTCAAATTCTATATATTAAATTCTATTTTCAATCTCCATTTGAATTCCTATATTCAATCTATTTTCAAACTTCATTTGAATTCCTATATTCAAATCTAATTTCAAACTCCATTTGAATTTCTATATTCAAATTCTATTTGAATTTTCTTTATTCAAATTCCATATTCAATTCTATTGAATTTTCTACATTCAAACTTCCTTTGAATTTCTATATTCAAATTCTATCTTTTGAATTTCCTTTATTCAAATCCCATTTGAATTTCAATATTCAAATCCTATTTTTGAATTTCCTTTATTCAAATCCCATTTGAATCTTTCTACATTATTTAATTTATAAACCACGTTTATAACTTCACTTCAAGTCCCACATTATGAATTTATAAACAAAGTTTATAAATTCGATTCAAATTTCACATTATAAATTTATAAACAAGGTTTATAAATTCAATACCAATCCCTTATTATAAATTTATAAACCAAGTTTATAAATTCAATACTTGTTTTATATATATTCAAAACAAGTTAATATTTTCTATAGTTCATTAAAAATTCAAATTCTATTTATAAAAATAGAACTCCCTTTTTAAATCTCAAATACCCTTTTTCGATATTTTTATAAATCAATATTCAAGCCCCAGTGATATTTAAATACCCCAAACAGTCAGTTATCAAATCACGGGATTTCAAACACATCATGTATGACAGTGTATATATATGCAAACAAATAAACAAACAGATAATATATTTTGAGGAATCCAGTCGGATTCCTCCAACCTGTTTTTCCTGCATCCATAGACGTTAGCACATAAATAATACCCACTCTGCTTCGCGGTAGAATATCGCGGTATAAAAGGTCATCCACTAATATATATTTGTGGGGCGCATAGGGAAATCATCCGCTATGAAACTGCGGGCATCCGCTATTGAGACTGCGGGAATCAATCCAATCGTCAAACCAATATATATATATAATAGCTAAGCCTAAATAACTAATATATATATATATATATTTAAACAGTCACAGATATATTTCAATGCATATAAACAATCAACAATTTATTTTAAAATGCTAAAAATAAATTAACGAGTGAGATTTACTCACCGTTATTTCCTTTTCTGAACATCTGTTGAATTCCAAGTTTCACGGCTATGAATTTGTCTTGACCGAGTTTATTCAATACTAATGATTATTTGATTTTAATTTACTGATTAATTGATAAACACTTAAATTAACTATAACACTTAATAATTTTAATTATTAACTAAATAAATGTATTCAATTACCTTAATCCGTTTTAAAACCCTTCTTCTTTCCTGCTTCAACAAATAGGAACCTACCGGTAGCTCCTATGTCCGACCATTTCTCCTTCTCATCGAAGACTGCTCATCCCATCTTCTTCTTACCAAAACTACACTTTCCTACTCTCTTCCCCATACACAGCGAAACCCAGTTCGAGGCCTTCTACTTTCGAACTCCGTTACTGTAGAAATCACTCACGCTCATAAAGCTATCGCACCATGTATACATTCAATCCTGTATTCTACTCCATCCCATAAATCAAATGACGCACCTTGCATTCCAGAATCTGGCCACTTCCCTTTTCCGCGTTCACTGTCTTTACATCGAGAATCACTCCTCTAAGTCGCGACCACCTCTGACCTTTCGTAGTTCGCCATTTCAGCCCCAAATCCCCAAAATCGAAAAACCTTAGTTTGTTGTTGAGGTCGAACTTTCTTTCCTTTCCAAGTCTCGTGACCGCGGATCTAAGCTCCTCAGAACTCGCGAGAAAGCATCGCGATCCCCTTCTGTAAATTGTGAGTGGCTTTATCGAGCTCCAAAGGGAATCGCGATTTGAACAAAGGTGAAGGAGCGGCCATTTTGATTTCGAGCTTGGTGGTTTGGATTTGAGAAAAATGCACAGCTTTGAATTTATTTTATGGTTGAACAGATGGAAACAAAGATGGACACGAGATGTTTTTTTTAGTGGTGAGGAAAAGAGCCACGGTTTGTTTTGATTTTTGCCTTGTAGCTTTTATTCTGACCACACAACAAAGATATTTTATTTTTATTTTAATTCGTATCCTTTAAATTTAAATAACCCTTGACTCCGAACTCCTTTCTGAACCCAACAACTGTCAATTCTAGGGTAATACCCCTATTCCGGACACATTGGGATAGGTTACGTAGTCCAATTCGATCATCTGAAGGAGATATTAATTTAAACTGATGTAAATTAATTTCAAACCAATAAATTCTTCAATAATAATTTAATATTATTATTCTAATTCAAACAGGATTCTGAACTGTATTTAATTCTGTTTTAAATCTCGAACCGAATTATATTTTCGCATTACAATGATTTAATATATATTCGATATTAAATCGAAATTGATTATTAAATTAATAACTTAATATAAAATTCCATTTATATTACCCACCCAATATTTAAATCCGTATTAAATATTAAAATTAACCCATAAAAATCCGGGTCATTACAAGAAGTTAGCACTCAAGATCCATATGGGAACCGACGAGTTAACTTCATGATTGGTCTTTGCTACGGGACGTGTGCAAAGGAGTTATCGATATTCATAACTTTAGTTTACCACTTAGAGAGGGATTAGTGGCTATAAATCAGTGCAATGGGGGTCATAGTGACTCTATGGAGCAAAGTGATCGTAGCAAAGGATTGAGTGATCAAGTGGTGGATATCGTATGCTTTACTCACTGAGTGAGAGATGTGAGGATGATTGCGATGTTTGATTTTTGCTATCACCATGACCCACACCCCCATTTACACTTTATGTTATTATTACCTTAGAGTACTGTACATCTTGTTGAGTTATCTCTTTGGTTGTAGGTCCAGGTTCAGGTATGATTGGATTATACTTGTTATTGTTCTATTTTTGCTTGTTATCACTCATACCAGACTTTTGTCTAACCCAGAGTTTTATGTCTCTTCTTATTACTCTGGGTGCTCTTAAACGGGCAGATTAGAGATAGGTTAGGTGGTATGCACGAGTAGCTGTACCGGAGACGAGTAGGAGGCTTCCACGTATGATATATATAGATATTCTCCCTGTGTTGTTGTTGGTCACTCTTTGGGCATTAGTAATGCACCTTTTTCTTTGCTTTAGAGACCGTATGTTGGAATTGTAATAAGCTGTATTTTGAATTTCCGCTGCTATGATGATTATGGTTTAGTTTTCATCTTATGCACTGTCTCGTCTGTTTTATGTGAAGTATGTTATTATTATATTTTATTCCATGCGTTGTGAGACATTCTACAGGTTCCTTTGGTAGTTTTAGCTTTAAACCCCTTTCTTTGGCGACTGCCCCGTGCTAGTCAGGCATTAGTACAACGCACTTTCATTGGAAATGTCGGCTAGTGCGGGACGGACCGTCACATTCCTCAAAGGTGACACTTTAATGAAAACCATATCTCATACTTCAAATTCAATGTTAGTCCTTCTCTTGTCTGCGTAGGATTTCTGTCTATCTTGAGCGGTCTTCATTCATCGTCTAATAAGATAAATCTTCTCGGATGTTTCTCTGACCATATCTGGTCCATGTAACAGTCTTTCTGTAGATTCGCACCAACAAGTTGGTGATCTACAGGGTCGTCCGTACAACGCTTCGAAGGGTACCCTGCCGATGCTAGCTTGATAACTATTGTTGTAGGCAAACTCTACTAAAGGAAGATGCCCTTCCTAAGTCCCTCTGAATTCTATGATACACAGCCTTAAAAGATCCTCAAGAATTCTGTTCACCCTTTCCGTCTGCCCATCAGTCTGTGGGTGATAAGCAGTGATCAAACACAAGTGTGTACCTAACTCTTCTTGTAAGCTTCTCCAAAATTCACTGGTGAAGATAGGATCATGATCGCTCATGATGCTGGAAGGTACTCCATGAAAACAGTCTACCTAATGAAAATAAATTGCTGCCAACCATGATGTCGTCCTCTAACTATTAACTGGAATGAAATGAGGGCCCTTAGTGAGTCTGTCCACCACAACCCAGATACTGGTGTTGCCTTTCTTCGATCTAGGAAAACCATCTATGAAATCCATAGAGATGCTCTCCCACTTCCAATGTGGAACCTCCAAAGGATGAAGTAAACCACCGGGCTTCATTTGCTCAGCTTTGGCTTACTGACGAACTAAACATTGAGAAACAAACTCTGCCACATCTTTCTTCATCCCAGCCCAAAAGAAAACCCTCTTCATGTCTCTGTACATCTTATCACCGCCTGGATGAATAATCATCTTAGAATGGTGGGCTTCTTCCAGGACTGCCTTTATCAAGCTTCTAGTTTGAGGAACACAAAGCCTTCCATCTTGTCGCAACCACCCTTTTCATCTATGGAATATCTACCGAGGTGACTAGAAGTCTCCCCTTTTTGGAGCTTATCTATGATGTCTAAAATCTGTGGATCATTTCACTGTGAAGCTCCTATCTGATCCATAAGAGTAGGTCGTATCTCTAATGATACAAACAAATCAGGAAAAATCTCGATAAAGGGTCTAAAGTCAAAAGTTGATATGAACTCTAAGCTCTTCCTCTCCACAAATAGAGGACTTAAAGCCATCCTCTGCCTACTTAGTGCATCGGCCACCATATTACCCTTGCCAGGGGTATAAGCGATTTCAAAATCATAAGAAGCTAGGAATTCCATCCACCTTTATTGCCTTAAATTAAGATGCTTCTGCGAGAATAGGTACTTGAGAGATTTACGATCGGTATTAATTCGAAATTCTCTCCATGTAAATAATGACGACACGTCTTAAGCGCGAATACTATGGCAGCTAGCTCTAAATCATGGTTGGGGTAGTTCTTCTCATGAACTCTCACCTGTCTACCCTCATAACACGCTACCTTTCCTTCTTGCATCGAAACCGCACCAAGCCTTTTGTAACAACCTGCACCTCCGTTCATGCAAGATATTGTCCCCAACTTAGCCACCATATAGATGTGGGGTTTTGTTCCTCAAAAGGCTTCGGCGTCAGTAAGAGATGGGCTCTAATATATAAGTACCCACTTCACACAGGCTTTCACGATGTGGGACTTAGGGGTGTTACATTCTCCTCTCCTACAGAGCCTAACGCCCCCGTTGGCTCACAAGCACCTCACCCAGGCGTTGTGGTCCACACAGGAGCCACAATTCCGGCTGGGTATTGGCTATGATACCACTGTAACAACCCGCACCTCCGTTCACGCAAGATATTGTCCCCAACTTAGCCACCGTATAGGTGTGGGGTTTTGTTTCTCAAAAGGAGTAAGAGATGGGCTCTACTATATAAATACCCACTTCACACAGGCTTTCACGATGTGGGACTTAGGGGAGTTACACCTTTTGCCACATGCATCAGTGTAAACTGTAAATACTTTGCTCCCATCAAGCAAGACCAAGACTGGGGCTTTTGTCAGAGCCCTCTTCAAACATTGGAAAGCAACATCACAATCTATATCCCATGAAAATGCCAAGTTCTTCTTTGTCAGCCTGGTGAGTGGGGCTGATATCTTCGCGAAGTCCTTAATGAACTTCCTATAATAACCTGCCAATTCAAGAAAGCTTCTCACCTCTGTTGTATTTTTTGGAATTTTCCAATCTTGCACTACAACCACCTTTGCGGGATCTACAGCTATCCCTTCTTTGAAGACTACATGCCCTAAGAATCTCACCTCTTTTATCCAAAAATGGCATTTGGAGAACTTTGTCTTAAGCTCATGCGCACAGAGAATTTTCAAAACTTCTCTCAAATGTTGGGCATGCTCTTCTTCGCTTTTGGAGAATATCAAGATATCATCATTAAAGACCACGATAAATTTATTTAGAAACTCTCGAAACTCCCTACTCATCAAATCAACAAAATAGGCGGGTGCATTTGTCAACCCAAAAGGCATAACTAGCCATTCAAAGAAACCATCCGGAGTCCTAAAAGTGGTCTTATCTATACTGTCTTTAGCCACCCTCAACTGATGAAATCTCATGGCCAAGTCTAACTAAGAAAATACCGAGGCACCAACAAGTTGGTCAAACAAATCATCTATCCTCGGAAGTGGGTGCCTATTCTTCTTTGTGAGTTTGTTCAACTCTCTATAGTCCACACATAAACGAAGCGAACCATCCGCCTTAGTTGCGAATACAACTGGAGCACCCTATTCAGATATGCTTCGTCTGATAAATCCTTTCTCAAGTATCTCCCCTACTTGCTTACTCAGCTACCTCCTTTCCCTCAGAGCCATATGGCGCATTGGTAATGCAACTGGCTTTGCATTGTCTACCAGATATATATGAAAATAGATCTCGCGCCTCGGAGGTAAACCCTGTTCCTCATCAAAAACATCAGAATAATCTTGGACTACTGGAAAAAATTGCAGATCATCGATAGATGCATCAAGAGGCTCTAGGAAACTAAGCATAACCGACCCTTGTGGGTCACGAGAAACCTCGAGGGTCTTCCCATGATAAGTAAGGAGCCTAATGACCCTCCTCTCGCAATCTAGAATGGCACCATACATAGTTAGCCAATCCATCCCTAGAATCAACCCATAGCCCATAAAACCGAGCACATACGCGTCTCATCGAACTCGATGCCTAAGATAGATATCCTCATACCCCTACAAACCATAGACAAATGAGCTGAACCACCAATGGGATTTGAGTCAACAATGAGATCCAACCGTACTAGGATTTAAGTGCAGAGATTCAACCATAGAAATAGATATAAATGAATGTGAAGCGCCAGAATCAAAAGGTGTTCTGATAGGATGACTGGAAAGAGAAATTGAATCTTCCAAAGAAATTTTTCTACCACTATCAGGAGCACTGATCGCGAGAGCATGCACCTGTCCTCCAGAAGTTCCTGCCCTTTGACCTTGTCCCTATTTCTTTGGGCACTCCCTAGCAAAATGTCCGACCTCTCCGCAATTGAAGCAAAAATTCTTCCTTCTTTTGCAGTCCTTCACCAAGTGACCCTCACGTCCACAACCATGACACTTCCTATTATCCTAGCCTTGTCATTCTTTGCACCCTTCTTCTGTTGTTGTTGTTGTTGTTGTTGTCCCTTCTTTGGCCATATCTTCTTGTTATGCGTTGTTTCCTTAACTTTAACCTCCTTCTTTTCTCCCTTGTCTTCCTCATGCATCAAGGCCATATCAACAAGTCTTTCAAAAGTTCCCCCCATTGGGATATGCGACATAGCTAACCGGGTGAAGGAGTTCATTCAGACCTTCAGCAAACCGCAAAACTTTCTTATGTGGAGTATCCGCCAGTTCCAGTCCAAATCTTGCTAGATGGTTGAATTTGTTCACATACTATTTAACAAGTCAAGTTTCCTTGTTTGAGTGCTAAGAACCTCTCCATTTGCATGCTTTTCTCAGCTTTGGAAAGAAACATGATTTCAAACCTCTATCTAAAATCATCCCAAGTTTCCACTAGACGTCCACCTTGGGTAACTTCCCACCAGAACGAAGCTTTATCTTTCAGTAGCCAGGCAGCTAACTGAATCTTCCTCCGATCTTCCACTTCAAAGATTACGAACAAGTCCTCGGTCTCCTTGAGCCAATTCCTTGCCTCTACGAATGTTTCGGTTCCACAGAATGGCTTTCCTCCTATGGCACAGAAATCATTGCAGATCTTAGCAAAATTATCAACTCTTGGAGGAGGAGGAGGAGGAACGACGAGTGCAGCCAGGAGAGGAACGTTTCTTTGGCCTTCGGCAGGCGCCGTAGCCTCTAGATACCTACGGAACCAACCAGGTATCGTAACGCCCTCTGGAATGTTAGGTTCCCCAGACATGATAAAATGAAAAGGAAAGAGATTTAGACAAAGGATCGAAAGATATTACATATGGATTTGGGGAATATGTTTTTCAAAACAGACTTTTCTTTTTGAAAAATGCTTTCTTTTAAAACCTTTTTGAAAATAATTTCCAAAAACTTTCATCTAATCTGGTAACCTTCGGCTCTGATACCAAGTGTGACACCTCACGTCCGTTAATGTCACTCACAAAGGGAATGCATTAAGTTTCGCGAAGCATTATAGGTAAACTAAAAAAGAAATATTACAAGACAAATATATAAAGTGACAGCGGAATTAAAAGCTTTATTAATCATAAAGCATCGTTGTTCAAAAACATTACATGTCTGAAATACACAAAACCATTACATCATAAAAACAATTGTTTTGTACTTTAAATCATCAGAGTACATAAAAGAAGCAAAATTCCCCAAATAAAATATATCCATAGCAATAAGGATAGGAGCTTGAGTTATACATCTAAGCAACTCTAGAAAAATGTAAGTTGGATCACGGTCAAGCCTGAGTGTTCCTGCTCTGAGAACCTTGGGGGAGGGGGGACGAAAGAAAGAAGAGGAAACAAAAAGGGTCAAACATAAAGTCTAGCAAGTCCAGTTACTTTTAGTAAGTAAATAAAAGTAGCATGACATGCATATAAAATGGATAAGAAAGATGACATCATAAAAGGTAAGTATGACAAGGTAACAAGATAGAGTGTATACGCTTCCCTAATGATTACTCTGCACTATTACTAGTATAACCAGAATGAGAAGACCCTTCCACTATAAGTTTGTAGACTTAGGCATATGTCCAGATGTACCCTAACAACTACCCTAATCGATCGGCTTCCTAATCCGCGTAGATACTCTATGCCAGCCCCACCGTAGGATGTATCATGTCCTAAAGTAGCAACCCTTCACTAATATGCACAGCCCCATATCTATAGGTGCCACGGTCGTCTTATCTCCTTCTTCCTGGCCCATGCACACACATGACCTTTTGTGCTGCTCACACCAACCTCCACGTTTGGATCTCATATAATCATCCCAGTAAGCGTGCCCCACTCCGACCTAGGGAGGAGTACTCGTTTTGATACTTATTAAGTGTTATTGACTGAAACGGGTCCCCCACACAAGATGATGCAAGCTATCCCCTTGTCTTATATCCCCACTAGGATTTCCACAGGTTATTCTTACCCTAAAAGGTGTCTTTAATATATAACCCCCAATTGGTTAAGTTTTGTGGGCCTATATCTAAATATTACCCACCCAACCCAAATATACTTAACTTAACCCTCCCATTGTTCAACCAAGTTGACATAACCCTATTCATGTTCATGTTCACACAATCCCTATGGATTTAACTAGGTTAAGTATTCCAATTCGTTACCATGTCCATTTATGGTTATAATGGGCTAGACCTTCCACATTAGGCCTACAACTTGTGGATGCTGGATATGTCGGTCGGGTCCGGGCAGACTTCTTCCACAAGTTGGGCCAAACCTAGTGTCTTAGCCTGTCTCGTATTTATGCACTTGGACCCCTCAAATTAGATTCAACATTTGCGGTTGCTGGACATGCCGGTAGGGTTCGGGAAGACTTCCACCACAAATGCAATCTAACCTCGTGTCATAAATGCAGTTACAGTTTCTAATTACTGTAATCCTAGGCATTTCATTATTATCCAACTTTTCACCTATGTCGTTATAGGTGTTCATACCTATTTACCCAATTATATTCATAGTGAATTATATGTCCAAATTCATATTTATTATTCAAGTTATGTCAATTCTAATGTTTTCTCCCGTTCCCTAACTAATGCATTCGCACATATTTGGTGGCATGGCTAGGCTAGAAATTAGCCTGGCCATAAACAATAAAATGGAAAGGTGATGGGAAGAAGACAATAGTGATTATTCTAACATAACTGGCATAAATATATATACTGACATAGACATGTAATTGACATAGTAATAAGGTGGACATATAAAAATAGATCTAGTGAACATATGACAATAAAACTAGATCTAACATACTAAGGAGGTCATAATAGGCATGAATAGATATAAATGAGGATTCACATGTCCAATTAATGATAGATCTAAATTAACCACAACATGATAGGTACAAGATGATCTAGATAGAGAATTAGATCTAAATAAGGATTTAACTGTCCAAATAATGACAGATCCAAATTAACCACAGGCATAGACAAAGGTCAAGATCCACAAATGTGACATGATAAATGAACCACAAGTGAATTAGATCTATAAATGTAGAACTAGCATGATAAAATTTAAGATCCAAGAGTATCATAGATTCACAATTTACAACAGATCCAAATCACAGTCATATCACGTTTTACTTTTAATCATTTAAATCTAAAAGTAATAAAACTCATAGTATTAAAATTTTAGAAGATAGAAGAGAAATTATTGGTCTTGAATCTCAGATCTATATGTGAATCTCTAACTGATTAGCTCTTAGTTGATTGTTGTTGAAGAAAAGGATTCGTCTCAGTTCAGGCACCGGCAGCATTTGGCCTCCATTGATTTCCAGTGAAGAAAACAAGAAGAATGGACCTTTATTTATAGCTGCCGGCCCCCAGAAATCAATTGCCACCTCAGCCTAGTGGGGTTGATCGACGCTTTCTGCGAATTAGAAAAGCGCGAATTTTAAATAAATACTGCATGCGCACAGATCGTGTAGTATGCAGGTCGAATCACAGGGAGGTAAATTAAATTAAATTATTTATAAAATTTCTTGGGCGAGTTAGACGAAGTTTGGAGATTTGGTTGAAATAAAAACAAATTGAAATTGCAAAATTAGGAATATCGTTGAATCTAATCAAACAATTAATCACTAATGAAAATAAAATAGCAAAGACAAATTGAGCTCTATCAAATCTAATTGAATAGACGACACAAATTGCTGGAAAATAAAATGCAAAACACAAATAAAATGCAGAAATTAAAATTGCAGAAAAAGAAGAACAACAAAAAGTAAAATTAGGACTGTCGTTGAAACTAATCAAACGATTAATCGCTAATGAAAAAATGTAAAATACAATTGGTATTCTACCAAAACTAATTGTGAAGACAACACCAATTGCTAAGAAAAAGAAAAATGCTAGAAAATAAAAGAAGAAGAAGAACTTTTATTAATGGAGGTTAAGATAGAAAAATAGGATGGTGGCTACAATGATATTACAAGGGTATTTATAGGAGATAACCAAACCCTAACCCTAATTACAAATGGGCCTAGCTATTTCAAGTAAGTTTTAGGCCTTTTGTCATTTGGAACAAGTTCTAGGCCTTTTCTCCTTTTCTCTTGCAAGCCTCCGTTAATTTGAGATGTGCATGGCCTTTTTATCAATCATTTTCTTGTCCAACAGCAACTATATGTGAGATCTTCATCTACAATTCTTCAAAATGTAAATATATAGCAATTTGATCTTCATTTCTCTACGTTTCTGGTTGCATGCGGGCTGCATGTTGGGTTGGAATATCTATAAAAGTGACAAAATGATACCCAAGTAATATTTATTTATATACAGAAGATAAGATATAAGAGCATAAAATAAATACATTTCTATGTTAATCAGGGGTCGACCCCCCCTCCCCCCCGGGTCGACCTCCTTTATGGGGTCGACACCCCTACTACGAGGTAAACACCCCTACTATGGGGTCAACACCCCTGAGGCGGGAATTTTACTACCTACGGGATTTTCGAAATTTGAGCTGAAATTTGGCTTTCTAGATAGGTTTGAACTGTTATATATATATATATATATATATAATTATCCTATGCGTATACAAGCTTCAAACCTTCATAACTTCTTCATACAGTGTCCGTTTTACGCAAACCAAATGTCTATCTTGACTAGAATTTCGAGACGGACACAATGGTGCAGTTCGTTTCCCTTAATTTTGATTATTAAATTAATTATTATTTAATTTTTTCTCTTTAATGTTGTTAAAATTATGGGATGTTACAATTCCAAGGCCAGCCTCTGGCTTCTTTGAATACAACCTCTCGACTTAGATGCATAGTGCCTGTACTTGGATCATATATTCTATACGCTTTCGTGCTTGTCTCTCTTCCAAAATGCACAACTGTTTACTTCTGTCATCAAGTTTCTTGACATTAACACTGGGAATCTTCATATGAGCAAGACATCCAAAAACATGTAAGTAATCAACAAAAGGTTTCTTGCCAAACCAGGCCTCATATGGTGTCACTCCGGATAGTGAGCGAGTGGGCAACCTGTTCAATACATACACAGCGTGCCCAATTGCTTCTCCCCACATCTGTAATGGAACCTTTCTCTCTTTCAGCATACTTTTTCCCATGGCCACCACCACCGTTCGGTTTTGGCGTTCTGCAAGCCATTTTTCCATGGAGAGTATGGTGTTTGTATAGTGCCTTAGTATCCCTGTATCTTCGCAAAAATTGTTGAATTCATTTGAACAAAATTATCTGCCTCAATCTGTTCTGAACACTTATATTCCCTAATTTGTACCATTCTCGACTAAAACTTTGAATGTTTTTAAACACCAATAGAGCTTCATCCTTAGTTTTAATCATATATACCCACATCATATGTGTAAAATCATCAACCAACAACATAAAATATTTGTGCCCAGCTAGGACTGCAAATACCCCCATGTATTAATTCTAAAGCAACTTTTGCAGTAAAATTAGAATAAGAAGGGAAGGGATTACGTGCATGTTTAGACGAGAGGCATCCCTTGCAAACTTCCTTGGGTTGAACCAGGTTGGGAAAACCATGCACCATCTTGTTTTTTGACATCAACTGTATCGCCTAAAAATTCACATGACCAAACCGGACACGCTAACTAGGCTGCTTCTTCCGTCTTTGTCAACAGGCATGTTCCTATGGTTCCTTGTATATAGAGATTGTACAATTTGCTCGAAGTTCTCTTGACCCTTATAAGCAACTTTCCACCTGCATCATATACCCATAAGATATCACCATCGAGTACAATTTTGTTTCCTTCCTCGGATAATTGCCCCAAGCCGATTATGTTGTTGTGAAGTGCATGTATAAAATACACCACCTTCAGTTCTCGTTCTTCTCCATTTTTACACACCATTCTTATTGACTCTTTTCCTTTAATGTGTACCAAGGAACCATCCCTAAATTTTACTTGGCCTGTGATGGTTTCGTCAGGCTCCTTACATTTCTCACGGTGTCCAGTCATGTGATTACTGGCGCCATTGTTGAGATTTGCTTCACTCCTTTCTCTACTAGCACTAGATGTCTTTTCTACACTCATAGCATTGTACAACCATTTATTTCCATTTGCACCATTTTCATACTCCCCCACCAATAGTGCAAGCTCGTCATCATTTATCTAAGTCAAGTTTGCTTCACCCTTTTGCTCTCCATACTATTTTGGTTTACGGCACTCTGCAGCAAAGTGCCCATAGTTGTGACAGTTGTAGCACTTTACTCGGCTTCTATGATGAACCACGCAACTGCCCTTGTTACGATAATCACTGTTGCCACTAGCTCCTCCCTTGTTCATCTTCTTCGATCATTCATCCCTTGTTAGCAGAAGTCTCACTTCACTGCCTTCACATTTCAACCACTCTTCTTTGTAAGCAGCGTCCACCATTTGTTTCAGTTTGCCCGCGTAGCCTCTCCTTATGAGCCTTGAGAGACCCTTCAATCTCTTCCATAGACATTGTCTCCAAATTCCCAAATTGCTCAATAGCTGAGGCAATCTGCAAGAGTTTTGCAGGCACTGCTCTTAATAGTTTCTTGACGTCATACGTCTCCTCAATTGTCTCTCCTAAAGCCCGTATATTCGTCACCGGACAATTCAACTTCATGCAGAAATCGTCTAACTGATCTGTTTCTTTCATCCTTAGAGATTCAAACTCAGCTCTAAGAGTTTGTGACTGCGCCTTCTTTACCTTACCAGCACCCAAACAAACTGTCTTGATCGCCCCCATGCCTCACTTGTTGTCTTTTTCTCTGCCAATGACAAGAGTATGTCTTCGGGAATTCCTTGATAAATTGCAGCCTTGGAAATTTTATTGGTTCTGTCTTCAACTGCAGTCTTGGGCTCCTTTGGTTCGATTGCCTCCCATACGCCGTGAGCCTGCATGAAGACTTCCATTTTTTGAGCCCAAGCTATGTAATTTCCCTTTGACAACATTGGGTAGCTTAATCCGAGTGACTGCTCTTTGCTCTTGGTTGGTTCCATACTTGTGGACTTGGGCATTCACCAGAGCTTCGATACTAGATGTTGAATGTAAAATGTTAACAAAGCTTTGCTGAAAAAACAGACTTGATATTAAGATTTCTGAATGGATAATACAAAGTACATAAGAGATTCAATTCTAAAAAAGAGAACACATGCAAATATTTAAAGCTACGCTAATCTAAGATGGCAGCTAAAACTAGGGAAACCCTCTGATTTTCTCTCTCCATGCTTTATTCTACTAGAACCAAACAAATTACTACTTCTCTTGACTTATTCCTGTTGCAACATACACACCTGACGTGTTGATTTATTCAAATGACAAATAAAAAGTTTAGATTAAATTCAACATTTGTGAGGCTCATGAGAATAAGTTGGTGGAAGAGTTGCATGTCAGTAAGATTCCAGTAGCTTGCAAGTTTGAAGAGGAAATGATAAGCAAAGTAGAACAATTATTTAAGTTTTCATTGATAATCAAACAGTAACAACAATGGTGATTGGACATTATTCATAGGATTATGTTGTTAATCACTTTCATACCAACCAACTAAGTAATGATAATAAAACTAGAACAATTATTTAAGCTTTGATTGATAATTATTTCATTCAAAAAATTGATTTCATCGATTTTACAGTGGCTAAGTTGCTGCAGGACTTTCCATGAAGCTGTTTAATCGTGTGACTAGGAAGCCTCCTATGAAAGAGGAAACACTTTTGAATGTAAAATTAGGTGATATTTTTGATTCATGAACGTTTGTTAGATGCATATTATATATCTATGTTATAATTTACTTCCTACACGATTTTTCATGAAGTCACAATTGACGAAAATCGTTTTTTTTAACAGCTTGGAATGCTGAATGTTATACAAGCAATGGAGTTTCCCCCTTAGTGTGCCTATACTTCATATATAGCAGCTGCAACCGATAGTTATGTATTTCTCAACTCAAATAGGTATTAAAAATAATCATTTGCAGTATGATTCTTGTTTCTTCTCTGCATTTCAATATCACACATGCACACCTTGAGTCAATAATTATGATTTATGACGTGCTTTTCTTCGTATAATTGTCTAAAGTAGATATATTGATGTATATGCAACATCAAAATTATAAGAGGTTCTTTACCATAATTTCAAGGTGAAACGGGTAGAGTTTTTGCAAAAATTATTTTGCTTTGTTTTTTCATTATTTCACAATAATACACTTCTAGTTATATTTTTATGATAATTTACTAGTTCAAGTCAGGAACTTGTCAAAAGAAAGGAGAGGAGCTGTTAAAGCACAAAATTGATTCCAGGGAATCAAGTGCATAAGTACAAAATTTCACCTACTACCACTTCCATTTAACTTCTGACTCATGACCAGTAATAGATAAAAAATTTGTCTTGGAAATACAGTGTAATCTTTATTAATAACCAATTTCCTTCACTGTCTTCTTGGAATTTTGGATGTTTAGATCTATTATTAAAATCCTCAAGTCTATAGCATGATGACTTGATATTTTCAAAAGAGATATTTTCCTTCATCTAGTTTAGCTGTAATCAGCAGACCTTATGGGCTAATGATAGCATTGATTAATTCATCGGTAGATTTCTCATGTGCGTTAACGGGATTACTTTTGGTTTCAGATTGCTCTTCGGTTCCAGTCATGTTGGCAAAGAAAGATGATGTTTCTGATAATAATTCGAATTTTGGACAAGAAACAAAGATGGGTGCTGAGTATGTAGAATACTCAACGAAATCTAGAAAATGTTAAAAAGAGCTTAAGAGACAGGTAAGAAGCAATCTTGTGCAAATGATGCAAATTGATGGGTTTCTTTTGCAAGGAATATTAGAGAAATTAGGGTATTATTGAATTATCGGCTGCTATGTATTATTTTTACCTATAGTTGGGTATTTTTTCTTTATATAGTGGGTTTGGCTCACTCTGGGCTTAGTCCGTTTGTATTGTAAATGGATATAATAGCCTGAACGTTACACCACTCTGTACAATTAATTCAATACAATTTCTCTAGCTTACATCAATTCAATCCTTCTCAGTACATTCTGATTCATACATTTTTATTGAAATCCTTTCATGGTATCCGAGCTCCTAAATGCTTCACAACAATCAAATCCTGAATAAGTAAGACCTCCAGCATCAATCAAACCGCTTCAGATCTCCTTCTCCATTGATTCCAGAAATTCTTTATCAATACTTTTTAATGTAACTCGGTGTGATCATTAAAATTTCTCCCATCAGATTCAAGTTCATCATTTGGGGGTTATAAAGCAAACTACACATTGAAAATTGAGTGTCGTGCCAAGAATCTCTATTAATTCTTGGTTGCATCATCTATTTCACAAAGATAAATTGCTTAGGAAATTAATAAAGCTAGTTCAGACATTAACACTTTCTTCAAAGAAATCAGATCTTATGTTGAAGTCGTCCTAACCTTGTTGATCATCAAAGCGGTTGCTTTCAGTTTAGTTTCTGTATCACATTTCTTGAAGAAAGAGGTAATATCTGAAGGCTCAATCAATCCCCTATTCTTCAATTTCTTAAATCAAAATTCTGATCATCATGTCTAGAGATAACCAATCTAAAACTGGTAGTGTTGATTCTTCACTGCCTGTTCAACCAAATCATTCAGATCTCACAACTGAACCCAATAACCTTATCAAAATAGTTATTAGTCCAAAAAGTTAACTAATAAATATACAACTGAATAAGATAATTATCATTTATGGAAATTGCATATTCAGACTGCAATACAAGGCTACGGCCTTGAAGGGTACATCTTTGGTACATTGTCCATCCCTTCACGGTTTGTTACTGACAATGAAAACAAAATTGTAAGTAACAATGAATACACAAAGTATTTCAGCCAAGATAAATTGATAAGTTCTTGGCTCTTATCATCAATTAGTACTAATCTTTTGCCACAAGTAATTGACTGCAATTCTGCACATGAAATATGGTACACAACTGAAAGAGTTTTTAGTACTCAATCAGCAACAAGAGGGATGCATTACAAAAGAGAGCTTCAGGCAATCAGAAAAGAAGACTCTGAACATATGAGAAACTATCTTGCTAGAGTTAAGAAATTGTACAGCTTATTAAATTCTGCAGGTTACATATTAAGTGAGGACGAACAAGTTTTATTCGTACTAAATGGGTTAAGTGATGATTATGACGCTGTAGTGGTAATATTTTCATCCAAAAGAAATGCTCCAGATATGCAATTTGTGTATTCTACCCCACTTGCTCATGAAGCAAGAATTGATTATATGAAAGCAATAAATCTAGAAATGTCAATTAACTATGCTTCTAGTGATAAAAACAAGAATCCAAGAAATGAGCAAAGCAATTAGAGAGATGGTTTTTCTGGTAGATCAAGGGGTAGAGGAAGGTGGAATAATAAATCAAGACCAAAAAGTCAAATTTGTGAAAAACTTGGTCACACTGCAGCAAAATGTTACTTCAGATTTACACAAGGATATATGCCAGGTCAAAATTCAGGGAATCAAAAGAATAGTAATGGCAGTGCTAATCTTACACAAACAAAAGATGATTCTGATGATGTTGTCAAAAGCTGTTAACTAAGTGAAGTAGCAAGACATGAATATATACTAGATGATGCATAGTACCTAGACATAGGTGCAACAAATCATATAACAAGAAGCCTAGAGAATCTGAATGTTGGCAATAGGAAGTATAAAGATAAACAACTTATTTGTTTAGGTAATGGGGACTGCATAAGTATAACACACACAGGAAGTGCACATGTCAAAGGGGAAAAACAGCTGTATTTGAACAACTTGCTTAGAGTACCAAAGACTAGAAAAAAACTCATTAATGTGTCCCAATTTGCTTGGGATAATAATGTGTTTTTTGAATTTTATCCCAAATATTGTTTAATTAAAGACATACTAACTAAAGAAGTTTTATTACAAGGTGAAGCTAACCAAGGACTTTATAAATTCAATTGTGTTATTTGTAATAAGTCTGCTAAGTTTAATAGTAACTATAATATTTCTGAAGTTACTTCTGATGACAAATGTAGTAATAATGATGTTCCTGAAATCTCAATAGATAGCAGACATAATAGCATTTTTGATATTTGGCATAATAAGTTAGGTCACCCTAGTGATTAGATTGTTAAGTAAGTACTCCCTGACAATAATATTTCCTTTGATAAGTGTTCACTTCTATATGTGTGCACCTACTGTCAATTAGGCAAGAGTCATAAATTACCCTTTGCCAATTCTAAAACTGAGTACCGTCGGCCATTAGAAATGGTTGCTTCAGACCATTGGGGTCCAACACCCGTTAGTTTTGATTACGGCTACAAATATTATATATCTTTCATTGACTCATACACAATGCACACCTGGATTTATTTTTTAAAATGCAAATCTAATGCTTGTAATGTTGTTATGCAGTTTATAGCTATGGTAATAAAACAAACTAGTAGCCAAATGAAATTGTTCCAAAATGAGGGTGGTAGTGTGTATAAAAAACTTAATGGCTATTTTCATAAAAAAAAGGATAACATATAGATACATAGTTGAATTTGGGTTAACTCTATTGCGACAAGCATCAATACCATTAAAATTTTGGCCTAATGCTTTTAGCACTGCAATTTATTTAATCAATAGACTACCAACTAAAGTGTTAAAAGACCAGTGTCCTATTGAGAAGTTATTTGGTGTTAAACTGATTACAAAATGCTTAGAACATTTGGGTGTTTGTGTTTCCCATGTACTAGACCTTATAACAAAAATAAGCTCAATTTCAAATCCAAATCTTGTACTTTTATTGGATATAGTATCAATTAAAAAGGTTATAAGTGTTTAAATGAATCTGGTAGAGTTATCACTAGTAAGCATGTGGTTTTCAAATGAGAAAGAATTTCTCTTCAAAAATCAGCATATAAAGACTACACAAAAGATCCACAATCCAAGGAAATCAATACCACAATTACCTCAATATTCTGAAGCCACTAAAGTGATGGAGTATGAAGAAACAGGTGAAGCTTCAGGTTCTCAACACACAGTACCATCAAGGTCAGGTCAAGAAGCTGAATGTTCAACCAGACAGTCAAATCAGACTCCTAACATAGCACAGCAAAGTTAACTGAAAGAAATACAACTACTGAAGTTTGTTCAGAACAAAGAAATGAAGATAGACGACCACCAAATAGTGCACCAATTGCTACAAATGCACATCCAATGGTGACAAAGGCAAAGAGTGGGATTTTTAAGCCTAAAATTTATACTGCTATTTCTACAAGTAAAGAACTAGAAAACTTCATTCAAGTTGTCAACAATACAAAAATTCAAAGCTCTTGTCAGAAATAAAACATGGGAAATAGTATATCCACCAGAAAACAAATACATAATCAATTGCAGGTGGACATACATATTGAAGAAAAATCCAGATGGTAGCATAAATAAATATAAGGCCAGATTGTTTGCCAAAGGATACTCACAGGAATATGGGTTTGATTTTACTGAAACCTTTTCTCCAGTGGCGAATCCAGCAACTATTAGATTTGTTCTTACTATTGCTGTATATAGAAATAGGATTATAAGGCAGTTAGATGTTAACAACGCCTTCTTAAATGGAGATTTACAAGAAGAAATTTACACACAACACCCTCAAGGCTATGCACAAGATAAAAATCTTGTCTGCAAACTTTTGAATGTAATTTATGGGCTCAAGCAAGCTCCTAGGGTTTGGTTTGATAAACTGAAAGAAATACTTATTAATAATGGCTTCCAGTTTACAAAATCTGACACCTCACTATTTATTAACATCATTGCTACCTCAATAATTTATATACTAATTGATATCGATGATCTAATTATCACAGGAAATGATGAAAAGCAAATCAGAAATCTGATAAATTATCTGCATCGACAATTTTCTCTCAAAGACCTTGGAGAGTTGAATTATTTTCTAGGCAGTGAGGTTATTAGATCATCCACTGGAATTATTCTTAATCAAAAGAAGTACATTGCAGATTTACTGGAAAAGGCTAAAATGACAAATGCCAACCCTCAACCAACTCCAATGATAAGCAATCAAAGCTTCTCTGAATACAGGGGAGAACCCATAATTAATGCTAAACAATATAGGAGCATCATTGGTGCTCTTCAATATTATACAATTACTAGACCAGATATGAGTTTTAGTATTAATAAATTGTCTCAATTCATACAGAATCCTATGGATAATCACTAGAAAGGCATAAAAAGAGTACTCAGATACTTAAAAGGAACATCAAGTTTTGGTCTACATATCAACAAAGGAAGGAATCTCAATTTAACAGGCTATTGTGATGCTGTCTGGGTATGAGATATTGATGACATAAAATCTATTTCTAGAAATTGCATTTACTTTAGAGAAAATCTAGTCTCCTGGGGTTCTAAAAAACAATCAACTATATCAAAATCCAGCAGTGAAGCTGAATACAGGAATGTGGCAAGTGCAACATCAGAAATTATGTGGTGCAGTCTTTACTTATGGAACAAATGATTCAAAATGAAGTTAAAGCTACACTCTGGTGTGACAATCAAAGTACAGTATATATGTCGAGAAACCCTGGCTTACACTCTCGAATAAAACATATTGAAATCAATTTACACTTTGTTCGAGAACAAATAGCTAAAGGAAAGATTAAAGTTCGTCATATACCAGCATTTAATCAAAAAGCAGACATTTTTACAAAAGCCCTATCATTTAAAAACTTTCGTAGACTTAGAGCCGAACTCAAGGTTAAAGAAAGTCATACCGAAGATGGAGTCAAAAACAAAAGCTAATTACTTTTTTTCCTGTCTCGATTTGCTGTAGATGAAGGCGTTTACAAGAAAATCCTTAACCAGACCCTCAATCGAGCAAAGAATCTTACTCTCGTTTTTCAGATCTGCATTTCTTCCATCTCTAGAACGATGACTCATCAACTTGTAAATCACAGTCGATTTGATCCTTCTATCGCCATGGACAGGAAACCTTAGCCCCGTATTGAATTGTGGGGAGGTATTAGAGAAATTAGGGTATTATTGAATTGTCGGCTGCTATGTATTATGTTTACCTGTAGTTGGGTATTTGTTCATTTTATAGTAGGCTTGGCTCACTCTGTGCTTAGCCCATTTGTATTGTAAATGGCTATATAGTAGCCTGAACGTTACACCACTCTGTACAATTAATTCAATACAATTTCTCTAGCTTACATCCTTCTCAATACATTCTGATTCATACATTTTTTGTTGAAATCCTTCCTAGGCACTTGCCTAAGTCTTTTTTTTTAATGTGTATTTTAATACGTACAATCCTGATACCGGAATAAGATTTGTTTTCTAAAATGAAAGCTTGTTGCATCTATAAAACTGGAAAAGGAGATCAGTGGTCCAAAAATGTGTCTATCAATCTATAACCAACGTTTGTTTAGGAGGATGTTTGGCAAGATCGGAATTAGGTTATAAATTAATTTTCTATTTTGAAGTATTTGTACGTTATTTTATTCTTTTATCGGCAAACAAAAGAGGTTGCCTTATCTGTCTCTAGATCGTCCATTCAAAGACGTTGGATTGATTTCCATTGTTATCCAACCTGCTCTCAAATTTGGTTACGTACTTGTATAATAAAACAAGCAGACTAATGAAATACTTTATGCAGATATGCCAGCCTTTACTTCTGCATGTGCATTGATGTAGATGATAATGGGTTGGAGATGCTTGACATCATTCACCTTATGCATTCAAGCAAATTATTCTATGATGGCGTATTTAACCTTTTCGAATTATATATATGATAACAACGTTAAACATGTGCCAAGCTTGCATGCTGAGGAGAATCAGAGACCCAAGTATTTAAACATAGTAGGATGATTTAACCAGAACATAAACTGAAAACTGTGATATAAATCAAAACCTGGAAACTACTAAAATGTTCATTGTATAAAGATAGTTTGTGATAAAAATTAGTTAGCTTGATCTTGAGAAATTAATGTACGAAGGAGATAGTTGGATATTGCATTTATAGTAGTGGATTGGTTAGCGATGATGAAGATCAGGAAGATGGTGAACTGATTGTATATAACAAACATATTTAAAGGTGGATTAGTGTATGACCTTGGTTTTTATGCAGCAATTGATGGACCGTGAAGAAGGCAGTATTGTTTGTTGAAGTGACTGTAGGATTGTGATGGTAAAAGGTTGTTATTTTTGTTAGTTTGGTAAGTGGATGTGGATTAATGATGAAAGAGTTGTTATTTGTAAAATCTATCGGTTTAAGCAGTTGAGGGCTGTCTGAAGTGATGTGTTTGTTTTATGGAACAGGTCATGTCTGGTATACAATCTATAAGCGGAGAGTTGGATGTGCATTGTTCTCTAAATTGGAAGTTTTAGTAAAGAAAGTGCTATGTATATTTGTGAGGATGTATAGAACTAGAAATAACAGAGAGAGACACAAATGTAGACAATGTACTTGTAAAACTTGAACAGAAATTGAGTGTACGGTGGTGGTTTAAATGCACGTTTTGAAAAAGGTTATTATGGGATGATTTGCACGGAAGTATGGACATGCAAATGGAACGAAAAACTAGAACTAAAGAGCAAATGACACTGCACAGTGAATTAAATAAGAAAATAAAAGAAACACAACACGACTCAAACGCAGATGCATAGGCTTGATTTTTTATGTGTTCGTTTTAATAACAATCAATTAATATTGTTTGAATTTTACTTGATAATTCATGTCAAATTCTTATTGTTGATTATTGAACTTATCTTTAGATAATTAACTTTTTCGAAGTGAAGACCATCAACAATAATGGACATGACTTTAATTGTTGTATGTATTATGGTATTTATTAATACTTGTGTAAATTTGTTTCTGAATGTTTGTGGTATGTGAATTTGCTGATTCTGTCAAATAACTATTATCTAAATGGTTATGGAAAATACTTGTGTGACTAATGTGTTGTTAATTATTTGAATATGATGATTATATGATTGATTGATTGTTGTTTTAAATTACACTTTTATACGATCGTTGCAGATTCTAATATGATTATTATATAATTAGTTGTTGGAAATAATATAAGTCATTAACGGTATATAGTAGCATTTAAAATATGCTACAAATTGATCAATACCTTTTAGTAGCGTTGGAAACGCTACAGAAACAAATGTAACATACCATTTGAATTTTTAATGGCACAAAACAAACGCTACAGAAAAGAAAAAAATTACCTACGTACAAACCTTTAGTAGCGTGTGAATAACACAACTATGCGAACCAAATGATTTTTTACTGACATAAAATAAATGCAAAGAAAAGTTTTTAGTTGCATGAAATAAACGATACAAAAAGTAAAAAGTGACCCACGAGCAAACCTTTAGTAGCGTTTGGAAAACGCAATTAAGCTTACCATATGGTAGCGTTTACCAAATCGCAACAAAAAAATTCAGACTTTTAGTTGTGGTATCTGTAGTAGCGTTTTTCAAATGCTCCAAAGGTCTTTTCTGGTGTAATGAAACATAAACAATCGGAATTTAACCAATCCAGTAGCAAAGATATGGGTCTGCACTAACATGTGAGTTTCACTCGCATATCTCTTAATAGTATGATAGTTTTAGGGTTTACATAGTATTTCATTGTATTAGCAAAATCAGTTAGAGCATCTCCAACAATATGTTGAAAAGCGGGAGGAGGAGCTTATATAAAAGCATGAGCTACTTCCACCGCTTCACTAGGCGAAGTATTGTATTTTCATAATCATGTATAAATGATTTTTTTAAAGCCATTTATATGTATAAGCAGTTCATTGAAAGCCATTTTTACGACACAAGAGTTTCAATACCCTATAGAACTTCATCCCAAACCATTTTTTCCTTGATCGTTTCATAACTTTCATGCCCAGTTAAAAGCCACATTATTATAAACAATTTCATATACAACTAAACATCTAAGTAAATAATTAAATGATTAAAGAAACAACTAAACATTTATATACATACGTGCATTAATATATATATATATATATATATATATATATATATATGTGTGTGTGTGTGTGTGTGTGTGTGTGTGTGCGCGCGCGTGTGTGTGTGTGCGCATTCAATAGCATCCTCAAATAAAATATAATTTCATTGCGGTGTGTGTAATGTGGGTAGCTAATATCATTACATGAATATGTCTAAGGTACCTCTACCTAGGATATCGAAAGCCTTTAATAGGTATTTGTCCATATATTATTAAAACAAGATCATCAAATGGAACCATAATGAAATAACCACTACTATTATTTCTTTCTAAATCCCACGGTTTCTAAGTGGCATGGAAACCAACTTCTTCGCTCGCCCATTATCACTTTCCTACAATAACATGAGTATATTTGTTAACTCGAAAATTGATTCTTTTAAGTTAAACACCCAAATGAATGAATTCAAAGATAATCTCACAGCCACAGACCATTTAAAGTGCATAAAAGTAAAGAGACACAAGAAGTTATAGTGGTTGGTGATGAGTTATGTCCACTTTGGTAATCTTTTGTTTATACTATTAAATTACAAGTTAGAGTTGCTTTTACAGTAAGAAATATGAAGAGAAAGAAGTTATTATCATTTTTGCAGAGTTCCTGCGTTTGGAAGAAAGAGAAGATCCTTTGAAATGTCTAAAATCCAGCTATTTATAGGTAAGCCAAGATTCGGTTCGAACAAGACACATGGCAGCAGATCGGAGATGTAGATGTAGTTGGTTGACCACGTTTAGGGTAATAGAAGAAGTGGAAGTAGCAAGGAATGAAGTTCCCGCCTTTAGTTTGACATAGTTGAACTGGTCGGTTCGACATTGTCGAACCAGATAGGTCAATTTGGGTGGGGGAAGGGGAATTCTTCCCTACTTCTTCCGTTCAAGCCATGGCCTATCAATATGTGAGAGGGACCCACACCGAGCCGGATTTAGTTGATCCGAGCAACCGACCCGACTAGATTGAAGTGGTGAAATGTCTTGGTCGAACCGGCCGATTTGAGCCGAAATCCAATCACACTATATTCATGTCTTCAAGAGTTTTGCCACTTTGATTGTTCATATTCAAGATTGCTTATAAACATCCCCATGACTCGAGCACTTCGGTAGATGGAAATCCATAATGCGATTGTCTTGCAAAAAAAGCGGGTCAACAATATTTATACATAAGTCATAAACGAAATATATCTTAACCTAAATCTTAATTTTTTGATATCTTTTTATTGGTACATGTTTCATAATACAATGGAAAAGTTGACCATGATATGTATGATAGACAACAAATTTATCTTTTTTTAGTTTTTATTTATTTCTAAGGAAAATATGTTTAGTTTTTTTATTTAATTTTTTATTGATCATTGTATACAATAAAATCAAAAATGATTATTTTAATTTCTGTTGCCTGTTGTATATTCAAAAGATTCTATGTAATAATTTTTAAAGCTCTTCCAGAGCAAAAACATTAGTACATTCTACATATTCGAACTACACTTAGGTCATAACCTATTTTACTATCTTGTGAAATATGTGGCAAGTTGCTTTCTTAGATTTTCACAATGGAAACTTTATCATATTTTTTCTTTTTATGTAAGATTCATATTTTAATATGTTATATCTTCCTTTTGCTTTTATTCATATTCCATATGGATGAGGCTGTGGCTAAAAGTGCAATTTGCATCTAATACTAGTGTTTAGTTCAATAGAATATCAGTCAAGGTATAACAACTCGAGTTTTCGGAGGTACCCAGGTGTAACAACCCGTATTTTTGGAAGCAATTTACAATTTATTTTAATAGAAATTAAATATTTTGTATAATTTATTTTGAGAATAAATGACTTAAGATTTATTTTAATCGAAGATAGAATGTATAAATTTAAAATTTATATAAAACAAGCTTGAAATGGCGCTGTAGTTTGAAAATTCAATTTTAATCTTTGAATGAATGTAAGAATTCAATATAATGTGCAATTTGACGAAACAAGAAACGTTAGAATCTATTGAACTGTAATTTTTTAACAAATGAAAGAAACTAAGATTTCACTTTATAAATTGTAAGTTATGTTTAAATTAAAATAAAATACTAGCTATAGAATTTATTTATATTTTAATATATATACATAGCCCTTAAAAATAGCCATTTTGCAAACGACCTTCATTTTCGACGAAACAACTTTTGTTGGATCCATAACATCAAATTATTGTCAGGTTTAAAATTTCAAGTCATTTGGAATTAGTATGTAAGCGTAGTGAACTTAAACGCGTTTTGTAATTTCAATTGAATTTAATAAGTTAGTAAAAAGGGCATTTTTCAAGCGCTCTCCAAATTTGATGAAATTAATTTTGTTAGGATCAAAACATAGCTAGATTTCAAATTTCATAATTTTGGAGTCAGTATGTGGCCCCAAGAAAATAAAATGTACGTTCAAATTCAATATGTAACGTTATATTAATTTATATTTTAACTTTGATAAAAACTGATCGAGACAGTCGAACTGGCTTACAAAACATATCCCATTGTGTCCGGAATGGGGGGTTTTTAGTTAGAAACAACTATCATTGGGTTTGATTTGGAGTTCATGACGACTTTGAGTTTTAAAGTTAATTAAATAATATTTAAAATATATATAATTTCTAAACCCTAGCCTCATAAGCCAGAGTCGCCGCCACTCGAAATGAAAGGCCGAACTCCTCCCGTTTTCTTCTCCTTCTTTCTCTCAATCCACACACTTTCGTTCAAAACTTAATACACGAATATTATAGAGCTTGGAAAGGTCTTTCAAATGGCACGGGTATGATCGTTTTTAAGGTTGTGGATTGCTCGATTTAGGGGTCTAAACTGCCACCGTTCGGCAGCGTTGCGACTAGGGGGCACAAGTCAGGCTCCATGGCAGGCTTTGGTGGAGGACGGAAGGAGCTATCGTGTGGTGATGGTTGATCGATGGCTAGGGTCTTAGGGTAGCATGCGATTTTGGTCAAAATCGAGGAAGCGGGTTCGGTTTTTTTTAGCGAGGTCCTGAAGGGGATAACGGGGAAGAAGGTGGGTTAGGAATTTTAATTAATTATTTAATTATTTAATTATGTAATTAATGTTCGGAATTTAATATCTTTCACATATAAACTCAAAATCGCGCGAAACTGGATCTGTTGCGATCGCGGAGACGGGAGCTTCACAATAAAACTAATTTTTCAAAAATGGAGCAAGTTGAAATTTGAGCCAAACTAAACATTCGTTTAATTTAGTTTAAAAATAAATCCTCAATTAAAGACTGACGGAGTGGAAATCAACGTGAGAACTTTCTCGTTTAAAATATTTGAACAGTTATTTAATTTATAACTGAATATAGATTGCCAGTGTTGATTTTTATCAGTCTTAATTATCATAAAATGTTATACGGTGCTTGTAAGCTCACCTCACAATTGTTTGGCAAACCATGGATGATTTGATTCACTGTATTATGTTTTTATTGTAATTTGAGTTGTTTAACATATTAAAATAATGTTAATACATTTGTGGTAGTTGAAATTGGATATAAATATCCATTTATAATTTGAACAAGGGAAATTAGATAATTTGAAAAATAACTCATATTGAACTATTTATGATTAAATTCAATAATTAGAAATGAATTTAAATTTATTATTGTTGGTTGAAAACCCCACATGGGTCTTGGGATGATATTTGACTCACACCTCTCCCTTGTATGAAATCGCGGTTAATCGATTGATTGACAGATTTATATAAGCATCAATTATTTGAATGAAGCTTATATGAAAATAAAATACACACTGGTTGTCATTTTGGGTGTTGATAGTTGTTTACAACTATTGTTGTACGTATATGATGAATGGAATCGATATAAATTTATTTATACGGATATTGGTTGAATATTATTCCAGTTCGGAACAAATATGAATATTTTTATAATATAATATTCAAAGAAGATTAGAAGTTTGATTTTAATGTATGGTTTTGGATGAACATGAAAATATAAATTATGATTTGTTCAAATTATTGTGAAATGAATGGTATTTTGAAAATATGAAGTCGAGTTAAGTATATAAACGCTACTTTGACTCAAACGGATTTGTATATCGATTTTATTCATTTATAATGAATATCAAGAAGACTAGATTTTAAAATATGATATTTTGAAAAGATTATCATTTTGAGATTATAATAAAATGGCATGTTCAAATTTAATTTAAAATTGAAAAGGAAGTGAAATCGTTTTTAAACGAATTTATAAACGTTTTATAAAATACGTTTTGAATGGAAATTGATGAAATATATTAAATATATTTTAAATGCCTGAATAGAACGCACCGTGCAGCGACCATTCGCGAACCACAACCATTAACTTTGAATGGACGTAACTGGAGATCCGACCGTCGGATTCTCCTAAAATCGAAACCATTAGGTTCATACCGAAAAGATATTTTCAATGGATATATGAGATTTAATTTTGAATTGTTAGATTTGGAAATATATCTAAGTCAATTTTGGAAAAGGTCGCTATGAATGCAGTTCGGTGGCCATTATTGCGAACTGACTGTGAGGGCCTTAATAAAATTATTAAAAATATGAATAAATTATGTAAAATCATAATAAATGATTTGAAAAGATTTTGGATGAAAAATTCCAAGTTTGAAAAGATAAAAGATATTTTTATCTAAATGAACAAGTTAACAACTGGATTAGAAATCCAATGATTTAAAAATTAATAAATTGGATTTGTAAATGGTTTTGAAATAACCAGAGTTTTCCAACGAATAAATTGGAATGGACTGGATGGAAATTATCTTCGGATATTTTGATATTGGATTCCATGATTATACAGATATTGTAGTGGGAATTTAGACGATATTGATATCGTTATTCCAAAACGATATCTGTTAATTTCAGAATTTGGTACTGAATGTAAGTAGACATGATTTCCATTTGAGATCTTATATTTAATATCAAATTGGATTTTGAGTTCATTGTGAATGGTATCTTAAATAATACTGTTCTTGAACCCATAAGTGAAAGGAATAAATCTTTTAAATAAGATTTAGAGAAGTTTTCCAGATTATTTAATTAAATTGGAATTGAATGGAATTCGATTAATAATAATCGAGATGAGGTTCTGCGAAGGAAGGCGTTTACTATTTGTGGAATTTAAAAGGCTTTCCCGTTATTCCACTTATAGTATTAGTCTGATACGGAAATTTGTATCAATTATAAAATATTCAGATTTCCGTGAAGATTACATATTATTGGAAAATGATTTTTGGGCTATATTGTAAATTGTGTTTTTTAAATAACATTTGTTCTTTAACCCAAATAAGAACATGATTAATTTCCTTAAGTTGAATTATCATTAAATAATGATATTTGAAGATTAAATCTGAACTAGAGTTTTGATGAATCTTTAATTAGATTAAATGTGAAGAACGTAATTAAATTTACCGAATTTAAGAAATGTTCGAGATGGAGTACCCCTTATGCCCTCCTTAGTTTTACTCCATGCGATAGTTAAATCTTTAATTAGATTTGAATGATAAATGGTAATGAAATTTACCAATAACACGATGGGTGTTAAATATGGAGTACCACCAGTTTTGCTCCATGGGATGAATAGGTTGGGATTAGGATAATTAAACAAAAGATTACTTCGGTAAGGCTCATCAATCCCGACTAGTTGATAAACCTAAATTTGGTTTAAGTGGTGAAAAGACATAATAAAATCCTTTGAAAATGATATCCAAAGAAAGATTAAAGAATAAGTTTAAAAGAATTTATCTTTGATAAAATTAATGGGAACCTTTCCCCAAAGATGTGAATATTTGAATAGAATATTCTGGATTGGAATGAGACGTGCACTATCTTTGTGTATTTATCACAAGATTATAAAGATACACCATTATTCGGAAAGACCGGGTTTAACCCATTCTGAATAACTATTACGACGACTAAAAGTCAAAGATATAAAGACGGTAGTTAAGGACCAGAAATCTTCACATTGTTGGGATGATTGTTGATGTCTTGACTTGGGGTGTACACCCAAGACGAGATAATAAGTGGTGATCATCCAGACGTATTAGGAGATCGACCGGATATGCGAGGACCTCTCCTGTATTGGACATATGGAATGAGGAATAAGGTGCCTTGATTTCATTCAGACCCAAGACGGACTTGTGAATGAATTATGACATTGTATTTCGTTCTGTATTGATTGATACCTATCAAATATGTATCTGTTTGATGGCGGAGAATTTATTCTCTTGCTTAACACTCTTCTCTAATACGTATGAGCTTAGAGGTTATATATTGGTAGATATCAGTTGTATGGCATGAATTGTCAATGGGACATGCTAATATGCAAATGATTAAGGCTTTTTGTTGAAAAGCAGGCCCTTGTGGATGATGATCAAAGCACATCGTTAAGTAGCATAGCTTTGTGTATAGCGTTAACTCGCGAGCCTCACACCCCGGTATGAGTTAGAAACAGGATAAGGTACGCAAGGAGTACATATGTGTGACGACCCCAAATCCCCATACGACGGTGGTAAGGGTAATCTTTGGAATATAACACATAAACAGATACAGCAGAACAGAAATAAATAAATACACCAGATAATGTACAATGGAATACACTGGATAAACATAATCATCAGAGTTACACAGTATACAGGATCATACTTAGTACAAAATATAGTTCAGCTATACATAAGTGTCTACAGCGGAAAACAAAACATAATATGTACGATAGGAGCTGAACAGCATAAAAAGAGATAAATGATAGAATCCATCTTCAGCTCCAGCTATCCAGAAAGAGCCTGCTAAAACCTGAATACAAGGCTGCCCATGTAGAAAAAGGGGCACCCGAGTTTGCAAGTGGAACAAACTACGAGTCAATCATGAGACTGGTATGAGAAATCTACTTAACTTACTTTATAATATGGCCAATCACAGGACCACTCCACTTCTATGGAACGGGTTTACTCCGTTGGATTGCCAGTGCTTTAAAACAAGTAAATATTTTAAACATCGCAATGCTTTTTATAAAAATGAAGCCATTATAAGACTCAGTTCCCATCAGACAATGCAACGCAAACCGGAGGATAGAGTTTTACCTTATAATGGCCAAAATATGCTTGATACGAATAAAACAAAAGCGTTTGATATTATTACTAGTGTTTATATGTTTCAAAAACAATTTCAAATCATAAGTGTCAATCATAGACGGCATTAATGCCCCATACCACTATGTCGCCATATATAGGTATACAATCAAAACCGCACGGTGTCGTATTTGGAAATTGGATTTCCGTCATGAACCAAGGCAAAAGATAGTCCTTACCGAATTCGAGACTCTCTAGCCCGAGCCTCAGGACCCAGACATAGGTGAGCCCTTGGATCGTTAGGGCTGGTCCACCGATGTGGATTAAAATGCCTGAACACTTGTTTCCCCACCCTTTGGGGTGTAAATGATTCCTATGACTCCATCGGCTCCATATAGTCACCGATATATCTGAGGCGCCTCGCAACAGCAACAACCACACAGGTGAAAATAATATAAATGTCAGGGTTGATAGGTCACTAACACCACCCTAGCTAGAAGGAAACGCATGCCCTCCCTGATGTCCTCTCCCGTTTTTGGTTCATACTGGGGTGTGAGGCTAGCGAATCAACGTTATACACAAAGCTATGCCATACAGGCCGTGCTTTGATCATCAACCACAAGACTTTGCTTTTCAACAGAAGCCTTGATCATCTGCCACTTAGGCATGCCACACAGGCAATTCACTCTATGCGACTGATTTCTATCGATATATAACCTCTGAGCTCGTACGTCTCAGAGAAGGGTGTTAAGTAAGAGAATAAATTCTCCGCCGCCAAATAGATATATATTTAATAGATATCAACCAGCACAGAACAAAATCTAATGTCAGACACACAGTCCATTTACAAGTTCGTTTTGGGTCTGAAAGAAACTGGAGGCACCATATACCTCGCATATTCATCGATCTCCAAGTACGTCTAGACGATCACCACTTATTATCTATATTTCGGGATGTGTGACGGCCCGCCCCGCACCAACCGGCATTTACTCCAAAAGTGCGCTGTACACATGTCCAGTTAGCACGGGACGGTCGTCAGAGGGAAAGGAAGAAGACAAAGGAACTATAAGGAACCTGTAGAATGTCTCACAGCGCATGGAACAAAATATAAAATATAATAACAACATACTTGACATAAAACAGGTGAGACAGTGCGTAAGCTGAAAACAAACTATTATAGTAGCGGAAAATCCAAAGTACAACTTATGATCCAAAGCCAACATTATTACAACTTTTAAAAACTGTCTCAAAAAGCTAAACAAGAAAGGTACACTACTAATGCCCAAAGTAGTGACCAGCAACGACACAGGGAGAATATATATATATATATATATCATACGTGGAAGCCTCCTGCTCGCCTCTGAATCCGCTACTCGCGCATCACCAGCTAACCTGTCTCTAGTCTGCTCGTGAGAGCACCCAGAGTAATAAGAAGAGACATAAAACTCTGGGTCAGACAAAAAGTCTGGTATGAGCGATAAGCAGCTAAACAGAACAATAACAGGTATACTAAACCATACCTGAACCTGGACCTGCAACCAAAGAGTTAGCACTACATACTGTACAACACTCTAAGGTGCCACTGAATAAATGATGTAAAGATAATGGGGGTGGGTGTGTGCATGTCATAGTGATGACAAACAATCAAGCATAGCAACCATCCTCACATCTCTCACTCAGTGCGTAAAGCATACGATATCCACCACTTCGATCACCCAATACTTTGTTATGATCACTCTGCCCTATGAAGTCACAACGGCTTCACTGCACTGATCCATAGCCACTAATCCTTCGCTATGTCCACTTTGCCCCATGGAGTCGTACACACCCCACTGCACTGGCTCATAGCCTTACTAATCCTTTACTATGTCCACTCTGCCCCATGGAGTCACAACGGCTCCACTGCATTGGCTCATAGTCTTGCTACGATCACTTTGCCCCTCGAGTCATGATGACTCTACTGCACTGATACGTAGCCCATCATTCCTTTTTAGTGGTGAATCGAAGTTATGAACGTCGACAACTCCTTAGCACACGTCCCGCAGCAAAGCCCAACCATGAAGTGAACTCATTGGTTCCCAACTGGATCCTGAGCTCTAACTTCCATTTGGACTATCTTTGCATCTCGGGTTATTGGTCATCACTGGATCGGTTCGGATCCCCAATCCTTCTTCTCTGTCGGTTCGGATCGGCCTCCTTCCTAGTGCTCCGGGTCGGATCATGGCCTTCAAGTCCCTTCGTAGTACATTGATTCGGTTCGGGTGTTCTCTGGCGGGTCGGTGTACCCTTGCTCCATTGGTTCGGATCGGGTTCCTGGTCTCCGATCCAATCCACTTCCCCTTCCTCTTCCGTTCCGATCCCCTTTCTCTTCCCTTCAGTCGATCCGATTCAGTTCAACCATTGTGACCTTCCTTTTTGCCATACCTTCCCTTGTGCCAAGCCTCGGTTCGGTTCGGTGATCCCTTGCCCAGTCCATCATCCGATCCGAGCCCATCCCTCTGATCCGATCCGAAAGGCTGCACCATTTTCTGCAACTTTTTCCAGCGAGTGTTTTACGTCATTCGATGGCGTTTTCGACCATTCTATGTATTCTAATCAATCACAAAGCATGCCACAAAGTCATAGCAACAGATAGAAGTGACCTCAAACACCAAAACATCAATATGATAGGTTAAGATGGATCAAATATAGCCAAAACCCAATATTTTCCCTTAAACGTGTTCAAGCATAATTAATGATAGGATTAGCAAAACTTAACCAAATTAATCCAAGTTCATATCAGAGGTCTAAAACATCATTTAAGAATTTATAAATATTTTTCTAGAATTTTATCATGTTTAATTCGCTAATTAACACTAATTACCCTTAATTAACCATAATTAGTGAGGAACTATGCAAATCACTCACCTTAGCTACAAATAAACATTAGATCTGAAATAAATCTCTGTTTGGGCGCGAATAACAATGCAAATCAGCGGCTTTAATCTTGATTTGGTGAAGATCTCCCTTGATTTGATGTTGCTAAGCTTAATCCTTAATTAGAAAGTGGTTTGGAGGTGATTTAGAGGTTGGAGGCCATTTTTAGGGTTTCTAAGAGGTAAGTGGAGGCTAGAAAACTGAAGTGGAATGAAACTCTAACCCTTTTCAGCCTCCCCATAACCCTAATCCGGAAATGGGTTATGGGCTCATTCACTAATCACCCTATTTGGCCCGGTTAAGCAGTTTTTCACCTTCCAAACCTTATTTCAGCCATATCTCCCAAACAGTAAGTCCGTTTGGCTATTATGACCACTCTACGGAAAGGTAAACCATCAAACAAATCTAATGGAAGTGGTTTCAGGTCAAAATTCATTTCCAATCAAAAGTTATGGCCGAAACAAGATCAGCTAGGGGCAAAACGGTCATTTAAAAATTGACCCCAATGGTCGTTTCCCAAAGCCACATGATCATACGACTTCATATAAGAAAGAAATAAATATTCTACGATCCTCCGATACGTAGAATGCGGGTTGTTACATTCTCCCCTCCTTAAGAAATTTCGCCCTCGAAATTCCATAAGCAAAACACACAAGGGTCCCGCATCCCTATCAGTCATAAAACAACAATCAAACATGCAAACAAGCAAAACAAACCTATCCTAGCATGCGGAATAACTAAATTGCAAAGTGAACCTTACCAGGCAAAGAGTTCTGGATACGTCTTCCTAATGCTCTCCTCTGTCTCCTAAGTACAGTCATTCTCGTTCTCGCCCCACTAAACCTTGACTAGCTTCACCGCCTTCCTTCGAAGTCGCTTCGTATCGTGCTCGACAATACGAATCGGCTTGCGGTTGCCAACCGCCTCAAGTTCCACTTCGAAGTCCTCTAACTGATCAGGTGAAATAGTCAAATCTGGGTCGTGCACAAACTTCCTTAACTGGGAAACGTGAAATACGTCATGAACTCTTGTCATCTTCTCTGGTAATTCAATTCTATATGCCAAATTCCCAACTTGTTCGAGAACGGGGAATGGGCCAACAAATCTTGGTGCCAACTTGCCTCTCCTGCCAAATCGTATCACGCTCTTCAACGGAGAAACCTTAACAAACACCAAGTCACCAACGGAGAATTTTAAGTCTCTTCTCCTCTTGTCAGCATAACTCTTCTGTCTATCCTGGGCAGCCTTCATCCGTTGTTGAATGATCTTAGTCTTATCTGAGGTTTCCCTCACCACATCTGGTCCAAGCATAAACTTCTCGCCAGTCTCTATCCAACATGATGGTGAGTTGCACGGTCTTCCGTACAAAGCTTTATATGGAGCCATACCGATACTGGATTGGTAGCTATTATTATATGCAAACTCTACTAGATGCAAATGGTCATCCCATGATCCACCAAAATCCAATATACAAGCTCCCAAGAGATCTTCCAATATACGATTCACCCTCTCTGTCTGACCGTCGGTTTGAGGATGATACGCGGTACTGAGATATAATTCCGACCCTAGAGCCTCTTGTAAGCTCTTCCAAAACCCACTAGTAAACAACGGGTCTCGGTCACTCACAATGCTTTTAGGTATTCCATGAAATCTCACTACCCACTTCATATACAATCCTGCTAACTTAGCTGCCGTTCTGGTTGATTTGACTGGTATAAATCTTGCACTCTTGGTCAATCGATCCACAATTACCCAAATGCTATCATGTCCCGATTTAGTCCTTGGTAAACCATCAATGAAGTCCATCGAGACTTGATCCCATTTCCATTCGGAAATTTCTAATGGTTGCAACAAACCACTAGGCTTCTTTTGCTCAGCTTTAACTAGCTGGCAATTCATGCACTTGGATATAAACTTCCCAACGTCTCTTTTCATCCCTTCCCAGTAGAAAGTCTGCTTCATGTCTCGATACATCTTATCACCACCAGGGTGTATAGTCAGTTTTGAGTGATGACATTCCCTAAGTACTTCATCTCTCAAACCATTCACGTTGGGTACAACTAGTCTTCCATTCTTTCTAAGCCATCCTTCTCGATCAAGCCCATACAAACTCATCTCCTCGCCATCGATATCCATCTCTAACTTGGAGATGATTTCCAATAAATTAGGATCGCCCCTCTGACTGGAACCAATCCGCTCAATCAAGGTGGGTCTGATCGTCAAACTAGCTAATATCTCTGGATCCAATTCGCACTTTGGTCTGAAATCATACCCTGCGATATACTCCAGTTGCTTCCATTCAAGAAACATAGCCCCTAAACTGGTATGTCTCCTACTCAAGGCATCGGCTACCGCATTGCCTTTCCCAGGTGTATATGTGATATCAAAATCATACGAAGCCAAGAACTCTAACCATCTCTGCTGACGGAGATTCAGATCCTTCTGAGAGAAGAGATACTTTAACGATTTATGATCGGTAAACAACTCAAATCTTTCTCCCAGGAGATAATGTCTCCACATCTTCAACGCGAACACGATCGCTGCCAGTTCCAAATCATGGGTAGGATACTTTTTCTCATGCGGCTTTAGTTGCCGACTAGCATAAGCTACAACCCTACCTCCTTGCATCAATACAGCACCTAGTCCGGTACCACAAGCATCTGTGTATACCGTCATCTCTTCACTCCCTTTAGGAATGACTAACACTAGCGCATGCGTCAACTTTTCTTTTAGACTCTTGAATGCATCCTCACACACTCCGTCCCAGATGAAGGCTTGATTCTTCTTAGTCAATTGAGTCAACGGTGCTGCTATCTTGGAGAAGTCCTGGATAAACTTACGATAATATCCAGCTAACCCCAAGAAGCTTCTTACGTCTGTTGCATTCTTGGGCATAGACCAATCCCGTACCGTAGCCACCTTTGCAGGGTCCACGGTAATACCATTCTCTGAAACAACATGGCCCAAGAATCTCACTTCCATCCTCCAGAAGTGGCACTTACAAAATTTCGCTTTCAATTGGTGTTTTCTCAACACCTCCATCACTATCCTCAAATGTCCCTTGTGTTCTTCCTCTGTCCTTGAGTAACAAGGATGTCGTCTACGAACACTAGAACAAACTTATTCAACTGATCTCTGAATACTCGATTCATAAGATCCACGAAGTATGCTGGTGCATTGGTCAACCCAAATGGCATGACCAACCACTCATAGAATCCAGACGGCGTCCTAAATGCCGTTTTCGGAACACTATCAGCCGCTACTCAGAGCTGATGAAATCCTATCGCGAGGTCCAACTGGGAGAACACTCTTGCTCCTTCCAGCTGATCAAACAAATCATCTATCCGCGGTAGAGGATACTTATTCTTCCTCGTCACCTTATTCAACTCGCGATAGTCCACACACAAACGAAGGGAACCATCTGCCTTAATGGCAAACACAACTAGTGCTACCCACTCGGAGACACTTCTTCTAATAAACCCCTTCTTCAAAAAATCGCTTAATTGCACCCTGAGCTCTCGCTGCTCCCTTGGTGCCATACGACGAAGTGGCATCACTATAGGTCTGGCATCTTTCACTAAATCAATACGGAACTCAATCTCTCGGTGTGGTGGAAGCCCGGCCACCTCCTCGAAGACGTCCAGATACTGGCCAACCACGGGCACATCTGACAACTCATCATGCGGGATGTCGAGGGAATTTATAAAACTAGCCATTACCCCATCACTAGGTAGACTACCAAACACTACCCTCCGCCCATCATCCGCCTTAACTATCACCAAAAAGCCCTCACAGTCTACCACCACCCTGTATCTTTGGAGCCAATCAACCCCCAATATAATGCCATACCCAGTAAAGCCCAAAACAAAGCAATCACAAACAAACATACATCCATGACTCGATAAGAACAAATTTCGGCAAATCATACTAAGGTTAGTCGAACCACCAATCGGGTTCGTCACAACCAATGGTCTATCGACTATCTCGGGTTCCAGTCCCAACCTATCTACCAGGTCACTAGATATGAAGGAACGGGAAGCCCTTGTATCAAACAAAACTCGAACAGGTACATCATGAATAGAAAGCATACCTTGAATGACGACATTCTTTCCTTTCTCTGCCGCAGTTGGGGCATTCGACGAAGAAGGAATAGCATCGATAGCATATGCTTTCACAATCTGCTTCTCCTTAAGAGGTTTTGGACATTTATCCTTATGATGTCCCACTTGGCCACAGTTGTAGCACTTCCTATCCGCTGGCTTGGACCAACACTCTTTGGCATAATGGCCCTTCTTACCACAGCTGAAGCACTCAACACATTTCTTGATCTTTTTCTGGCCATCCTTAGTTTGGTTCTGCTTCCTCTTGTTCTGAGTGTTATTCTTGCCTCCACTGCCTGCTTGCGGCTTCAGCCTTTCTGCAGATGCAACCTCAGTCTTTGACTTAGGGTAAAGACTCTCTGATCTCAAAGCTTTCCCCACAATCGATTCAAAAGTCTCATCGATGTGGTTGATAAGTCTTTCCCCCAAGTATCCATCCAAACCAGTAATGAACTTCTCATTCTTCTTCTCAGGAGTATCGATAAGGGATAATCCATACTTCGACAAAGTGTCGAACTCGGCAATATAGTCCGAGACTGCCCTACCATTCTGCTTAAGCTCCAAGAACTTCCTAAACAATTCCGACTTCTGAGCAGTTGGGATAAACTTGTCGCTAAAGTGAGCCTTAAACTGATCTCAAGTAACCTGATCCTCTGGAGTGGATGTCTTAATAGCATTCCACCAATTCATCGCTTGCCATTGCAGCTGACGAGACGCTAGCCTTCTCTTCATCGCATCCTCGATACCCAAGTCGTCGAAGATACGATCACAACTATCCAACCAATCCTGAACATCCGTGACCGACTCTGTTCTGTGGAACGGCTTCCCACAAAGGCTAGTGTAATTCTTGCTCAGCTTGGCGAAATCGACCCTAGGCGCCTGCACTATTGGACCACCACCATTACCGGCATTGGGAGCTGCCCCTTGCACATCCCCAAACATGTCTCTCATGAGGTCAGTAAAAATCGCCCTCATGTCAGCAGCATTCCCATTATTGGCCCCTCTACCAGCACCTCTTGCATATCGGCTCATCGTTCAATCTGTAAAGAGAAAACGGTTAACCATCTCCATAGTGGTGCTAGTGCAGTGCGACTTCGCCCTTAGCTATACGAATAGTATATATACATATATAGCTTTTGAAAACCAAAGTAATCACAAATACGCACTCTCATATATGTACTATCTCTCCCTAGTGTCTTTCCCTAGGTTAACTACGCAACCTAGAGCTCTGATACCAAATGTGACGGCCCGCTCCGCACCAACCAACATTTACTCCAAAAGTGCGCTGTACACATGTCCAGTTAGCACGGGACGGTCGTCAGAGGGAAAGGAAGAAGATGAAGGAACTACAAGGAACTTGTAGAATGTCTCACAACGCATGGAACAAAATATAATAACAACATACTTGACATAAAACTGGTGTGACAGTGCAAAAGCTGAAAACAAACTATCATAGCAGCGGAAAATCCAAAGTACAACTTATGATCCAAAGCCAAGATTATTACAACTTTTAAAAACTGTCTCAAAAAGCTAAACAAGAAAGGTACACTACTAATGCCCAAAGTAGTGACCAGCAATGACACAGGGAGAATATTTATATATATATCATACGTGGAAGCCTCCTGCTCGCCTTCGAATCTGCTACTCGCGCATCACCAGCTAACATGTCTCTAGTCTGCATGTGAGAGCACCCAGAGTAATAAGAAGAGACATAAAACTCTGGGTCAGACAAAAAGTCTGGTATGAGCGATAAGCAGCTAAACAGAACAATAACAGTTATACTAAACCATACCTGAACCTGGACCTGCAACCAAAGAGTTAGCACTACATACTGTACAACACTCTAAGGTGCCACTGAATAAATGGTGTAAAGATAACGGGGGTGGGGATATGCATGTCATAGTGATGGCAAACAATCAAGCATAGCAACCATCCTCACATCTCTAACTCAGTGTGTAAAGCATACGATATCCACCACTTCGATCACCCAATACTTTGCTATGAACACTTTGCCCCATGAAGTCACAACGGCTTCACTGCACTGATCCATAGCCACTCATCCTTCGCTATGTCCACTTTGCCCCATGGAGTCGTACACACCTCACTGCACTGGCTCATAGCCATACTAATCCTTTACTATGTCCACTCTGCCCCATGGAGTCACAACGGCTCCACTGCACTGGCTCATAGTCTTGATACGATCACTTTGTCCCTCGAGTCATGATGACTCTACTGCACTAATACGTAGCCCGTCATTCCTTTTCAGTGGTGAATCGAAGTTATGAACGTCGACAACTCCTTAGCACACGTCCCACAACAAAGCCCAACCATGAAGTGAACTCATTGGTTCCCAACAGGATCCTGAGATCTAACTTCCATTTGGACTATATTTGCATCTCGGGTTATTGGTCATCACTGGATCGGTTTGGATCCCCAGTCCTTCTTCTCTGTCGGTTCGGATCGGCCTCCTTCCTAGTGCTCCGGGTCGGATCATGGCCTTCAAGTCCTTTCGTAGTACATTGATTCGGTTCGGGTGTTCTCTGGTGGGTCGGGTCGGTGTACCCTTGCTCCATCGGTTCGGATCGGGTTCTTGGTCTCCGATCCGATCCACTTCCCCTTCCTCTTCCGTTCCGATCCCCCTTCTCTTCCCTTCAGTCGATCCGATCTAGTTCAACCATTGTGGCCTTCCTTTTTGCCATACCTTCCCTTGTGTCAAGCCTCGGTTCGGTTCGGTGATCCCTTGCCCAGTCCATCATCCGATCCGAGCCCATCCCTCCGATCCGATCCGAAAGCCTACACCATTTTCTGCAACTTTTTCCAGCGAGTGTTTTACGCCATTCGACGGCGTTTTCGACCATTCTATCTATTCTAATCAATAACAAAGCATACCACAAAGTCATAGCAACAAATAGAAGTGACCTCAAACACCAAAACATCAATATGATATGTTAAGATGGATCAAACATAGCCAAAACCCCATATTTTCCCTTAAACATGCTCAAGCATAATTAATGATAGGATTAGCAAAACTTAACCAAATTAACCCAAGTTCATATCAGAGGTAAAACATCATTTCAGAATTTATAAATATTTTTCCAGAATTTTATCATGTTTATATTCGCTAATTAACACTAATTACCCTTAATTAACCATAATTAGTGAGGAACTATGCAAATCACTCACCTTAGCCACAAATAAACCTTAGATATGAAATAAATCTCTATTTGGGCGCGAATAAAAATGCAAATCAGCAGCTCTAATCTTGATTTGGTGAAGATCTCCCTTGATTTGATGTTGCCTTAATCCTTAATTAGAAAGTGGTTTGGAGGTGATTTAGAGGTTGGAGGCCATTTTTAGTGTTTCTAAGAGGTAAGTGGAGGCTAGATAACTGAAATGGAATGAAACTCTAACCCTTTTCAGCCTCCCCATAACCCTAATCTCGAAACGGGATATAGGCCCATTCACTAATCACCCTATTTGGCCCGGTTAAGCAGTTTTTCACTTTCCATACCTTATTTCAACCATATCTCACAAACGGTAAGTCCATTTGGCTATTATGACCACTCTACGGAAAGGTAAACCATCAAACGAATCTAATGGAAGTGGTTTCAGGTCAAAATTCCTTTCCAATCAAAAGTTATGGCCAAAACAAGGTCAACTAGGGGCAAAACGGTCATTTAAAAATTGGCAAAAATCAAGAACATGGGAAATGACCCCATTGGTCGTTTCCCAAAGTTACATTTCCATACGACTTCATACAAGATAGAAATAAATATTCTACGATCCTCCGATACGTAGAATGCAGGTTGTTACAGGATGCCTCCTAATCAAGACATCAGTAATCAACCAACCGAGGTGAAGATCTCTGGTCTTCAACCACCGTCTTCATCATCGACTTCTTACAGCCGATCAATTATTTGAAATGAGATTTAACTCGGCCTTTTCAAATAATTCACGTATATTTAGAATTTAAATCAATTCGTTTCAATGGTCAAATTATTAGACATCAATAATTCTGTTCTTAAATGTAGTTTTCATGCCAAACACATTCAACCATCAAATGTCAATAAACTGGGTAAATTCGGTTTATTTCCATTCCATATCGTTTATAATATTTTATAACGATTTATCGCTATTTTTGTTCACTTAAAAATAGCCAATTCATTCAAACGACGCTTCAGGCTATAACGCGGCCGTGGCGCTGTTTTTCTTCAAATATAATTTAGACATATCTGAAAATCTAACCGTTGGATCTTCACAAATTTTATATCATTAGAAAGATCTTTTCAAAACGAACCCAAAGGTTTCAGTTTTGGGAAAATCCGACCGTCGGATCTCCCGGTACAATCGTTTGAAATTACGATTTCAAAATACGAACTACAGCGTCGTTATTCGATTTAATATATATATATATAAATATATATTTATTTATAATTGATGCTAGCGTTGTTTTTCTTTAGATTTGAATTAAACATTCCAAACAATCCAACCGTTGGATCTTCACAAAGTTGGTATCGTTGGAAAGATGTTTCCAAAGCGAACCCAATGGTTTCGGTTTCGGGAAAATCCGATGGTCGGATCTCCCGCACTAATCGTTTGAAATCACGGTTTCAAAACATGAACTGCAGCTTCGTTATTCGATTTATTTTATATATATATATAATTCATTCTTCGATTTCAAAACCATATTCACTTCATATATTTGATAAAAATGATATTTTTACCCAACAGATATTTGTTTCAACACATCACCATTTTTAACACTTCATATTCACAATAAAAATGTAGATTTTATTGTTCAATCTATATATATTCAACACATGAATGTTTTCGACTTCACACATACGATAAAAATATGATTTTTATCGTTCTAGTCCTTTATTCAACACATGAATCTTTCTATAGTTCATATATATAATAAAAATGTGATTTTTATTGAAAAACAATTTATTTCAAAACACGATTATTTTATATAGTTTATATATATCATAAAGATGTGATTTTTATTGTAAAACAATTTATTTCAAAACATGATTATTTTATATAGTTTATATATATCATAAAGATGTGATTTTTATTATAAAACAATTTATTTCAAAACACGATTATTTTATATAGTTTATATATAAGGTAAAAAAAAATGTTATTGTTGGTGTTAAAACAATTTATTTAAAACACTAATATTTTATATAGTCTATATATATCATAAAGATGTGATTTTTATTTTTCAAAAAATTTATTCAATATATGAACTTCTTTCAACACAAGAATTTTATTCAACACATGAATTTCTATTCAACACATGAATTTTATTTCAACACTTGAATTTTATTTCAACACATGAATTTAAATCAAACACTGAAATATTTCAGAAAATTTCGACAGCATAACGGCAGGGTTGTTAAAACCGGGACCGTCCCTAGTACGGCTCCTCGTTCTACCTTAAAGCCACGCAGCTTTTGACAATGGGGATTTTCAATATCTAGTTCGTACGCAGACGAATTTTCCCATATACTAATCCTATTGGGATTTCAACCACAATCAATCATTTTAAATCAACCATTCATGATATTCACCAAATTTTCACATCAACCAATAATCCAAACAATATCACAACGAATATATATCGCCCATGGTCTGTGGACGAGGGGAGTATATATATATATATATACACACGTATATAACTATATTTCGATTTCATTTCAATATCATTTCAATTTATTTCAACGCATATATCATTTTTACAACGCATATATAACTTATACATCAAACATACAACTTATACAACGCTTATACATGAGGTGTACAACGCTTATATAACTCATACTTCGAATATATAATTTATACATCGTTGTTTCCATATCGCTTATAATTCAGAAATCTCACATTGGGTTCCACTCCACCAAAAATAACAGAAGGCTCAGAAAATATCCGGTCTCTTTTAGAATGTAGAAGACGTCCATACGAGTCCACTGTCTCCTGTTTCATCAAATTTCGTTAACGTAGCAAAAAGATATGATTTTTACAGTGAAATCAAAAACCGCAGCGCTTTAAAGTGCTATTAAACAGTTTAAAATATTTTAAACCGTACCTTTCTGATTTGGTTCCCAACTAGGTTTCGATTTTTCTCGACAACCGTTGCACGATAGGACAATCGGCCACTGCCACTTGGAAGAGGAAGGAGAGGCGCGCAGAATGAGGGTAGCCTCGTCGAACTCGGTGGTCGGAGACGCTGTTGGTGGCGGCGCGAAGTCGGCGACTTCAGGAGGTCGATCTGGCCTTGACACTCAATGAAAAAATCCAATCTTTATATGGATTTGAAGCTGGGGATGTCCTCTACAAAATTCTCAACTGGAGGTAGGTTTAGTTTTGTGTGCGGAAGGAGAAATCGGGCTGGGAAGATCGCAATCAATTTCCGTCATCGCTTCTCGGGTTGTCGGGGAGAGAGAGAGTTGTGATGGCCAATGGGATTTTTTTATTTTATTTATATATTTTTAAAATTCTAAAATACCCCTCTTCACATACTAGCTCCGATCCAAACCCAACAACTGTCGCTCCGAGCTAAATACCCCCATTCCGAACATAATGGGATATGTTTCGTAGGCCCATTTGACTGTTTCAGTCAGTTTTCCTTCAAATTAAAATATAAAACATTCAATATTTTATTTGAACGTACATTTCAATTTGCCGGGGCCACATACTGATTCTAAAAATTCCCGAAAAATAAATCTAGCCATGTTTTAACGATACGGTCCCAACAAAACTAGTTTCATCGAATTCTGAGACCGTTTGAAAAATGGCCATTTTCTAGTCGATCCAATTTAACTATAATTGACCAAACACATTTTTCTTCGCCACGCTCACATATTAACTTCAAAAATTATGAAATTTGAAACCTAGCAATAATTTGACATCCCAGATCCAACAAAAGTGGTTTCGTCGAATTCTGAGGTTGTTTGCAAAATGTCTATTTTCACAGGCTATATAAATTCTATAGCGACCTTTCTGAAAATTCATTTGGCCATAACTTTTGATTCCCGCTACGAAACTTCGATTTTTCAGATTCGTTAAAAAGATATTCACTAACAGAGTTAAATATTTTTGGTTTCACTAAAATCCGTTTTATTTTGCACCCGGTACAGTCAGTCAAAGTTTGGATTGAAATTTTGAAACTACCGCGCCATTTCAGGCTTTGTTTATAATTAAAAATAATTATATTTATTTTCAAACATCGATTCAAACATACTTTTCGTCGTTATTATTTAAAATAATTTATTTTAAATATCTAAAATCCACTAAAATAGCCAAATAATTTTAAAGTTGGCTCAGATTTTTCGGGTTGTTACAATCTCCCCCACTAAAAACTTTTCGTCCTCCAAAAAAACAAAGTCGAAAGTTGTTTAATTAACCAACTCCACTTTCATTCTGGCTTTCACTCTTTAACCTTTCAGTTTCTAAGAATTTTCTATTTCTTCAAAAATTTGGCTAACACCCTAAATTTTCGAAAAATTTCGCCATAACCTCCTTTGTACGGGGAGCTTCCGGATATTTCAAATATCCTCCCATGGCCCTTACCAATCCAAAAGGAAAAGCCAAGAAGCTAGCCAATTGGCTCATAAAATCATCAAATCCCAAGAAATATGATAAACTTGTACCTATTTGTCGGGCAAACAATTTTATTCCTCTGCTTAGCTGTTTATCCATAACCTGTTCACACACATATAATGCACATGTATATATTTCTATCTATTTTCAATTCAGTTCAATACATGATTTAATCGAATAAATTTACCATCATTCTCTTATTGATTAAATTAATTATCGTTCTAATAATTTGGTTAATCAAATTCACAATCACACAACACACACAACAATCAATTTATTGATTAACTTTTGAAATATATATCTTTTATATATTCAAAAATCATATTTCTAAAACCAGATTATATATATAATCACAAATACGTTATTTATAAACCTATAACTCTCAACTCGTTCTAGGCATTTCTGACCCCATCTCTAACGAGTTATTCTGATTCTGCTATACTCATACTAGGACATTACTGATCCTATCTGTAATGAGTTATTCGTCCTAGAACACTACTGGTTCTATTTCTGACGAGTTCATTAATATGTTATATTCCAGAACTAAGCTTAACCAAAGCTCTGATACCACGTTGTGACAACCCCAAAACCCCGTATGACGGTGGCAAGGGTAATCTTTGAAATATAACACATAAACAGATACAGCAAAACAGAAATAAATAAATACACCAGATAATGTACACTGGAATACACTGGATAAACATAATCATCAGAGTTACACAGTATACAGGATCATACTTAGTACAAAATACAGTTCAGCTATACATAAGTGTCTACAGCGGAAAACAAAACATAATATATACAAAAGGAGCTGAACAACATAAAAATAGATAAATGATAGAACCCATCTTCAGCTCCAGCCATCCAGAAAGAGCTTGCTAAAACCTAAATACAAGGCTGCCCATGTAGAAAAAGGGGCACCTGAGTTTGCAAGTGAAACAAACTACGAGTCAGTCATGAGACCGGTATGAGATATCTACTTAACTTACTTTATAATATGGCTAATCACAGGACCACACCACTTTCGCAGAATGAGTTTACTCCATTGGATTGCCAGTGCTTTAAAACAAGTAAATCTTTTAAACATCGCAATGCTTTTTATAAAAATGAAGCCATTATAAGACTCAGTTCCCATCACACAATGCAACGCAAACCGGAGGATAGAGTTTTACCTTATAATGGCCAAAATATGCTTGATACGAATAAAACAAAAGCGTTTGATATTATTACCAGTGTTTATATGTTTCAAAAACAATTTCAAATCATAAGTATCAATCATAGACGGCATTAATGCCCCATACCACTATGTTGCCATATATAGGTATACAATCAAAACCGCACGGTGTCGTATTTGGAAATTGGATTTCGTCATGAACCAAGGCAAAAGACAGTCCTTACCGAATTCGAGACTCTCTAGCCCGAGCCTCAGGACCCAGACACAGGTGAGCCCATGGATCGTCAGGGCCGGTCCACCGATGCGGATTAAAATGCCTGAACACTGCGTTTCCCCACCCTTTGGGGCATAAATGAGTCCTATGACTCCATCAGCTCCACATAGTCACCGATATATCCAAGGCGCCTCGCAACAACAACAACCACACAGGTGAAAATAATATAAATGTCAGGGCTGGTAGGTCACTGACACCATCCTAGCTAGAAGGAAACGCATGCCCTCCCTGATGTCCTCTCTCGTTTCTGGTTCATACCGAGGTGTGAGGCTCACGAATCAACGTTATACACAAAGCTATGCCACACAGGTCGTGCTTTGATCATCAACCACAAGACTTTGCTTTTCAACAGAAGCCTTGATCATCTGCCACTGAGGCATGCCACACAGGCAATTCACTCTATGCGACTGATTTCTATCGATATATAACCTCTGAGCTCGTACGTCTCAGAGAAGGGCGTTAAGCAAGAGAATAAATTCTCCGCCGCCAAATAGATATATATTTAATAGAGATCAATCAGCATAGAACAAAATCTAATGTCAGACATATAGTCCATTTACAAGTTCGTTCTGGGTCTGAACGAAACCGGAGGCACTATATACCTCGCATATCCATCGATCTCCAAGTACGTCTGGACGATCACCACTTATTATCTATATTTCGGGATGCCTCCCAATCAAGACATCAGTAATCAACCAACCGAAGGGAAGATCTCCGGTCTTCAACCACCGTCTTCATCATCGACTTCTTACCACCGATCAATTATTTGAAATGAGATTTAACTCGGCCTTTTCAATTAATTCACGTATATTTAGAATTTAAATCAATTCATTTCAATGGTCAAATTATTATACATCAATAATTATGTTCTTAAATGTAATTTTCACGCCAAACACATTCAACCATCAAATATCCAATAAACCGGGTAAAATCGGTTTATTTCCATTCCATATCGTTTATAATATTTTATAACGATTTATTGCTATTTTTATTCACTTAAAAATAGCCAATTCACTTAAACGACGCTTCAGGCCATAACGCGGTCGTGGCGCTGTTTTTCTTCAGATTTGATTTACACGTATCTGAAAATCTAACGGTTGGATCTTCACAAATTTTATATCATTAGAAAGATCTTTTCAAAACGAACCCAATGGTTTCCGTTTTGGGAAAATCCGATGGTTGGATCTCCCGGTACAATCGTTTGAAGTTACGATTTCAAAATACGAACTGCAGTGTCGTTATTCGATATAATTTATTTATATTTATATATATATATATAATCGATGCTGGCACTGTGTTTCTTCAGATTTGAATTAAACATTCCAGACAATCCAACCGTTGGATCTTCACAAAGTTGGTATCGTTGCAAAGATGTTTCCAAAGCGAACCCAACGATTTCGGTTTCGGGAAAATCCGATGGTCGGATCTCCCGCACTAATCGTTTGAAATCACGGTTTCAAAACACGAACTGCAGCTTCGTTATTCGATTTATTTTATTTATGCTTATATATATATATAAATATAATTCATTCTTCGATTTCAAAACCATATTCACTTCATACATTTGATAAAAATGATATTTTTACCCAACAGATATTTATTTCAACACATCACCATTTTTAACACTTCATATTCACAATAAAAATGTAGATTTTATTGTTCAATCTATATATATTCAACACATGAATGTTTTCGACTTCACACATACGATAAAAATATGATTTTTATCGTTCTAGTCCTTTATTCAACATATGAATCTTTCTATAGTTCATAAATATAATAAAAATGTGATTTTTATTGTAAAACAATTTATTTCAAAACACGATTATTTTATATAGTTTATATATATCATAAAAATGTGATTTTTATTGTAAAACAATTTATTTCAAAACACGATTATTTTATATAGTTTATATATATCATAAAATTGTGATTTTTATTGTTAAACAATTTATTTCGAAACACGATTATTTTATATAGTTTATATATAAGATAAAAAAAATGTTATTGTTGGTGTTAAAACAATTTATTTAGAACACTAATATTTTATATAGTCTATATATATCATAAAGATGTGATTTTTATTTTTCAAAAAATTTATTCAATGTATGAACTTCTTTCAACACATGAATTTTATTCAACACATGAATTTCTATTCAACACATGAATTTTATTTCAACACATGAATTCTTATTCAACACATGAATTTTATTTCAACACATGAATTTTATTTCAACATATGAATTTTATTTCAACATATGAATATAAATCGAACACAAAAATATTTCAGAAATTTTCGACAGCATAACGGCAGGGTAGTTAAAACCGGGACCGTCCCTAGCACGGCTCCTCGCTCTACCTTAAAGCCTCACAGCTTTTGACAATGGGGATTTTCAATATCTAGTTCGTACGCAGATGAATTTTCCTATATACTAATCCTATTGGGATTTCAACCACAATCAATCATTTCAAATCAACCGTTCATGATATTCACCAAATTTTCACATCAACCAATAATCCAAACAATATCACAACCAATATATATCGTCCATGGTCTGTGGAAGAGGGGAGTATATATATATATATATATATATATATATATATATATATATACGTATATAACTATATTTTGATTTCATTTCAATATCATTTCAATTTATTTCAACGCATATATTATTTTTACAACACATATATAACTTATACATCGAACATACAACTTATACAACGCTTATACATGAGGTGTACAATGCTTATATAACTCATACTTCGAATATATAATTTATACATCGTTGTTTCCATATCGTTTATAATTCAGAAATCTCACATTGGGTTCCACTCCACCAAAAATAGCAGAAGGTTCAAAAAAATATCCGATCTCTTCTAGAATGTAGAAGACGTCCACACGAGTCCACTGTCTCTTGTTTCATCGAATTTCGTTAACGTAGCAAAAAGATATGATTTTTACAGTGAAATAAAAAACCGCAGCGCTTTAAAGTGCTATTAAACAGTTTAAAATATTTTAAACCGTACCTTTCTGATTTGGTTCCCAACTAGGTTTTGATTTTTCTCGACAACCGTTGCATGATAGGACAATCGGCCACTGCCATTTGGAAGAGGAAGGAGAGGCGCGCGAAACGAGGGTAGCATCGTCGAACTCGGTGGTCGGAGACGTTGTTGGCTGCGGCGCGAAGTCGGCGACTTTAGGAGGTCGACCTGGCCTTGATACTCAATGAAAAAATCCAATCTTTATATGAATTTGAAGCTGGGGATGTCCTCTACAAAATTCTCAACTGGAGGAAGGTATGGTTTTGTGTGTGGAAGGAGAAATCGGGCTGGGAAGATCGGAATCAATTTCTGTCGTCGCTTCTGGGGTTGTCGGGGAGAGAGAGAGTTGTGATGGCCGATGGGATTTTTTATTATTTTATTTATATATTTTTAAAATTCTAAAATACCCCTCTTCACATACTAGCTCCAATCCAAACCCAACGACTGTCGCCCCCAGCTAAATACCCCCATTCCGAACACAATGGGATATGTTTCGTAGGCCCATTCGACTGTTTCAGTCAGTTTTCCTTCAAATTGAATTATAAAACATTCAATATTTGATTTGAACGTACATTTCAATTTGCCGGGGCCACATACTGATTCTAAAAATTCCTAAATCTAGCTATGTTTTGACGATACGGTCTGAACAAAACTACTTTCGTCGAATTCTGAGACCGTTTGAAAAATGACCATTTTCTGGTCGATCCAACTTAACTATAGTTGGCCAAACACATTTTTCTTCGCCACACTCACATATTAACTTCAAAATTATGAAATTTGAAACCTAGCGATAATTTGACATCCCGGATCCAACAAAAGTGGTTTCGTCGAATTCTGAGGTCGTTTGCAAAATGTCTATTTTCACAGGCTATATAAATTATATAGCGACCTTTCTGAAAATTCATTTGGCCATAACTTCTGATTCCCGCTACGAAACTTCGATTTTTCAGATTCTTTAAAAAGATATTCACTAACAGATTTAAATATTTTTGGTTTCACTAAAATCCGTTTTATTTTGCACCCGGTACAGTCATTCAAAGTTTGAATTGAAATTTTGATACTACCTCGCCATTTCAGGCCTTGTTTATAATTAAAAATAATTATATTTATTTTCAAACATCGATCCAAACATACTTTTCGTCGTTATTATTTAAAATAATTTATTTTAAATATCTAAAATCCACTAAAATAGCCAAATTAAAAATTTTAAATTGGCTCAGATTTTCCGGGTTGTTACAATATGTTTCTTTCTAGCTAGAAGTCGTATCATAGTATGGAGGCCAGGCATTTTTTTTACTTATGTGGATGATGGATTACAAGGCTGCTCAGATATAGAGCCGACTAAAAGGCTCGAGTGATAGGTCCGATGGGACTGGGAAACATATTGTTCACGAATAACTAATCCACAAACGTTGGGTATGGACCAACCTTGCAGGATCCATGGGTTGCCTATAGGTGAGATCCTGGGTCATCTTTCTAGAGGTGATCCAGATCGGTAAGGAGACCATCTCTTGCCTTGACTTATGATGGAAATCCAATTTCCAATACGTGACTTTTGGTTTTAGTTGTAAACCTATATAGCGACATAGTAGGATGGGGTAATCTGTCAATTATGATTGATACATTTATATTTGAAGTTGTTTGCCACACTATGCACTTATAGTAATGACAAAATGATTTGTTTTAAAGCGTACCAAGCATGTTTGGCTATTATAAAGTAAAACTTTATCCTTCGGTTTGTGTTGCATTACGTGATGGGACCTGAGTCTTATAATAGCTTCATTTTTCAAAAAGCATTGCGGTGTTTATAAATTGTTTTATTTTACGATATTCGTGGGAGTAAACCCATTCTGCGACATATGACGTGGTCCCGTGATTTACCCTATTTTAAAGTAAAGATGTAATAACTATTTTAGTTCTCACACTAGTCCCATGACTTACCTAGAGTTCATTTTTTTTACCTAAACTCTGTGTGCCCATATTTTCCACACAGGCAGCTAGTAGTTTTGGCTTTTGCCGATTTCTATTTAACAAGATCCTAGTTTACAGCTGGAGCCATATTCAGAAAGCTTTGTATCCATGTATTTCTTTCAGCTGTGTTAGTCGATGTAGTTCAACTATGCATTATATTTATACATTTTATTTCCACTGGTATTTAAATTATTAATCTCTTATATTATTTTTCCGTTGTGTAATATTTGTTCGCACTCTAATATTATTTTACTCCGATGTAAATTGTTGTAAAAGCAATGAAAAGTTCTATTGTTTTGCATTCCGATGCATCATGTTCTCGCATAATCCGCGGTTTTCCATCTCTTCAAAGATCGGGGGATTTCGGATCGTGACACCAGAGCATACTTATTGTAACCTATTTTGGAATTTAAACTATAAGGAAGAACATCATATCACAAGTTTAAAGGCTAAGCTCATATAATATAGTAAGATGAGTAAATAAAAAATTTGGGATTATATTCGAAATTGTGTATATCATAATAAATTGAATTCCAATTATGTAATAAGGAAATTTGTTCCAACTTGTGTTTGTTAAACAAATTTTAGATAATAATAAGGTTGGTGAAATTTTATAATTTTTTTTAATAGATTTGTTCACTAAATGTGATATAATAATTATTACATGGAAACCTTTCGGTTATTAATGTAAATAACAAAAACATAAAGGAAGTAATATTTAAATGTTGTATATTTTTAATATTAGCTTCAAAGCTGTTCAAAATATTTAAATAAGTACTTTGTGTAAAATAAGGTACTTGGGTAAAAAAATGGTAAAATGTATGGTTAAATAAGTGTAAATAAATGTAAGTGTGAGAAAAAAAATAAGTTTTAGCGAGTTTATATTGTGTGTATTGTAATAAACTGCAATATCACATACTGAATTGGAAGAAAGGACATGTTTTATAAATATCACCGAACTATAAATAAACTAGGGAAAATGTAGATATTTATGAAAACCAATATTTATATGTGAAAATAAATTTTAATATGTTGGTATAAGATATTTGTGTCTAAATTTCGTGTTTTGTACAAATTTAAACTTGGACTGTACATTTTTGTACAAAATAGTGTAAATTATACAATTTGTTTGTAAAATATAAATTTGATGTCAAAACGCATTAAATTGAGCTTAAAAAGGTTAAAATGTTTTAAAATTGTTGTGAGCGATATTTGATGTTAAAATGGATTATAATTGCACAAATATAAGTATTTAGGGTAAAACATGTGTTAGGTGGTGTATTTAGCCTAGTTGAACCTTACCTACGCCTAAGCGGATCTAAAATCAAGCCCAAAACCCCTTAAAGAATTATCTGGAATGCAAAACAAAGATACGACAATTATTCTCAGGAAGATCTTTCTTCTTCCTTTACCTTTCTCTTCGCTTAAAGGGAGAAAGACTAAAATTAATGGCTTCCTCTTAGATCCTTAAAAACCAAAAGCTCGTAATTCTGAAATTGAAAGAGAGATCCACAACAAGAAATCAACCCTAATATGTGATTTAATCAATTATTCTCTGGAAATTTCAGGGAAGAAAGTTACAGTGGAAATTTCGAGCCATGCATGTCATTCCTTCTTGGTGTACAGGTAGTGAATCCTTAAAGCTCTACTTTGGATAGCTGAATCAGGGCAATTCCCACAAAACCAGTCAAGGTGAGTTTGGAAAAGCTCACTCTTCTAGCTTATTCATATATTTTATTTGATTTTGTTTGAAATTGGGATTGAAAATTGAATTATTGTAACTACAACTTGTTTCAGCAAAGTTACTGTGTTTATACCTTGTCTGGTTTGATTTTTTTTGAAACCATATCTTCTTCAATTCATGTTGATTTTGGATAATTTTTGCTTCAATTTGTAGTATGAGAGTTCTTGCTGCATGTCAATTCTGAAGTAAATCTGAACCCTGTAGGATAGCAAAATTTGTGCTTAAAGTCGAATACGGGAGTGTTTGTGTTTTTGGAAAGTTTATTCGTCTTGTGTGTTAGGGATGAGAATCATGGATCTTAAGGAAAAACTAACATAAGAGGGGGGATTATTAGTGTTTTGAAGAGATTATGAAAAACTTAAACAATTAATGATTACTTAAACAACTATATGAATCACAGAATGAATATCACAACAGAAACAATCATCTATGCAAATATAAACAGAAATAAAATGCAAAAAGGGAAAGAACACACATAATTTTATACTGATTCGGATTACTCCTACATCCAGTCCCATGCAATGCTGGATTGCACAGAGTTTTATTATTACTAGTATCAATCATACAACATCCTTGATTTCACAGCTACAAGGTTAACACCGATACACCACACCCTTTATTTCTTTGCTACAAGATTCATACTGATTCACCACCCTTGATTTCACGGATATAAGGTTCACACCGCTTCTTTTCCTTGATTTACAGGCTACAAGGAACACCCCATTTCCGTAACAATTACAAACAGCCCTAGAACCCTTGAATAACACTTCCTTTTGAATTTAAAAAAAAGACGGTTATATGTCGACATGTACAATATTGTATGTCGACATATATAATATTTTTCAAATTTTAAATCATGTTTAAACTATTTAAATCAATATATCTATATATATATATACTAAAATTTCTTGAATCGAAACTAGTTGTTTAAATATAATTTCTTAAGTGTAGAAACATATTAAACATATGATATAAATATATATGTATAATTATATTATAATTATAAACATATATATAATGTAAATATAAAACTTTATAATATATATATATAAACTACATAATAAACATATATATATATATATACATGAAAAACATAAGTAAGAATAATTTTAAATCATTTAGAAAGGAGATTGAAAATAATATGATTTGAAAATAGAATTTGAAAGTGCTAACCAAAGTTTTACATATTAACTAGACTCTATTACTTGATATTCTTGAACTCTTGAAATCTTGATTCTCATGAGTCTTGAATCTTGTATCTTTGAAATCTTGAATCTCTCAAACTGTACAGTCTTCTATATCACCTATATATATTTCCTGTATATATATATATATTATGTTAGTATATATTTTATAATCAATAACGTTAATAATTGAAACAAGGTTGTTGTCATCAAAATTCCATTCTCCAACGCTGTGTTGACACACCATAGACTTGTGTCGATTCATGTGCCGACACACCTTTGGAGTGTGTCAACAAAGGCTTGTATTTTAGCGTTATTGGCAAACTTGTTCTGCCTGGTGTGTTGACACGCCCTTTGGGTGTGTTGACATAGGTAGGCTTTAAAACATAATATTGTGTTGCATCAAAGCCTTGTTCGTGTGCTGATTTCAGTGCGTTCTATGGTGATTTTCAGTGACGTTTTCTTAGGCTTAAGCCAAAAGGGAAAAGCTAATTTAATGCAAAATTTTATATCAAATTGGCGAAACTTTGTGGGTTTCCATAGTTGTTTTCATGTGCGATTTTCATGCATATTTTCGTGATTTCATGAACATGTACACGTGTTTACCAAATTAATTTCTGAAGAGATTTTCTATATATATTATTAACTTTGAGACAAATATTTTTCTACGTTTTTGCTTTTAGATAAACTCATCTCATTGCAATAGTATAAACAATATTTGCGATACGTAAAGATTTTAAGGAAATTACCCGAATGTTTTCTAAATCGTTTTATGAAATCTATTTTTTAAAACTAATTATTTTTCGTATATTAATTCACACGTTTTTGCATCCTTCGAGTAGGCTTCATTGTAATTAAATGATGTCATAAACCTCGTGATATGGGATACGAAGTTATATGATATCAATTAATTCCAAATACATTAATTGAACTCAATGTTATTTTTCAGTGTGAAGTATAATAACTTATGGTGAATTGATTAGTGAAACGTACGGTATGGGACGTATTATTTTCACTTTTCAAGTTACTGTATGGAAGTCTGTGACACATTTTTGTAGTGTCAATTCTTGCTTCGAAGGGAAGCTAGACTCGGTGGTATCTTATATATATATACACACACACATATATATACATATATACATATGTATGTATATGTATTCACTTGATCGAAGCGTTCAAGTGCACACAATCGAGGCAGGTCGTGGTGAAGCTATACTCGACCGAAACGGGTCATAGTGAAGATATACTCATCCGATACGAGTTGTAGTGAAGTCGTACTCGACCAAGATGGGTCATAGTGAAGACGTTCGACCGAGTCGAGTTGTACTGAGGCTATACTCAGCCGAGACGGGTCATAACAAGATTACACTCGACTGAGGCAGGTCGTAGTGAAATGCACTTGACCAAGATGGGTCATAGTGAAATATTAGACTGAGATGGGTCATAGTAATAGATGCTAAATACGTATTTAGTACTTGGAAAGATAGCATTCTTTTGTTGATCCTTGTGCAATAATTTCTAATCCTTTGTATCCATTTTACAGTTTTGGTGTTCGTGATGTTTTAGATGTTAAGAACCGAGATGATGGTTTTGATGACAACAACCATTTTTTACAGTTATTGTTATTATAAAGTATATACTAACGCTTTTGTCTATATATATGCGGGTATTATATGCAAGTATTGTGAATGAAGACTATACATTATAAAGAATCAAGATTCAAAGATGAAGAATTCAAGATTGAAGACACATGAGTATCAAGAACTAAGGATATCAAGATAAGTAATAAATTTTAGATTTATGTTAAAACTCCATAATAGCTCAAGCATCTTTATTCAGATTTTTAATATGGGATGGAACCAATGAACTTTCAAAAGTGTTTTTTCAAAATCATTTTTCAAATTTCCTTTTCAACTTTTTAGCCTCAAAATCAAAACTATTTTGAATAATTTATTTTTTTATTTCTAGATATTCCTTGTTTTTAAATGTTTTACGCTTTGTTATCTTTATAATTTATTTCAAGTTTTTTGCCTTAATCCCAAATTATATTTTAATTTAATTTTCTTATATTCATGTTTATAGTTTAATATCTTAGTTTTAATATTCTTATATTTATAGTTTTATATTAAGGTTTAATATCACTTTATTAATTATGAATATATGTTTTAAAATTATATTATTACCCTGTGATACTATATTACAATATAGAAAATAGTTTGTTTAAACTCCAGAATTATCTTGATTTATTTAAACACCATTTCCATTGTTTTCAAAATTTTAAAATTTAAAATTTCTATAAGCATATCGACATAGGGGGATGACCCATGTCGACATGGTAGCTGTTTTTCAAAAATTCAAATTTCAAAAATAGTTTGTTTAAACTCCAGAATTACCTTGATTTATTTCAACATCATTTATATTGTTTTAAAAAAAATCAAATTTCAAAATTTCTCTAAGGCATATCGACATGTACTACCCCCAATGTCGACATAGTGGCTGTTAATTTTAAAATTCAAATTTCAAAAGTTGTGTCCTTAGTTTAAATCCTTTCTTGGAAGGATATGATCGTTGAACCACTATAAATAGGCTTCTAAATTCAAAATTTCATAACTACTTTCATTTATCCTCTATCTCTTTTCTCCTCCCCATTTTTACTCTTAAATTTTCAAGTTTAGATAATCGAACTCTACCAAAATTCAAAGAGAATTAAACTAGATCATTTCTAGTTTTATTCTCTATCATCCTCTCTCAAATATCCAAGTGATATTCACAGTTATAGAAGTTTTGTAATCAAAGATCACAAGATCAAAGTTCTATCGAGTCTTCCTTCCAAAACTGACACTGAAAAGGTGTGGTTGTAGCCTATTCAAATTAACTAGGTATGATTGTAGCCCATAAATTAATTAGGTGTGATTATAGCCTGGAAATCAATCGAGTCTCACTGTAATCCGAAAACAAGTGGGGTGTACCTCCTGGCCTGTGAAATTGAGATTGTAATTTGAAGATTATATTGAAAAGAAATCTGCATCAACCCAGAATTGTGTAGGACTAAATGTAGGGTAACTATGAACCAGTATAAAATTTCTGACATGTTCTCCCATTTACAGCTTTTACTTTTTATTCTGCATTTGTGTTTGATTCTATGATCGCTACATATCTGTGATTTGTTTCTATTTCTGATTTATTTAAAAAGATTTCATAAAAATTATAAAATTACACTAAATACTATTCACCCCTTCAAGTGTTATGTTTTCCTTATGATCCGTGATCCACATTTCCCAGCAATTGGCACCATAGCATTGGTTTTCAAAGTTATCATAATATGATTTTTGAAAATTTTTAAATGGCAATTTTTTAATAAAGTTACAAACATTATTTTCATATGAATATGTGACAAAATAATCATGATGTTATTATTTAAAACCACATTTAGTTATTTTGAAAAGTCACTTGATTGTTTTAAAGAACTTTTAGGAAAGAGTTATGTCTGGAAACTATTGGATAAAAACACTAGATGATCATGCATCGATGATCATCTATCAAAAGAACATATAGATATGTAATTGGGAATCCACAATGAAATAGGTACCATATCAATAAAAAAAATGATTCTCCTATTTAACTGGAGTTAGTACTGTACTTCTCTTCATCGCTTCACAATGCCACTTGTTTCACGCAAATTCGTCAAGCAATGACCAGGTTATGATCAAATGAAGTTTCAGTGTACAAAGATAAAAGGAAACCAAAACTTTCACTGGTATTCTTCATATTTCATTCAGATATTTGAAGTATTTCATCCCAACTCCTTTTCCAAATTGTAGTTATTGTTCTAACTTTCATTTTTATGGATGTACAATCAAATTCTGATCAAAATTGAGTGAGATACGGCAGTTTGAAATTAGCTAAAATTGAAAAACTATGTACGAGATTTCCTACTTTTTTCATACTAATTCATCCTACCGCACCATAATACCATTCAAATTCATCATCAAACTATTACTAGATCTTAGCCATTGTATTCTCTTCGATTTGCCGCTGATTTCATCCAATTTCGTTAAGAAATGAAGAAGATATGCCTTTTAGAAGATTGATATTAAGTAGAAAAGTGGAAGAAGAAAAAAAGAAACTTTTATGAAGAGATATGACTATTGGGCCTATTTATAGTAGTTGAAGTGTCCATTCGTTCAAAATTCAAATTCAAGAATTTGGTGCCAAATTCTTGAAAACACTAAATCATCAGTTTATTTCTCATACAACCTTCAAATTCAGCAAATGAATATACTATACTGATCAGAAAAACGAGTCCATCACAATAGAGCAGATCTCATCGTCAAATTATGAAAGATATGAATGTATGGTTCATGACAATGGAAGAACATTAAAATGGAGGATTGCAAAAAGTGGTACATTTTACTATTATTTCATAATTATCATTGCATTTAGGAATATACTTTTATACACAAAGTTAGGCATAAAAATTTATCTTTGTTATAATTTTAGATATTTTAGTTCATATGTCGATACACCATAATACACATAGCAATATACCAATATAATGTTTTTTTTTGAAATGCCTTTTCTTATTTTATATTTAAATTTCACTACTTTTCTTTGACTTTTTTATAAAAAAGAAACTGAAAGGACATCTATTTAATAAGATAATATCAGTTCAAACTCTAATTATCAATTTATTTTGTCTATTTTATGAATTCACTTCACCGACAACCCATTTGAAATTGTATTGAATTTAACAAATTAATAGTTTCTTACATAATATTATTTGTTTTAACGCATTAATAGAAATTTCGAGCATATAAAGCATGTTCTAATTCATTTCATGCTCCTGTATCCATTAAGAATATCAAGTTATCAGACCTGAAAGTATTAAGTTGTCAGATTGCAACTATCTTTTGTTCTACATTTTCAAAAATACAGCCATGATATTAGCTGATTTCAACCAAGCACAAGGAGTATTTTCTTCAAAGGACTATGCCAAGTTTCGTGTTGATCTTTACGTAAATGAATTGAAGTTAATTATGTCCTATTGCTGGAAAAAACTGCCATTTCGATTGTCTCTTTGCATTTTATTTTTGTACTAAAAGTACTTCTAATTTGTAAGTAACTAATTGGTTGTAACACAACCTACAATTGTTTCTCAACTTTATGAGTGTATGACTATCTAGAGAATAAAGACATAGGATATTTAGTATATATGTATGGGGGTTATCATTGATTATTTAGTGCAGAGGCATATATTTAGCTGACATTATATTTTATGTGTTATGCCCATGATTATTTACTGCAGAAGCATAGGTTTATCTGACATTATATTTGCCTCTTCCTATTAGCAAGTTCAATTGACTTCAATGCTATTTGGATGAAGCTTAGATAAAGCACGTTGGTGTCTGAGCATCATCCATATCATGGTTGTTCTATGTGTTCCATGTTTATACAGATGAAATCTATTTCAATCATGGTATCTTCCATCTCGTGGCTGTTCTGTGTATCTCATGCCTCACTCTTATATGTTCTCAATTCTCATAGACATGCATAAGTAATTTGTTATAAATTTTCATGCCTAATTTATACGGTTTTTTCTGTGTATCTCATGCCTCATTATTATATATTCTCATGCATGCACGCTACATGCTCAGCTTATTTTGGGACAGTTTTCCTTTTGTATTTTGATTGTTTATTATATTGAACGCAACATATAAAATATTTCATCAACATGATGTTAGATATAATTACCTCTCTTTAACGTTGGTCCTATTATATTGTATATGTTTTCACATCAAGGTAAGAAATTTGCGCCTAATAACAGTATACATTACTCCTGCTAAATAGACATGCTTCATTAGCAAAGAATAACAGTACATACAATTACAAAACTTATAGTAAAATAATTCCGTGTGCGTAGCACGGGTTCACACTTGTAACATTCATATACAATAAAAATGACCCTAAACATAACCATTTTTTGGTACAACTACAAAGTCAGGCTGTGAGCTTACGTACAATTGGAAGGCTAATGGCTTTTGTGAGCTTCCAAGGTTTTTATTTTTCTTTTTATTTTTAATCATTCTTTTTTTTTTTGAATTTGTTCAGGGGAAACCGACCGGAGTCGTAAAACCCTCCCTAGTGCACATGACCCAGTCTGCGGGTAATACATAAGTGGTTGATCTTCACATCCCATGCCATGATTTGTTGATATGTCAACGATTTTCACATTCCATCCATGATTTGTTCACAAATATCACAATAATAAAATTTGTGTATAATAAAAACAAATTTAGCATAACTAGTTTCTGTCAGTACAACTACAAAGTCAAAATATATTTTTATCTCATAGCTTCTTGAGTAGCTAATACTTGTTAATGGCGTCCTCTTCTTCCCCACATTTTCTATCGAAATATCCTTAAAAATATAAGCCTTTTCTTCGCCCTCATCATCTTCACGTCCAGCTTTTATCCTTTCCTCCATCAATCCTTCCTCTAAGCATGCTTGGTCTTCTATCTCTCATTCTGTTCCCTTTCATGTCCCTCCTTCGTCTCAACGTGCCTCATCTTTTCGTTCGCTCTCTGTTCGCGCCTATCCTAATTCTAATCATCTTCCTCGTCGTGTTGAATTTTCCCATCCCTTAGAAGTGCCAGCTTCTAATCATTCTTATTCTCATCATTCTCATCCTTCATTTCCTTCCTCATCAAACCATTTTTCTGTCCTCTCTGATCAACATGATGATTAACCACCGAAGTCTTATGCTCAGGGGGCGGCCTCGCCTCCATCATCACCGCCTAAACCTCCACCTAAAAAGTCATTCAGACCACCTTTACCAGAATTCATATCTGTTTTTCAAACAGTTGCTCACTTGAAAAAAGAAAGAAGATGCCTATAGTGCGCATGCAAGGGTCACGTGGCAATTACATGCAGAGATCCAAAAATATGTTTCAAATGAGGTTTGCTTGGTCACTCAGTGTATCGTTGTCCAAAGAATTTTTTTACGTAGGTAGCTCTTCGTCTTCAGCACACAAATCCATCAAAAATAATAATAGTTACCATGCTCGCTGGGTCCCCAAGCAAATCAATTACCATGCAAAAAATGCTTGTCAACCATCGCTTCGTAATGCCACCCGTCAAGTTAATTACCATGAAAATTCCAATAATATGCAATTTATTCAGCCTAATGATTTCTCTATGGTTCCTATTCAAACCATCCCATTCGACATTAGATCAATCCCTCTGCGACAATCCCCTCCTCAACAGCCATGGTCAGATGATCAAGACTGGTCTCAATTTCTCTCTCCTATTTTTGTTCATCGAAGTGGAAGACGCAACAATCCTGAAGTAACTGGTAGTTTTTTAACTCCTGTTGTTTTTTCCTTTACTAATAAACGTTTAAATAAAAAGATATCAAGCTGCATGGGTGTGAATTTATGTGATGCACACTATAAATCCATGCAGGCATTAAAGCAGGAGCGTATTAATAGACATCAATGAAAGTTGTCACATGGAATGTATGGGGGTTGGGGGACCATTCAAAATGTCATGCTATTAATCTAGTTTTGTCCCCACTTAATCTAGATATATTTTTCCTTCAAGAAACTAAACTCTCAGATCCCTCGAATTATCATTTTAGTTTGATTGGTGGATCCTCTTTGACTGGTTGGACTTATGTTAATGCAATTGAAACTAAGGTGGTCTTATTACTACATGGAATGAATCTGTGTGGTCTTTGCATCAAATTATTTTCACTCATTCTGCTTTGCTTGTATTTCTTAATCGCATTGCCACTAACACTCTTTACTTCTTTTCTAACATCTATGGTCCTCAAGACTCTTATGAAAAAAATAAACCTTTGGGAACATTGTAAACATTTGGCTATTTGCTTCCAAGGTCCTTGGGTAATAGGGGTGATTTCAATACCATTAGAAATGTTAATGAAAGAAAATGTAGAATCATTTCTCCCGATACTGATGCTTTTAATTCATTCATTTTTGACTGTTGTCTTATTGACCCCTCCCCCCCATTTGCAATCGTTCTTTTACCTGGTCAAGTCACAGATTTAATCCTTCTCTTGCTAAGCTTGACTGATTTCTTTTCAATTCTTCTTGGGAGGAGAATCATCCTTTATCTACTGTTTTCGTTCTTGCTTCTATCATTTCTGACCATTGCCCTATTATCCTTGATTCAGGTTCCCTTTCTAATTTTAAGCGTCCATTTAGATTTGAGCGTCTGTGGTTACTTGAACCATCTTTTAAGGAATTTATTCAAACATTTTGGGATCATCCTATTCAATCTCAATCAGCTACGCATAAAATCATCCTTAAATTGAGATCATTTGAGAAAACTGATTAAACCATGGGCCAAATCAGTTTGGGGTTCAATTCGTGCTCGCATCTCCAATATTCAAGATGCAATTTTAAATCTTAATGTCCTAGAAGAATCTCGTCCCTTAAATGTTGAAGAACACAATTCGTTGAAGAACCTCGAATATGAATTGGAGAGATTGTTTAAACAGGAAGAAATTGGCTGGAAACAAAGATCTAAAGCTAAATGAATAGAAGAAGGAGATAAAAATATTGCTTACTTTCATAGAATTGCAAATGGAAGGAGGCGAGCTTCCTGCATTCTTGAAATCTCTCATGAAGGTCAATTATATTTAAATCATGATGACATTCTTCTTCGCTTCTCTAATTACTATCGTTCCATTCTTGGTCGTTCATCCTCTGCTATCCCATTCATTGATTGGAGATTACTGTACCCTTCTTCAGTTGCTATTTCTATCGACCAACCATTTTCAGAAAAGGAAATTTGGGACACTTTAAATGAGATGAACGATGATAAAGCACCTAGCCCAGACAGTTTTGGGCCTTCATTCTTTAAATTCTTTTGGGCCATGGTGAAAAATGATATTATGGCCATGTGTAATGAATTTTATGAAAACCCTAGTCTTATCTCTCGTCTTAACTATGCTAACATTGTGCTTCTTCCCAAATTCTCTAGTGCAAACTCGCTCTCCGATTTCCGTCCCATTAGCCTGCTTAATACCACTTTTAAAATCATCACCAAATCTCTCGCTAATCATCTTCAATCTGTGATTTCCAATCTTATTGGTGCTGAGCAATCAACTTTCATTCAAGGACGTTGCATTTTTTATTGTATTGCAGCTACTCAAGAGGTAACTTCTTACTTTCACAATACTAATACACCAGGTATCCTCCTAAAATTAGACTTTTCAAAAGCATTTGATTCAGTAAATTGGGAATTTATTCTACAAATGTTTAAGCACAGGGGTTTCTCTCAACGCTAGTGTAATTGGATTGATTGTATTCTTAGAACTAGTCACTCAACCAATTCTATTAATGGCAATTGTGGTGTTTAATTAAATCCAATAGGGGCTACGATAAGGAGATCCATTATCTCCTCTCATTTTTTGTTAATAGTAGATGTATTCAATCAAATGGTTAAGAGAGTGATTGCAAACAATTACTTTGATGGAATTCATCTTCCAAATGCTTCTTAAGCAATTTCTAATCTTCAATTTGCTGATGATACAATCATTTTCACTGTCTTAAAGTGTTGTTTTATGTTTTTGAGCTAATTTCAGGTCTTTCCATTAAATTTTTGAAAAGCTCAATTATAATGCTAGGTAAAGCTGACCATTTAGGCCCTTCCATCTCTTCTATCCTCAATTGTTCGATTCAAGAATTTCCAATAGTTTATTTGGGTATTCCTCTTAGACCTACCAAACTTCGTAGATTGGATTGGTTGCCTCTCAAACATAAAATTGAACAGAGGTTATCTTCGTGGAAGGCTAATACTTTATCCTCAGCTGGTCGTTTAGTGTTGGTTAAAGCTGTATTATCTTCTTTGCCGACTTATTGGATGTCTTTTCACAAGCTACCTAAGTGGGTAATCTCGAAAATTGATTCAATAAGGAGTGCTTTTTTATGGAATGGAAATAAGGTCAAAAGATTGGTCAACTGGCAAACTTTGTGCTTATATATTGATTAAGGGGGCTTGGGAATAACTAACCTCTTGAATTTCAATTTGGCTTTATTATCAAAATCGTTATGGCATGCGGTTTCTCCAGGTTCCTTCATATGGAAAGACTGGATTCTTTCTGTTTATTATTCCAGCAACTCTCACCTTGTATTGCATTCTTTCCCCTCTGTTAAACCTTCTCCATTTTGGTCTGGTATAATTTCTTGTATTCCTCGTATTAAAAACTTGTTCCATGTCAGGTTGGGTGATGGGGATTCTTGTTTATTCTGGCTTGATATTTGGTATGGTCATGCCCCTCTTTCTCTAGTTTTTCCTGCTCTTTTCTCTAAGATTTCCAATGAGTTCTCTTCAGTGGCGAGTTTGATTCATAATGGCCCCTCTTCTCTTTTCCCTTCATCACTATTTGATGTTCAAGTTCTTGGTAATCTCCTAGATATTTTTAATTTGATTTCGCAAACTCATATCCTTCACTCTCCTGATTGTTATGTTTGGGCTCTATCACCAAGAAAGGGATTTTCAGTTGCTTCAGTATACAATTATATCAATTTTTCTAGTAGGTCTTTCTCCTTTTCAGGACTTTGTAAAATTCATCTGCCTCCAAAGGTTCTCTTCTTTAATTGGTGCTCAATACATGGTAAAATTAACAAGAGAGCTAAGTTGCATAGGCTCAATTTGATTAATGATCCTCACTATGCTTTTTGTGCAAGGCATGTAGAATCTATTGATCATCTTTTTTTGGAATGTGAGTTCTCTTTCCCTATTCTTGCTGCCACTGGTATTTATCTGCTTGGATTGGTACCTAACATATCATCAGTGTTTGATTATTGGCAATATTGTGCTGTCAATAATGCTTTAGACTCCTTTCTATTAATATACTGTTGGTGCATTTGGAAAGAAAGGAATGCAGTTGTATCTAACAAACACTGAAGAAGTTTGAAGTTTTATTTAGACTCATTATCTACTACTTTCACTCTTGGACAGGATAATCTTCTTCAGTCAGGTTCATGCTTGCTTTGCTAGCGAATAATAGTTCAGCTGAATCAGTGGGCTCAAATCATGGAGACTCGAGTCTAGACTTGCATTAATTTGGTTATGGTTGCATGGTTTAGTCAGTTCTTATGTGGGTTTATATTTTGGCTTGAGTATGCACTTTGTTTTACTGTAAGTCGCTCCTGGGTTGTTTTGTTTCTTCTGTAAACGTTGATATGGTGGGTACTTATATATAATTATCTCTCTATAGAACTATTAGCCACCAGTTGGGCTTGTCAACTGGGTTATATATATTAATATTACGCTTAATCGGTTGTGTAGTTTCGCGCTACACATCCGTCCTACTCAAAAAAAAACTACAAAGTCAGGTTGTGCACTTAAGTACAAGTAGGGTCGGTTCCATCGTGTGGATTGCCCTAGGCGAAGCAAGGGTAAAAACTGATAATTGAAAGGGAAGCATATCCGACAATGGCAGAATTCACATATCTAAATCTGGAAATTGGAAAGGGGAAGGAGATCAGCACTGGAAGAGAGATGGAAGTTGAATTGGTTGAAAAGTAAAATAAAATATAATTTTGATATGACATAGGGGGTAAACGCTGAATTTGAGAAGAGGAGTAAATGTTATGCTTACGGGATAAACAATGTAATTTTGATAGGACATATGGGGTAAACATTGTATTTGAGAAGGGGAGTAAGGATGATTTTGATTTTGAAAGGGAAGGGGTATTTGGAAGGGTTATTTGTAAGAGGTACTTGAAGAGTAATTGTTGTGAATGGGGAATGTGTTTTTATTATGAAAGGGGCAAATAGGAAGGGGGCAAAGTTATTATTTTATTGTTTTTGTATTTGTGTTTATTATAGGTTTTATTGAATGCAGAATACAAATTGTAGAATTTAAATTTCATAATTCAAAAGTCATTACGACGCAGTACACAACACCATTACAACACAATTCAAACATGAAAACACAATGCCAAGGTAAAGAGCAACATAAGAAAACTACAGCTGTCCAGCCCTTAGCTTCTGAACATAATGAATAACACAACCCTAAGCTATGCGGGCTTGTCAAGCAGAGAATAAAAAGTGTTGTGGCCCGTTCTGTCATTCTCTGAAAGAACAACCGCCACCTCCCACTCTTGATAGTCATCATCATGGTGTATTGACATACATAGATCAATAAGCTCGTCTCAGTCCATGGACGGAGTAGCAGAATGAGAAGGACTAGCACTGGACCTGACATGCCTACGAGCCGGACGACTCGAGATCTCAGGAGCTTCGCCCCGAATAAAAGCGTCGTATATCTGGGCCTCATGCAGATGAACTGGTGGAGTGGCTGAAATTATGTACTGAAATATGTCAGTACGAATGCATTCTCCAAAAAGTGAGTCCAGCTCTCTGAATCGCGTGGGGGAGTCATCTTTGAATTTGCAGTAAGCTACTAGCACCATTGCCCACCAATCATCTGTCCCAGCGACGATATCCATCTGCTCATCCTACTGCCCGCCATGAATCTGAAGCAGCTTGTTCCATGGATTCTAGTCCCTCTTCATGTTATCAAACTTATTCTTCATTTGACCAGCATTATAGTCCAATCTGGTGTGTTGGTTGAACATCGCCACAATTATCTGGTAACAATTTCCAATTTTATGTGCACGGGAACCCAGATGTTCCATACACACATATATGAAAGCATTGGTGGTGTCGTTGTTCCATTTGGCAATGGAAAGGGTAGAAGAGGATTGCCTTGCAGCCATTTTAGAAAAAAAATTCAAAAAATTACGAAAAAAACATATAGCGAAGTTAAGAAGCTAAAAAATGCAAATATAATAACAAATACCAGAAAAAATCGACAGTTAAATGGGAATCTCTAAGCTTGAATTTTCGGATTAGGTTTGAGTTTTTGGTAAGGAATGAGAATGAAAGGGAGTGAATTATGTAGGGAAGGAAGGACAGGGATGGTGGTCCAGAATGAACTTTCGCATCAGAGACGTCCGCGCGTCGGACACCGCTAACGCGAAAGCTAACATTTGAGTTGTTCGTCTCAAAGGGGAATACGTGTGGTCCTACCATTGACGCGTCAGACGCCGATGCTAACATGGACTGCCTGTTCACAAAATCAGATGCTACCTAAATGTCATGCATATGGGGATCGAACTTGCTAATTTGAAGAAAAAATATACTATGTTTCATGAGTTCAACCAACCAAGCTACCTACAGCTTCCATTATAACATATTCAAGATGTATTTTTATTTCTTACTTCAAAATTTACTCCTACCACACTGGCCATTGATGGTTGCCCCCGTCGAGGTGGGTTGCCCTATGCAGACGCCTGCTTTGTCTAGTCCTGGATACGACACTGAGTACAAGTGGAAGCATAATGGTTATGAGCTTCCCATTTTTTTATCTGTTTTATAAATTTATGTTTAGCTAAAGAATATCATATAATTTTCTTATTTGACCAAAAAATAGCATATTATTTAAATTCTTTGACATATGGAATGTTTTATATAGTTCAATCCAAATAAAATTTTGGTGGTTGATAAATATTTTATCCAGTTGAAATTGCCTTATGTTGATATATAATAATTTTCACAACCTATGCCATGGTTTGTTCATAAACGATTATAAAAGTTATGTACAATAAATATAACCTCAACACAATCAATTTGTTTATTAATCAAGAATAGAGGGAAAAGGCTTCACATCAAGCCCCCTAGAACAATATGAGCATAACTCTTGAGAATCTACGGCTATCTTCAACAATGAAGCTATAGAAATGCAATATAAAATAGATATAAAGTATAAGCCAGACTTCCAATACATTTTTTTATTACAGAGAGAGGCACCACATGATAACCACACAATATTCCAGTTACTATACAACAGTGTGATAATACAATATATTATGTCATAGGAAGCCATTATAATAACACGTACATAATTTGTCCTCCATCCAAGCATTGGATTTTTACATGGTGTCATGAAGAGAACAATACATAGAGTAACCCATCTTAGGACCACTGGATTACAAACAAATCCAACCATATAATACATAAATGGTTTAAATGTTATGTAATCTAATCTAAATATAATAGGAGATTAATAGAACTGAATTATAAGTTGTGCATATCCCGATATGATTGAAAACTACCTGAAACTGGAAGCATGTATATGTATGTATATATGTATGAATGAATGTATATATGTTTGTATATGTGTGTGTATAGGCGAGAGTTCAATAACACCCCAAAAATGGAACACCCCTTTGGCCCTCCTATTTTCCACCTCTCATTTATATTAATTAAAGTTAGTGGGAGGTGAGAGAGTTAGTGGAAGGTGAAAGAGAGGAAATGTGTGGTGGAAAAGTGGTAGGCTAAACGGGTGCTCCATTTTTGGGGTGTCACTGAACCTGCCTCATATATATATATATATATATATATATATATATATATATACACATATATATATATGTGTGTGTGTGTGTATGTATGTGTGTGTGTGTCAGTGCACACAAGGTGTGGGGTATTGCTCTAGAAGTAAAGGTAGGCGATTGTGAACATATAATTATGAAGACTTTCACAATTTAGTAAGCCAATTGAAATAATTGTTTTGGTTTGTCGTCTAAAGTCTGAAGGATGTGGAATGTAGTATTTATGCCAATGTCTGAAGCCACTGTAATGAAATGCAACAGGGATAATCATTATAATATAAATGTAACACTAAAGCTAATGCTTGAAGTCTAAATGACACAACAAAAATGATCATCGTAGTGCGTGGTAGGGATGGATACGGGTAGGACCGGACGGAGCTATGTCCTAGTCCTATCGTATAAGAGATTCGAATGACACAGATCGAACAAGATTTAAGTTCGAACACTATTCATATGAGCTGGACAATGGAAGGGCAATGTTCGAACAATAGAAAACAATCAAATTTTTTTGGATGAACTTATTTTCGTAATTTTTTTCTTATTTTAATTTGTATCATAAATAAGAATCGTACGAACACGAATGAACACATTATAGTCTCGGATCGAGTTGGACAATGGATTATCATGCCCGCTATACAGCGCCTGGGATATGCGTAATGTATACTATGTTGAATTATATCATGGTGCAATACTGAAGCCTAATATTCTGGTCTTGCACCATGATGTAGTACTAAAGCATATAGGAAAAGTGAAGTCAGGTGCATGTTTAAATGATCGAGCTAGTGCATGGCTAAAGCAAAGATGTGGAACGTTGTCATAGCCTCTAATCCAAGCACTGCAGCAATTCTTAAAACAAGAAAATTTTGTGAAGGAAAAAATTAACAAAAAATTTATCTGTAAAGACAAAAGACAAAAATTTTAACCATAAAGACAAACTTTAGTACAAAGTATGAAATGATAGTGGACCCCTGAATTTCTTCCTTTACATTCCTTATGGATATTTTTTTTGTTAAGTTTGTCCTTGTTTCTAAAAATCCTTTCTTAAAAATACAAAGTTTATACAATAATGGTAAAATATTTGGAAAGTCATGCGTATAATATATGACAACGCGACCTCATCTTGCATATCCTCTGGTGACAATCAAGAATTCGAACTTTCCTTACGTATCTTCCAGTGACAATCAAGAATTTGAATTTTCTCTTTAATTTTACTCAACTATAGTGAAATTAATTAATACATTTTTTGAGAAATTGTCAAGCTTCTATAATTTATGTATTTGGCACAACTTAGAATGCGTTTTTTTGAACCAAAATGAACAATGAAAGAGAAAATTGAAGGGGTTGGGGAAGTGGAAAGTTCGCCAAAGAGGAATGTGTTCTTTTTACGAAAGGGACAAAATTATTATTTGTACTAATATTTTATTTGTGTTGATTATTTTTAAATAAAATAGACATATACTTGATACAGAATACCGAATATATATGGTTCAGAATTCAAAATACAGAATACAAAATACGAAAAACACAGCAAAATTGTAATGACCCGGATATTTGACGGTGTAATAATTAACTTATTTAATTATTTAAATAACGAATATATTATTTAATCGACGATGTTAGAACGTATAATTATATTATAATTAAAATCGAGTTTGAAATGGCGCTGCAGTTCGTAATTTGGCGATTCAAACTTCAACCGAATGTACAGGATTCGTTTTAAATCGGATTTCTGTGAAACAAGAAACGCACGGAGCTGGTGGAGTATATTTTTCTAATGGAAGAGAAAAATCGGTATTTCGTCGTGTAGATTTTGAGATATGTCCAAATCAAATTTTAAAATAGTCGCTATAGATTCGTTTATCGACCGTAACGGTTTATTCGATATAACTAGAGATCGGCTTTGAATTTAGACAAGGTCCTTTTGGGAAGTAGTGATAATTTAATTTTTAGAATTTTATGGTAATTTTTAATTAATTAAATAAGCAACTTTTATATTGGAGTATTTTACACCCTGTATCGATATTTTGAAGTTTCACAAAATGAGTTCAACTACCGGTATTATTTTATTTTTGGGATCACGACACAGTACTCGACTCAAGGATATTTCTATATCAGTCCGTGGTCAAATAGAGTTTCGCGTAAAGGGGTTCCTCTTAAATGACCTACCCTGCGTACAACAGTCATCTCAATAAATGAAGAGTACGTGGTTCCTTAGCCTTTAAGCGTAAACATTATAAACAATGTTTGATCCCTTAGCAACCAAGTGTGGTTTCAACAAGGCCACGATGCATTTCTCCTCAGCCACACACTTTTACCTTCTTCAACGTGGAAGACTCTGATTCGAGCAAACAAAAATCAAAGTCCTTATAAATAACCCTTACAAACACTTTAATCTAAAAACCTAGGTCATTTTCCTTCTGCTCAAAAATCGTAGCCGCCGCTGTTCTTCAAAAAGAAAACCCATAACTCAGAACACCCGCAAATCCGTTCACCAGCCTTATTTCTTCCACAAGGACTTTAACCTCTTATCTGTTTCATACTGGGCGCGATGGAATCTTGTTCCTGCTGCGTTCGATTGTCGCGGTCAAACGGAGCTGCTTCAACAGGAGGTTCTGGCGACTAGGAGAGAGGACGCGGGTCAGCACTGCTGGAGTTTGTGTGGAGACGTGAGCCCAGCGCTGGAAGCAGGACTGCGTGGGTTTGGAATGAACTGCGAGTTGATGGAGTCGGGTTTGTTGTGAGGGAACCGTGAGCAGTGTTGGAATGGAGTGCTGCAAGTTCTGGGAGGCTTGCGTTATTTTGTGGGGGATTAATTTGTACTGGAGTTTGCATTTGAACTGTGTAATGAGGAGTATTAGCAGTGAAAACGTGATTAAGGGAAGTTGGTGTTAAGGGAATCAAATGTGAAGAGAAAGGATGGGTTGGACGTTGGGGTTTAGCAGTTGTGTTGGTGCGTGAGTACTGAGAGAAGGAGGTTATGACTTTATAATGTGGTTAAAGTTTATAAATTGATTTAAGGGTGATGATGTGTTTGAATAATCATGGATAGGTATAGCAGGGAGGATAGAAGTAAAAGCAATAGGGGAGGTTGTGTTTTTCCTGGTAGAAGGCGCTGGGAAGAGGCTAAATAAGGGAGTGTTTAACGGTGATTAGGAAGATGGATTAGCAGCGGAAATCATGTGTTAAGCAGAATGGTATTTCCAGATTTTAAACGTGGTTAAGAAGAGGAGGGATGTTTCAATGGTCGGATCTTGGAAGTCGTTTGGTCAAGATTTTTTGTGGCATTAGTATGGTAGAGGACGGAGCTTTTGGAATGTCATGGAAAAATCAAACGCTTGTTTGATTTTAACAAAATATGAACAGCGTCGTCAATTGCAAACACTGTGAGTAAAACTCACATTCTCTGCTCAGTTTATATTTCTATAAACTGTACTTTATTTGTGATAAAAAATGATTTATCGTTGTGTACTGATTATTGGACTGTTAAATAGAGTTGATTGAAAACGTAAGTATAGTTATATATATATATATATCGACAATCAAATATTGATTCTGTAATCAGAACATTTCATGTTAAGATGAAGTGATGTTATTTATGTTGTTTAACATCGGTGGATGCAGGGGGACAGGTTGTGTAACGACCCGCCATTTTGACCGTGCCGAATTGACAAAATATGCCAACTCGAAACGTCCAAAACAACAGATTGTTATTAGCTTCTGAGGTAAATAGAACAAATAACAGATCACAGACACAGATACAAAACAATATAATATCTCACAGCGGAAAAATTAAAATACAATAGTAGTTCATGAAGCTTTACATCAGAGTTTACATAAATAATTCAGCGGAAGTCTAATACAATAAATAACTGATAACAATCTGAAACAGAATGACAAAGATAACTGAACAAGTAGATATAAATGAGAAAACCCAATAATCTTCAAACTCCAAGAGTGGATCTCGAAAGCTGTGATAATCGATCTGAACCGAGCAATAATGCAAAACAAAACAACTCGGATCAGGACTAACATTCTCGTGGAAGTAAATCAATTCAAATGAAATGTTCGATGAAATGCAAACAGTAACTTAGAGGATGTTTGGGATCACCATCCTCTAAGGATCCGTCAAACTAATACTATATAGTATAATACGCTATATACAATAGTGTCTATCAGTAAAGTAAAATATCAAAATAGCGTAAGCGGGATTACCATGATTACCCTTACACCGTTTATATATTCCCATAGTATATACAGTACCGTAATTCCTCCGTAAACTGGAGGTTGATCAGAGGGCACTCCATATAAAACAGTACAAAACAAAATCGTAGTGGGCTCGTATAAGGCATGTGACAAGGCACGCAAGGAATGCCAGGGTGGATTCACCGTTTGCAGAGCCGGACTGGTGGTAACGCATAGTAGCTACTACCGCCCACCTCGAGACACACTCCCATAATCAAAAGGGCCCAAATCGAATCTCAACAGTAATAGAATAATATCGAAGAAGTGTGCTCGATAAGAGGTATGACCTCAATTGGTCCGTGCGTAGCTCCTGTTTTAGCCACATCAAGCTGACTCAAGGTAGTCAGGGTCTCGTAATTAATATGAAAATACAAAATAGAGTCGTTCGCCAAATCATCCCCTTCATTCTGGAACTCCACCGCGTACACAGTTGTTAAAGTGGTTTTCGGTATTGGCAGAGAGTATGACAATAGCCGATCCCGGTCTCTTTAACAACCAACCGTTTACATTTTCACACCGTGGTCATTATTTCCTTCATAAGGAATCGTTTCAATTCGATTCATTTAAATCCAACATTTGATTCGAATTCGAATATACGATTCAAGTCAAAATTACATTTCAATTTAAACAAATTTTATCGTACTTTATCATTCAAGTCATATAGTTCAAAATTGTTACTTCTACATTTTGAATCAAAATCTTATATTTTCATTCAAACAAATCACTATATAAAACCATTTTTATGCATCAATTTGACAAAATTCTTAATTCAAACCAAACAATATAAAAATCAATTCCGCATATAACATATATATATATATATATATGTATATATTCCAATTCATGTTTAATCAATTTAAAATTTGAATTCAATTCATATCGATTATAAATTAAAATATAAATTAATTTACCCAATTCACATTCATTTCTTATCAAGGTTCATAATCAAAACCAAATCAAATTCAATTTCTTAATTTTATCAATTCAAGTTCATCTCTACTAAAATTCGTATCGGTTCTGATTCATAACATAATATGAGTTCATTCGTTATTCAAACATCGTTATATAAATTTACATCTTTAAACTTCGAATTTAAATCGTGAAATCTAACCTATCCATCTTGACTTTATTAAAGTTTATGAAATATATATATAAGAAAATTAATTTTGAAAATAGATATATGTATATATATAAGTTTATAAAATTCTAAAATAAATTAGAAATAGATTATAAACATATATAAGTTTAAAATAATATAAAATAGATTTAAATAAATATTTACAATAATATAAAAAGGTTAAAATACTTATAGGAATAAATTATATGGTTTAAAATAAATAAATTTATAAGTAAAATCTTAAATAACATTTAAATCCCTATTTACAAATAGATCATTTTAAAACACATAATTTAAAATATACAAAATAATTTAAATTTAAATAAAATATAAATATATAAAGTCTTAAGTAAATATTTAAAATAAAACTCATTTAACTTCAAAAACATGACCGACGGTGTCCGTATATAGTTTTCTACCCTATGGTCAAGTGATACGGATATTTATCATTTCAACCCGCAATTTATAAAATTTCTACGGGTCTATCATTTCAACCCGCAATCCCAAATTCAATAAAAATCATTCAGATCTATCATTTCAACCCAAAACGATTTTTCCCTATTCTAATGTTCGTTCGGGTATGTATCATTTCAACCCTTAGTGATTTTCCTAAAACTAGGGTATCAACAAACACAACAACACTCACTTAGTATCAATCACAACATATATATCATCAGTGCAACTACGTGTCATATGAATATATCGTGTCGCATATGAAATGTGCATACATATCAAATCAAACAATTTCTACTAGCAACCTATACATTTCATATAACAGTTCATTATTGATCTAACATCCATGAAAAATGTAAGTCAGGTGTGAGATAAACTCACCTTTCGTGGTACAAAAATAGAGACGGCAGACCGATGGACACTGAACGAAGCGACGTTTTCAGGCACGATTCAGAATAGATCCAACTCGCTATCACCCAATATTTATTTATTTTCATAAGAGAAGGCTAGGGAATTTTAAATGGATCGGTACGGGTATTGGGTTTTGGAACGGTTTTCGAACTCAACACCAATTCGACACAAAAATAAACAGAAAATATTATATACATTTTTTTATACGTATATACGTAGAAATTATAACATATATATATATATATACACACATATATGAAATTTAACGCACATCGAAAATAAATATATATTATAAATTGTTCATATATAAACACACATCAAAATGATATATACATATATATATCCTTACAATAAAATTTATATATAAACATATAGACATACACCAAACATATAAACTCACACTACACATACACTAATATATAAAACACATTATACACACACAAAACACACATACAATTCAACCATTCACTCACACCCCAAAATGCATGTTTCCTTTTTATATATAAACATAGATTTATAAAAACAAACAGAGTACACTACACAAACGCTACACAAGTACACAGCAAACAATGTATGCCAAACTAAGAAAAAGGAAATATATGTATATTAAACAAATAACTCACACCACATATAATACTGAATCTCGCACGCAAGGAAAGGGGAATCTACCGGGTTCACGCTTTCAGGGTGGAGCTTGGGTCTGAAGCACGATGGAGGTCGAGAATACATGGAGGAGGATGGCGGTTTTGGTGAGGCGAGGGAAGTGGCAGCAAGGGGGTCGACTTAGGCGGGTCAGTGGGTTGGGGAAGGTGGAGTCCGGTGCGGCGAGTTCATCAGAGGCGGTGGCAGACGTGATGGGGACGGAGGACTGGTGCAGCAGGAGGGCGCGGAGGAGAGGGGTCATCACGGCTTTGGATGGGCGGAGCAGCTGATGAGGCGTAGTGAGGCAGCAGGACAACGGGTTCAAGTGGAAAGTCGGCTCAAGGGGGTGTCATCGGTTCTTGGCAGCGTATGAGATTGGCAAAAGAAGGATGGAAACGAGAATGCAGATCCAAAAGAAGGAAAGAGCAGTTTTTTTTCTTTATCAGTAAAAATGGCGGATGGATTTATGGGGAAAAAGGGAAACAGAAGAGCAAGTTTCCTTGGAAGAAAAGAAATGGAATGGAGCTGTTTTATTTACGAGGCTGTTACACATTCATTGATGTCATCGAAGCAAGTAGCATTAGAAACGGTCAATATGGTGGAACGGATCTTTGGAAACCGCACTAACTTCATGCAGAACGTGGCCAAAACGTTTAATATAAATTTCAAAAGGAAAAAATGAAGGTATTTTATAATGTAGAAGTGAATGGATATTTACAATAAAAAATTTAAATGGTTTAGGAAGTGGAACGTAAATAAACAAATAACAAATGGACACTTGAAACTAAATGGACGCCTGTAGCATTGGAAAAAAAAATGGCGTGCATGCCTTTGAAACTAAATGGATGCATGCATTGAATATTAAATTATAGTTGACATGAATGCATGGAAACATAAATCATGAATTTGCAAATATAAACACTAACGTATGTGTATGAAACACAAATGGACACATGCATGCCTAAAATGAATGTTTCTATAATCTATATGTCTCTTTGCATGCCTAAGAAATAAAAAAAAATATACGAGTGTTTTAATAAAATATAAAGATAGGTTTTGCAGACCCAAAATGGTTAGAAAAGTATGTAAGGTCGAAAAAGGGACACATCGAACTCAGATGGCTCCGTTTCAAAAATGAACTGCGCAAGCCTTTTCGCAGTTTCAGCGCGAACCGAGCACCGAAACTGACAAATAAATATATTTTGGTAATCAGCTCGACGAGACGGACACAACGGTGTATAATTTGCAGTGTCAGGATGCTCCGTTCAAAAGTGCGTTACGGACCCCTTTGACGTAAAAATGCGGACGGAAAACGGAGGTCAAAACGTCCGATTTTCGCGAAACGAATTTCGCCGTCGGATTCGTGACAACGAATAGAATATTTTTCGTGTTTGTCCGAACTGGTTTTGGAGAAATTTTAAAATCGTTAAAATTTGAACTGATATGCGCAGCTTTGCACTGAAAATTGCACGACCGACAACAGTCAAATTTTCCGATGAAATTTTTACAGTTGCTACAACTCACTGTACGTAGTTCAAATTACAAATTCTCGTTATGGAAAACAATAGAATAATTTCAAAATAAAATTTTGATTTAAATCGGAATCTAAATCGTTAAAAATTACGGGATGTTACAATCTCCCCTACTCAAAACTTTTCGTCCCCGAAAAGGAACGAAGTAGAGAAATTATAATTAAATAATTTAATATATATTAACCAATGGTATAATTTAAAAGCTAAAATATCTTCAAACTTTTCAAAATAGTTTTAAGTATTTACTCGACGTCTCGATTGACAATATATATCAATCCCACTTTCGAAACTCGAAAATAGATATCGATGATGCTGCAGTCATCATCAGAATCATTTCCAAGCGACTAGAGTGTGACTCTATATCTATCTAATACATATATGATTTAACATATACGTTGATCAGACGTATACCCAAATCACTAGGTATTCGATAGGCCAATTTTAACGTCAAATAAATACTCTAAACATTTTATATATATTTTTTAAACAGAATATGTACCGAATTTCAAATCATATAATATAAATAATATATTTCAAATGATTAAAATTTAAGTAGGGAAAATTGTATTTCTCCCCTACTCATTTATTTATTAAAATTTGAACTCAATCCTTAATAAATATACAAATAATATTATTATGTCAAATACATAACAAAATTATTCAATCAAGATAAAATTAATTTCTTACAAAGCATACATCTTTAAAACTTATCCAAAGTATATATATGTACAAACTTAAAGCATGAACATAAAATCTTTCGAAATATTGGTTTTACCAAAACATAATGTTATTCACAAATATACATATCAAATTTCAATATTGCACCAAGAAAACTTATATTATAATATCTTGAAAACAATAATTTCAAGCCAACATTTAATAAGGAAGGATCTCTAGAAGATTTATACTCTCGTTCTACTTATTATCTTGTTAAGGACAAGGATAAGCTATAGAATTCGAGTTAAAAGCTGAACGAACGAAAGAACCTAACCAAAGAGGATCTACGAGGGAAAATGGGTTCAATTGGAAAGGAGACTATAGAAAAAGGATTTTAAATATAAAACAAAATTTTATATTGGAAAATATTTGTTGAAAAAAAAAAAGTTTAAAACCATTTTAAAAACTATTTATACTTTAAAAATACGCTCTCTCAAGAAGGATTTTACGACCAATTCCACTCATCCTAAGGTATCACTACCCTATCTCTGATGAGTTTTTACCCCATAGGCTAAAGCTTTGATAAACCAAAGCTCTGATACCACATGTAACGACCCGCCATTTTGACCGTGCCGAATTGACAAAATATGCCAACTCGAAACGTCCAAAACAACAGATTGTTATTAGCTTCTGAGGTAAATAGAACAAATCACAGATCACAGACACAGATACAAAACAATATAATATCTCACAGCGGAAAAATTAAAATACAATAGTAGTTCATGAAGCTTTACATCAGAGTTTACATAAATAATTCAGCGGAAGTCTAATACAATAAATAACTGATAACAATCTGAAACAGAATGACAAAGATAACTGAACAAGTAGATATAAATGAGAAAACCCAATAATCTTCAAACTCCAAGAGTGGATCTCGAAAGCTGTGATAATCGATCTGACCCGAGCAATAATGCAAAACAAAACAACTCGGATCAGGACTAACATTCTCGTGGAAGTAAATCAATTCAAATGAAATGTTCGATGAAATGCAAACAGTAACTTAGAGGATGTTTGGGATCACCATCCTCTAAGGATCCGTCAAACTAATACTATATAGTATAATACGCTATATACAATAGTGTCTATCAATAAAGTAAAATATCAAAATAGCGTAAGCGGGATTACCATGATTACCCTTACACCGTTTATATATTCCCATAGTATATACAGTACCGTAATTCCTCCGTAAACTGGAGGTTGATCAGAGGGCACTCCATATAAAACAGTACAAAACAAAATCGTAGTGGGCTCGTATAAGGCATGTGACAAGGCACGCAAGGAATGCCAGGGTGGATTCACCGTTTGCAGAGCCGGACTGGTGGTAACGCATAGTAGCTACTACCGCCCACCTCGAGACACACTCCCATAATCAAAAGGGCCCAAATCGAATCTCAACAGTAATATAATAATATCGAAGAAGTGTGCTCGATAAGAGGTATGACCTCAATTGGTCCGTGCGTAGCTCCTGTTTTAGGCACATCAAGCTGACTCAAGGTAGTCAGGGTCTCGTAATTAATATGAAAATACAAAATAGAGTCGTTCGCCAAATCATCCCCTTCATTCTGGAACTCCACCGCGTACACAGTTGTTAAAGTGGTTTTCGGTATTGGCAGAGAGTATGACAATAGCCGATCCCGGTCTCTTTAACAACCAACCGTTTACATTTTCACACCGTGGTCATTATTTCCTTCATAAGGAATCGTTTCAATTCGATTCATTTAAATCCAACATTTGATTCGAATTCGAATATACGATTCAAGTCAAAATTACATTTCAATTTAAACAAATTTTATCGTACTTTATCATTCAAGTCATATAGTTCAAAATTGTTACTTCTACATTTTGAATCAAAATCTTATATTTTCATTCAAACAAATCACTATATAAAACCATTTTTATGCATCAATTTGACAAAATTCTTAATTCAAACCAAACAATATAAAAATCAATTCCGCATATAACATATATATATATATATATGTATATATTCCAATTCATGTTTAATCAATTTAAAATTTGAATTCAATTCATATCGATTATAAATTAAAATATAAATTAATTTACCCAATTCACATTCATTTCTTATCAAGGTTCATAATCAAAACCAAATCAAATTCAATTTCTTAATTTTATCAATTCAAGTTCATCTCTACTAAAATTCGTATCGGTTCTGATTCATAACATAATATGAGTTCATTCGTTATTCAAACATCGTTATATAAATTTACATCTTTAAACTTCGAATTTAAATCGTGAAATCTAACCTATCCATCTTGACTTTATTAAAGTTTATGAAATATATATATAAGAAAATTAATTTTGAAAATAGATATATGTATATATATAAGTTTATAAAATTCTAAAATAAATTAGAAATAGATTATAAACATATATAAGTTTAAAATAATATAAAATAGATTTAAATAAATATTTACAATAATATAAAAAGGTTAAAATACTTATAGGAATAAATTATATGGTTTAAAATAAATAAATTTATAAGTAAAATCTTAAATAACATTTAAATCCCTATTTACAAATAGATCATTTTAAAACACATAATTTAAAATATACAAAATAATTTAAATTTAAATAAAATATAAATATAAATATATAAAGTCTTAAGTAAATATTTAAAATAAAACTCATTTAACTTCAGAAACATGACCGACGGTGTCCGTATATAGTTTTCTACCCTATGGTCAAGTGATACGGATATTTATCATTTCAACCCGCAATTTATAAAATTTCTACGGGTCTATCATTTCAACCCGCAATCCCAAATTCAATAAAAATCATTCAGATCTATCATTTCAACCCATAACGATTTTTCCCTATTCTAATGTTCGTTCGGGTATGTATCATTTCAACCCTTAGTGATTTTCCTAAAACTAGGGTATCAACAAACACAACAACACTCACTTAGTATCAATCACAACATATATATCATCAGTGCAACTACGTGTCATATGAATATATCGTGTCGCATATGAAATGTGCATACATATCAAATCAAACAATTTCTACTAGCAACCTATACATTTCATATAACAGTTCATTATTGATCTAACATCCATGAAAAATGTAAGTTAGGTGTGAGATAAACTCACCTTTCGTGGTACAAAAATAGAGACGGCAGACCGATGGACACTGAACGAAGCGACGTTTTCAGGCACGATTCAGAATAGATCCAACTCGCTATCACCCAATATTTATTTATTTTCATAAGAGAAGGCTAGGGAATTTTAAATGGATCGGTACGGGTATTGGGTTTTGGAACGGTTTTCGAACTCAACACCAATTCGACACAAAAATAAACAGAAAATATTATATACATTTTTTTATACGTATATACGTAGAAATTATAACATATATATATATACACACACATATATGAAATTTAACGCACATCGAAAATAAATATATATTATAAATTGTTCATATATAAACACACATCAAAATGATATATACATATATATATCCTTACAATAAAATTTATATATAAACATATAGACATACACCAAACATATAAACTCACACTACACATACACTAATATATATAAAACACATTATACACACACAAAACACACATACAATTCAACCATTCACTCACACCCCAAAATGCATGTTTCCTTTTTATATATAAACATAGATTTATAAAAACAAACAGAGTACACTACACAAACGCTACACAAGTACACAGCAAACAATGTATGCCAAACTAAGAAAAAGGAAATATATGTATATTAAACAAATAACTCACACCACATATAATACTGAATCTCGCACGCAAGGAAAGGGGAATCTACTGGGTTCAGGCTTTCAGGGTGGAGATTGGGTCTGAAGCACGATGGAGGTCGAGAATACATGGAGGAGGATGGCGGTTTTGGTGAGGCGAGGGAAGTGGCAGCAAGGGGGTCGACTTAGGCGGGTCAGTGGGTTGGGGAAGGTGGAGTCCGGTGCGGCGAGTTCATCAGAGGCGGTGGCAGACGTGATGGGGACGGAGGACTGGTGCAGCAGGAGGGCACGGAGGAGAGGGGTCATCACGGCTTTGGATGGGCGGAGCAGCTGATGAGGCGTAGTGAGGCAGCAGGACAACGGGTTCAAGTGGAAAGTCGGCTCAAGGGGGTGTCATCGGTTCTTGGCAGCGTATGAGATTGGCAAAAGAAGGATGGAAACGAGAATGCAGATCCAAAAGAAGGAAAGAGCAGTTTTTTTTTCTTTATCAGTAAAAATGGCGGATGGATTTATGGGGAAAAAGGGAAACAGAAGAGCAAGTTTCCTTGGAAGAAAAGAAATGGAATGGAGCTGTTTTATTTACGAGGCTGTCACACATTCATTGATGTCATCGAAGCAAGTAGCATTAGAAATGGTCAATATGGTGGAACGGATCTTTGGAAACCGCACTAACTTCATGCAGAACGTGGCCAAAACGTTTAATATAAATTTCAAAAGGAAAAAATGAAGGTATTTTATAATGTAGAAGTGAATGGATATTTACAATAAAAATTTTAAATGGTTTAGGAAGTGGAACGTAAATAAACAAATAACAAATGGACACTTGAAACTAAATGGACGCCTGTAGCATTGGAAAAAAAAATGGCGTGCATGCCTTTGAAACTAAATGGATGCATGCATTGAATATTAAATTATAGTTGACATGAATGCATGGAAACATAAATCATGAATTTGCAAATATAAACACTAACGTATGTGTATGAAACACAAATGGACACATGCATGCCTAAAATGAATGTTTCTATAATCTATATGTCTCTTTGCATGCCTAAGAAAAAAAAAAAAATATACGAGTGTTTTAATAAAATATAAAGATAGGTTTTGCAGACCCAAAATGGTTAGAAAAGTATGTAAGGTCGAAAAAGGGACACATCGAACTCAGATGGCTCCGTTTCAAAAATGAACTGCGCAAGCCTTTTCGCAGTTTCAGCGCGAACCGAGCACCGAAACTGACAAATAAATATATTTTGGTAATCAGCTCGACGAGACGGACACAACGGTGTATAATTTGCAGTGTCAGGATGCTCCGTTCAAAAGTGCGTTACAGACCCCTTTGACGTAAAAATGCGGACGGAAAACGGAGGTCAAAACGTCCGATTTTCGCGAAACGAATTTCGCCGTCGGATTCGTGACAATGAATAGAATATTTTTCGTGTTTGTCCGAACTGGTTTTGGAGAAATTTTAAAATCGTTAAAATTTGAACTGATATGCGCAGCTTTGCACTGAAAATTGCGCGACCGACAACAGTCAAATTTTCCGATGAAATTTTTACAGTTGCTACAACTCACTGTACGTAGTTCAAATTACAAATTCTCGTTATGGAAAACAATAGAATAATTTCAAAATAAAATTTTGATTTAAATCGGAATCTAAATCGTTAAAAATTACGGGATGTTACAGGTTGGAGGAATCCGACTGGATTCCTCGACATTTAATTTTACTGTATTTCATATATTTTGATATATGATGTAATATGGTATTCGATGTTAGTTAATCGAATATGGTATTCGATGTTAGTAAATCGAATATGGTATTCGAAGGAGTTAATCGAATATGGTATTCGAAGTTAGTTAATCGAATATGATATTCGATGTTAGTTAATCGAATATGGTATTCGATGTTAGTTAATCGAATATGGTATTCGATGTTAGTAAATCGAATATGGTATTCGAAGGAGTTAATCGAATATGGTATTCGAAGTTAGTTAATCGAATATGATATTCGATGTTAGTTAATCGAATATGGTATTCGATGTTAGTTAATCGAATATGGTATTCGATGTTAGTTAATCGAATATGGTATTCGAAGTTAGTAATCGAATATGGTATTTGAAGTTAGTAAATCAAATATGGTATTCGAAGTTAGTTAATCGAATATGTTATTCGAAAGGGGTTAGTCGAGTCGAGTTAGTCAAATAGAGTTAATCGATTTGAGTTAACTAGTTAGAGTTAATCTGTTAGAATTAATCGGTTAGAGTAATCAGTTAGAGTTAACCAATTAGAATAAATCAGTTAGAGTTAAACCAATAGAGTTAATCAGTTAGAGTTAATCCAAATAATATGCCATTTAGCACGACTGCTAGCGTAATTCGCAGGGCTGCAGATAGCCTAAGGCGGTCGGATGTTTCCTGAGGGAATCAGGCGTAACCATTGTGATCGCTGCGATCTAGAGTCAAGCGAATGGAGTTAATCGAATATTAGTTATTCGATAGGAGTTAAGATAATCGAGTTAAGATAATGGAGTTAAGATAATCGAGTTAAGTTATCGAGTTAAGATAATGGAGTTAAGATAATCGAGTTAAGTTATCGAGTTGAGTTAATTAAGTTAAGTTAGTCAAGATGAGTTAATCCAAAGGAGTTAGTCGAACATTAGTTATTCGAATAGAGTTGAATGGAGTTAAATAGAGTTATCGAATATTGGTTATTCGAATAGAGTTAAATAGAGTTGAACGGAGTTAAATAGAGTTATCGAATATTGGTTATTCAAATAAAGTTAAATAGTGTTATCGAATATTAGTTATTCGAATAGAGTTAAACGGAGTTAAATAGAGTTAGTCGAATATAGTTTATTCGAATAGAGCTAAAAGAAAGGAATTATCGATTATAGTTTAATCGAAAGGAGTTATCGATTATAGTTTAATCGAAAGGAGTTATCGATTATAGTTTAATCAAAAGGAGTTACCGATTATAGTTTAATCAAAAGGAGTTATCGATTAGTTAATCGAAGGAGATTGTCGAATATAGCATATTCGAAAGAAAGAGACCGAATATAGTTTATTCGAAAAAGAGAGATTTCGAATATAAGTTATTCGAAGAGAGAGATAATCGAATATAGGATATTCGAAGAAGAGTTAATCAAATAGAGATTACTCGAAAGAGAATTATACGTCGAATTCAATTATATCGAATTCGGGAAAGTAATATTTACTTTCCAGTTTTTAAATCAAAAGTATACACTAATAAATTAGGGTTAGGTTTAATTATTAGAATTAAAGAATAAAGGTTATAATTGAAGTTAGATATTGCGGAAGTAGGGATTATAACGTTATCGTTATAATCAATGTTTTCAATAAAGAAGTGGATTCGTAAATTGAATCCGAGAGTTACGTAAAGAAGTTGCTAAAGGTTTAAAAGATAAACTGTTACTATTTCGAAGTTATAACGTTGTTCAGTTAAGGCCTGAGAGGTAATTATACCCCAACTTGATTGACTTCCTTCTTAACTAAGGAATGGTAAGGTTTGATAGTGAATGATGGTTAAGTGAATTCAGTAAATGGTTTGAGTTGGCATAGCGATGTTTATTTAAACATCAATTTAAATCCAATAAAGGAACTTTGGAAATGTTTTCCAAATAAGAAATCAGAAATGTTTTCTAATATAGAAAACAAGGAAATGGAAATGTTTTCCATTGTTAATAAAGTATATTTTCTAAAATAAGAAATTTAGAATATAGGGAAACAGGAGATAAGTAAATTAATGAACTAAAGAGATAAATGTTAAATGATGATTGGTTGATATAGTTTCCATCTGGAAATAATATCGTTGTTTGCACACGAGTTTTTCCTTGATAGTTAAATCACAGACTATCAATGTTTTGACCATTTTAACGTTGTTAATATGGAGAGACCGGTTGGATTATTATCCAAAGAACCACTCTGTATTGGCATAAGCGTTGCGAATCATATATGCTGAATGTATTGAAGATGGAGTAAAGTGCAAGGGCTGTTGTATAAATCTTAGATAACAATGGACTAAGATGGATGTACTGAATAGTGCCTTCGGTTTCGTTCAGTCCTAGAACGAACGTAAATGGACGAATGTCTAACAAAGTATTTCCAATGATCGAATGGGTCGGTCTGTATAAATATATATATGGTTGCAACGGATTTATCCCTTAGCATAACATCCAGGGTATTTGTATAAACCAACTAATGATTTACGGATCTGATAATGTGGCATTCAAAGTGATCGTGTTATAAATGAATGGAAAGTAAGCGTAGCTTCTAGCCTCATCAACCGGTAAATGACAGAAATCGGGCAGGCAGCATGGCTAAGTCGGTCGCACCGAAGTAGAGTGTATAATCACCTATCTAGAGAATATTCATTTGCTTCTTTTAATCTATCAATGCTGTCCCATATATATACGGGAAACGGTTGCTGATCCCAATCGTTGGTGATGTACATTCGATACACTCAAGCGAAATGAGTGGTCGGTCATGTGTGACTGAGTTGCAAGATGTTCTTGTTGAACTCCAGTGTATCGTTCCTAGAGTACACTGATCGGAAGGTGGTTCCATACCTTGTCATAGTTGGAAATCCATTACCCAATACGTGCTTGCGGTTTTTGATTGTATACTATATTTGTAGAACGTGAGATGAAAGCGTTTCTGCTAGATTGTTATCTAATTGTATTTAGACATTATTATAATATCAGAATGATATTGTTTGCAAAGTTGTTGGATTCTCATAAGGGAAAAACCCGTTCCGTTATGCGGCATGGTCTTATGAGATATCGTTTACTTGTTCAAACTGTTTTAAACTGTTTTACTCACACCAGTCCATGTTGCGTGCTTAGGCATGTGTCGCATGATAGGGGGTTCTCGCTTTTCGTTAGGTGGCGAACGTGAGACTCTTACTCCTACATGTCCCTTTGGTAGGGTTGGTTGTGAAGTCGAAAGGCTGGCCGTAAAATATGGTACTGGGGTACCTCTGTAGGCCACGGTGGGGTATTACCTTGCTGCTTTGGGGGGATGAAGGGATGGTTGAAAAGCCTACCGGATTTTCGCCGGGTCACTGCATTTGGTATCAGAGCATTGGTTTAGTTATTACCTTGGCTCTGTGGCGTGATTCAGTAGAGATGGGATTAGAAATATCCTAGACTGAGTTTGAGTGTATATATACGAGTGCGTATTTGTTAGTTAATATAAAGTGATTTATATTGTGGAGATTTTTTGGTTGAGTGGCTTATAAATTCTGGTCGATCAGTTTGATCCGCTGTATCGGTAGGAGTTTTATAAACACTTGAACATGATGAACCGACATGGTATGTTTTGAAATTAACATAGTATAATTGGTTGTGTTGGTTGTTATTATAATCAAATGAGGTTATAAGAAGTGAAATGGTTATGTAAATAACTGATCAGAATTCATATAAGTAAAGTATATGAAATGAAATGAAGTAAATCTGAATTTAAATCAGATTGGAATTAAAATAAGGAAATTTTAAGTTCCTGGGAGATTTTGAAAACGTTTTTCAAACTGAAAGTGATATAATATTGAACTCACTTCAATAGCTGGAAAATAGATTCTGATGATGAATCGCGACATCATCAGTGTTCATTTCCGAGTTGTAAGTGACGGATTACTACCAAAGGTTTTGTTTTCGAATTGTTTTGTGAAAACAAGGTGTTTAAAAATTCAAAGGTTTTGAATTGGTAGTATGATTTCAAATTGATTTGAAAGAAACCCAAGAATTTAAGTTCTGAAATTGGAATTTAACTTTTGAAGTTAAATAAAATAAAATGGTAAAAATGAATAAATTGAAATTTAACTTAAACCCAAGATAAATAAAATTGAATTGGATTAGAGATAATCTAAAATGGAACAAAATTAATGAGTAATAATCTGGAATTTGATATTGAAGTTCGAATGAAATTCGATTTGGATTTGAGGATATGAACTGATTGGAATTTGATTGAGATAACACTAGTATATGCTGAGTTGATAGCATATGGAAATGGTAGAGTTGATATGCCCGACAAAAAGGTACCAGTTTATATTTGATATGAGTTTGAGATTTTGATGAGCCGAATTGGCAAGCCGCTTGGCTGTTTGATTTTCTTTTGGGTTGAAGAAGGCTTAGAGAGGCGAGTTGTGGTTTTACCGATAGGGCTGTACAAAGGAGGTTATGGCGAAATTTTCTGAAAATTTAAAGTGTTAGAAAATTTTCAAAATTTTTGAAAATTTAGTAAGTCGGAATGAATTAATATTTTAATCGGAATTTAAGTGGTTCAGTTGAAATCAGAAATAAGGGGTAAACCAATCTTAGGAATTCCAATAGATAGGGTCGTCCTCTAACTTAGCAATTTCGAGGACGAAATTATTTTAAGTGGGGAAGAATGTAATGACCCGGATATTTGACGGTGTAATAATTAACTTATTTAATTATTTAAATAACGAGTATATTATTTAATCGACGATGTTAGAACGTATAATTATATTGTAATTAAAATCGAGTTTGAAATGGCGCTGCAGTTCGTAATTTGGCGATTCAAACTTCAACCGAATGTACAGGATTCGTTTTAAATCGGATTTCTGTGAAACAAGAAATGCACGGAGCTGGTGGAGTATATTTTTCTAATGGAAGAGAAAAATCAGGATTTCGTCTTGTAGATTTTGAGATATGTCCAAATCAAAATTTAAAATAGTCGCTATAGATTCGTTTATCGACCGTAACGGTTTATTCGATATAACTAGAGATCGGCTTTGAATTTAGACAAGGTCCTTTTGGGAAGTAGTGATAATTTAATTTTTATAATTTTATGGTAATTTTTAATTAATTAAATAAGCAACTTTTATATTGGAGTATTTTACACCCTGTATCGATATTTTGAAGTTTCACAAAATGAGTTCAACTACCGGTATTATTTTATTTTTGGGATCACGACACAGTACTCGACTCAAGGATATTTCTATATCAGTCCATGGTCAAATAGAGTTTCGCGTAAAGGGGTTCCTCTTAAATGACCTACCCTGCGTACAACGGTCATCTCAATAAATGAAGAGTACGTGGTTCCTTAGCCTTTAAGCGTAAACATTATAAACAATGTTTGATCCCTTAGCAACCAAGTGTGGTTCAACAAGGCCACGATGCATTTCTCCTCATCTACACACTTTTACCTTCTTCAACGTGGAAGACTCTGATTCGAGCAAACAAAAATCAAAGTCCTTATAAATAACCCTTACAAACACTTTAATCTAAAAACCTAGGTCATTTTCCTTCTGCTCAAAAATCGTAGCCGCCGCTGTTCTTCAAAAAGAAAACCCATAACTCAGAACACCCGCAAATCAGTTCACCAGCCTTATTTCTTTCACAAGGACTTTAACCTCTTATCTGTTTCATACTGGGCGCGATGGAATCTTGTTCCTGCTGCGTTCGATTGTCGCGGTCAAACGGAGCTGCTTCAACAGGAGGTTCTGGCGACTAGGAGAGAGGACGCGGGTCAACACTGCTGGCATTTGTGTGGAGACGTGAGCCCAGCGCTGGAAGCAGGACTGCGTGGGTTTGGAATGAACCGCGAGTTGATGAAGTCGGGTTTGTTGTGAGGGAACCGTGAGCAGTGTTGGAATGGAGTGCTGCAAGTTCTGGGAGGCTTGCGTTATTTTGTGGGGGATTAATTTGTACTGGAGTTTGCATTTGAACTGTGTAATGAGGAGTATTAGCAGTGAAAACGTGATTAAGGGAAGTTGGTGTTAAGGGAATCAAATGTGAAGAGAAAGGATGGATTGGACGTTGGGGTTTAGCAGTTGTGTTGGTGCGTGAATACTGAGAGAAGGAGGCTATGACTTTATAATGTGGTTAAAGTTTATAAATTGATTTAAGGGTGATGATGTGTTTGAATAATCATGGATAAGTATAGCAGGGAGGATAGAAGTAAAAGCAATAGGGGAGGTTGTGTTTTTCCTGGTAGAAGGCACTGGGAAGAGGCTAAATGAGGGAGTGTTTAACGGTGATTAGGAAGATGGATTAGCAGCGGAAATCATGTGTTAAGCAGAATGGTATTTCCAGATTTTAAACGTGGTTAAGAAGAGGAGGGATGTTTCAATGGTCGGATCTTGGAAGTCGTTTGGTCAAGATTTTTTGTGGCATTAGTATGGTAGAGGACGGAGCTTTTGGAATGTCATGGAAAAATCAAACGCTTGTTTGATTTTAACAAAATATGAACAGCGTCGTCAATTGCAAACACTGTGAGTAAAACTCACATTCTCTGCTCAGTTTATATTTCTATAAACTGTACTTTATTTGTGATAAAAAATGATTTACTGCTGTGTACTGATTATTGGACTGTTAAATAGAGTTGATTGAAAACGTAAGTATAGTTATATATATATATCGACAATCAAATATTGATTCTGTTATCAGAACGTTTCATGTTAAGATGAAGTGATGTTATTTATGTTGTTTAACATCGGTGGATGCAGGGGGACAGGTTGGAGGAATCCGACTGGATTCCTCGACATTTAATTTTACTGTATTTCATATATTTTGATATATGATGTAATATAAAATCTGTTATTGATTTTTGTGTGATTGGATGATATTGATCATTTACATTGGGTATTCTAAATAGCATTGGAAAAAGGGATATTTGTTAGAAAAACAAATAGAATATTATAAAAGGAATATTTCAATGTATATTGAAATAAAGGAATTTTATAAAATCACAGGATTTTATAAAAGGAAATTATTTATAAAACGAACACGGTTTTATAAAAGGAAATTATTTATAAAACGAACACGGTTTTATAAAAGGAAATTATTTATAAAACGAACACGGTTTTATAAAAGGAAATTATTTATAAAACGAACACGGTTTTATAAAAGGAAGTATTTATAAAACAAATAGAGTTTTATAAAAGGGATATTTATTTAGAAAATAAATAGAATTGAAAAGGAAAATATTTATTTAGAAAATAAATAGAATAAAGGAATATTTATTTAGAAGATAAATAAAACGGTATAAATAGGAAGTATTTGTAACGGAAATCAAACGTTATAAATAGGAAATATTTGTAACGGTAAATAGAAGTTATAAATAGGAAATATTTGTAACGGTAAATAGAAGTTATAAATAGGAAATATTTGTAACGGTAATTAGAAGTTATAAAAAGGGGATAGTTGTAATGGAAAATAAACGTTATAAAAAAGAAATTGACGAGATATAAAAGAGATAATCGAATAGAGTTAAATCGAATTTAGTATTCGAAGGAGCTAGTTGAATTTAGTTATTTGAAAAGAGTTAATTGAATATTAGTTATTCAATTAGAGTTAATCAAATAAAGTTAATCGATTAAAGATAATCAATTAAAAGTTAATCGAATTAGTCGAAGTAAGTTAATCGACTATTAGTTAGTCGAATGTTAGTTAAGCAAATAAGAGTTAATCGACTATTAGTTAGTCGAATGTTAGTTAAGCAAATAAGAGTTAATCGACTATTAGTTAGTCGAAGATTAGTTAATCGAATATGGTATTCGATGTTAGTAAATCGAATATGGTATTCGAAGGAGTTAATCGAATATGGTATTCGAAGTTAGTTAATCGAATATGGTATTCGATGTTAGTTAATCGAATATGGTATTCGATGTTAGTTAATCGAATATGGTATTCGATGTTAGTTAATCGAATATGGTATTCGAAGTTAGTAATCGAATATGGTATTTGAAGTTAGTAAATCAAATATGGTATTCGAAGTTAGTTAATCGAATATGTTATTCGAAAGGGGTTAGTCGAGTCGAGTTAGTCAAATAGAGTTAATCGATTTGAGTTAACTAGTTAGAGTTAATCAGTTAGAATTAATCGGTTAGAGTAATCAGTTAGAGTTAACCAATTAGAATAAATCAGTTAGAGTTAAACTAATAGAGTTAATCAGTTAGAGTTAATCCAAATAATATGCCATTTAGCACGACTGCTAGCGTAATTCGCAGGGCTGCAGATAGCCTAAGGCGGTCGGATGTTTCCTGAGGGAATCAGGCGTAACCATTGTGATCGCTGCGATCTAGAGTCAAGCGAATGGAGTTAATCGAATATTAGTTATTCGATAGGAGTTAAGATAATCGAGTTAAGATAATGGAGTTAAGATAATCGAGTTAAGTTATCGAGTTAAGATAATGGAGTTAAGATAATCGAGTTAAGTTATCGAGTTGATTTAATTAAGTTAAGTTAGTCAAGATGAGTTAATCCAAAGGAGTTAGTCGAACATTAGTTATTCGAATAGAGTTGAACGGAGTTAAATAGAGTTATCGAATATTGGTTATTCGAATAGAGTTAAATAGAGTTGAACGGAGTTAAATAGAGTTATCGAATATTGGTTATTCAAATAGAGTTAAATTGAGTTATCGAATATTAGTTATTCGAATAGAGTTAAACGGAGTTAAATAGAGTTAGTCGAATATAGTTTATTCGAATAGAGCTAAAAGAAAGGAATTATCGATTATAGTTTAATCGAAAGGAGTTATCGATTATAGTTTAATCAAAAGGAGTTATCGATTATAGTTTAATCAAAAGGAGTTATCGATTAGTTAATCGAAGGAGATTATCGAATATAGCATATTCGAAAGAAAGAGACCGAATATAGTTTATTCGAAAAAGAGAGATTTCTAATATAAGTTATTCAAAGAGAGAGATGATCGAATATAGGATATTCGAAGAAGAGTTAATCAAATAGAGATTACTCGAAAGAGAATTATACGTCGAATTCAATTATATCGAATTCGGGAAAGTAATATTTACTTTCCAGTTTTTAAATCAAAAGTATACACTAATAAATTAGGGTTAGGTTTAATTATTCGAATTAAAGAATAAAGGTTATAATTGAAGTTAGATATTGTGGAAGTAGGGATTATAACGTTATCGTTATAATCAATGTTTTCAATAAAGAAGTGGATTCGTAAATTGAATCCGAGAGTTACATAAAGAAGTTGCTAAAGGTTTAAAAGATAAACTGTTACTATTTCGAAGTTATAACGTTGTTCAGTTAAGGCCTGAGAGGTAATTATACCCCAACTTGATTGACTTCCTTCTTAACTAAGGAATGGTAAGGTTTGATAGTGAATGATGGTTAAGTGAATTCAGTAAATAGTTTGAGTTGGCATAGCGATGTTTATTTAAACATCAGTTTAAATCCAATAAAGGAACTTTGGAAATGTTTTCCAAATAAGAAATCAGAAATGTTTTCTAATATAGAAAACAAGGAAATGGAAATGTTTTCCATTGTTAATAAAGTATATTTTCTAAAATTAGAAAATAAGAAATTTAGAATATAGGGAAACAGGAGATAAGTAAATTAATGAACTAAAGAGATAAATGTTAAATGATGATTGGTTGATATAATTTCCGTCTGGAAATAAAATCGTTGTTTGCACACGAGTTTTTCCTTGATAGTTAAATCACAGACTATCAATGTTTTGACCATTTTAACGTTGTTAATATGGAGAGACCGGTTGGATTATTATCCAAAGAACCACTCTGTATTGGCATAAGCGTTGCGAATCATATATGCTGAATGTATTGAAGACAGAGTAAGGTGCAAGGGCTGTTGTATAAATCTTAGATAACAATGGACTAAGATGGATGTACTGAATAGTGCCTTCGGTTTCGTTCAGTCCCAGAACGAATGTAAATGGACGAATGTCTGACAAAGTATTTCCAATGATCGAATGGGTCGGTCTGTATAAATATATATATGGTTGCAACGGATTTATCCCTTAGCATAACATCCAGGGTATTTGTATAAACAACCTAATGATTTACGGATCTGATAATGTGGCATTCAAAGTGATCGTGTTATAAATGAATGGAAAGTAAGCGTAGCTTCTAGCCTCATCAACCGGTAAATGACAGAAATCGGGCAGGCAGCATGGCTAAGTCGGTCGCACCGAAGTAGGGTGTATAATCACCTATCTAGAGAATATTCATTTACTTCTTTTAATCTATCAATGTTGTCCCATATATATACGGGAAACGGTTGCTGATCCCAACCGTTGGTGATGTACATTCGATACACTCAAGCGAAATGAGTGGTCGGTCATGTGTGACTGAGTTGCAAGATGTTCTTGTTGAACTCCAGTGTATCGTTTCTAGAGTACACTGATCGGAAGGTGGTTCCATGCCTTGTCATAGTTGGAAATCCATTACCTAATACGTGCTTGCGGTTTTTGATTGTATACTATATTTGTAGAACGTGAGATGAAAGCGTTTCTGCTAGATTGTTATCTAATTGTATTTAGACATTATTATAATATCAGAATGATATTGTTTACAAAGTTGTTGGATTCTCATAAGGGAAAAACCCGTTCCGTTATGCGACGTGGTCTTATGAGATATCGTTTACTTGTTCAAACTGTTTTAAACTGTTTTACTCATACCAGTCCCATGACTGACCCGGAGTTTATTTGTTTGTTTTCCCTAAACTCTTGGGTGCCTAATTTTGTACGGGCATTCAAGTAATCGGGATTTTACAGATACACTTGGAGAGCTTGGAACAGGAGGCTTCAGGATTCTATAGCTATTATTATTTCCGCTGTTGTTGTAAGTGTTGTACTCTGATAAGTGCTATTGTATATATAACTGTTTGTATTTCAAAAGTTATGTTATATTTTATTCGTTCCGCTGTGAGATTTGTGTTTACTCTGATGATTATGTTCTTCTTCTTCTTCTATTCTATTAGTTCTACCTTATCTATCCTCACCCTCTATCTTCTTTCTATTAGTTTCTTGAATTTTCAGTGCAATTTGGGGTTGGACTTGTGTTATTTAGTCAGCTCAAATTGGACCGGATTTTCGGGTCACTACAAAAATTTGCAAATACAAACTACAAACAGGAAAAATGCATAACAAAAGAATACAGACAATTCCTAGAGTAACCTAGCAGCAACTAGTTCATTTCGTATGATATCTCAAAATAATGTCATAGCTATTGCTGTTGCATTTCTTTGAACTTGTTCACGATCATTATTTCCACTGTTTCGAATGCTATAATACTCTTCCAGATATTCTTCGGACAACAAATCCAGATTATTGTCATATGCCATAAAATCAGAATCCCCGGCGTTGTATCTTCGTATGAAATTGTGAATAGCCATTGTGGTAGTGACAATTTGTACTTGAACATTATATGTGTATGTTGGGATGTTATATAAGATTACAAAAAATTTCTTCCAAATGCCAAAAGTTTTTCTGGCTGTCATACGTAAACTTGAATGCTAGTAGTTGAAAACTTCATATTTTATCTTTGGATCATTCTGTGTGTCACTGAAATCTGGAATATGGTATTTTACAGTGCGATAAGGAGGCAAATACCCTTCCTGTAGTAGATACCCTGAATCCACTAAATAATACTCTCCTCTTGGCGGATGTGAAAATTTCAAACTGCGAGTATTTACAATTTCATAAAAGAATCTAGCATCATGGGCAGTTCCTTCCCACCATGCTTGGACGAACATAGATGTTAAGTCAAAAGCGTATACATCCACTATGTATTGTGTAGGCACACTTTACGTCCTACAAATCATTGCATATCTGCATGAGGAACATGAGCCATTACATGTGTACCATCAGTAGCTTCGATACAATTTCTAAAGAATGTGCAATATCGTAGTGAAGAACGAATTTCTTCTGCAATTCTGTTAAATTAAGGATCTGTAGGCCTAATAATATCCACAGACAATAACAAAACAACATTCAGAACTGTATGAAAATAACAGGTAATCATGTAAATTGATCGTTGAAATCTTTCAGCAACCTGTCGTACAGGAATAGCCAAAGCGGTTGTATACAGGAAAATGACTAGCATTTCTCTAATTGTAATGTGCGCTACTGGCTATAACTTAATTGATTCCAATCGGTCACACAACGACGTAAAACAAAGCCTCTTCATTCGGAAATTTCGTTGACACCATTGCATGGCCTGTAAGTATTTCATTAACCATTTGATACTGGTAACTTTATGAATTCACTACAGCAAAATATACTTTTCGCAACAGGCAATATCTGTTGTAGTAGACCAATTGCAACAGTCCCACGCTCGTTGGTTTAGCCGGAGTTATAAAAAGTTGGTCCCTTTTCGTAACATTTACTGCCTATTGCAATAAGACATTTCGGTATACTTTTTTGCAACTGGCCTTTGTTGTTGCAACAGATCATTTTGCAACAACAAATGACAGTTGCAAACCTATTATATGGATTCAACAAACAAGATACTACAACTATTTCTGATAGTTGCAATTTGATTATTTACAACACAACATGCCCGTTGCAAAATTTAGAAAACTCATTTGCCTACTATAATCCACCATCATCTGCATTTAATAATGTAATAATGAAAGCATATATTATCAAAAAATAAGTAAACATGTATTTCCAATAACATTCACTAAATAAGTAAACGTATATTATCAAGAAATAACAGATATTTTATTTCAATAGAAATTCAATACTACATACGATTGCAGCAAAAGTTCACAAAATTTCCATATACTATTCACATATAAAATAATTTCTATTCTCTACTTTAACAGATTTTCTGAAAATATTATTTGCTATGCAGCTCTATCAGAAGCATCCATCATCGTAAGAGAACACACTCTGTTAACGAACCTCTTTACGAGTGTATTGTTCAACGAAGTGGTTCGCTTTACTTCACGAGATCAGCTCAGCTTTCCCTATGTTCTATGACGCCTAAATATACCAGGAGTCGATATGTTCCTAATGTTTGTCCACATTTCACTTTTTTCCTAATAATCAGAAACAAAGAAATAGAAAAAGATAATTGACGAATCAGTTGATCTAAAAAAAATAAACTAAAAAAAAGCTTGCTTAGCTGCAAAGTTGTCAACCGATTTTTTGGTCAATTTTAGCTAGCCAACTTGATTTATCTGTCAGCTTCTGATTATTGTCTGCGCAAGACCTACATGGACTAATCATCAGATTGTGAACTAAACAATCTTTATGCACGTCAAATGGGCACACAATAAGATTTTCCCTCTTATATTTAGATGTATCAAACATGAGAACAAAATAAGGCAAAACGACAGCGTAACTCTCACGGCTTTAGTTAGTACAGTACTGGAAGCAGGCAACTACCTAGAAAATGCATTGCAATAATAAGAGCTTATGAATACTGGGAATTTACTTAATAAAAAAATGCATAAAAAATACATCTACAATATCCAACAATCAAAAATCAATTGGATTATTGATGGTGATGCTTTTTCCTGGTTTTTCTATGCAGAAATGCCCGAAAGGAGATGTAGAAATAAAATTAATTTTCTACATAATGACCGAGATCAACATAGATGAACCTAGCCACATATAAGATCAAGCGGTGCAAACTATCAGAATTTATCTAATATACCTACCACACATCTGGATTTTCCAGATGATATTAATGGTTATAAATTAAGTGGGTTAGAATTTCTTATTATAGGTCTTACCAAAAGATAAAAGTTGCAAATTACTCTATCAAAGATGAAAAATGTATGTATAGACAGTATTATTTTACACAATCATAGGTTAACATTTTCATACCTTTAGGATTTGACATGCATTTTCTCATTCGGTTTAGAAACTACAACAGGTCAACCATTGATCATACAAAAGAAATACTACAAAAAAAACTAAGAAATTGTACTTACCATCATGGACAGTACACCACATTCTTCATCAATGGAAAGCAGCAGTTATCAACGAGTTGGATCAACCATGATCATACAAACAAACTCCACTTGCATCTCCTAAACAAGAATGCTTATATTTCTGGTATAAAGTTAATCTCCAAGACGGTCTAACATTTGCAACTCGAACCCCGGCCACAACATCATTTACACCTAATATTGTATAATAGCAATAACCAACTATGCTGAATCCCAATCCATGGATATTATATCGGCTAAGTAGTCATCTCTATCTTTACTGGCATGTATTAAGCCATGGATTAACGCAGAAAATTAGAAACAATGTTGTGCCTAAACATCTGCCACTAGTTTGACAGTTAAATTGCATAATTTCCAAGCAAAATAAGGGTGTGCAATATTCGGTTAGAACCGAATTAAATGACTAAACCAATTCATTTTGGATCACTTGGATCTGTTAAGAAATTATATCAGTTTATGTAAGGTTTGTAAAATTATTTTATTTTGATAATCGGTTTAATCGAACTAATTAAAGTTTTGTTATATTACCATAATCATGGCATTGTACTACTCCAAGTAATTTGTTCAATAATAAAAAACTTTATCAATTGAAAATAGATTAATTTTCTTATAAAATAAAAAATATAAAAAATATATTATATAGAAATTTATGTTTTACTCTTGCTAAATCAATCACCTGAGTAACTACATATGATAATTTCTCTTACTTATCTTTTCTACAATTAGAGACTTATAATCTTATACCAATCGAGGGAAGTTACAAACTCAATCTGCTAAACACAACTTACGATAACATATTAATTGCATGTGGACGGTATTCTTGTTCTAACTTATGTTAACACATACGCTAATGCAAATTATATACATGTTGTATTCAACTAGCCTTGTTTTTGGAAATTTCATCAAAATTCTTCAATCCTCAATTGACCTGAACAGTATTATATGCCAACTGACCACTACACACAACAATCACCACTTCAATACATCAACCTGCCACTTCCATCTCATTCATCCAGCACCAAGCACCAGATTGCACAACTAGAAGTCAGACTATAACAATAACTACATAATAAGACAATTTAAGAAAAAAGGATATAAAAAATTCGATGTTGATCTGTGAAAACAATAACAATAGCCACATATTTCGAATTATAGTTCAAATATTAAGGGAAACAAAGATGAAGCAAACATGAATATTCATGGAAAATAAAATTAATATTTACTAAAGTAAACCAATGAACTAAAGATTCAAGAAAATATAATATCACTACAACAAAATGACCCTATTACAACAGTGGAAAACAGTTGTAAAAAACTTTTTACAGCGGTGGAGCCACCGTCGTCTATTAAAAAATTGTAATAGACTGAAATCTTTTACAATTTTTATACACCGTTGCAACACCGTTGTTAAATGTATATTTTACAACTGTTTTCCACCGTTGTAGTAATACATATTACAACATTTTTGCACTGTTGTAGTAATACATATTACAACTTTTTTTCACCGTTGTAGTAATTCCTACTACAATTAATTATAGCAATATGATTTTTGTTTCGTTATACATTACATTTCATATAAAAATAAATATTTATATTGAGTAAAATGATACTACACTGAACTGAAATAATCAATTAAATATTTTATTTCAATATTTGAATTAGTACAACTTTGTGATCCACTATCGTACAAATCACTTTTACATAATACAGCATAATAATACATACATTCCTCACTACAAACTGATCACTCAACAAATCCGAGGCAGACGGTCTAGCTCTAGGCTTAGCAATGCATCATTCTATGATGGCCTTGATTTCTGCATACAAACTGATCGCTCAACAAATCTGCAAACAAACAACAACTCTAGCATCAGATGACAGCAGCAGCAGAAGGAATGGAGAAAGATGAATGAGCATAGGATTGAAACTTCCATCTACGGTGCAAACACTCGATCTAGAATAGTTCCAAAAAACCAAAGGTAGATAAGCAAGGTCTCAACGCATAGATAAAGCACCAAGCCAAACAGAAAATACAGGCTACTAACCGAAAGTAATAACCAAGATGCATAAGGTTGAATTAGGCAGATGATTGAAGATACTTGGATCACAGATGTACTGTCAACAACCTGAAAACAAACAACACAAAGGACTTGGCTACTAGCCAGATCCAGCAATAAGCGATAACCACAAAAAATCCCAAAGAAAAAGATAGACCAAAGAATCCACACCAACACCCTGAAACTCCCACGAAAACAACACCAGACAATAAACTCTCAAAGGATCAAGAAATAGATATCAACCAACAGTATCACCCAACACACATCCACCACCCAGAAAAACAAGATGACACACACAATAGATATCAAATACTCACAGCACCCAAGAGCTAGAACCAACGGAATATAGTTCCACAAAACAGATCCAAGCAAATCCAAAACTTACCGTATTCAGCACGCTTACAACCGAAGCTAGCTATAAATAGGCAGACCATAGGACAAAAGATAGACTAGTTAAGAAGAGGAGGATCCATCAGGAAACAGATCGAGGGAAAGAAAAGAAAGGTGAGTAAAGAATATGCTGTAAAAAGGAGGATCTGAGGGTAAAATTAGGCAAAGCAAACACAAGGGACACGTAGTCAAAATATCGACTAAGAGGAGAAAAGCAGAAAGGAGGCGGCCGATTAAGTAAAGATAGGGGAAGAAAGGCGAGCTAAGGGATGACGATTAAGCAACACGATTGAGTGGAACCCAGCGGTAGAGCTCCTACCCACGACGATGAAAGCTAGGGCTAGAGGACGGAGAAGAGAGGGGACAAGAGGAAGGGATACGACGAGGAAAAGAAGGGCAGAAGAGCGGAAACTGAGGAAGAGAATGGGGCGGCGGAAACCCTGGTCACCATTGTAGGACAGGAAAGCTCGATTGCGTTTTAATTTTTGGTTTGGGGAAATGAATGGATGGAGGCAGGTCAATATTGATTTAGGGAAAGAATGGGTAGACACAACTGCTAAAAAAAATACGAAGTAGGTCGGTGCTAATTTTTTGGTTTCCCGCTTAAACTTGAAGTAGTTGGAGCCAATTTTTTTGGTTTTCCGCTTAAAATTTGGATTGAACAATTAAACTGTCCCTAAAAATAGCTGCTGTGCGGAGCTATTACTTATTTAATATATGTTTTTATCATTAATTTCAATTATTATTTCAGTTAATTATAAATTATTATTATTATTTACTACTGATTTTTAGCTTACAATTGTTACTTAATTAACAATTACTTATAAAAAAATATTATATACTAAATATTAATTACTACTAATAGTCATGATTAATTATAAATTAAATATTTATTAATTGTTATTTACTTATTGATTATTAACCGCTGATTTGTTATTACTTACTAATTAATTACTAGTACTTAATAATGAAGTAGTTATAAATAATTATTTTTAATTAAATATTTAATATTTATATCTTGATTATTATTTAATAATTACTAATCGGTTGTTAATTAGTAATTATTAGTAGGAGTTATTTATTTATTGATGTATTTTTAATTAAATATTTAATATGTATTTATTGATTATTAATTAATAATTACTAGTTGGTTGTCAATTACTAATTATTAGCATGAATTATTTATTTATTGAAGTATTTTTAATTAAACATTTAATATTAATATATAGGTTATTAATTAATAATTACTAATTAGTTGTTAACATTAATTATTAAAAATTATTTAATGAAAATAATTAATATTAAAATATAGTCATATATTACAACAGTCAAAAAATAAAAGTTGTGATAGGCTTTTATTACAACTGTCAAAATAACACAGTTGTTAAAAATAAATTTATTACAACTTTTCTGGAAAAAAGTTGTAGAAAACATTTATTACAACGGTGCTTTAACCACCGTTGTAAAATTAAAGTTGTAATATGGTGTTTTTGTTGTAGTGTATGTTTTGTAGCTTTAAAAAGATTGATGGTTAAGTAGATTTAAAAGAAATATTTATTGCAAAAGGAGTTCTGCTTTTGAAATTAAGGGAAGAGGAAAATAGGTTTAATAATAGTCTACTGGCGACGAGAACGACTTGATAAATTAATGGCAGAATCAATGTAATAGAAAAACAAACAAATCCCTGAACCTATTAACTAAATCAAAGTAATAGTTCCTTGTAATATAATTTATAAATATATGTGTATCTCTACTTTGGTTTCCTAGAAAAGCAAACAAACATCTAACCATATATAAACTTTAAAACTTCTGTGAAGTTTGTGTATCATTATGTATCAAATTATATTTTTTTTCATCAATGATTAAACCTGACATATGTCCTTATATTAACAGCCTAAGTGAACTTCTTCTTCTTCAAGTCAAAGAAAAAATTAATCAAATCAATTATTGCAGTACACAATGTGCCCAACCTATTCATGAAAGGATAATGTGACAGTAACCTCCTTAAAAAGCAGATGTACAAAACTATAATCTTTTTGACGGTGTACTAATAAGCAACTAAAAACAACCAACATAAACTGGACTCAACCGTAGTGGTAAACGCAACAAATAAATCACGTGTAATTACTTAGAAATAAGGTTTAAATCACATGCAATCTATGAAAGTTCATAAACTATTAAAATACATGGATTTATATCTCTTTACTGAACATAAAAATCATGTGAAGCAATTTCAACTAGTATTAATAGTATTGTTATTGCTCATTATTTAGGATTAAACAACATAACTAGTATCAGACTTTATTTCATAATAGGACAATAGAAGTACCAACCTGTCTTCCAGATGCTTCTCCAAGATCCACCGCCTTGTCTGCCCTTCCGTTTCGGTTCGAGCTGCCTTTAGGTTGAGATCTTACTCCTCAGGTTCCAACTGGCCCTGGGTTGAAAATCACCACCAGGCGCAAGACACTTACTGACTCTAAAGAAAAGCCGAGCAGAGCTCGTACAAAGAACTAAAACTCAAAAAAGTAAGCTGTGAATACATAAGAAAAATGGAGCGTCTTGATTTGTAATAACCCGGAAAATCGGAACCAATTTAAAATTTTTATTTTGGCAATTTTAATGAATTTTGAATATTTAAAATGATTTATTTTAAATAATAACGATTAGAAATTTATTTTGAATAGAATTAGAACGTATAAATTTATTTAAATCGAAGTTAGAATATAAATATTTATTTTAATTATAAAAGGAATTGAAAACTGCGCGGTAGTATAAAAATTCGATTTCAAAATTCAAATGAATGTACAGGATTCAAAATAAACTGGATTTTAGTGAAACCAAAAATATTTGAATCTGTTTGAAAATATCTTTCCAATGAATGCGAAAAATCCCGATTTTATTACTGGATTAAAAAGTTATGTCCAGTTGAAAATTCAGAACAGTCGCTATGGAATTTTATATAATATATAGCCCTTAAAAATAGCGATTTTGCAAATGACCTCCGTTTTCGGTGAGATCACTTTTGTTGAATTCGGAATGTCGAATTATTGCTAGATTCCATTTTTCATAATTTTTGGAATTAATATGTGAGCGTGCTGAATTTAAACGTGTTTGTTCAGTTCAGTTTGAATTTTATCGACTGGAAGATGACCATTTTTCAAACGGTCTCCAAATTCAACGAAATTAGTTTTGTTAGGACCATATCGTCGAAACAAAGCTAGATTTATTTTTTTGGAATTTTTGGAGTCAATATGTGGCCCCAGTAAATTAAAATGTACATTTAAATTTTTTATACAGTGATTTATATTTTAATTTAAAGAAAAATTGATCGAAACAGTCGAATTGTCTTATCAGACATATCCCATTATGTTCGGAATGGGGGTATTTGACTAGGGGCGACAGTCGTTGGGTTTGATTTAGAGTTCGGAAGTTAAACGAGTTAATTTCGAATTAAAATAATATTATAAAACATATAAAGGCAAGTCAAAAGAGTCAACAACCCTAATAAATTCTCCATGAGGTCAAATATTTTTTGAAGCCGCTATCCTCAAAACCGACGTCCAAAATTTCTCATGGATTCTTCATTAAATTTCTCAAAATCCACGAAATTATTTCAGAAATTTAAACATGAAAATCGAAGCCCTTTTCATGCTCTTTAAATTCATATGGCAAAGATCGAAATCCATTGAGTAAATTGTTTGAATTTGGGCTCAAAGGCCATCGTTTCGTGCGTGAATCCCGAAGCAACGAGGGGTACGAACTGACGGAGCTTGGGGGCGGTGATAGAGGATGTTACCGCGCTTCTCGGCGCGATGGCGGATCAGATCTTGGTTGCTTTGTTGGTTGTGCGTGAGGAGAGAGAATCGGCGAGGGATTGGGTTCAACGGGAGGAAGAAGACGATGGATTTTACACAGAAGGATGGTAACGTTTTTGTTTTGTGTTGCTAATTGTAACGACCCAGAATTTTAGGCCGAACTTAAAAATTTTATTTTAATTATTTTAATAGGTTTTTAATATTTAAAATAATTTATTTTATATAATAACGACTACAAATATATTTTAATCGAAGTTAAAGCGAATAAATTTTATTTAAATTATAAAAGGCGTTAGAAATAGCGTGGCAGTTTGAAAATTTGAATTTTAACTTTGACTAACTGTACAGGACGCGAAATAAATTGGATTTTAGCGAAACCAAAAAAATAGAATCTATTTAAAAATATCTTTTCAACGAATCCAAAAAATTGAAATTTCACAGCGGGAATCAAAAGTTATGTCCAAATCAAGATATCAGAAAAATACGGGAAAGTTTTTTTATATAATATATATGGCCCAAACAGCTACTTTTTGCATATGAATGAATTTGGACTCGAAACCACTCCCATTGAGTTCAAAATGACATTTATGAATCTGAAAAGTATAAACATCGATATATTCCGAGATTAAGAAATTATTCATTTAAATATGTATTTTTAATATTTAATATATAAGCCTTAAAAATGGGAATTTTGCAAACGACCTCCGAATTCGACAAAACCACATTCTATGGATCCGGAATATTAAATTATTGCTAGATTCCAAAATTCGTAATTTTTGGAGCTAGTATGTGGTCGTTATTAATTTTTAAGTGAAAAACAATCATTGTTAAAATTTCACTATTTATTCATACGGACTCGGAATTCAACGAAACCAATTTCTTTGGATTCGTAATGTCAAATAATATTTGTGTTCCAATTTCCATCAAAATTGGAATCCGTATGTGTTCGCAAGAATTTTAAAACCGTTAAAAGGATTGAAAATTGAATAACTGTAATTGCAGAAGGGCTATGATTATAAAGTTAAACAAGGATTAAAACATAATTACCTAGCCCATATAATATATCTCCAACAGCTCCTAAACCTAAGAGAAAACACTAGCCACCTTCTTCTTCACTTTCATGGCCTCCACTCTAAATTCTTCTTTGCAAATAAGACCCTGATTCTTCAATAATTTATATCTCTCAAATGAAACAAAATCAGACCAAACCCTTACTGTTGTGCATCTCTATCGTCTCTACCTCCCACGAAAAATCCATGGCCTAACGTCGCACGGATTCGCCGGGATCTGAGTTCAACAGCATAAAACTGCTGTTGGAAATTTGGGTTTTCTGGCCAATCCGTGCAGAATTAGGCAATGGCCCAGTTGGGGAAGTTGTAGAGAGGAGATAGATGCACAACTTTGTCGAAGGAAATTTGGTTTGAAAGTGTACGGTTTGGCGAGAAAATGACGAAAACAGCAAAACAGCAATTTCAAAACTGAAAACAAAAACTTTTTTTTCCATCGATCCGTGCATTTCCAGGCGAATTGACCTGAACGAAAGTTGTTCGGGAGGTCGAGATCTAGCTACTGACAAAAATTGGTGGCATTTGGAGCATCGAGGCGGCCGCAGCACTAAGATGAACGAAAACTGCACTTTTCCGTTCATCTATAGATCGTGGGCCCCACATGGTGAATTGGAGAGGGGGACCACCCGATGTGGAAAGAGGGGGAGAAGCCAGAGAGAATGGCACTGGTTTCGTGCAATTCCGACTAATGGTTTGGCCGTGGCGAGCATTTTAAGTTGAGGGTGTCGTTTGGAGAAAAGGTGAATAGTGATTTTATTATATAAATAATATTCCATGTTCGTATATTAATATCTTTTCGCCACGAACTTAGAATCACGCAAAACTGGATCCGCCGCGATCGTGGCGACGAGACCTTCAAGTGGAAATCAATTTCATCCAATTTGGAGGAAATTGAAATTTTGGTTAATTTTTAAAAATTCAAATATTATTTAAATCGATTTGTTAACTTCGCAAGTGCATAACTCTTTGTCACATTATCGAAATTGCATGGAACAGAATCCGCTGAGTTCGTTATGTCGAGAGCTTCGAGTGAGCAGTAATTTTGTCCAATTCTGAGCAAGTTGAAAATTTTGGTAATTTCCGTATTTTAAATTAATTATTAAATTGTTACAAACTTCGAAAATTCATATCTTTTTGATACGAACTCGAAATTGCGCAAAACAGGATTTGCCATGATCGTTGAGTCATAAGCTCCGCGTAGACATCAAATTTGTCAATTTTGGAGTATGTTGGATTTTGGGCGAAAATTGGGCCCGAACCGTCAATTAAATCCCGGAAAAGGTGAGAACTTTTATCTCACTCAAGTTTTTGAACAGTTAATTATTTTTATTATTAAATATTAATTAATTATCTGTGTTGGAATTATTGTTTGTTGGATAAATGTTGATTTGGATGACTGTTGTGAATTGTTTGAAATTTGAAATATATAACATGTTGTTATGACATTTATGATATTTAAAACATGTTTGCACTGTCATTCACAAGTTGCCTGACTTGTTTATGTTGACTGCACGATAAATTTTCACACATCGTCTAAAGGCACAATTAATAATATATTATTTGAATTTGTGTTGGTTGAAACCCTACATGGGTCTTGGGTTGATATTCTGACTACACATCGCCCTTGTGATTAGTTTAAAATGCACTTTGGCTATTATTGAATGTTTTATCATTATTATAGAATTAATGCGATGTTTGAAATCCATATAATTAAAATTATATGGTAATGGATTGGGTCTCATTCCAATTTTGAAGTAAAGGAATATTTTAATTTAATATTCAGTTAATGGAATTAATTGAAGTATGAGTTAGAAAGATTATATCTTTATTGTTTAAAAGTTATAATAAAAAGGATTCAATTAAAAAGATCACATCTTTACGGTCAGTATGTTAAGATAAGAAGGTTTGATTTCAAAAATTTGAACATTTTGAAAAGATTATTATTATAATATAATAATATTATAGAAAGTTTAATTTTTCATTAAAAATTTGAAATGTTGGTTAGGATATTCGGAAACAAAGGGTTTTATAAAATTAGTAACAATTTAATGTAAAGATCATATCTTTATTTTAAAATAATATTTTAAAATAATATTTTCAGCGAATTAGTTATAATTATTAATTATAATTGTACTTGGACACGAGGTTAGGTTACATTTGTGGTATAAGTCTGCCCCGGACCCGCCCGACATATCCAGCAGCCACAAATGTTGAACCTAATGTGAGAGGTCCAAGTGCGCAAATACGAATTGAGCCATGACACGAGGTTAAGCCCAACTAGTGGGATAAGTTTGCCCGGAACCAAACGGCATATCCAGCATTCGCAGGTTGTAGGCTTAATGTGAGAGGTCTGGCCCATAATAAAATATAAATGGATAAGATAATGAATTAAGGTTTTTAGTCCAATAACGCCATATTAACTCGAACGTATTTATCGATTTAAGTTATCCATTTAATTATGAATATTAAAAGAGAAATTTCAAAATTAATATTTTGGAAAATAATATTATTCAAAAAGGATAATATATAGAATATTCAACTCATTTTTTTAATTTAAATATAAGTTAAAATCATTTTCAAAACGAATTTATAAACGTTTTAAAATACATTTGGAAAGGATTCGCGAATTTCGACACTTTGATTAAACATAGCGGAAGATCCGACCGTCGGATTCTTCTGGAACCGGAACCTATGGGTTCGTATCGAAAAGAGCTTTTAAATGAGTATTTAAGATTTTAAATCCAACGGTTAGATTTTCCGAAATGTTTAAATCAAATTGGAATTAAAAAATAGCGGCTGTGTAGTTGAACGACCTGGAACGTCGTTTAAATTAAAATGGCCTATTTTTAATTAAAAATAGGGAGAAATTATGTAAAATCATGATAAATGTTTTAAAAGGGTTTTTGATGAAAATTCCAAGTTTATAAAGATAAAAGATATTTTTGCCAAATAAGTGATTTATTTATTTTATAAATGATAAAAAGGGATTTAAATGGATTTAATTTTAATTAAGAATTTCCAATGAATAGAGTGAATTGGTGTAACGACCCAACTTTCGAATACATCGGAAATCGTGCCAATAATAAGAATAAGAATAGGTAGAAGATTAAATCACAGAAACATCAGAATCTCACAGCGGAATTTTTACAAAAGATGATACTTCATAATATTACACAACGGAACATATTACATCAGAGCATCATATGTCTAGTGATACAAGCCATTCATAGTACATCTTTGATTACATATATCATTGATGACTAACTTGCAGACTTAATTATACTGTAGATAAGATAAGTGGACCAGCAAACAGAAAGTCTCCATCCAGCTTTTCAAGTTTTATCCAATCCTGATTCACTTGTCTATTCATAAAAAGTGTTATGAATACCCAAGAGTTTAAGGAAAACACAGAAAATTAAACTCCGGGTCAGTCAGGGGACTGGTATGAGTAAACAATTTTAAAACAAATAAAAATATCTCATAAGACCACGCCGTGAATACGGAACGGGTTTTTACCTTATGAGCTCAAAACATTTTGTATACTTTAAATCAGATATTATCATAGTATCTAGGTGTTTCACACATAATTTAGAATCTAGAAGAATGCTTGCATCTCACATTCTCCTATATAGTATACAAATAAAAACTGCTTGGCGCTTATGGAAATTGGATTTCCAACTATGACAAGGTATGTGACCACCTTCCGATGATGCATCTCTAGAGACGAATACACCTGGGTTCAACAAGAACATTTTGCAACCCGGCCCACACATGACCGACCACTCATTTCTCTTGAGTGTATCGAATGTATATTACCAACGGTTGGGCTCAAACCACTGTTTCTCGAAAAGGGACAGCATCGAAATAGATTAAAGAAGTAAAAGGAATTTCTCTAGATAGGTGATTATACACCCTAATGGGAGCGACCCACATAGCCATGCTGCCTGCCGGATTTTTGTCATTTCCTCGGTGTGAGGCTTGAGGCTAGACTTACCCTTTTTCATCATCACTGTTTATTTCTTTGAATGCCACATCGTTCTACCCGTCAGAAATACTCATTCGATTTCCCAAATATATCACGGGCAATAAAGCTAAGAGAAACGAATTTCTCCGCCACCAACGTAATATACTTACGTAAATTCGATGTCTAGAATCTGACTGATATACGTTGTCAGACACTAGTCCATTCGGGTTTGTCATGGGACTGAACAGACTGAAGATATTATTTACAATCTTCTTGCCCATCATCGTCTTCAGTTTGAAAATCTCTGACGCGCGGCGTATAATCAAATCAAAGTGGAATGTTAATTCCGGTCTCTTTGAAATGATTAACGAAATGATTTTCTTTAAATTATTAATCTTAACATGAATATAATCTAATTTACAAATACATATTGTAACAACCCGGAAATGCGACCCAGTTTAAAATTTTTATTTTGGCAATTTTAGTGAATTTTGAATATTTAAAATGATTATTTTAAATAATATCGACGAGAAATTTATTTTGAAATGAATTCGACGAATATATTTATATACGTCGTCGTTAGAATATGACTTTGAGAAGGCATTTGACTCAATTGATTGGGATTTTATATGTGAATTATGTCTCGCTAGGGGTTTTAGTATTAGATGGACTAACTGGATCTTGTTATTGCTTAGGTCTTGTTGTTCCAACATTGTTGTGAATGGGGTAGTGGGTAAGAAGATACAATCCAAGAGGGGACTTAGACAAGGTGACCCCTTATCGCCTTTTCTGTTTAACCTAGCGGTTGATGTCTTCTCTAGAATTATTAAGAGAGCCGGGAGATTAGGTGTCCTAGGTAGTGTTGGGAATGAGGAATATAATAATGAATTATCGATACTCCAATTTGCAGATGATACATTATTATTTTCTTCCCATCTACCTGAACATATTATTGCTCTTAAGTTTATTCTTTATTGTTTTGAGATGTTATCTGGTCTTAGAATTAATTTTAATAAAAGTGTCGTGATGGTCCTTAATGATTTTAACAATGTTGAGACCTTGGTAGCTAGCACTTTGAACTGTTCGATTATGAAATTTCCTTTTGATTATTTAGGTTTTAAGATAATACCTTCGAAGCTTAAGAAGGAAGATTGGGCAGTCATCATTGATAAGATTAGTAATAGACTATCTAGCTGGAACAATAGGTTCCTATCTAGAGCAGGAAGACTAGTTCTAGTCAATTCGGTTCTATCGGCTATACCCTCTTATTAGATGGCTGTTCATAGATTTCCTAAATGGGTTATTGAGAAAATAGATAGGATTAGGCGTAATTATCTTTGGAATGGAGATTCTAGTTGTATAGGTTATAAATGTTTAGTTAATTGGGTCATGTGTTGTAAATCTAAGAAGGAGGGGGGATTGGGGATTATAAATCTATTTAATTTTAACTCTGCCCTGCTCGCTAAATGGTTATGGAAATATAGATGTCCAGGAGTGAAGGCTTCTTGGAAGTCTATCGTTTCCAAATCATATTATTCTAGAGGAGAGTTTTATATAGGAAATAGTGGTGGTTGGGATAACAGATTATCTCACTTTTGGAAGTCCGTTTTGAATTGTTTTGAATTTTTTAATTTAGGATGCAAAGTGTTAGTTCATTCTGGAAACCTTACTTATTTTTGGCACGATGCTTGGATTTCAAGAGTGCCGCTAAAAATTGAATTTAGTAAGCTTTTTAACAGTAATAGATTTAAAAATGCTTTAATTAAGGACGTTTACAAAGCAGATTTAGATCCTCCGTGGGTATTCGCCTTCGATAATATTTTAGAAGAAGATTTATTAAGATAATTGGCCTTACTTAAAGCTAAGTTAACATTATATCACTTGGACGAGAATGGTGATTCTATTAGCTGGGGTATAGATAAGAGTTCAGTTTACACTGTTAATTCTATGTATAGATTTATTAATTTTTCTGGTATTTCATTATATCCCTTTAAATTTCTATGGAAATCTAATTCAACATCTAAAGCTAAGTTTCTAATGTGGTTAATCATTCATAAGAAACTTAATACAATTGAGCTTTTAAAAAGGAACAATATTATTTTTGATGTAAAGTGCTGTTTTTGTTATACTGGAGAGGAGGATGTTGATCATCTATTCTTCTCTTGTTATGTTACATTTTCTATTTTTAATATGATTATAAGGATTTTTACTTTTGATTTTTTTAATTCCTTTAGTAGTTGTACCGATTATTGGAATTGTCACAGATTACGTTACAATTCCAGACAGAAGTACATATTGGATTCTTTAGTAATATTCACAAGTTGGTTTATTTGGGTTGAGAGGAATCAGAGAATCTTTCATTCAAGCTCTGTATCTAAGGATAACCTAATCATTAACATAGTAAATTTCTGTCTATTCTGGATGTCTAATTCGCACCATAAACCATTCGGTGATTTACAATTTGGGCGTTATTTGTTTAAGGTTAGATGTAATCTAAGTTTATTCATTTGTATTAATAGCTATTTTAGATACAATAGACCTCGTCTGGGATGTTGATTTCTTTTTTGGATGGGCACTTTCCTCTTGCTTATTTGTTTCTTATGTTATTCTCTTTATACATGTATATATGGATATATGCCTATATATTCATACACTATATATATAGGCGTATACTCATATATATGTGTAGGTTACTGATAATATCATTTTAGTTTTTCAGGTTACAGGTAGTAGATGTAACTGTGGAGCTTTTTGGGGTTGCTGTTGGGATTTGACCATTTTTGGATTGCTTTGGATATATTGCTGTATGAGGAGTAGGAGTGTTTGTATTTTTTTGACTTGTTATATCATTTGTTTTGTACTTAGATTGTTATATGTTTGGGAATAGATATACTTCTTATCGGGTGGTGGCCTTGCCGGAATTCGATAACGAAGTATGATGGTGGTGGCCTTGCCGGAACTCATCTATCTATTATCCCTTACATTACTATCTGAGACTCCTGTTTTGGGTCTGTATTTGGATATTGTATCATTTTATTTTAATTATATATGTGTGTGCTCTCTTCCTTTTGGAAGACCACACATTTTTTGTTCAAAAAAATAGAACATAAATATTTATTTATAATTATAAAAGGAATTGAAAATGGCGCGGTAGTTCGATAATTCGATTTCAAACTTCAATTGAACATACCGGGTGCAAAATAAACCGGATTTTAGTGAAACCAAAAATATTAGAATCTAATTGACAATATCTTTCCAACGAATCCGAAAAATCGAAATTTCATAGCAGGAATCAAAAGATATGTCCAGTTGAAAATTCTGAATAGTCGCTATGGAATTCAGGCCCTTAAAAATGGGAATTTTGCAAATGACGTCGGATTTCGACGAAACCACTTTTGTTGGATCCGTGACGTCAAATTATTGCTAGATTCCAATTTTCATAATTTTTCGAATCAATATGTATGCGTGGCAAAGGAAAACGCGTTTGACCAGTTTCAGTTGATTTTAATCGATTGGAAAATGACCATTTTTCTAACGGTCTCAGAATACGACAAAATTAATTTTGTTAGGACCGTATCGTCAATACGAAACTAGAAAATATTTTTGGGAATTTTTAGAGTCCGTATGTGGCCCCGGTAAATTGAAATGTGCGTTCAAATTCAATATATAGAGTTATATTTTGATTTTGATGAAAACTGATCGAAACGATCGAATCAGCTTACGATACATATCCCATTGTGTTCGGAATGTGGGTAATTAGCTACGGACGACAGGCGGTGGGTCTCGTTTCGAGGTCAAAATAAAAAGTACCTTTTTGAAATTAAAAATAAATAATAAATATATATATCCCTTATAACCCCCCCTCCACTTTCTCTCTCCCCGTCATTACAGAAAAAGAAAAAAAGAATCGATCGATCCTTTCCATCGCCACCCTCCGTTCGTCGTCATGACCACCGCCAGGCCGCCGGAGGTGCAGCGCCTCACCCCTCGCCCTTCGGATCCGCCTCGCCCTCTCCTTCTCGTGACAGCAAACCCCAACCCAAACACCCCCGAATCGAACCCTACCCAGAACCGCCACCGCGCCCTGGTGGTGCGCGCCCCCCTCCGACCCCTTCCCTCCCTCTACGCGTCCTTCTCCTTGTCCACTTCGAACGCCCCCGCCTCTGATTTCAATGTAAGTTTTGTTGTTGTTTCAATCTCTCTTTTGTTTATTTAAAACATGTTGTTTAAAATCAGTTCTATTTTACATTTAGTTTTATTTTGAATTAGTTTTTGAATTAAAAAGATCGTATTTTTGAAATTAGAAAAGACGAGGTTTTCTAGCGAAGTAAAGATTTGATCTTTATATATGTAGTGAATCAAAAATATGATTTTTACTTGTGTAGAATATTAAAAATATGATTTTTATATTATAGAAGTATTAAAAATATAATTTTTATATGATGTAGATAGTAAAAATATTATCTTTATATAAGTAGCGAAATAAAAATCTGATTTTTTATTATATATGTATTGAAATAAAAATGTGATTTTTATAGCGATGAAATAAAAATTCGATCTTTATATATGAGGTAGAAAGATAAAAATATAATCTTTATTATATGAACAACGATATAAAAATAGAATATTTATCTATATAGTAGCGATGTAAAAATGGAATTTTTATCTATATAGTAGCGGTGTAAAAATAGAATTTTTATCTATATAGTAGCGATGTAAAAATAGAATTTTTATCCATATGGAGTGATTATAAAAATATGATTTTTAAATTGAAAGTGAACAAATAAAAATGTGAATTTTATTTTAAAGACAAAAATATAAAAATGTGATTTTTATATATGTAGTGGCTACGGGCAACGAAAGTGACAAAAGGCGGGAATAGTGATGATTTCCTACATTTGAAGTGTCGTGGAGTTGGGATAGCTTTGGTGAGAACTTCTCACTTTAAATCTACTTTTCTAGTTATAAAAATATATACTAGGATGCAGACGGTGCTTAGTAGCACCCGACACCCGTCGTCCACAGACCATAGACGGCTTGTTTGTTTGTTTGTTGTGTTGTGAAATTTGTTTGTGATGTTGATGTGAAATCGATAATAAAATGTAGATGGTTGAAATAAATTAATTATCGTTAAAAATATAAATTTTAACGTGAAAGTGAATAAATAAATATTTATAAACAAACCGGCCGATTTGTTTATATACACTGATTTGACTGATATTTATTGGGTCGATAAATTTTACACATCGCCCAACTGCACAAATAAAAATCTGTGTTTGTTGATTTGAAACCCCACACGGGTGTTGGGATGATATTTGGTGTACACTAGTCCCAATTATTTAATTGTATGTCGATCGATTGGTCGACAGGCTGTGTAAGCGTTAATTATTTATATTTAATGCTTATGCAGTTGTGTGGTGCACGTTGGATGATAGTTGATTATTTATCGTTGCTATTTATATACATGTGTTGTATGGAATCCATATAATTAACATTATATGGTAATTGATTGGGCCTCATTCCAATCGGAAAAATAAAGAATATAATAGAATATATTCATGTGTATAATAGAATAAATAGTCATGTATTGATGATATTTATGTGTTGAAACTATTCATGTGCTGAGTAAAATATTTTAACAATAAAATTTACATCTTTATCATATTTACGATTAGAATCTACTTTACGGTAGGAGTCTGATTAAAAATCAAACGATAGATACCAAAATTTTATAAAATATATTGCATAACAAAAATAGTCGTGTGTAGACAGTACTCATGTGTTGAGATTAGTCATGTGTTGAAGGAAATATGTATTCATGTGTTGAATAGAATAAATATTCATTTGTTGAATAGAATAACGAATTTAGTGAAATATATAAAGCCGTGTTGATTAGAGATGCGCCATTTTGACGTGAGCGATATTTATATCGATTATATTCGTTTTTAAAATAATTATAGAAAAAGAAGTGATTTCAAAATATAACATTTTGAAAATATTATCATTTATATTGTAATGATATGAAATATTCAATTTTGATTTGAAATTGAATATAGAGTTGAAACGGTTTTGAAAACGAATTTAAAGCGATTTATAAAATACGTTTTAAAAAAAATTAACGAAATATAATATATATATATATATCTATATATATTATACATATATAATGGCCTGAATAGAACGTGCCGCGCCGCAGCAGTTCGAGAATTTCGACCATTGACTTCGAATTGATGTTGCGGGAGATCCAACCGTCGGGTTCTCCTAAAACCAGAACCGTTGGGTTCGTATCGAAAAGAGCTTTCTAACGAACATTTGAAATTAGAAATCTAACGGTTGGATTTGGAATTACGTCCAAATCAAATTTAGAAAAGGTCGCTGTAAGTTCATTTCGATGGCCGTTGATGGAAATCGACTGTACGGGCCTTGATAAAATTATTAAAAATACCAATAATTTGTGTAAAATCAAAAGAAATGATTTGGTAAAAATTGGGATGAAAAACTCCACATTTGAAAAGATAAAAATATATTTTTATCGAGATGAACTAGCTTTGAACTAGAATTAAAATCAGTTTATTTTTGAAATAAATAAATTGAATTTAAAAGTGGTTTTAAAAATAATCAGGATTTCCAATACGTGAATTGGAATGGATTTGAATCGAAATTGTCTTCGAAATATTTCGATGTTGGATTTTGTGATTATACAGATATGGTTATGGAAATTTGAAAGATATATTTATATCGTTATTTCTAATACGATATTTGTTGGTCTCATAATTTGATATTGAATATAAGCCGATATATTTTCTATTCAGAGCCTTGTATTTAATATCAAATGTGATTTGTGTTTATCGTTGATCGTGTTTTAAGTGACATTGGTTCTTTAACCCAGTTAAAGACAGGTTATTGATTTTTGAGAAGATTAAAACTAAGTGGAGTTTTAATGAATCTTTAATTAGATTGAAAAGTGAATTGATAATTTAAATTATCAAATCTGAAAAGTGATCGAGAAAGGAGTATCACCAGTTTTGCTCCAAAGCGATAGTTAAATCTTTAATTAGATTTGAACGGGAAATGGTAATTAACTTTACCGATAACACTGTGGTGTTAGATATGGAGTATTACCAGTTTTTCTCCATGGGATGAATAGGTTGGGATTGGGATTGGGAAATAAAATAAATAATTACTTCGGGGAGGTTCGCTAATCCCGACTAGTTTGGAAAACCATAATATGGTTTGAAATGATATCCAAAGGAAGATTAAAGAATAAATTTAGAAGAATTTATCTTTGATAAAATTAATGGGAACCTATTCCCTAAGAATGTGATTTTGTGAATAAAAGAATATTCTGAATTGGAATGAGGCGTTTGTTGTGTTTGTGTAACATTTGTTTATCATATACGGGGGTTATTCAGAAAGGCCGGGTTTATACCCATTCTGAATAACCGATTCGACGAGATGTCGAAGATGAAGACGGTGGTTGAAGACCGGAAGTCTTCACATCGTTTGGGTGATTACTGATGATCTCGATTGGGTTGTACACCCAAGATGAGGGAAACAGTTGGTGATCGTCCAGACGTACTTGGAGATCGATGGATATGCGAGGAAAGTGACTCCGTTTTCGTTCAGACCCAAAACGAACTTGTAAATGGATTGTGTGTCTGACATTGGATTTTATTCTGTGTTGATTGATCTCTATTAAATATACATCTGTTTGGCGGCGGAGAATTTATTCTCTTGCTTAACGCCCTTCTCTGAGACGAACGAGCTCAGGGGTTGTATATCGATGGACATCAGTCGCATGAAGTGAATTGCCTGTGTGGCACGCCTAAGTGGCAATTGATTAAGGATTCTGTTGAAAAGCAAAGTCTTGTGGTTGATGATCAAAACACGGCCTGTGTGGCGCAGCTTTGTGTATAACGTGAATTCGCGAGCCTCACACCTCGGTATGAGTCAAAAACGGGATAGTGACTGTAGGGAGAGCACGACGTTTCTTTCTAGCTAGTGTGTAACAACCCGAAAATCTGGGCCAGTTTAAAATTTTTATTTTGGCAATTTTGGGGAATTTTGATTATTTAAAATGAATTATTTTAAATAATATCGGCGTGAAATTTATTTTGAATATAATTCGAACGTATATATTATACGCGTCGTCGTTAGAATATAAATATTTATATATAATTATAAATAGAATTGAAAATGGCGCGGTAGTTCGATAATTCGATTTCAAACTTCAATTGAATGTACCGGGTGCAAAACAATCCGGATTGTAGTGAAACCAAAAATAATGGAATCTAATAGTGAATATCTTTCCAACGAATCCGAAAAATCAAGATTTCATAACGTGAATCAAAAGATATGTCCAGTTGAAAATTCTGAATAGTCGCTATGGAATTCAGGCCCTTAAAAATGGACATTTTGCAAACGACCTCGGATTTCGACGAAACCAGTTTTGTTGGGTCCGGGATGTGAAGTTATTGCTAGATTTAAAATTTCATAATTTTCTGAATCAATACGTGAGCGTGGCAAAGGAAAACGCGTTTGACCAGTTTCAGTTGATTTTAATCAACTGGAAATTGGCCATTTTTCTAACGGTCTCGGAATTCGACGAAACTAGTTTTGTTAGGGCCGTATCGTCAATACGAAGCTAGAAAATATTTTTCTGGAATTTTGCGTGTTAGTATGTGACCCCGGTAATTTGAAATGTACGTTTAAAATTCAATATAGTGATTTAAATGTTAATTCAACGGAAACTGATTGTAACAGCCGAATCAGCGTACGATACATATCCCATTGTGTTCGGAATGGGGGTAGAACGCTATGGACGACAGGCGGTGGGCCTCGTTTCGAGGTCGTATGAAAAAGTCAACTTAAGGTTGAATTAAATAATAATAAAATTAAAAAAAAAAAAAAAACATCTCTTCTCCCTTATATCTGCTGGCCCCCCCCCCCCCGATATTTTCTCAGAAGAAAAAAAAACAAAAAAAAAAAAAAAAAAGAGAAAGAAAAGAAATCGCAATCGCCCCCCCCCCCCCGATCCAGCATCGCCGCCCTCCGCCACTCCGACGAACGCCATCGCCCGAAGCCCGGCGCCGCGCCTCCCCTCCCATCTCCTCCCCTCTCTCCACTCGATCTCCCAAAGCCCTCCGCCCCAAACCAAACTCTCCAGCCCTAGTGGGACCCACCGCCGCCTGAGGTGCCAACCCCCGACCTGCGACCCCCCCCCCCCCCTGAAGTGCCGCCGACGACAGCTTCACCCCCCCCCTTTTTCTTCAAATGCTGTAAGTTTTTAATTTATTTACTTTATTTTTATTTTTATTTAAAACAGAAAACCGATTTTTAAATGATAGAAAATAAAAACTGATTTTTATAGGAAGTAAAACTGATTTTATTTTGAAAGGGAAAATGATTTTTAAACTGAATTTAAAATGATTTCTTAACTAGGAAGAGGTTAGAAATTTAAAAGGAAAAATCAGATTTCTATATATCGAAAGTTCGAAAGAAAAATATAGTTTTTATGTTTTGAAGTTCGAAAGAAAAATATAGTTTTTATGTTTTGAAGTTCGAAAGAAAAATATAGTTTTTATGTTTTGAAGTTCGAAAGAAAAATATAGTTTTTATGTTTTGAAGTTCGAAAGAAAAATATAGTTTTTATGTTTTGAACTTCGAAAGAAAATAGAATTTTTATATATTGAACTTCGATAGAAAAATGGAATTTTTATATATTGAACTTCGATAGAAAAATAGAATTTTTATATATGGAACTTCGAAATAAAAATTCGATTTTTATAAACTGAACTTTGAAATAAAAATTCGATTTTTATATATTGAATAGCGAACTAAAAATTCAATTTTTATATATTGAATAGCGAACTAAAAATTCGATTTTTATATATTGAATAGCGAACTAAAAATTCGATTTTTATATATTGAATAGCGAAGTAAAAATATGATTTTTACATATGTAGTGAAAGCGAGCAACGAAGGTGACAAAAAGGCGAAACGACGAAGACTTCTGCAAAAGAAGAGCCGTTGAGCTAGGATAGCTATATGTGAGAATTTCTCACCTTGCAATTTAATTTTTCTAGTTATATATATATACTAGGATGCAGACGGTGCTTAGTAGCACCCGACACAATCGTCCACAGACCATGGACTTGTTTGTTTGGTTGCATAGATTAGTTGAATTATTTGTTTGAATTGAATTGTTTGGTGAGATGAGATTGATTTGATTGATGTGTGAATGGCGTGGGCCTTCACTAGACCGGGGATAAGGCTAGGCCTTGTCCCGTTTCTAGTATCGTGCCGTTATGCCGCCGAAATTTTCTAAAATGTGTTAGAAAATAAAAATATCATTTTATTGTGTAAATGAATTGAATAGAAATTCATAGGTTGAAATAAAATGTTTTGTCGTTAAAAATATAATTTTTAACGTGAATGTGAATAAATGAATAGTTATAAACAAATCGGCCGATTTGTTTGTATATACACTGATTTGACTGATATTGATTGGGTCGATAAATTTTACACATCGCCCAATTGCACAAATAAAATCTGTGTTTGATTGTTTGAAACCCCACACGGGTGTTGGGATGAAATTTGAAGTTCACTCATCCTGATTGATTAAATATGTCGATCGATTGATTGACAGGCTGTTATAAGCGTTGAATATCTATATTTGATGCTTATACAGTGTAGTGCACTTTGGTTGATGGTTGATTATTTTCAATGCTATTATATACATGTGTTGTATGCAAATCCATATAATTAATTTTATATGGTAATTGATTGGGCCTCATTCCAGTTTTGAAAAAGAAATATTTGAAATAGAATATTTGAAAATAAAAATTTATGAAGCCGTGTTGATTAGATTGACGCCATTTTGACGTGAACGATATTTATATCAATTTTAAGCGATTTCGAAATGAATTGAATTGAAAACGATTTCGAAATGAATTGAATTGAAAACGATTTCGAAATGAATTGAATTGAAAACGATTTCGAAATGAATTGAATTGAAAACGATTTCGAAATGAAATGAATTGAAAACGATTTCGAAATGAATTGAATTGAAAACGATTTCGAAATGAATTGAATTGAAAACGATTTCGAAATGAAATGAATTGAAAACGATTTCGAAAGGAAATGAATTGAAAACGAATTCAAATTGAATTGAAAGCGAATTTAAATGAATTCAAATTGAATTGAAATTTGAATTGAATAGAAATGAATTTTGAAACGAATTTAAAACTATTTATATAATTCGTTTTAAATAAAAATCGACGAAGTATATATTATATATATTATATATATAATATAATGGCCTGAATAGAACGCGCCGCGCCGCGGCAGTTCGTGAATTTCGACCATTTATTTCAAACGGACATTGCGGGAGATCCGACCGTCGGATTCTCCTAAAACCGGAACCGTTGGGTTCGTATCGAAAAGAGCTTTCTAATGAATGTTAGAAATTTGAAATCTAACGGTTGGATTTGGAGATACGTCCAAATCAAATTCGAAAAAGGTCGCTGTAAGTGCAGTTCGATGGCCGTTGTTGGAAATCGACTGTACGGGCCTTGATAAAATTATTAAAAATGGTAATAATTTGTGTAAAATCATAAGAAATGATTTAGAAAGAATTGGGATGAAAAACTCCATATTTGAAAAGATAAAAATAGATTTTTATCGAAATGAACTAGTTTTGAACTAGAATTATAATTCTATTTATTTTTAAATAAATAAATTGAATTTGAAAAGGGTTTTAAAAATAACCAAAATTTCCAATGACTGCATTGGAGTGGATTTGAATCGAAATTGTCTTCGGAATATTTCGATGTTGGAATTCGTGATTATACAGGCGTTGTTATGGAAATTTGAAAGATATATATTTATATCGTTATTTCCAATACGACATTTGTTAACCGTAGAATTTGATATTGAATATAAGCCGATATATTTTCTATTCAGAGCCTTATATTGAATATCAAATGTGATTTGGGTTTGTCGTGAATGGTGTCTTCACTAACACTGTTCTTGAACCCAGTTGAGAAATGATTAAATCTTTTTATTTAGATTTAATGGAGTGTACCAATTAAATAATATTTAATTGGAATTGAATGGATATTGATTTTTGGGTTTATCGTGAACAGTGTTTTAAATAACACTTGTTCTTTAACCCGATAATTAATGAATGTGATTTGGGTTTGTCGTGAATGGTGTCTTCACTAACACTGTTCTTGAACCCAGTTGAGAAAAGATTAAATCTTTTTATTTAGATTTAATGAAGTGTACCAATTAAATAATATTTAATTGGAATTGAATGGATATTGATTTTTGGGTTTATCGTGAACAGTGTTTTAAATAACACTTGTTCTTTAACCCGATAATTAATGAATGTGATTTGGGTTTGTCGTGAATGGTGTCTTCACTAACACTGTTCTTGAACCCAGTTGAGAAAAGATTAAATCTTTTTATTTAGATTTAATGAAGTGTACCAATTAAATAATATTTAATTGGAATTGAATGGATATTGATTTTTGGGTTTATCGTGAACAGTGTTTTAAATAACACTTGTTCTTTAACCCGATAATTAATGGGATGTGACTTTGGGTTTATCGTGAACCGTGTTTTAAATGACACTGATTCTTTAACCCAGTCACAGATTAAAACTAAGTGGAGTTTTAATGAATCTTTAATTAGATTGAAAAGATCGAGGATGGAGTATCACCAGTTTTGCTCCAGGCGATAGTTAAATCTTTAATTAGATTTGAATGTGAAATTTAGAAACTAACTGGCGGTTAGCCAAGCAGAATGGTTTTCTGGATATTGATCTGATGTTGGTTTCGGCCTTCGGGGTTAATATTTGGGGAATTATTCTCTTGATTAATTTACGGTTAGTGACTAATGAATTGGAATGAGGCGTATGTTGTGTTTGTGTAACACTTATTTAAAATATACGCGAGTTATTCGGAAAGACCGGGTTTATCCCATTCTGAGTAACTGATACGACGATAAGTCGAAGATGAAGACGATGGTCGAAGACCGGAGGTCTTCACGTCGTTTGGGTGATAACTGATGATCTTGATTGGGCTGTACACCCAAGAAGATGGAAACAGTTAGTGATCGTCCAGACGTACTTGGAGATCGATGGATATGCGGGGTACTAGGTGCCTCCGGTTTCGTTCAGACCCAGAACGGACTTGTAAATGGACTGTGTGTCTGACATCGGATTTCATTCTGTGTGACTGATATCGGTTGCATAGGATGGTTTGCCTGTGTGGCATGCTAAGATGCAAATGATCAAGGCTTCTGTTGAAAAGCAAAGTCTTGTGGTGATGATCAAAGCACGGCCTTTGTGGCGTAGCTTTGTGTAACGTTTACCTCGCGTGTTTCACACCAGGTATGAACCAAAAACGGCAGACGGACCTCAGGGAGGACTTGCGTTTCTTTCTAGTTAGAAGTGGCGTCAGTGGTTTTACACGCCCTGACGAGTTTGACTTATGTGGTTGTTGCTGTTGCGAGGCGCCTCGGTTATATCGGTTTCGGCCGATGCATTCTGGTCGGCTGACGGACCAGACTTACACCCCATAGGGTGGGGAAACGTAGTGTTCAGGCATTTTAATCCACATCGGTGGACCGGCCCTGTCGCTCCAAGGTCACTCGAGCTCTGACCTGTGGCTCGGGCTAGAGAGTCACGAATCGGTTGAGGACTATCTTTTGCCTCGGTTCATAGATGGAAATCCAGTTTCCAAATACGTGACATTTGCGGTTTTATTTGTAAACCTATATATGGCGACATAGTGGGATGGGGCGCTCATGCCGCCTATGATTGATACTTATGATTTGAAGTTGTTTTATACACTATGCACTCATAATAGTATCAAATGATTTGTTTTAAACGTATCAAGCATTCTTTGGCTGTTATAAGGGAAAACCCTATCCTCGGCTGCGTTGCATTGTGTGATGGGACCTGGGTCTTATAACAGCTTCATTTTTCTTTATTTAGCATTGCGCTGTTTGTTTTATGCACTGGTATTCTTGGGAGGAAACCCGTTCCGTGTTATACGGCGTGGTCCCTTGATTTACCTAATGATTTAAAATAAAGATTAATAACTGTTTTAGTTCTCACACCAGTCACATGACTGACCTGGAGTTTATTGTTTTAACCTAAACTCTGGGTGCCCTTATTTTGACACGGGCAGCTAGTAGTTTCGGTTTTGCAGATTTTATTCACAGGATCCTGGTTCACAGCTGGAACGATATCCGGAAAGCTTTGTATCCGTATATCTCATTCTAAGTTGTGTATTGTATTATTTTCCGCTGCGATGTATTTAAATGTAATTTAAATCTCTGATATTTCTGTGTAATATATATTCATTTATACTCTGTGTATTCTTGTAATCTGATGCATTGTTGTTGTAATAGCAATGAAATGTTCTTCTGTATGCGTTCTGTTTTGTCCTGTTCTCAAACGATAGGGCGTTTCGAGCGGCCTGGGTCGGTTTAGCGACTGGTTCGGACCGAGCGAAATTCCTTGCCGTCACATTTGGTATCAGAGCTTTGGTTTACAAAGCTAGAGAACAAGACACATTAGAACCTTACGAAAGAATTCATCAGATATTGGATTAGTAACATCCAACGAGAATGACTCGTTAGAGATGGGATCAGTAGTATCCTAGAACGAGTGTGAATAATATATATTTTTTTTTTTTGAAAGTGAAAACAAATTTTTGTTTTGAAAATCTAAATCACTTAATCGTATTTGATTATTTATTTATATTGATTAGGACAGTCCAATATATAAAGATTTTGCGTATGCGCCTAGCTAGCGTCTATTCGAAGTTTTAATATACTGGATAGATATAGAATCATACTCTAGTGGCCCGAAGATGATTCTGATGATTGACTAGTCGTCATTAGTATTCATGTTCGAGTAACGAAGGTGTGATATCTATATATTTCCTATTGACTGGTGTGAGAACCAAAACTAATATAGATAGATTTATAGTTGTGAATTGGCATCAAAAACCTGATTTTTGACTATGTATCAAAGTTATGGATTTGAAACTCTAATTCACTAATTGATTGATGTTTGCGTTGTTTGTTTATGTGTTTGCTAATTTTTAGCCATTTAGCCTAATTGAACCAAATATTGAATTATATTGAAGATTGGTTGCATTTGCTTGCATATACATATATATCTTTGAACAGGTCATAGCAAGGAGGCTAGAGCAGAGAATAAAATTTGTTTGCCCGACAAATAGGTACATGTTTACTACATAATTTCCTGTTTTGTTTGGGTGATGATGATTTTGTGAGCCTATTGGCTAGCCGCTTGGCTTTTTCTTTTTCTTTTTGAGATCTGAAGGACCGGGGAAGCTATTTGAAATTCCCCGATGCTCCCGGTGCAGGGGAGGTTATGGCGAAATTTTTCGAAAATTTAGGGTGTTAGCCAAATTTTTGAAATTTTAGAAATTCTCAGAAACTAAAGAGTTGGAGAATGGAAGTCTGATCGAGCGTAGTGTTGATTAATCAAACCACTTTCGACTTTGTTCCTTTTCGGGGACGAAAAGTTTTAAGTGGGGGAGATTGTAACAACCCGAAAATCTGGGCCAGTTTAAAATTTTTATTTTGGCAATTTTGGGGAATTTTGATTATTTAAAATGAATTATTTTAAATAATATCGGCGTGAAATTTATTTTGAATATAATTCGAACGTATATATTATACGCGTCGTCGTTAGAATATAAATATTTATATATAATTATAAATAGAATTGAAAATGGCGCGGTAGTTCGATAATTCGATTTCAAACTTCAATTGAATGTACCGGGTGCAAAACAATCCGGATTGTAGTGAAACCAAAAATAATGGAATCTAATAGTGAATATCTTTCCAACGAATCCGAAAAATCAAGATTTCATAACGTGAATCAAAAGATATGTCCAGTTGAAAATTCTGAATAGTCGCTATGGAATTCAGGCCCTTAAAAATGGACATTTTGCAAACGACCTCGGATTTCGACGAAACCAGTTTTGTTGGGTCCGGGATGTGAAGTTATTGCTAGATTTAAAATTTCATAATTTTCTGAATCAATACGTGAGCGTGGCAAAGGAAAACGCGTTTGACCAGTTTCAGTTGATTTTAATCAACTGGAAATTGGCCATTTTTCTAACGGTCTCGGAATTCGACGAAACTAGTTTTGTTAGGGCTGTATCGTCAATACGAAGCTAGAAAATATTTTTCTGGGATTTTGCGTGTTAGTATGTGACCCCGGTAATTTGAAATGTACGTTTAAAATTCAATATAGTGATTTAAATGTTAATTCAACGGAAACTGATTGTAACAGCCGAATCAGCGTACGATACATATCCCATTGTGTTCGGAATGGGGGTAGAACGCTATGGACGACAGGCGGTGAGCCTCGTTTCGAGGTCGTATGAAAAAGTCAACTTAAGGTTGAATTAAATAATAATAAAATTAAAAAAAAAAAACATCTCTTCTCCCTTATATCTGCTGCCCCCCCCCCCCCGATATTTTCTCAGAAGAAAAAAAAAAAAAAAAAAGAGAAAGAAAAGAAATCGCGATCGCCCCCCCCCCCCCCCACGATCCAGCATCGCCGCCCTCCGCCACTCCGACGAACGCCATCGCCCGAAGCCCGGCGCCGCGCCTCCCCTCCCATCTCCTCCCCTCTCTCCACTCGATCTCCCAAAGCCCTCCGCCCCAAACCAAACTCTCCAGCCCTAGTGGGACCCACCGCCGTCTGAGGTGCCAACCCCCGACCTGCGACCCCCCCCCCCTGAAGTGCCGCCGACGACAGCTTCACCCCCCCCCCTTTTTCTTCAAATGCTGTAAGTTTTTAATTTATTTACTTTATTTTTATTTTTATTTAAAACAGAAAACCGATTTTTAAATGATAGAAAATAAAAACTGATTTTTATAGGAAGTAAAACTGATTTTATTTTGAAAGGGAAAATGATTTTTAAACTGAATTTAAAATGATTTCTTAACTAGGAAGAGGTTAGAAATTTAAAAGGAAAAATCAGATTTCTATATATCGAAAGTTCGAAAGAAAAATATAGTTTTTATGTTTTGAAGTTCGAAAGAAAAATATAGTTTTTATGTTTTGAAGTTCGAAAGAAAAATATAGTTTTTATGTTTTGAAGTTCGAAAGAAAAATATAGTTTTTATGTTTTGAAGTTCGAAAGAAAAATATAGTTTTTATGTTTTGAACTTCGATAGAAAAATGGAATTTTTATATATTGAACTTCGATAGAAAAATAGAATTTTTATATATGGAACTTCGAAATAAAAATTCGATTTTTATAAACTGAACTTTGAAATAAAAATTCGATTTTTATATATTGAATAGCGAACTAAAAATTCGATTTTTATATATTGAATAGCGAACTAAAAATTCGATTTTTATATATTGAATAGCGAACTAAAAATTCGATTTTTATATATTGAATAGCGAAGTAAAAATATGATTTTTACATATGTAGTGAAAGCGAGCAACGAAGGTGACAAAAAGGCGAAACGACGAAGACTTCTGCAAAAGAAGAGCCGTTGAGCTAGGATAGCTATATGTGAGAATTTCTCACCTTGCAATTTAATTTTTCTAGTTATATATATATACTAGGATGCAGACGGTGCTTAGTAGCACCCGACACAATCGTCCACAGACCATGGACTTGTTTGTTTGGTTGCATAGATTAGTTGAATTATTTGTTTGAATTGAATTGTTTGGTGAGATGAGATTGATTTGATTGATGTGTGAATGGCGTGGGCCTTCACTAGACCGGGGATAAGGCTAGGCCTTGTCCCGTTTCTAGTATCGTGCCGTTATGCCGCCGAAATTTTCTAAAATGTGTTAGAAAATAAAAATATCATTTTATTGTGTAAATGAATTGAATAGAAATTCATAGGTTGAAATAAAATGTTTTGTCGTTAAAAATATAATTTTTAACGTGAATGTGAATAAATGAATAGTTATAAACAAATCGGCCGATTTGTTTGTATATACACTGATTTGACTGATATTGATTGGGTCGATAAATTTTACACATCGCCCAATTGCACAAATAAAATCTGTGTTTGATTGTTTGAAACCCCACACGGGTGTTGGGATGAAATTTGAAGTTCACTCATCCTGATTGATTAAATATGTCGATCGATTGATTGACAGGCTGTTATAAGCGTTGAATATCTATATTTGATGCTTATACAGTGTAGTGCACTTTGGTTGATGGTTGATTATTTTCAATGCTATTATATACATGTGTTGTATGCAAATCCATATAATTAATTTTATATGGTAATTGATTGGGCCTCATTCCAGTTTTGAAAAAGAAATATTTGAAATAGAATATTTGAAAATAAAAATTTATGAAGCCGTGTTGATTAGATTGACGCCATTTTGACGTGAACGATATTTATATCAATTTTAAGCGATTTCGAAATGAATTGAATTGAAAACGATTTCGAAATGAATTGAATTGAAAACGATTTCGAAATGAATTGAATTGAAAACGATTTCGAAATGAATTGAATTGAAAACGATTTCGAAATGAAATGAATTGAAAACGATTTCGAAATGAATTGAATTGAAAACGATTTCGAAATGAATTGAATTGAAAACGATTTCGAAATGAAATGAATTGAAAACGATTTCGAAAGGAAATGAATTGAAAACGAATTCAAATTGAATTGAAAGCGAATTTAAATGAATTCAAATTGAATTGAAATTTGAATTGAATAGAAATGAATTTTGAAACGAATTTAAAACTATTTATATAATTCGTTTTAAATAAAAATCGACGAAGTATATATTATATATATTATATATATAATATAATGGCCTGAATAGAACGCGCCGCGCCGCGGCAGTTCGTGAATTTCGACCATTTATTTCAAACGGACATTGCGGGAGATCCGACCGTCGGATTCTCCTAAAACCGGAACCGTTGGGTTCGTATCGAAAAGAGCTTTCTAATGAATGTTAGAAATTTGAAATCTAACGGTTGGATTTGGAGATACGTCCAAATCAAATTCGAAAAAGGTCGCTGTAAGTGCAGTTCGATGGCCGTTGTTGGAAATCGACTGTACGGGCCTTGATAAAATTATTAAAAATGGTAATAATTTGTGTAAAATCATAAGAAATGATTTAGAAAGAATTGGGATGAAAAACTCCATATTTGAAAAGATAAAAATAGATTTTTATCGAAATGAACTAGTTTTGAACTAGAATTATAATTCTATTTATTTTTAAATAAATAAATTGAATTTGAAAAGGGTTTTAAAAATAACCAAAATTTCCAATGACTGCATTGGAGTGGATTTGAATCGAAATTGTCTTCGGAATATTTCGATGTTGGAATTCGTGATTATACAGGCGTTGTTATGGAAATTTGAAAGATATATATTTATATCGTTATTTCCAATACGACATTTGTTAACCGTAGAATTTGATATTGAATATAAGCCGATATATTTTCTATTCAGAGCCTTATATTGAATATCAAATGTGATTTGGGTTTGTCGTGAATGGTGTCTTCACTAACACTGTTCTTGAACCCAGTTGAGAAATGATTAAATCTTTTTATTTAGATTTAATGGAGTGTACCAATTAAATAATATTTAATTGGAATTGAATGGATATTGATTTTTGGGTTTATCGTGAACAGTGTTTTAAATAACACTTGTTCTTTAACCCGATAATTAATGAATGTGATTTGGGTTTGTCGTGAATGGTGTCTTCACTAACACTGTTCTTGAACCCAGTTGAGAAAAGATTAAATCTTTTTATTTAGATTTAATGAAGTGTACCAATTAAATAATATTTAATTGGAATTGAATGGATATTGATTTTTGGGTTTATCGTGAACAGTGTTTTAAATAACACTTGTTCTTTAACCCGATAATTAATGAATGTGATTTGGGTTTGTCGTGAATGGTGTCTTCACTAACACTGTTCTTGAACCCAGTTGAGAAAAGATTAAATCTTTTTATTTAGATTTAATGAAGTGTACCAATTAAATAATATTTAATTGGAATTGAATGGATATTGATTTTTGGGTTTATCGTGAACAGTGTTTTAAATAACACTTGTTCTTTAACCCGATAATTAATGGGATGTGACTTTGGGTTTATCGTGAACCGTGTTTTAAATGACACTGATTCTTTAACCCAGTCACAGATTAAAACTAAGTGGAGTTTTAATGAATCTTTAATTAGATTGAAAAGATCGAGGATGGAGTATCACCAGTTTTGCTCCAGGCGATAGTTAAATCTTTAATTAGATTTGAATGTGAAATTTAGAAACTAACTGGCGGTTAGCCAAGCAGAATGGTTTTCTGGATATTGATCTGATGTTGGTTTCGGCCTTCGGGGTTAATATTTGGGGAATTATTCTCTTGATTAATTTACGGTTAGTGACTAATGAATTGGAATGAGGCGTATGTTGTGTTTGTGTAACACTTATTTAAAATATACGCGAGTTATTCGGAAAGACCGGGTTTATCCCATTCTGAGTAACTGATACGACGATAAGTCGAAGATGAAGACGATGGTCGAAGACCGGAGGTCTTCACGTCGTTTGGGTGATAACTGATGATCTTGATTGGGCTGTACACCCAAGAAGATGGAAACAGTTAGTGATCGTCCAGACGTACTTGGAGATCGATGGATATGCGGGGTACTAGGTGCCTCCGGTTTCGTTCAGACCCAGAACGGACTTGTAAATGGACTGTGTGTCTGACATCGGATTTCATTCTGTGTGACTGATATCGGTTGCATAGGATGGTTTGCCTGTGTGGCATGCTAAGATGCAAATGATCAAGGCTTCTGTTGAAAAGCAAAGTCTTGTGGTGATGATCAAAGCACGGCCTTTGTGGCGTAGCTTTGTGTAACGTTTACCTCGCGTGTTTCACACCAGGTATGAACCAAAAACGGCAGACGGACCTCAGGGAGGACTTGCGTTTCTTTCTAGTTAGAAGTGGCGTCAGTGGTTTTACACGCCCTGACGAGTTTGACTTATGTGGTTGTTGCTGTTGCGAGGCGCCTCGGTTATATCGGTTTCGGCCGATGCATTCTGGTCGGCTGACGGACCAGACTTACACCCCATAGGGTGGGGAAACGTAGTGTTCAGGCATTTTAATCCACATCGGTGGACCGGCCCTGTCGCTCCAAGGTCACTCGAGCTCTGACCTGTGGCTCGGGCTAGAGAGTCACGAATCGGTTGAGGACTATCTTTTGCCTCGGTTCATAGATGGAAATCCAGTTTCCAAATACGTGACATTTGCGGTTTTATTTGTAAACCTATATATGGCGACATAGTGGGATGGGGCGCTCATGCCGCCTATGATTGATACTTATGATTTGAAGTTGTTTTATACACTATGCACTCATAATAGTATCAAATGATTTGTTTTAAACGTATCAAGCATTCTTTGGCTGTTATAAGGGAAAACCCTATCCTCGGCTGCGTTGCATTGTGTGATGGGACCTGGGTCTTATAACAGCTTCATTTTTCTTTATTTAGCATTGCGCTGTTTGTTTTATGCACTGGTATTCTTGGGAGGAAACCCGTTCCGTGTTATACGGCGTGGTCCCTTGATTTACCTAATGATTTAAAATAAAGATTAATAACTGTTTTAGTTCTCACACCAGTCACATGACTGACCTGGAGTTTATTGTTTTAACCTAAACTCTGGGTGCCCTTATTTTGACACGGGCAGCTAGTAGTTTCGGTTTTGCAGATTTTATTCACAGGATCCTGGTTCACAGCTGGAACGATATCCGGAAAGCTTTGTATCCGTATATCTCATTCTAAGTTGTGTATTGTATTATTTTCCGCTGCGATGTATTTAAATGTAATTTAAATCTCTGATATTTCTGTGTAATATATATTCATTTATACTCTGTGTATTCTTGTAATCTGATGCATTGTTGTTGTAATAGCAATGAAATGTTCTTCTGTATGCGTTCTATTTTGTCCTGTTCTCAAACGATAGGGCGTTTCGAGCGGCCTGGGTCGGTTTAGCGACTGGTTCGGACCGAGCGAAATTCCTTGCCGTCACATAGTGGTGGTGTCAGTGACCTACCAGCCCTGACATTTATATACTTTTCACCCATGTGGTTGTTGGATACGAGGCGCCGCAGATATAGGTCTGTTAGGACCGGGAAACGTGTGTTCAGGAATTGCCAATCCTCAAAAGTAAGAGAGGACCGGCCCTGAAGATCCAAGGATTGCTGTGTGCGGTCCTGAGACATTTGCTAGAGTGTCTCGGACGGAGAGGAGCTTGCCCCTTGCCTCGACTCATGACGGAAATCCAATTTCCAATACGTGATATTGCGGTTTTAATTGTAGAACTAGTATGGCGACATGATATATGGTACCCATGTCGTCTATGATTGATATTTATGATTGAAATTGTTTTGACACTATACACTTATAATAGTATCAAATGATTTGTTTTAAACGTACCAAGCATGTTTGGCTATTATAAAGGAAAACCCTATCCTCCGGCTTGCGTTGCATTGTGTGATGGGACCTGGGTCTTATAATAGCTTCATTTTTCCAAAGAGCATTGCGCTGTTTTGTTATATGCACTAGTATTCTTGGGAGGAAACCCGTTCCGTGTTATACGGCGTGGTCCCTTGAGTTACTATCTTTTAAAGTAAAGTTTTAAATAATTGTTTTAGTTCTCACACCAGTCACATGACTGACCTGGAGTTTATTGTTTTAACCTAAACTCTGGGTTCCCCTGTTTTCCACGCGGGCAGCCAGTAGTTTTGGTTTTGCAGATTTATATTCACATGATCCTGATTTACAGCTGGAACGATGCTCGGAAAGCTCTGTATCCGTGTATTACTTTCAGTTGTGTATTATACTATTTTTCCGCTGCTATGTAATTTATTGTAATCTCTGATATTTATCGAATGTATTTTATTCATTTATACTCTGTATGTTCTTGTATTCTGATGGAATTGTTGTAGTAAACAATGAAAAGATCTACCGTCTGCATTCCGATGTGTATTGTTCTCAAAACGATCTGGGGTTTCGAACGGTCTTAGTCGGTTTAATGATCGATTCGGATCGAGTGAAATTCCCTACCGTTACAGTTGGTATCAGAGCTTTGGTTTACAGAGCTCGAGAACAAGACACATTAGAACCATACGAAAGAATTCATCAGATATTGGATTAGTAATATCCAATAAGAATGACTCGTTAGAGATGGGATCAGTAGTATCCTAGAACGAGTATGAAGAGTATATTTTTCAAATGAAAACAATTTTTGTTTTGAAAATTTAAACCATTTTATACGTGTTTGAATATTTATTTATTTTGAATTTGGACAATCGAGTATATAAAGATTTCGCGTATACGCGTCATGAACGTATATTCGAAGTTTTAATATACTAGATAGATATAGGATCACACTCTAGTTGCCCGGGGATGGTTCTGATAATGCTGCAGCGTTACCAGTATTTATATTCGAGTGACGAAGGTGTGATTTCTATATATTTCCATTAGACTGGTGTGAGAACCAAAACTAGATAGATTTGTTGTTATGATTTGGCATTAAAACATGATTTTCTGTATATCTATCAAAATTATGAATTTGAAACGTTAATCCACTAGTTGATTGATGGTTGTGTTGTTTGTTTATTTGTTTGATAATTTTGAAACATTACGCCTAATTGAATCAAATATTGAATTGTTTGAAAATTGGTCGCATTTGCTTGCATATACATGTACTTACATTGAACATGTCATAGCAAGGAGGCTAGAGCAGAAGAATAAAATTTGTTTGCCCGACAAATAGGTACATGTTTACCATAATTTACTGTTTTGTTTGGGTGATGATGATTTTATGAGCTGATTGGCTAGCCGCTTGGCTTTTTCTTTTTCTTTTTGAGATTAGAGGGCCTGTATGGCAATTTCGGGATTTTCCCGGTGCTCCCGGTGCAGGGGAGGTTATGGCGAAATTTTAGGGTGTTAGCCAAATTTTTGAAAAATTTGAAAAGTTCTTAGAAACTGAAAAGTTGAAGAACTTAAGCCGTAATGAAAACAATGGAAGTTGAGTTGATTAGTTAAACAACTTTCGGCTTCGTTCCTTTTCGGGGACGAAAAGTTTTAAGTGGGGGAGATTGTAACAACCCGGAAATGCGAGCCAGTTTAAATTTTTTATTTTGGCCATTTTAGTGAATTTTGAATATTTAAAATGATTATTTTAAATAATATCGACGAGAAATTTATTTTGAAATGAATTCGATGAATATATTTATATACGTCGTGGTTAGAATATAAACATTTATTTATAATTATAAAAGGAATTGAAAATAGCGCGGTAGTTCGATAATTTGATTTCAAAATTCAATTGAACATACCGGGTGCAAAATAAACCGGATTTTAGTGAAACCAAAAATATTAGAATCTAACTGATAATATCTTTCCAACGAATCCGATAAATCGAAATTTCATATCGGGAATCAAAAGATATGTCCAGTTGAAAATTCTGAATAGTCGCTATGGAATTCAGGCCCTTAAAAATGGGAATTTTGCAAACGACCTCGGATTTCGACGAAACCACTTTTGTTGGATCTGTGACGTCAAATTATTGCTAGATTCCAATTTTCATAATTTTTCGAATCAATATGTGGGCGTGTCAAAGGAAAACGCGTTTGACCAGTTTTAGTTGATTTTAATCGACTGGAAAATGACCATTTTTCTAACGGTCTCAGAATTCGACGAAATTAGTTTTGTTAGGACCGTATCGTCAATACGAGGCTAGAAAATATTTTTGGGAATTTTTAGAGTCCGTATGTGGCCCCGGTAAATTGAAATGTGCGTTCAAATTCAATATATAGAGTTATATTTTGATTTTGATGAAAACTGGTCGAAACGATCGAATCAGCTTACGATACACCCATTGTGTTCGGAATGGGGGTAATTAGCTATGGACGACAGGCGGTGGGTCTCGTTTCGAGGTCAAAATAAAAAGTACCTTTTTGAAATTAAAAATAAATAATAAATATATATATCCCTTATAACCCCCCCTCCACTTTCTCTCTCCCCGTCATTACAGAAAAAATTATCGATCGATCCTTTCCATCGCCACCCTCCGTTCGTCGTCATGACCACCGCCAGGCCGCCGGAGGTGCAGCGCCTCACCCCTCCCCCTTCCGATCCGCCTCGCCCTCTCCTTCTCGTGACAGCAAACCCCAACCCAAACACCCCCGAATCGAACCCTACCCAGAACTGCCACCGCGCCCTGGTGGTGCGCGCCCCCCTCCGACCCCGTCCCTCCCTCTACGCGTCCTCCTCCTTCTCCTTGTCCACCTCGAACGCCCCCGCCTCCGATTTCAATGTAAGTTTTGTTGTTGTTTCAATCTCTCTTTTGTTTATTTAAAACATGTTGTTTAAAATCAGTTCTATTTTAAATTTAGTTTTATTTTGAATTAGTTTTTAAATTAAAAAGATCGTATTTTTGAAATTAGAAAAGATGAGGTTTTCTAGCAAAGTAAAGATTTGATCTTTATATATGTAGTGAATCAAAAATATGATTTTTACTTGGGTAGAGTATTAAAAATATGATTTTTATATTATAGAAGTATTAAAAATATAATTTTTATATGGTGTAGATAGTAAAAATATTATCTTTATATAAGTAGCGAAATAAAAATCTGATTTTTTTATTATATATATATATATATATTGAAATAAAAATGTGATTTTTATAGCGATGAAATAAAAATTCGATCTTTATATATGAGGTAGAAAGATAAAAATATAATCTTTATTATATGAACAACGATATAAAAATAGAATATTTATCTATAAAGTAGCGATGTAAAAATGGAATTTTTATCTATATAGTAGCGGTGTAAAAATAGAATTTTTATCTATATAGTAGCGATGTAAAAATAGATTTTTTATCCATATGGAGTGATTATAAAAATATGATTTTTAAATTGAAAGTAAACAAATAAAAATGTGATTTTTATTTTAAAGACAACAATATAAAAATGTGATTTTTATATATGTAGTGGCTACGGGCAACGAAAGTGACAAAAGGCGGGAACAGTGATGATTTCCTACATTTGAAGTGTCGTGGAGTTGGGATAGCTTTGGTGAGAACTTCTCACTTTAAATCTACTTTTCTAGTTATAAAAATATATACTAGGATGCAGACGGTGCTTAGTAGCACCCGACACCCGTCGTCCACAGACCATAGACGGATTGTTTGTTTGTTTGTTGTGTTGTGAAATTTGTTTGTGATGTTGATGTGAAATCGATAATAAAATGTAAATGGTTGAAATAAATTAATTATCATTAAAAATATAAGTTTTAACGTGAAAGTGAATAAATAAATATTTATAAACAAACTGGCCGATTTGTTTATATACACTGATTTGACTGATATTGATTGGGTCGATAAATTTTACACATGGCCCAATTGCACAAATAAAAATCTGTGTTTGTTGATTTGAACCCCACACGGGTGTTGGGATGATATTTGGCGTACACTAATCCCAATTATTTAATTGTATGTCGATCGATTGGTCGACAGGCTGTGTAAGCGTTAATTATTTATATTTAATGCTTATGCAGTTGTGTGGTGCACGTTGGATGATGGTTGATTATTTATCGTTGCTATTTATATACATGTGTTGTATGGAATCCATATAATTAACATTATATGGTAATTGATTGGGCCTCATTCCAATCGGAAAAATAAAGAATATAATAGAATATATTCATGTGTATAATAGAATAAATAGACATGTGTTGATGATATTTATGTGTTGAAACTATTCATGTGCTGAGTAAAATATTTTAACAATAAAATTTACATCTTTATCATATTTACGATTAGAATCTACTTTACGGTAGGAGTCTGATTAAAAATCAAACGATAGATACCAAAATTTTATAAAATATATTGCATAACAAAAATAGTCGTGTGTAGACAGTACTCATGTGTTGAAGGAAACATGTATTCATGTGTTGAATAGAATAAATATTCATTTGTTGAATAGAATAACAAATTTAGTGAAATATATAAAGCCGTGTTGATTAGAGATGCGCCATTTTGACGTGAGCGATATTTATATCGATTATATTCGTTTTTAAAATAATTATAGAAAAAGAAGTGATTTCAAAATATAACATTTTGAAAATATTATCATTTATATTGTAATGATATGAAATATTCAATTTTGATTTGAAATTGAATATAGAGTTGAAATGGTTTTGAAAACAAATTTAAAACGATTTATAAAATACGTTTTAAAAGGAAATTGACGAAATATAATATATATATATATTATATATATAATGGCCTGAATAGAACGCGTCGCGCCGCGGCAGTTCGAGAATTTCGACCATTCACTTCGAATTGACGTTGCGGAAGATCCGACAGTCGGGTTCTCCTAAAACCGGAACCGTTGGGTTCGTATCGAAAAGAGCTTTCTAACGAATAATTGAAATTAGAAATCTAACGGTTGGATTTGGAATTACGTCCAAATCAAATTTAGAAAAGGTCGCTGTAAGTGCAGTTCGATGGCCATTGATGGAAATCGACTGTACGGCCTTTGATAAAATTATTAAAAATACCAATAATTTGTGTAAAATCATAAGAAATGATTTGGTAAAAATTGGGATGAAAAACTCCACATTTGAAAAGATAAAAATATATTTTTATCGAGATGAACTAGTTTTGAACTAGAATTAAAATCAGTTTATTTTTGAAATAAATAAATTGAATTTAAAAGTGGTTTAAAAAATAATCAGGATTTCCAATACGTGAATTGGAATGGATTTGAATCGAAATTGTCTTCGGAATATTTCGATGTTGGATTTTGTGATTATATAGATATGGTTATGGAAATTTGAAAGATATATTTATATCGTTATTTCCAATACGATATTTGTTGGTCTCAGAATTTGATATTGAATATAAGCCGATATATTTTCTATTCAGAACCTTGTATTTAATATCAAATGTGATTTGGGTTTATCGTGGATCGTGTTTTAGGTGACATTGGTTCTTTAACCCAGTTAAAGACAGGTTATTGATTTTTGAGAAGATTAAAACTAAGTGGAGTTTTAATGAATCTTTAATTAGATTGAAAAGTGAATTGATAATTTAAATTATCAAATCTGAAAAGTGAACGAGAAAGGAGTATCACCAGTTTTGCTCCAAAGCGATAGTTAAATCTTTAATTAGATTTGAACAGGAAATGGTAATTAACTTTACCGATAACACTATGGTGTTAGATATGGAGTATTACCAGTTTTGCTCCATGGGATGAATAGGTTGGGATTGGGATTGGGAAATAAAATAAATAATTACTTCGGTGTGGTTCGCTAATCCCGACTAGTTTGGAAAACCATAATATGGTTTGAAATGATATCCAAAGGAAGATTAAAGAATAAATTTAGAAGAATTTATCTTTGATAAAATTAATGGGAACCTATTCCCTAAGAATGTGATTTTGTGAATAAAATAATATTCTGAATTGGAATGAGGCGTTTGTTGTGTTTGTGTAACATTTGTTTATCATATACGTGGGTTATTCAGAAAGGCCGGGTTTATACCCATTCTGAATAACCGATTCGACGAGATGTCGAAGATGAAGACGGTGGTTGAAGACCGGAAGTCTTCACATCGTTTGGGTGATTACTGATGATCTCGATTGGGCTGTACACCCAAGATGAGGGAAACAGTTGCTGATCGTCCAGACGTACTTGGAGATCGATGGATATGCGAGGAAAGTGACTCCGGTTTCGTTCAGACCCAGAACGAACTTGTAAATGGATTGTGTGTCTGACATTGGATTTTATTCTGTGTTGATTGATCTCTATTAAATATACATCTGTTTAGCGGCGGAGAATTTATTCTCTTTCTTAACGCCCTTCTCTGAGACGTACGAGCTCAGAGGTTGTATATCGATGGACATCATTCGCATGGAGTGAATTGCCTGTGTGGCACGCCTAAGTGGCAATTGATCAAGGCTTCTGTTGAAAAGCAAAGTCTTGTGGTTGATGATCAAAGCACGGCCTGTGTGGCGTAGCTTTGTGTATAACGTGAATTCGCGAGCCTCACACCTCGGTATGAGTCAAAAACGGGATAGTGACTGCTGGGAGAGCACGACGTTTCTTTCTAGCTAATGGTGGTGTCAGTGACCTACCAGCCCTGACATTTATATATTTTTCACCCATGTGGTTGTTTGATACGAGGCACCTCGGATATAGGTTTGTTAGGACCGGGAAATTTGTGTTCAGGAGTTGCCAATCCTCAAAAGTAAGAGAGGACCGGCCCTGAAGATCCAAGGATTGTTGTGTGCGGTCCTGAGACATTTGCTAGAGTGTCTCGAATGGAGAGGAGCTTGCCCCTTGCCTCGACTCATGACGGAAATCCAATTTCCAATACGTGATATTGCGGTTTTAATTGTAGAACTAGTATGGCGACATGATATATGGTACCCATGCCATCTATGATTGATATTTATGATTGAAATTGTTTTGACACTATACACTTATAATAGTATCAAATGATTTGTTTTAAACGTACCAAACATGTTTGGCTATTATAAGGGAAAACCCTATCCTCCGGCTTGCGTTGCATTGTGTGATGGGACCTGGGTCTTATAATAGCTTCATTTTTCCAAAGAGCATTGCATGGTTTTTTTATATGCACTAGTATTCTTGGGAGGAAACCCGTTCCGTGTTATAGGCGTGGTCCCTTGAATTACTATCTTTTAAAGTAAAGTTTTAAATAATTGTTTTAGTTCTCACACCAGTCACATGACTGACCTGGAGTTTATTGTTTTAACCTAAACTCTGGGTGCCCCTGTTTTCCACGTGGGCAGCCAGTAGTTTTGGTTTTGCAGATTTATATTCATAGGATCCTGATTTACAGCTGGAACGATGCTCGGAAAGCTCTGTATCCGTGTACTACTTTCAGTTGTGTATTATACTATTTTTCCGCTGCTATGTAATTTATTGTAATCTCTGATATTTATCGAATGTATTTTATTCATTTATACTCTGTATGTTCTTGTATTCTGATGGAATTGTTGTAGTAAACAATGAAAAGTTCTTCCGTCTACGTTCCGATGTGTATTGTTCTCAAAACGATCAGGGGTTTCGAACGGTCTTAGTCGGTTTAACGATCGATTCGGATCGAGAGAAATTCCCTACCGTTACACATATAGTCAAACTAAACAGTACATGATCGTCTTGCTTATATCTGGTATTTTGATCATCATCTTAAAAATGGACAGTTTCGGTGTGTGCGTCGCACACAGTTTTTCTTTCCATTTTTGTTCGTCACTTTAAAAATGAATACTTACATTATGCTTTGGAAAATTATTTTCCCATAATTACTTCTTAATCTGATTATTCATAAATGCCTTAAATTTATGATTTATAATTTAAGTTTCTCCTTTTTATTTATTAGTCTAAACACGATTAAAAATATTATTTAAAATTCTGATTTTTATATGGTACAGAACTGTCCATGATCAGTTTCTTATACCAAGGATTTTAGATTACAGTTCAAAACAGACAAATCTATTGTATGTGTTGCATACGATCCTTATTTAAAATTTAAATATTTTATTAGAAAATAAAATCTAATTTAAATTATAAACTGCATTTATAATTTAACTAAAATTACAGTTTCTGTACTTTAATTTCAAATGCAGACAAAACTGATCCTGATTCACTTCTTTCCTTTTCTTGCTAATAAAAATTCCATTTTTATTTAAATATTTATTTTCCTATTTTTATTTATTTTACCCTCTTTCCTATTCCTTTCTATTTTCTCTCTTTCTTTTACTTTTTCTCTAGAATTTCTTTATTTCCCTTTTTAGTTCTTGGCCCAATCAGGCCCATTGGTTCTTGTCCCAAATTCTTCCTCTCTATACTTTCTTTTATTTCTACTCACGGTTCACTCTCTCTTTTCTTTACAAGCTACAGATACTCTCTTTTCTTTACAAGCTACAGATACTCTCTCTTTTCTTCCTATTTGTTTTTCTTTCTTCACATTTCCATCTTTTGTTTTTCTTTTCTTTTTACTGTATTACGTTGCCTTGTATTCCAAAACCGATTGTGCCAAAACATTAAGCACTAAACTGGTGATGTTTTCATAAACATGGGATACATAACTTTGTATACCATGTCCTAGTTCATCAACTCACAGCCAAGAAAAACACCATAACCCACTACTGTACACGACGACTGTGCATGTGCACCACCTCCTCAGACGCCGGACGATCCTCCGACTACCACCCGCAAGTCACATCGACCTCCACAGTTGCCAATAAACAATTCTTTTGACCCCCAAAGCTCCTTTCCCCTAAAAACGTTGTTCAACCCCACTGACTCAAAAATACAGTCTACGTTGATTCAATTCTTCGACGCTCTTGCTCAGCTCCGACCATCGAAAGGACTGCCGCCACCTCCGACCTCTTCTCTGACCACACGAGCACCTCTATGCCAGCTTTCATCCCCCTCGATCATCTGGGAACTCCACACGCCATGTTGAAAACCCTTCCCCAAACTGTTAACCCAAACCCGAAAGAAAACATTATCCAAACCCAATTCAACCTCTTTCGCCCTCCTCAGATCATCGGAGTCGCTGAAACTCCGTCCAGACTTTTCTCCAATGCTCTAGCAACTCCAGTAAAAGTAGGTTTCAATTTCATCCATTCGGTTTTACGGATTGAATTTTTATTTCCTAAATCAGAAATATACCCTAGCTCGAACAACAATGTTTTAAAAATCCTGATTTTTGTTTTAAAAATCATGTTGAGGAATGAGGATCAAGATGGTGATAACTATCCATTAAAAATTCAACCGTTAATTCTGGACAAATTTGAAATGATTTACTGTACTGGTTAGATATAGCAATGTATAATCACTAAAAATCTCCTAATTACTTTTAGCTTAAACTATTAAGGATTTGTTACAACATCTTGCAATTTCTGTTCAAATCATACGAATTTAGAAAGTTTGATTTTATTGGATTCAAGGCGCTTTATATAATAAAAGAAAACGAACAGAGTCTGTTTATTCCATATTTTTCATCCATCCAAGTTTTCCTATGAAGATTCAATCAGTTAATATCACATATTCAGGAGTGTGTATATAAATATACACTTCCAGATTTCCCATGTATATTTGATTGATCCATGCCCCTCACAGCATATTCATATACATTCACATATAACTAACAGGGGAAGTTGTAGCAACACATACTGTCATATGCTCGAGTTTCCAGTCTTAAACCTAAGGTTGCTGATGTGTTCCTTCTCATGGTTGAACATACTTGAGTAAACTAAACTCACACATTCAATAGGAAATATATTTATACATATTGCATCAAATCAGAAACAGACTTAAATGGAAATATGTCCTTCTCACTAACATACTGACATTGTTTGTCTTTCCAGGTTTTTATTTAATGCCTTCCATCATCCGGAGACCATTTAAATCATACAACCAGTCATATAATCATGTGTGTAAATACTGATTAGTGTACGATCAGATCCTAGTTCCAAAATTTGCAAATTCAAGTAAAGTTTATTCTTAAAACTATCCACTGTTTTATTCATTTTTTAGCAAACCCATATTCAACATTTTAGTCATTCTACTCTAATCCATTATCCATGCTCAGTCCATATACTTCATAGGTATAAGGATCTATATATACAATCATAGATTACCGGAAAAAACAGGTAGAACAAAGGGGAATGTTTACTCACCAGGAAAATGCTTGAAACCCTTAGCTTTACTCTTCTTACTGATCTAAATCTAGTGCTTGTGTGGTGAGGAAAATGAGTGTGCTTAGGTCTTATTTATAGTGGAGAAAACCATTAAGATATTGGTGCATATAAAATAACACAAAATCAGTTTTTAGATTTCCTTGTTGACAAATGATGGACAACTCAAAAGAAGAAAAAACTTTTTCTTACCAAAGCAAAACACCATCTCCTCATATGCACATGGCTTATATCGGCCATACTTCACCTGCACATGTACATTTCTCTTTCCCTATTGGTTTTTATGAAATACTACCTTAAATGCTCATGTGCCATACAAGTTCTTCACAATCTTTTTCTTTATTTAATCAAATTATAGCATTCATTTTGTACCATATGTGTTCAGTTTTCCATAGGTTTTCTAACCTAAAATATTCACATGATAATATGATTTAACATGAAATTATATAAAATCATTACTTGCTTTCAAAGGCAATACAAAATCTGAAAGTTCTTGTTCAATAAAGATCTCGGCTATATGATGAAAGTACATGGAAAAATCTTGAAAAATCTTATGCGTTAGTATCTATCTAGTGTTGGCAAGATTCTTGATGTATATACAAGATTTTATAAATCTTTAGTCACATGTTATATGACAAAATGGACATGGTTTTGAAAATGCAAAAGAAAGTGTCATTTCAAAAGATCTTGTGTAGAAAAAGGTAAAGATTTGAAACTGAAAATTCATTGATCAAAGTGATTTGGTCATGTGCACAATATTTTCCTTAGATCCTCTTTACTAGCTTGATACTAGTAAAGATGAAATCTCAAAAACATGTTTGAAAAAGAAATGGTGTTTCATGTTTTGTTTATGTACAAGTGAACAACAAATGGCTCTTGAACTTGCTTTGACAACAAAAGGGTTTTGGCATGTTTTTAATTCAAGTGATATAAGTTTTGAAATCAAGGATTTACAAAAACTCAAATTCTTAAATACTTTGAAAAATGAACAAAATATGTGTTATAAAATGGCATTTAAAAATCTTGCTATGCCTAAGTGTTATTATTCAAACATGTGGAAAATCAATTTAAACAAACGTTATCAAATACATGCTATCATACCTGATTGTGTAAAGATGGGTTTTGGGTAAATGTTGTGATATATGCACATGCAAATGATGTTATACATACACAAAAGAAAGAATGCAATTTAAACCTTTTACATGTTTAAAATATTTTAAAATCTTGATTATTGAATCGTATTTATAAATACGAACTTACGATCAATTCATATTTGTGTCAGTGATATGAAAAACCGGGACATTACAATCTACCCCCTTATAAAAATTTCGTCTTCGAAATTTGTAAACAGTAGATTTAGAGTTATCGACACACATCAATATGGACACATCAATAAATATTTTCTCCACAACTGGATATATCTGTTACCGTGGTTAGGAAACATTGCTATTCTTGAATTCTCATCATTCAATTTACTTAACTCCGTTAAGTATTACCCACAATTTTCATTCACTTAGTTAACCATCTCCATTTTGGGACTCACAAATCTGATTTAATTAACCAATTCACATTCCTTGAGTTCATATCCAGTTAATACTTAAGTCCAGACTTAATTCTAGGAAATCCAAATTTCATAATTCTAACTCGATTTCTGGTATATGATTGGATATTATTCTAATTTAATCCAACCATATTTAATTTATCTTAAGGCTGACCCTAGTTAGTTAACTCTTTTTATTTTGCTGGTGTAACACCCCACCTCCGCTAGGGTCACTCACAAAGGGAATGCACTAGTTTTGGAGGGGTATTATCGAGATAACATCACAGAATTATCACAAGACAGAACATTAATAAAAAAAATTAAGTAAACAGCGGAAGAATTTATGAGCAAAACAGAACTTCATTTTATTCCAAAATAAACCATGTCTCTTACAAACATTTCAAATAATTTCATTACAACTGTCTTGTAATAATAGCCAAAGAAGCAATAACTTAAAAACAGAAAAACAGCTTATTCCCCAAGTGCAGTAAAAAGAAGCAGCCATAGCAAACCGTACATGCTGAGCCAAAGCAAGTGATATCCAAGCTAGGAGCTAGTGTTTCCTCCCTGAGAACCTGGGGGGGAAACGAAAGAAAATGAGGCGAAAGGAAAAGGGTCAGTCATAAAGACTGAGTAAGTCCTAGTGACTTTCAGTGTAAAAACGGTTAAAACAACCTGTCATGTATGAACTGGAACTAAACTTAAGAATGGTGTCAAGGTGAACAAGATAGACTAAGGTGATCAGGATAAGTCAAGACAAGTCAAGTAAAGCATCACATGTTCGAGATTCGTTGCATCGACTTTACCAGTGTACTAGGCCCATATCACAAGTTAATCACGAAATAAATCCCACGGCCCAATATCATGAAATGACCCTGAAACGGGGTCTGATCCAAGTACGGGGTCCTACGGAGCGATTATCTAGTCGATCGGCTCCCTACAAGTTCTAGCTCGTCAAGTGTCCGTGTCATACGGCTAATCACGAATGTAGTCACCTGTGCTGGGTCCACCTTCGGGTGTATCAGCCCTAGGGTGTCAACCCCTGACACGATTCAAGATGCATAGATAAATCTACGGATACCCAGTGTCTGCCCCGGACTACATGCACGACCGTAGCCCACCGAACCTACACTGGCGTACCCCACTGCCGTCGTTCACCTCTTACAATCAGCCCAGTAATCGTGCCCCACCCGGCCTAGCCCTAGGGTACCTTGATACATCTAGAGGGTTACTGCTGAAAGGGGTCGTGTTTAGGGTTTCGCCTAACAGATTAGGTCATGTAATTCGTGACCTAACCCGCCTAACCGATTAGGTCATGTAATTCGTGACTTAATCCTTTTCCAGTCTAGTCATGTCAAGATGGTTAAGTATGTCATTTAAATTCGTGACTTAACCCGCTTACGTGTCATGTCAAGTTGGCTAAGTGTTGTCGTTTCAAGTCCATGACTTAGCCCTAAGTTGGTTAAGTTGTCTTTTTATGTTCATGACTTAACCATAATTGGCATTAATTGGTTCTTTAATGCACCGAACCACTCACATTGGATCTTATTGTTCGTAGCCACTGGATTTGCCGGGCGGTTCCGGGCAGGTTTACGCTACGAACTCAACCCAACCTCGGGTTTCAAGCGCGATGTGACCAACTACCCACATTGGATCCTATTGTTTGTAGCAACTGGATTTGCCGGGCGGTTCCGGGCAGATTTACACTACAAACTCAACCCAACCTCGAGTTGGCCACTTTCTTGTTTTCTAAAGTCATGCCCATGTTCTTATCAGATTCGTGCTATTTTCATAGCATGTTCATATGTCAATTTCATGCCCAACTAAGGCATGTTTCAAGTCAAGTCATAGAATATTCAAGTCAAGTTTTTCGTTCCATATTTCATGTTCTATTTATGCCAAATTTCATGGTTTATGATTATAACCAATTCAAGTTTTGCCTATTCTACCCAATCGTATCCCCAACGCATGTAAACGTACTTCGTTCACAAGCATAAACAATTCAAGAGATAAAGGGGAATAACACCAAACATGTGATAGGCATATGTGACAATTCCACCATCACTTGCATAATAAACAGGCTATAACATATCACATGGTTTCGATATTAGCATGATGATAACTTGGCATAGTAATGGTTCCAACTTAGTTCAACATGATGAATTCAACTTTACATCATAGGCATAATAATCATTGCGGGCATAATAATAATTTTATTACAAACATGAAACATTAAAGGCATGGTAATTCTAATAGGCATAGTGGATTCCAATTGAGTATTTTTAACATAATGATTCTCATCTAACATTATAAACATAATGATTCCAACTTTTCATCATAACCTAGCGATCCCCAATTTAACATGATAGGCATATTAACATCACAGGCATAGTTTCATTAATATCATGGACATGGTTTAATTAGCATCATAGGCATGGTTTAATCAACATGAGGATTTCAATGAACATAATGATTCCATGGACATGTATTTGTTCAACTTGCAATAAAATTAAGCCCAAGTGATTCATAACAACATCAACATCATGATAAGTTTAACTTGCAACATTAACATAGCAATATTCCCAAATTTTGATTCAAAGTTAAACAATATAAACATGGATTAATAATAGTTCTTAAATCCGGTTTCAATTCATAGCATGTCCATGTTATTTTAGCGTTTTTGCCTAAAAAGTGACATAGAACTTACAATATGAAGCAAGCAATCCAAATCAAAACTTTAAATCAAATAGCCCCAAATCCGTTGTCTAAAGCGTCGTAGTTGTTGTAGCTTCTAGTTGTAGCCTTCAAGAATCATCCTTCGTCTTCTTTAATTTTTGTTCTTTGTGTTTTTAATTTAGAGTTCTAGGTTTAATGGCGGCTGCATGAGTGCTAAAATGAAATAGTATGATTTAGGCTAGGTCTTAGGGTCTTTAAATAGTTGTAGGCAACTCATTTAGGCCATTAGATCAACCCCAGAGTCAATCCGGACCATCAAAACACATACCGGGCTTCAAAAATGGGTTCTGGGCCAAACCAGGCCGACCAGGTCGACCTGTACAGGGGGGGTCGACTCTAGGGTCGACCTGGCCTGGGGAGGTCGACTCTAGGGTCGACTCGGTTCTGTCTGCCAGAAAGTCTGCTGAAACTTGTTTTGGCCATATCTTGGTCATACGGACTCCGATTTTCGAAAACTCGGACTCTATTTCGCGTATTTTTTCGAGAGGAACGTAATGGTTAAGTCCATTTTACCTAATTCCTGATTCTTAAATTAATTATCCTTATTTTACTATCTTTTCCGTTACACACACCGTTACCGAACTAATTTTTCTTCTCTTCCAAATATTAATTAATTCTTCTTATGCATCACTATTATTTACCTATCTAAACATATTTTTATATATTTTATTTCATTTTTAATTATACCTTGATTTCTTGTTTTCACATGTTGTTAAAATTCGGGTTGTTACATTCTCCCCTCCTTAAAGGATTTCGTCCCCGAAATCTTCAAGTTAAGAAGAATGTGTCCTACCATCCATCATCCATCTACTCAAAACATCATCCACAAGCAACCATGGTACTTAAAAGACTTCTAATGTTTTATGAACACATGCAAAGAGTGTGTGTATGTGTTCCTTATCTAATGCTAATGATCAGGCCTGATTGATTTTCTAAATGCAAAATATGTTTAGTGAAATGAATCCAATATGTATGCAAAATTTTCCTATTATAATTCATGATTTCTACATGAGTGCACAAACATTCAATCATATGCAACAACCAAATGATAGCACAACCAAGTTTCCAAAATAATCACTCATGCATATGCAAGTATGAAACTGTGACTGAGCCGATCTAGTGCCTAATGTGTATTCATGCATCCACGAGCAACCACTTGCAACCATTTTGCAATCATAACATGTTTCAATTACATGTTTACATCCAAAATGATTCTACCTATGGTTCTCAAGATAGGATCGAGGAGATAACAAGATAAAACAAAGCATCTAGAAAAAGAAGTTAAAGATGTACCCCCGGAAGGTCCGGTCTGCTTCTTAGGGCAGTCCTTGCTGATGTGTCCAGTCTCCCCACAATGAAAACATTCACCTCGCTTTCTCTTCCTCTTTCTACAATCCTTGGCTATGTGCCCTTCCGTACCACAGAAATTGCATTTCCTTTTATCACGTGAGTTGTCGTTCTTGCCTCCTTTCTCGGAGTCTACCTTCTTATTCTGAGAATCGTTGGGCTTGACCTCTTTCTTGCCCATCTTATCTTCCTCATACAGTAGGGACATATCCACCAAGCTTTCAAAGGTCGCCCCCATGGGCACATGAGTCATGGCCAAACCATGTAGTGGCTCGTTCAAGCCCCGTGCAAAACGTAGCGCCTTTTTCTGAGGAGTGTTGACTAACTCCAATCCGAAGCGAGCAAGCTGATTGAAACGGTTCACGTATTCTTTAACTGTCATATTTCCTTGTTTAAGGGCCAGAAACCATTCCATTTGGAGACTCTCCTCTGCTGATGACAAGAACTTAAGCCCAAATCTCCCTCTAAAGTCCGCCCAAGTCTCAATGGGCCTAGTAGCGTTGGTGACTTCCCACCAATAAGAAGCTTCCTCTTTCATGAGCCACGCTGCCAACTGTACTTTCCTATTGTCCTCTACCTCAAAGATAACAAACAAGTCTTCGGTTTCCTTCAACCAATTCGGTGCCTCAACAAAAGTCTCAGTTCCTAGGAAATCCTTTCCGCCCATGGCCTTAAAGTCCTTGCATATCTTTGAAAAAGCGGTTTCTCGCGGAGGTTAAGGAGGATGAGGAGGAGGATTGGCTGGGCCTGCCACATTAGCCCGAGCCTCGAGGAAACGACGGAACCAAGTGGGTATATTGACACCCTCGGGAAGATTAAGATCGTCGGCCATGATAAGCTGAAAACGAAAAAGGAAAAGATTCAAACGAGGAAACAAAGATAGTGCTAATGGCTTTGGGGAATATGCCTTTTAATCAAAACAAAATTTTCTTGAAAATTTGCTTCTTTGTAAATGGTTTTGAAAAAAAATAAAATTCAAAAGGTTTTCAAAACTTTTGCCCAGTCTTGGTAACCTTCTGCTCTGATACCAAGTGTAACACCCCACCTCCGCTAGGGTCACTCACAAAGGGAATGCACTAGTTTTGGAGGGGTATTATCGGGATAACATCACAGAATTATCACAAGACAGAACATTAATAAAAAAAATTAAGTAAACAGCGGAAGAATTTATGAGCAAAACAGAACTTCATTTTATTCCAAAATAAACCATGTCTCTTACAAATATTTCAAATAACTTCATTACAACTGTCTTGTAATAATAGCCAAAGAAGCAATAACTTAAAAATAGAAAAACAGCTTATTCCCCAAGTGCAGTAAAAAGAAGCAGCCATAGCAAACCGTACATGCTGAGCCAAAGAAAGTGATATCCAAGCTAGGAGCTAGTGTTTCCTCCCTGAGAACCTGGGGGGAAACGAAAGAAAATGAGGCGAAAGGAAAAGGGTCAGTCATAAAGACTGAGTAAGTCCTAGTGACTTTCAGTGTAAAAACGGTTAAAACAACCTGTCATGTATGAACTGGAACTAAACTTAAGAATGGTGTCAAGGTGAACAAGATAGACTAAGGTGATCAGGATAAGTCAAGACAAGTCAAGTAAAGCATCACATGTTCGAGATTCGTTGCATCGACTGTACCAGTGTACTAGGCCCATATCACAAGTTAATCACGAAATAAATCCCACGGCCCAATATCATGAAATGACCCTGAAACGGGGTCTGACCCAAGTACGGGGTCCTACGGAGCGATTATCTAGTCGATCGACTCCCTACAAGTTCTAGCTCGTCAAGTGTCCGTGTCATACAGCTAATCACGAATGTAGTCACCTGTGCTGGGTCCACCTTCGGGTGTATCAGCCCTAGGGTGTCAACCCCTGACACGATTCAAGATGCACAGATAAATCTACGGATACCCAGTGTCTGCCCCGGAATACATGCACGACCGTAGCCCACCGAACCTACACTGGCGTACCCCACTGCCGTCGTTCACCTCTTACAATCAGCCCAGTAATCGTGCCCCACCCGGCCTAGCCCCAGGGTACCTTGATACATCTAGAGGGTTACTGCTGAAAGGGGTCGTGTCTAGGGTTTCGCCTAACAGATTAGGTCATGTAATTCGTGACCTAACCCGCCTAACCGATTAAGTCATGTAATTCGTGACTTAATCCTTTTCTAGTCTAGTCATGTCAAGATGGTTAAGTATGTCATTTAAATTCATGACTTAACCCGCTTACGTGTCATGTCAAGTTGGCTAAGTGTTGTCGTTTCAAGTCCATGACTTAGCCCTAAGTTGGTTAAGTTGTCCTTTTATGTTCATGACTTAACCCTAATTGGCATTAATTGGTTCTTTAATGCACCGAACCACTCACATTGGATCTTATTGTTCGTAGCCACTGGATTTGCCGGGCGGTTCCGGGCAAGTTTACGCTACGAACTCAACCCAACCTCGGGTTTCAAGCGCGATGTGACCAACTACCCACATTGGATCCTATTGTTTGTAGCAACTGGATTTGCCGGGCGGTTCCGGGCAGATTTACACTACAAACTCAACCCAACCTCGAGTTGGCCACTTTCTTGTTTTCTAAAGTCATGTCCATGTTCTTATCAAATTCGTGCTATTTTCATAGCATGTTCATATGTCAATTTCGTGCCCAACTAAGGCATGTTTCAAGTCAAGTCATAGAATATTCAAGTCAAGTTTTTCATTCCATATTTCGTGTTCTACTTATGCCAAATTTCATGGTTTATGATTATAACCAATTCAAGTTTTGCCTATTCTACCCAATCGTATCCCCAACGCATATAAACGTACTTCGTTCACAAGCATAAACAATTCAAGAGATAAAGGGGAATAACACGAAACATGTGATAGGCATATGTGACAATTCCACCATCACTTGCATAATAAACAGGCTATAACATATCACATGGTTTCGATACTAGCATGATGATAACTTGGCATAGTAATGGTTCCAACTTAGTTCAACATGATGAATTCAACTTTACATCATGTGCATAATAATCATTGCGGGCATAATAATAATTTTATTACAAACATGAAACATTAAAGGCATGGTAATTCTAATAGGCATAGTGGATTCCAATTTAGTATTTTTAACATAATGATTCTCATCTAACATTATAAACATAATGATTCCAACTTTTCATCATAACCTAGAGATTCCCAATTTAACATGATAGGCATATTAACATCACAGGCATAGTTTCATTAATATCATGGACATGGTTTAATTAGCATCATAGGCATGGTTTAATCAACATGAGGATTTCAATGAACATAATGATTCCATGGACATGTATTTGTTCAACTTGCAATAAAATTAAGCCCAAGTGATTCATAACAACATCAACATCATGATAAGTTTAACTTGCAACATTAACATAGCAATATTCCCAAATTTTGATTCAAAGTTAAACAATATAAACATGGATTAATAATAGTTCTTAAATCCGGTTTCAATTCATAGCATGTCCATGTTATTTTAGCGTTTTTGCCTAAAAAGTGACATAGAACTTACAATATGAAGCAAGCAATCCAAATCAAAACTTTAAATCAAATAGCCCCAAATCCGTTGTCTAAAGCGTCGTAGTTGTTGTAGCTTCTAGTTGTAGCCTTCAAGAATCATCCTTCGTCTTCTTTAATTTTTGTTCTTTGTATTTTTAATTTAGAGTTCTAGGTTTAATGGCGGCTGCATGAGTGCTAAAATGAAATAGTATGATTTAGGCTAGGTCTTAGGGTCTTTAAATAGTTGTAGGCAACTCATTTAGGCCATTAGATCAACCCCAGAGTCAATCCGGACCATCAAAACACATACCGGGCTTCAAAAATGGATTCTAGGCCAAACCAGGCCGACCAGGTCGACCTGTACAGGGGGGGGGTCGACTCTAGGGTCAACCTGGCCTGGGGAGGTCGACTCTAGGGTCGACTCTAGGGTCGACTCGGTTCTGTCTGCCAGAAAGTCTGCTGAAACTTGTTTTGGCCATATCTTGGTCATACGGACTCCGATTTTCGAAAACTCGGACTCTATTTCGCGTATTTTTTCGAGAGGAACGCAATGGTGAAGTCCATTTTACCTAATTCCTGATTATTAAATTAATTATCCTTATTTTACTATCTTTTCCGTTACACACACCGTTACCGAACTAATTTTTCTTCTCTTCCAAATATTAATTAATTCTTCTTATGCATCACCATTATTTACCTATCTAAACATATTTTTATATATTTTATTTCATTTTTAATTATACCTTGATTTCTTGTTTTCACATGTTGTTAAAATTCGGGTTGTTATAGCTGAATTGGTGCAACTTCCTCCACAGTCTCTCCTTGGTCTTGGGATCCAGTATTACGACCAGTAGTTGTGGAAGTTCCACTAGCTCGATCTCTTCGTCCTCGGTTACTCATCTTAATCACCTGAATATAACAGGTCGTCAATCCAGACTTGATTGGATATAACTAACTTAGGTATACCATCCAAGTTGATTTATTTAAATTTTATTATAAAAATACGCTCTCTCACACTCACCTAAAGCCTAGGTAATCCGTAACCTAAGCTCTGATACCAACTGTAACGACCCAACTTTCGAACACATCGGAAGTCGTGCCAATAATATGAATAAGAATAGGTAGAAGATAAAATCACAGAAACATCAGAATCTCACAACAGAATTTTTACAAAAAGATGATATTTCATAATATTACACAATAGAACATATTACATCAGAGCATCATAGGTCTAGTGATACAAGCCATTCATAGTACATCTTTGATTACATATATCATTGATGACTAACTTGCAGACTTAATTATACAGTAGATAAGATAAGTGGACCAGCACATAGAAAGTCTCCATCCAGCTTTTAAAGTTTTATCCAATCCTGATTCACTTGTCTATTCATAACAAGTGTTATGAATACCCAAGAGTTTTAGGGAAACACAGAAAAATAAACTCCGTGTCAGTCAGGGGACTGATATAAGTAAACAGTTTTAAAACAGATAAAAATATCTCATAAGACCACGCCGTGAATACGAAATGGGTTTTTACCTTATGAGCTCAAAACACTTTGTATACTTTAAATCAGATATTATCATAGTATCTAGGTGTTTAACACATAATTTAGAATCTAGAAGAATGCTTGCATCTCACATTCTCCTATATAGTATACAAATAAAAACTGCTTGGCGCTTATGGAAATTGGAATTCCAACTATGACAAGGTATGGGACCACCTTCCGATGATGTATCTCTAGAGGCGAATACACCTGGGTTCAACAAGAACGTCTTGCAGCCCGGCCCACACATGACCGACCACTCATTTCTCTTGAGTGTATCGAATGTATATCACCAACGGTTGGGCTCAAACCACCGTTTCCCGAAAATGGACAGCATCGAAATAGATTGAAGAAGTAAAAGGAATTTCTCTAGATAGGTGATTATATACCCTAATGGGAGCGACCTAGCCATGCTGCCTATCCGATTTTTGTCATTTCCTAGGTGTGAAGCTTGAGGCTAGACTTACCCTTTTTCATCATCACTGTTTATTTCATTGAATGCCACATCGTTCTACCCGTCAGAAATACTCATTCGATTTCCCAAATATATCACGGGCAATAAAGTTAAGAAAAAGGAATTTCTCCGCCACCAACGTAATATACTTACGTAAATTCGATGTGTAGAATCTGACTGATATACGTTGTCAGACACTCGTCCATTCGGGTTTGTCCTGGGACTGAATAGACCGAAGATATTATTTACAATCTTCTTGCCCATCGTCGTCTTCAGTTTGAAAATCTCTAACGCGCGGCGTATAATCAAATCAAAGTGGAATGTTAATTCTGGTCTCTTTGAAATCATTAACGAAATTATTTTCTTTAAATTATTAATCTTAACATGAATATAATCTAATTGACATATACATATAGTCAAACTAAACAGTACATGATCATCTTGCTTATACCTGGTATTTTGATCATCATCTTAAAAATGGACAATTTCAGTGTGTGCATCGCACATAGTTTTTCTTTCCATTTTTGTTCGTTACTTTAAAAATGAATACTTACATTATTCTTTGGAAAATTATTTTCCCATAATTACTTCTTAATCTAATTATTCATAAATGCCTTAAATTTATGATTTATAATTTAAGTTTATCCTTTTTATTTATTAGTCTAAACACGATTAAAAATATTATTTAAAATTCTTATTTTTATATGGTACAGAACTGTCCATGATCAGTTTCTTATACCAGGGATTTTAGATTACAGTTTAAAACTAACAAATCTAGTGTATGTGTTGCATACGGTCCTTATTTCAAATTTAAATATTTTATTAGAAAATAAAATCTATTTTAAATCATAAACTAAATTTATAATTAAACTAAAATTACAGTTTCTGTGCTTTAATTTCAAATGCAGACAAAACTGATCCTGATTCACTTCTTTCCTTTTCTTGTTAATAAAAATTCCATTTTTATTTAAATATTTATTTTCCTATTTTTATTTATTTTACCCTCTTTCCTATTCCTTTTTATTTTCTTTCTTTCTTTTACTTTTTGTCTTTAATTTCTTTATTTCCCTTTTTAGTTCTTGGCCCAATCAGGCCCATTGGTTCTTGGCCCAAATTCTTCCTCTCTATACTTTCTTTTATTTCTACTCATGGTTCACTCTCTCTTTTCTTTACAGGCTACAGATACTCTCTCTTTTCTTCCTACTTGTTTTTCTTTCTTCACGTTTCCATCTTTTGTTTTTCTTTTCTTTTTACTGTATTACTTTGCCTTGTATTCCAAAACCGATTGTGCCAAAACATTAAGCACTAAACTGGTGATGTTTTCACAAACATGGGATACATAACTTTTATACCATGTCCTAGTTCATCAATTCACAGCCAAGAAAAACACCATAACCCACTACTGTACACGACGACTGTGCACGTGCACCACCTCCTCGGACGCCGTACGATCCTCCGACTACCAACCGCAAGTCACATCGACCTCCACGGTTGCCAATAAACCATTCTTTTGACCCCCAAAGATCCTTTCCCCTAAAAACGTTGTTCAACCCCACTAACTCAAAAATACAGTTTATGTTGATTCAAATCTTCGACGCTCTTGCTTAGCTCTTACCATCGAAAGGACTGCCGCCACCTCTGACCTCTTCTCCGACCACACGAGCACCTCCATGCCAGCTTTCATCCCACTTGATCATCTGGGAACTCCACACGCCATGTTGAAAACCCTTCCCCAAACTGTTAACCCAAACCCAAAAGAAAACATTATCCAAACCCAATTCAACCTCGTTCGCCCTCCTCTGATCATCAGAGTCGCTGAAATTCCGTCCAGACATTGCTCCAACGCTCTAGTAACTCCAGTAAAAGCAGGTTTCAATTTCATCCATTCGGTATTACGGATTGAATTTTTATTTCCCAAATCAGAAATATACCCTAGCTCGAACAACAATGTTTTAAAAATCCTGATTTTTGTTTTAAAAATCATGTTGAGGAATGAGGATCAAGATGGTGATAACTATCCATTAAAAATTCAACCGTTAATTCTGGACAAATTTGAAATGATTTACTGTACTGGTTAGATATAGCAATGTATAATCACTAAAAATCTCCTAATTACTTTTAGCTTAAACTATTAAGGATTTGTTACAACATCTTGCAATTTCTGTTCAAATCATACGAATTTAGAAAGTTTGATTTTATTGGATTCAAGGTGCTTTATATAATAAAAGAAAAGGAACAGAGTCTGTTTATTCCATATTTTTCATCCATCCAAGTTTTCCTATGAAGATTCAATCAGTTAATATCACATATTCAGGAGTGTGTATATAAATATACACTTCCAGATTTCCCATGTATATTTGATTGATCCATGCCCCTCACAGCATATTCATATACATTCACATATAACTAACAGGGGAAGTAGTAGCAACACATACTGTCATATGCTCGAGTTTCCAGTCTTAAACCTAAGGTTGCTGATGTGTTCCTTCTCATGGTTGAACATACTTGAGTAAACTAAACTCACACATTCAATAGGAAAATGCTTGATACCCTAAGGGGTGTGTTTACTCACCAGGAAAATGCTTGATACCCTTAGCTTTACTCTTCTTACTGATCTAAATCTAGTGCTTGTGTGGTGAGGAAAATGAGTGTGCTTAGGTCTTATTTATAGTGGAGAAAACCATTAAGATATTGGTGCATATAAAATAACACAAAATCAGTTTTTAGATTTCCTTGTTGACAAATGATGGACAACTCAAAAAAAGAAAAAACTTTTTCTTACCAAAGCAAAACACCATCTCCTCATATGCACATGGCTTATATCGGCCATACTTCACCTGCACATGTACATTTCTCTTTCCCTATTGGTTTTTATGAAATACTACCTTAAATGCTCATGTGCCATACAAGTTCTTCACAATCTTTTTCTTCGTTTAATCAAATTATAGCATTCATTTTGTACCATATGTGTTCAGTTTTCCATAGGTTTTCTAACCCAAAATCTTCACATGATAATATGATTTAACATGAAATTATATAAAATCATTACTTGCCTTCAAAGGCAATACAAAATCTAAAAGTTCTTGTTCAATAAAGATCTCGGCCATGTGATGAGAGTACATGGAAAAATCTTGAAAAATCTTATGTGTTAGTATCTATCTAGTGTAGGCAAGATTCTTGGTGTATATACAAGATCTTATAAATCTTTAGTCACATGTTATATGACAAAATGAACATGGTTTTGAAAATGCAAAAGAAAGTGTCATTTCAAAAAAACTTGTGTAGAAAAAGGTAAAGATTTGAAACTGAAAATTCATTGATCTAAAGTGATTTGGTCATGTGCACAATATTTTCCTTAGATCCTCTTTACTAGCTTAATACTAGTATAGGTGAAATCTCGAAAACATGTTTAAAAAAGAAATGGTGTTTCATGTTTTGTTTATGTACAAGTGAACAACAAATGGCTCTTGAACTTGCTTTGACAACAAAAGGGTTTTGGCATGTTTTTAATTCAAGTGATATAAGTTTTTAAATCAAGGATTTACAATAACTCAAATTCTTAAATACTTTGAAACATGAGCAAAACATGTGTTATAAAACGACATTAAAAATCTTGCTATGCCCAAGTGTTATTATTCAAACATGTGTAAAATCAACTTAAACAAACGTTATCAAATACATGCTATCATACCTGATTGTGTAAAGATGGGTTTTGGGTAAATGATGTGATATATGCACATGCAAATGTTGTTATACATACACAAAAGAAAGAATGCAATTTAAACCTTTGACATGTTCAAAATATTTTAAAATCTTGATTTTTAAATCGTATTTATAAATACGTACTTATGATCAATTCATATTCGTGTCAGTGATATGAAAAACCGGGACATTACAATTCGACTTGAATGGAAATTATCTACGAATTATTTCAATATTGATTTTCTATGATTATATGGATATTATGTTGGAAATTTGGAAGATATTTAATATCGTTATTTCTGATATGATATCCGTTGGTTTTAGAATTTGATATTGAATATAAGTCATTATAGTGCCTATTCAAAGCCTTATATTTAATATAAATAAGAATTTGGGTTTGTCATGAATAGTGTCTTAATTAACACTATTCTTGAACCTTTTTGAAGAATAAACCTTTTAATTAAGATTTAAATGTGATTCCTCTAATTTAATATATTAAATTAGAAATTAATGAAATATGAATCTGGGTTTATCGCGAATTATGTTTTAATTGACATTTATTTTTTTACCCGGATTAAAGATAAGATTAATTCCCGAAAGTTGATAATCATTTAATAATGATTTAAGAAAATTAAAACTAAATAAAGTTTTAATAAATTTTTAATTAGATTTTAGGGGAATTAAGTAGTTAAAATTACGGAATTAAGGAAGTGATCGGAAATGGAGAACTACCAGTTTAACTCCGTGTGATAGTTAAATCTTTAATTAGATTTAAACGGAAAATGGTAATTAAGTTTACCGGAACAAATCGGGATGAGTAGGTTGGGATTGGGATTAATTAATAAATAATTACTTTGGTAAGACATAAATCCCGACTAGTTTGGATAAACCATAATTTGGTTAATATGGAGAAAGGATAAAGTAAAATCTTTTGAAACAAAGATCAAAAGGAAGGATTAAAGAATAAAGTTGAAGGATTTATCTTTGATAAAATTAATGGGAATCTTTCCCTAAGAATGTGAATATTTTATTCTGAATTGGAATGAGGCGTATGTTATGTTTTTATAGCACTTGATTATAAAATACGCGAATTATTCAGAAAGATCGGGTTTAACCCATTCTGAATAATAAATACGACGATCAAGAGTCGAAGATGAAGACGTTGGTTGAAGACCGGAGTTCTTCACATCGTTTGGATGGTTATTGCAATCTTGATTGGACCGTACACCCAAAACAATGGTAAATTGGTGATCATCCAAACGTACTTGGAGATCGATGGGGATGCGAGAAATAAGGTTCCTCCGGTTTCGTTCAGACCCAGAACAGACTTGTCAATGGATTGCATGTCCAACATTGTATTCCTTTATGCTGTATTCGTTGATCTCTACTAAATATATATCTGTTTGGTGTTTAACACCCTTCTCTGAGATGTACGAGCTTAAAGGTTATATATTGGTAGGAATCAATAGTATGGTATGGATTGACAATGTGGCATGCCAAGGTGCAAATGATCAAGGCTTTTGTTGAAAAGCAGGGCCTTGTGGGATGATAAAAGCATAGCCTGTATAGGCATAGCTTTGTGTACAATGTTACTTCGTGAGCCCCACACCCCGATATGAGACAAAAACGGGATTATGACTACAGGGAGTGCACACGTTTCTTTCTAGCTAGGGTGGTGTCAGTGACCTACCAGTCCTGACATTTTTACTTATGTGGATGATGGATTATGAGGTACCTCGGTTTTATAGGTTGTTAGTGGCCATATAGAGGTTCAAAAGAACCGGGAAACGTGTGTTCAAGCATAATTAATCCACTACCGTTAGGTGTGGAACGACCCTGAAGATCCAAGGGTTCACTGCGGGGAATCCTGAGGCATCTGCTAGAATGTCTCAAATGGGAGAGGACGATCCCTAGCCTCGATCTCATGATGGAAAACCAATTTCCAATACGACATTACGGTTTGGATTGTAAACCCTATATATGGCGACACAGCGGGATGAGGCGCTCATGCCGTGTATGATTAATACATTTACTTTCGAAATTGATTTCTGCACTATGCATTTATAGTAATATTAAAAGATAAATTTCGCGTACCAAGCATATTGGCTATTATAAGATAAAACTCTATCCTCTGGCTTGCGTTGCATTGTGTGATGGGACCTGAGTCTTATAATAGCTTCATTTTCCTTTATTTAGCATTGCGCTGTTTTTTTTATGCACTGGTATTCTCGGGGGTAAACCTGTTCCGTATTATACGGCGTGGTCCCTTGATTTACCTAACTTTAAAATCAACTTAACAACTGTTTTGAGTTCTCATACCAGTCCCATGACTGACCTGGAGTTTATTGTTTTAACCTAAACCCTAGGTGCCCATATTTTCCATACAGGCAGCTAGTAGTTTTGGTTTTGCAAATATTATATTCACAGGATCCTGGTTTACAACTGAAGCGATATTCGGAAAGCTCTGTATCCGTGTATTCCTTTCGGTTGTATTTTGTATTATTTTTCCGCTGCTATTTAAATGTAATTTAAACTATGATATTGTATTTCCAATGTATATTATTCATTCATACTCTGGAATATTCTGATGTAATTGTTGTAATAGCCATAAAATGTTCTTCTGTTTGTGTCCTGATGTGTGTTGTTCTCAAAGCAATCCGGGCTTTCCATTACTGGGAATTTTGGGTCGTTTCACTAATTTATAACTAATTTATTTAAGTAAAATCTGATTTATTTTATACAAAAATAAAATTAACTATAAAAAAATCTGATTTTTATATGAAAAAACATTGTTATAAAAATGTGTTCTTTTATTATATAGATAACTTTAAACAAAAATATGATTTTACAAATAGAAATACCATTGTTTTGAAATTAAATGTCTTTGTTTTAAAAATGTAATTTTTATATGAAATACTTTGTTTAAAAAAATATGAATCTTTATAGAAATAACTTTGAAATAGAAATAGGAATTTTTATAGATGTATATAGCTTAAATAAAAATATGGTTTTTATTTTAAATGGCTTGGTATAAAAATATGATCTTTATTATAAATAACAATGATTTTAACTTCAGTTTTTTTTAAAATATATATTGCATTTTTTTAAAATAAATATTGCATTGTTTTTAAAATATATATCGCATTGTTTTTAAAATATAAACAACATAGTGTTAAAAATGTAATTATTATATGAAATGTCATGAAAGAAAAATATGATTTTTATCTATGTAGCGTTGATATAAAAATATGATTTTATATATATATATATAATAATGATATAAAAATATAATTTATATATATATAATAACACAGTATAAAAATGTGATTTTTATACAAAATTACTTTGTGTTAAAAATGTGAATTTTCAAATACGAATTTGTATATATGTAAGCATAGTTTTAAAAATAGGATTTTAATAGTAAAAAATCATTGTTTAAAAATATAGTAATAAAAATAATTAGAAATTGTTTAAAAATATAGTTTTTAAATATATATAGCATTGTTTTTACAAATATATATAGAGCATTGTTGAAACTGTGATTTTTAATATCAACTGCGTGAAACAGATGGCGATGGAACGAACTGAAATCAAAACGGAATCCAAACCATCCCTAAAGATTGACGGACTGGAAACCAAAGGTGAGAACTCTTTCTCACTAATTATTTTACAGTTAAAATATACTAGGTTGCAGATGGGGCTTAGTAGCTCCTGACACCGTCGTCCACAGACCATGGACGACTTGTTTGATTATATTGTGTTGCGAAAATTGATTGTGATTGTGATGTGAAATGAACTGTATAAAATATTCATGTGTTGAATAAAATATTGAATAATAAAAATATCGTTTTTATTTTATAAATGAACTGTATAAAATATTCATGTGTTGAGTAAAATATTTGAATAATAAAAATATCATTTGTATTGTATAAATGAACTATAAAAAATATTCATGTGTTGAAATAAATATTTTATCGTGAAAAATATAATTTTTAACATGTATATGAATGAAAACAAATATTGATTTACAAATCGGACGATTTGTTTATGTACACTCATTTGACTGATATTGATTGGGACGATATATTTTAAACATCGCCCAACTGCACAAATAAAATCTGTGTGTGTTGATTTAAACCCACACGAGTATTGGGATGATATTGAACATACATTAATCCCAATATTTAGTTGTATGTCAATCGATGGGTTGATAGTCTGTGATGGGTGTTAATTATTTATTTTTAACGCTTATACGGTTGTAAATTCCACTCTGGATGATGGTTGATGGTGTATCATTATTGTTATGTACATGTGTTGTATGAAATCCATATAAATAACATTATATGGTAATTGATTGGGTCTGATTCCATTTCAAAAGTAAAGAATAATTTAAAATAACGAATATTTAAAAATAATATTCTGTAAAGGATCAAAATATGATTTTGATGTCCGATTTTGGATGGACACGAAAATATTGAAATATATGAACCCGTTTTGATTAGATTAAAACCATTTGATGCGAACGATATTTATATCGATCTTATTCATATTTATAATGGATATCGAAAAAGGAAGTGATTTCAAAATCTAATGTTTTGAAAATAATATCATTTAATATTATAATGATAAGGAATATTCAATTTTGATTTGAAATTTGAAATGGAATTAAAATCGTTTTAAAATGAATTTAAAACGAATTTATTATAGAGTATTCAAATTTGATTTGAAATTTTAAATGGAACTGAAACGGAATTGAAATCGTTTTAAAATGAATTTAAAACGAATTTATTAAGGAATATTCAAATTTGATTTGAAATGAAGATAGAATTGTTTTAAAACAAATTTATAAATGATTTATAAAATACGCTTTAAATGGAAATCAATGAAATATATATTATACATATAATATAATGGCCTGAATAGAACGCGCCGCGCCGCAGCCGTTCGCGAATTTCGACCGTTGACTTCGAATTGACATTACGGGAGATCCGACCGTCGGATTCTCCTAAAACTGGAACCGTGGGTTCGTATCAAAAAGAGCTTTCCAAGAATATAAGAGATTTGAAATCTAACAGTTGGATTTGGAATTATGTCCAAATCAAATTTGGAAAAGGTCGCTGTAAGTGCAGTTTGATGACCGTTTATGGAAATCGACTATACGAGCCTTGATAAAATTATTAAAAATATCAAAAATTTGTGTAAAATCATAATAAATGGTTTGGAAAGAATTGGGATAAAAATTCCACGTTTGTAAAGATAAAAAAATATTTTTATAGAAATGAACTAGTTACGAACTAGAGTTATAATCCAATATTTTTTAAACAAATAAATTGGATTTGAAATGGTTCTAAATATAAGCAGAAATTTCCGATATAACAATTGGAATGGATTTGAATGGAAATCATCTTCGGAATATTTCGATATTGGATTCCGTGATTATGGGGATATTGTTATGGAAATTTGGAAGATAATTTTATATCATTATTTCCAATACTATATTTTGTTGGTTTCAGAATTCGGTATTGAATATAAGCCGATATAATTTCTATTCAGAGGCTTGTATTTAATATCAAATGGGATTTTGGGTTTGTCGTGAATGGTGTCTTTATTAACACTGTTCTTAAACCAAGTGGAGAAAAGAATAAATCTTTTGATTAAGATTATTAGTGCTTCTAGTTAATTAACATTTAATTGGAATAAAATGGGATATGAATAGGGTTTATTGTGAACTATGTTTTAATGACATTTGTTCTTTAACTCGATCTATAGTGAAATGTGATTTGGAATTTATAAATCTTTTTATTAAGATTTAAGGGAAACTTTCCAAAGGAAAGTTTCCAATTTAATAAAATAAGTTGGAATGGAATGGAATTCGATTTAGTAATAATCGAAGTGAGATTCTGTGGGGGAAGACTATTACCATATATGGAATTTAAAAGGCTTGGCCGTTATTCCATTTATATTATTGGTCGAATATGGAAGTTTATATCGATTATTTATATTGATCTGTTTTCCGTGAAGATTCCATTGTTAATGGAATGTGATTTTGGGTTTATCGTGAATTGTGTTTTAAATGACATTAGTTCTTTAACCTAGTTAAAGGTAAGACTAATTTCTAAACTTTGAATAATCATTAAGCAATGATTTTTGAGATTAAAACGGAATTAGAGTTTTAATGAATCTTTAATTAGATTAGAAGGTAAATGAGATAATCAAATTTATCGAATTCATGAAATGATCGAGATTGAAGTATTACCACTTTTACTCCAAGCGATAGATAAATCTTTAATTAGATTTGAACGTGAAATGGTAATTAATTGTAACAACCCGTATTTTCAGGACCAATTTAAAATTTTGATTTAAGCCATTTTAAGGAATATGCGAATGGAAATTGGTTATTTTTGCTAAATAAAATTTGAGAATAATTTTAAAATTAGTTTTTATCTTTTATTTGACTAAAAATAAACTTAGTAAAAAAATTCAATAGATTAAAAGCTTTGTTTTGGAAATTCTGAAAATTCGATGTTTAAAATCAATACATAGCCCTTAAAAAGTGAAATTTTGCATATGAGCTCAGAATTCGACGATTTTTTTTCTGGATTCGCAATAATAAATTATTAGTGAGTCCCAAAAGGTGTTTCGAACGGATCTAATATGTGGTCGTGCGAGCTAAAACAGTTCAGGGCAAAACAGGCAATCATTTTACAAAGGAACATCATGGAGACGATCTCAGAATTCAATTCCGTTTTTTTTCTGGATTCGTATCGTCAAATAATAGTTAAATCCAGAAGGACATAATTTTTGAAGTTGACGTTTGGGCGTACAAGAAGAAAAGGTATGCTAAAATCGCATTTTTGAAGCTAATTTGAGCAGTTTTACAAAGGAACATTATTAATATGACCTTGGAATTCGATTCTACTTTTTTTTCTGGATTCTTACCATCGAATAATAGTAAGATTCCAAGTTCCGTGATTTTTAGAGTCAGTATGTTGCCGAGCGTGATTTTACAGTAGAAAAATTATCATTATTTTTGCTTTAAAAATTTGCTGTTTGTGCATACGAACTCAAAATTTAACGAAACCCATTTCGTTGGATGCATAATGTCAGAGAGTAGCTAAATATCAATTTTTATTGAAAATGGGATCCGTAGGTGATCAAACGTGTTTTTAAATGATGAAAATGAGCGATATTTTGGTATAATAAAATATACAATTAATATAAAATTAATTAGGCTCCACTATAAATCATCATTTACACTTCATAACCTAACCCAAATCTCGAATTATCCCGCAGCCCCTTTGCTTCCAAACGTGAGAGAAAATCCACCTTCTTCCGATTTTTAAAAATCGTACACACCTCCTAAAATCATGAAATAAATATATTTGAGATCCTTATGCATTGCTCTTCGATCTGGTATGGGTACTGGAAGGGTTCCACAAAGTTTTGGACATCACGTTCTTTTACAGTAAAGGGAAAGTGAGCTAGGTTTAGGGTATTCGTGAAATTGGTGCTTTGATGCGCAAAATGAAGTAGATATTTGAGTTCGTGATGGATTTCAGCAATTGTATGCAAATTTTGAGCAAATTCGGTGCCGAAAATTATCAAGCCTTTTCCATACACCATGCGTTTTGGAGCTGTGGAGACAAGGAAGAAATGATGTCCGAGCTTGGTGATTATAGATGAAGTTGGAGAGAGTTGGAAAAGAAGAAGAATGGTTTTGGTTTCATGGAATTTAGTGAAGTGAAGAGGGAGAGAGAGGTGCATGAAGTTGCATGAATGGTAGGAGGGCTATTTTGGAGCGTGCTACACATTTGAGGGAGAAGGGATTAGAGAGGAGATTAAGGAAGAAATGAGGGTAATTATCTATTTAATTAATGTTTAATGACATATATATGTACATGAATCTTGTAAAAAGTATAACTTTTTCATACGTACTCAGAATTCAGCGAAACCACATCCGTTGGAATCGTATCGATGAGAGCTTCGAAATGAAACTGATTTGGAGCTCGTCTCAATTTTTGGCGAAGGAAAATGTCATATTCGATCAATCGATCATTTGGCAATATTTAGCGACAAACTAATCAAGGGGAGAACTCTTTCTCACTCAATTTATATTACAGTTAAATATAAACTAGGATGCAGACGGTGCTTAGTAGCATCCGACACCATTTATTGTACAAACCATGATTGTTTTTATGGATTGAATTGACTGTATTATGTGATGATGGTGATGCTGAAATGTTAAAATATTAAAAATAATTTATTATTATTTTATGGTAGTTGATATTAAATTATATTATTCATTTATAATTTTAAACAGTGAAAATTGATTAATTAGAAAAATAATTCAAATTTAATTAGCATTGATTAAATTTATTAACCGGTGATTATTTTAAATAGACCGTTGTTGTATGAAAACCCCACACGGGTATTGGGATGATATTTGACATACACTAGTCCTAATATTTAGTTATATGTCAATCGATAGATTGACAGTCTGTGATAAGCGTTATTTATTTATTTTAATACTCACATAATTGTAAATTTCACTCTAGATGTGAATGGACTGTTTGATGATTGTTTATCATTATTGTTGCATACATGCGATGTATGAAATCCATATAACTTAAAATTATATGGTAATTGATTGAGTCGCATTCCGATTCAGAAATAAAAAAGAACATTTATATGAAAAAACCATTTATATGTAAAAGAACCATTTTTGTGTAAAAGAACATTTTTATGTAAAAGAACATTTATATGTAAAAAGACCATTTATATGTAAAAGAACCATTTTTATATAAAAAACAATTATATGAAAAAGAACATTTATATGTAAAAGAACATTTTTATGTAAAAGAACATTTTTATGTAAAAGAACATTTATATGTAAAAGAACCATTTATATGAAAAAGAACCATTTATATGAAAAAGAACATTTATATGTAAAAGAACATTTCAATGTAAAAGGTCATTTTAATATAAAGAATATTCAAATAAAGAATATTTTAAATAAAGAATCTTTTAAAATTAAGAATATTTTAAATAACGAATATTTGAAAATAATATTCAGTGAAGAATAAAATAATGATTTCGATGTTCATTTTTAGATGGACACAAAATATAAGAATATGAAGTCGGGTTAAGTATAGAAACACCATTTTAACCCGAACGGGTTTATCGATCGATTTTATTCACTTTATAATGAATTTCGAAAAAAAGTAATTTCAAAATTTAATATTTTGAAAATATTACCATTTTAATATGATAAAGATATAGAATATTCAATTTTGATTTAGAATTGAAAATGAAGTTGAAATTGTTTTAAAACGAATTTATAAACGATTTATAAAATACGTTTAAATGGAGATCGACGAAATATATATAATATATATATATTATATATTTAATGGCCTGAATAGAACGCGCCGCGCAGCGACCGTTCGCGAATTTCGACCATTAACTTCAAATTGATGTAATGGGAAATCCGACCGTCGGATTCTCCTAAAACCGGAACCGTTGGGTTCGTATCGAAAAGAGCTTTCCGACAACTATAAAACAATTGAAATCTAACGGTTGGATTGGAATTACGTCCAAATCAAATTTGGAAAAGGTCGCTATGGATGGAAACCGACTGTAAGGGCCTTAATAAAATTAATAAAATTATGAAAAAATTATGTAAAATCATAATAAGTGGTTTGGAAAGATTTTGGATGAAAAATTCCATATTTGAAAAGATAAAAATATATTTTTATCGCAATGAACTAGTTATTAACTAGAATAATATTCTAATAAGTTAAATAAAATGAAATGTGAATTGGGTTTATGTTGAACTATGTTTTAAACGACATTTGTTCTTTAATCCCAATTAACAGTGGAAATTTAATTTGGAAGTTATAAATCTTTAACTAAGATTTAAATGAAATTTATAAATCTTTTATTAAGATTTAAAGGGAATTTATTAATCTTTTATTAAGATTTAAATGGAAAATTTTCCAAAGTAAAGTTTTCCAATTTAATAGAATAAATTGGAATTGGTGGGAATTCGATTTAATAATAATCGAGATAAGCTTCTGTAAAAGAAGACCGTTACTACATATGGAATTTGAAAGGCCTTACCGTTATTCCATTTGTATTATTAGTATGATACGGAAATTTATATCGATTATATATTGATCCGTTTTCCATGAAGATTCCATAGTTAATGGAAGATGATTTGGGTTTATCGTGAACTGTGTTTTAAATGACATTAGTTCTTCAACCCAGTTAAAGATAAAGATTAATTTCCTAAATTTGAATAATCATAAAGTAATGATTTTTGATATTAAAGCCAAATTGGAGTTTTAATAAATATCTAATTAGACTGAAATGGAAATGAGATAATTTAATTTATCGAATTATTGAAATGATCGAGAACGGAGTACCATCAGTTTTACTCCAGACGATAGTTAATGCGTTAATTATAATTAAATGTGAAATGGTAATTAAATTTACCGATAACATTGTGGGTGTTAAAATGGAGTGCTACTAGTTTTGCTCCATATGATGAATAGGTTGGGATTGGGATAATAAATATAAATAAATGATTACTTCGGTAAGGTTCGATAATCCCGACTAGTTAATAAAATCTTTTGAAATGACATTCAAAAGAAGATTAAAGAACAAATTTAAAAGAATTTATCTTTGATAAAATTAATGGGAACCTTTCCCTAATAATACGAATATTTTATTAAAAGAATATTATGAATTGGAATGAGGCGTATGGTGTGTTTTTATAGCACTTGATTATAAAATACGCGAATTATTCGGAAAGACCGAGTTTAATCCATTCTGAATAATTACTACGACGATTAAGAGTCGAAGATGAAGACGGTGGTTGAAGACCGGAGTTCTTCACATTTTTTGGGTGATTACTGATGTCTAGATTGGGTCGTACACCCAAGACAAGGTAATAAGTGGTGATCGTCCAAACGTACTTGAAGATCGACGGATATGCGAGGACCTCTCTCCTGTATTGGACATATGGGCTGAGGAATAAGGTGCCTCCTGTTTCATTCAGACCCAGAACGGACTTGTAAATGGATGGTGTGTCTGACGTTGTATTCCTTTATGTTGTATTTGTTGATCTCTGCTAAATATATTTCTGTTTAGTGGCGGAGAATTTATTCTCTTGCTTAACACCCTTATCTGAGATGTACGAGCTTAAAGGTTATATATTGGCAGAAATAAATGGTATCGTAAGGATTGAGAATGTGGCATGCTAAAATGCAAATGATCAAGGCTTTTGTTGAAAAGTAGAGTCTTGTGGTTGATGATCAAAGTACAGAATATCTAGGCATAGCTTTATGTATAGCGATACTTCGCGAGCCTCACACCCCGGTATGAACCAGAAACAGGAGAAGGATCCAGGGAGAACACACATTTCTTTCTGGCTAGAAGTGGTGTCATGGTATGCAGCCCAGATATTTTTACTTATGTGGATGATGGAATGAGGCGCCTCGGATTGGAGTCCCATAGTGGCTCTTTATTAACGCCCCATAGGGTGGGGAGACATATTGTTCAGGAATTATATATAATCCACTAACATTAGTTGTGGACCGGCCCTGTGGCTCCTAAGGTCTCACCTGAGTCTGAGTCCTGAGGCACGGGCTAGAGTGTCTCGAATTCGGTAAGGACGATCCCTTGCCTTGGTTCATAGATGGAAATCTAACTTCCAATACGACATCATGGGGTTTTGATTGTAGAACTAGTATGCCGACATGATATATGGTATCCATGTCGTCTATGATTGATACATTTATATTTGAAGTTGTTTTTAAACACTATACACTTATAGTAATAATAAAATATGAAATTTCGTGTATCAAGCATATTTGGCTATTATAAGGGAAAACTCTATCCTCCGGCTTGCGTTGCATTGTGTGATGGGACATGAGTCTTATAATAGCTTTAATTTTCTCAAAAACACTGCGTTGTTTTATTTTAAACTAAGATTCATATGGAGTAAACTCGTTCCGTGTTATACGGCGTGATCCCGTGATTCACCTAACTTTAAAATCAAGTTAATAACTGTTTTAGTTCTCACACCAATCCCACGACTGACCTAGAGTTTATTGTTTTAACCTAAACTCTGGGTGCCCATATTTTCCACATGGGCAGCTAGTAGTTTTGGTTTTGCAGATATTATTCACAGGATCCTGGTTTACACTTGAAGCGATATTCGGAAAGCTTTGTATCCGTGTATTTCTTTCAGTTGTATTTTGTATTATTTTTCCGCTGCTATTTAAATGTAATTTAAATCTATGATATGTTTCTATTGTATAATATTTATTCATACTCTGTTATATTCTTGTACTCTGATGTAATGTGGTAATAGCAATGAAATATTCTTCTGTTTATGTTCTGATGAGTGTTGTTCTCGATTCAATCTGTACTTTCCTTTATGGGGAAGTTTGGGTCGTTTCATTATTTTACCGATGACACCGTGGTGTTAGATATGAAGTATTACCAGTTTTGCTTCATGGAATGAATAGGTTGGCTTTGGGAAATATAATAAATAATTACTTCAGCAAGGTTCGCTAATCCCGACTAGTTTGTATAAACCTTAATTTAGTTTGAATTGATATCCAATGGAAGATTAAAGAATAAATTTAAAGAATTTATCTTTGATAAAATTAATGGGAACCTTTCCCAAGGGATATGAATATTTAAATAAAAGAATATTCAGAATTGGTATGAGGCGTATGTTGTGTTTTCATAGCACTTGTTTGTAAGATACACGAGTTATTCAGAAAGACCGGGTTTATCCCAATTTGAATAACTGATTTGACGATATGTCGACGATGAAGACAGTGGTTGAAGATCGGAGGTCTCCATATCGTTTGGATGATTAATGATGTCTTGATTGGGCTGTATACCCAAGACAAGGTAATAAGTGGTGATCGTCCAAACGTACTTGGAGATCGACCGGATATACGAGGACCTCTCTTCTGTATTGGATATATGGGACTAGGAATAAGGTGCCTCCGGTTTCGTTCAGACCCAGAAAGAACTTGTATATGGATGCGTGTCTGACATTGGATTTCATTCCGTGATGATTGATCTCTATTAAATATATATCTGTTTGGTGGCGGAGAATTTATTCTCTTGCTTAACACCCTTCTCTGAGATGTACGAGCTCAGACGTTATATATCGGTAGACATCAGTCGCATAACATGAATTGCCTGTGTGGCATGTTGAGATGCAAATGACCAAGGCTTCTGTTGAAATGCAGAGTCTTATGGTTGATGATCAAAGCAGAACTTTAATATAGCATAGCTTTGTGTATAGTGTTAATTCGCAAGCCTCACACCCCGGTGTGAACCAGAAACGGGAGAGGACCTCAGGGAGGACACGCGTTTCCTCCTAGCTTGGAGTGGTGTTAGGGTTTTGCAAGCCCAGACGTTTTACTTATGTGAATGATGGATAGCAATGTGCCACGGATATATCGGTTACTACGGAGCCGATGGATATTGAGTCATCTGGCTCATTTACGCCCCATAGGGCGGGAAAACGTATTGTTCAAGCATTTTAATCCACTTCGTGTGGACCGGCCCTGACGATCCAAAGGCTTAACTGAGTACTTGCCTGAGGCCCGGGCTAGAGAGTTTCGAAGCAGTAAGGACGATCCCTTGCCTCGGTTCACAGACGGAAATCCAACTTCCAATATGTGACATTTCGGTTTTGATTATAGAGACTAGTATTGGTGACATGATATATGGTACCCATTGTCGTCTATGATTGGTACATTTATATTTGAAGTTGTTTTATACATTATGCACTTGTTATAGTATCAAATGATTTGTTTTAAATGTACCAAGCATGTTTGGCTATTATAAGGGAAAACCCTATCCTCCGGCTTGTGTTGCATTATGTGATGGGACCTAGGTCTTATAATAGCTTCATTTTTCCAAAAAGTATTGCGCTGTTATTCTATGCACTAGTGCTCTTGGGAGGAAACCCTTTTTTGTGTTATACGCCGTGGTCCCTTGATTTACTTTATTTTTAAGTAAATATTTAATAACTGTTTTAGTTCTCACACCAGTCACATGACTGGCCTGTAGTTTATTGTTTTTAACCTAAACTCTAGGTGCCCCTATTTTCCATATGGGCAGCTAGTATGGACGATATAAATTGTTTAGGTTGTGATTGTGAATGATTGATTGTGGTTGCAAGAAAATTGGTTGTGTTTGTGGTATATTCATTGTGTTATGAAAATGAATGATATTGTGGAAATCATTGAAATGAAAGTATTGTAATGCTGCAAGGCCTAGGATAGCAGAGGAGCCGTGCTGGACATGGCGCCGGTGCTAAATACCATGCCGTTGTAATGCTGAAATTTTCTGAAATATTGATGTGTTGTTAAATATTCATGCTTGAAATAAATGTTCATTCATTAGAAATAATATTTTTAACATGTATATGAACTGTTAAAAATAACGAAAGGTTGAAATAAATATTTGTTGATTGAAAATAATATTATTGAAGTGAGAAAAAATCCAAAACAGAAAGGGGAGAGGACAGGCACGGAGCGGAAAGGGATACTCAGATGCGGCAAATTGGTTTAAGCGTTGTTGGCTTGGTGATAGAGATGCCATAGCCGACGTACAATTCTGCTTAGGGTTTTCTATTTCAATTTTAGGAGAAAAGACTTTGGCGTCCAGTATTTGGTTTCCGTCCTAATGTAAAGCAACCCACAAAATTTTCCTCCGCTAAATTCATTTTCCTCCACATGGAAATTATTTCCCTCCATTAATCAATCAAATTCATACCTTAGTGGTTAAATATAAATCATTGTTTGTAATGTTTATTAATTATAAGTCATTATGTAGTAAAACTAAAATGTTAAATTAAAATTGTTAACCTATATTTATGAACTATTGTTTATGAGTTATCAATTATATTATATTACTAAATATTAGGTAAATATGATTTTTTTTTAATATAATTAATTACCTAATTATTAACGATTACTTATGCAATGAAATTAATTCTTAGAAATATTAATAAATTATTAAAATATTACTTAATTAATTACTAAAAATAATGATAAGTTATTAAATACGGCTTAATTTGATCTCAAACTTCAAATTCCAATGCAAACAGTACGTTTCGTTCTTCGGACGAGGCGCAGTATCAAGCTACAATACATATTTTAGACGTTTGGATGGAAAAAAAAATTAAAGATTAAAACCAAAAATTTAAACATTTGAACCAAAAAAGTTACTGTATTTTTTCTAGTTTTTACCAAACAATGATATTATTCACTTGTAGTTTAATATTAATGTAATTTTTGCATCTAATATTTAATCTTAATTTTATATCAATTCAAACTTTTGTATTTAATTGTAATTTAATTCACCAAAAGTTGGGGGGAAATAATTTTTAAAAGTATGTTTTTCGCAACTGGCTTTTCCAGTTGTAAAAAAATTACAGTTAATGCAATTGTTTATTAAAAATTGCAGTTATTGCAATTAAAATGTAATTTTGTATTATTTATTAATTATTACTTGTTACAGCTACCATTACCCCTTGTGTCACGTTTATATATGTCGAGTGCATTATTGTTATTCATTTGCATTTTTATTATGTAAGGATAATGCATGTATTTGAAAAAAAATTAACAAATAATTATCATTCAAACAAAACATTGTTTATACAATTAAAGCATGATATTTTATTTTTATTTTGTGTGTACTTAAATTTTACAAATCAAGTATATAGCAACAATTAGGCATGGTTAGTAGTCTTATGACCATTTTTAGACATCGATTGATTTAGTTATTTAATATCTAAACATTTCATATTTCAAATTAATTATTAAATATTATCCATTAGTTTTTTATTAATAATTTTTTATTATTTAATAAATATTTTATTATTTTATTATTAATTTTTAAATGTTAATTATTATTGTTTGTTAATTATTAATTATTATTGTTTAATTATCGGCTATAAATATCACTATATAATTACTAGTAGTTAACCATTTAATAGTAAATAATTAAAATTAATTGTTAAAAGTTAATCGTTAAAATCTTATACTTATTTTTAATAATATGTTTTTTGCAACTGGCTTTACCAATTGTAAAAAATACAGTTATTGCAAGTGGCGTAAACTGTTGCTAAAGATATTTATTTACAACTGGTCTGGAAGTGCAGTTGCAAATAATATATTTATTGCAATGTTATGGAAGCACAATTGCTAAAAAGAACGTTTTGGCAACAGAAAGGGAAGCGCAGTTGCTAAAAATAGATTTTTCGCAACAGAAAGAAAAGGCATCTTGCTAACTCTCATCTATTGCAACTGCTATAATAGGTCTGTTGCTAAATATCATTTACTACAACTGTCATTTGTTGCCTGTTGCAAATAGCTAGTTGCAATAGGGTATTTTTCTTGTAGTGATTGTATATTACGCCAAAAATGGCCTAATGTAACGAACTTGCAACGTGTTGCCAACCAAAATGTAACAATAGCTACACTATTTTGGTCCTATTGCAACGTTCTATTTTTTATGTTACTTTAGCCATAAAAATGTGTTGCTCTAGATAAACAAGTGTAACACGATGCAACATTTTATACAGTATTGCTATAGTAGTCTTTCCATATCTTACGTGGCGATCTGCATCAACACGATCCAACGGTCCACATCACCGATCCGCGTCATTCTGATTTTCCTTCATCTCCTCAACTTCTTTACCCTAAATTTTCATTTTCCTGCTGGGAAATAATTCATGCTATTTTCACTTCAGAAAAAATACAGTCGGCTTCCACTTTAATGGACGATTGAAAACAAGGGTTTTGCCCTCTTCAACAAATCGCAACTTCAGCTCTGATTTCTTCTAATTACAAGTTCTCCTCCCATAATCAATTTCTCGAATGCAACTGGTGCTCCGATAATCTTCGATTCTATTCTTGTTGAGAAGAAATCGATCTCTGAAATTAGTATGTGATTTTGCTCCTTTTACTTTTGATTATTGTTTTGTTGTTCGATTTCAATCCCACCTTTACCTGTGATGAATTCATGTGAATTTATAAGGTTTCGAATCCGTAAATAATCTTTGATTTCAACATTAGATTTGGTTGTGATTTGTAGTTCCGATTTTGTTGAGTTTAAAATATTCAAACTTTCCGGAATTTAATTTTGTGATGAATGTCTCGACTGAAATAAATTTTCTGGAAATAAATGTCTGGAATCAGATTTATAGCCCCGATTTGGTTGTGATTTTCTGATTTATGGTGTAACCTGATATGTTGGCCTTCAGTTGCTAGAAGATAGTTATCAAAGGAGATTCGTCGAAGAAAATATTAGAGAAGTGAGAGGATGATTATGCCAAACTAGAGCTCTTGCACTGTGGAGCTTTGCAGATAGAGATAGACTTGGATTCTTCATGCTAAAAGGCCTCAGACTGAAACTAGCCATGAATCAGTAAAAGTGATTGTATTTTTGTTAATGCTTATATGGTTGTTAGATTATCTATCATTCATTTAGTCTGTTGCAATCCATGCATCATGTTATTTTCAGGAGACCAGAACTCATCATAGAATGTTATGCAATCTAACAAAGTTATAGTACTATGACACAATACAGTTTATAATGCAATTCAGTGGTCATATGATCTCAACACTTGTCTATCTTCCTGTTTAACTATAATGGAGAGGTTTTATATATGTACAACATATTTTGCCTAAATTTAATTTAAAATTGTGTTGTTTCGGGTAGCAGTTGTAAATAACAGACTTGTTACAGAAGTGGACGTTTAAAACAAAAAAAGTCATTTCAAAGAAGGCTTGGTCCTCCGAAATCGGACGAATCGGGCGGTGCCCACTTGTTCGACGTAATAGGTTGATCGCTGGTGGGACTGTGGGGCCCCGGACCCCCATCGGCGCTGCACCCGGACCCGCTAACGGCTCGCCTTCGGCTCGGAGCACGGTTCGCCTTCGGCTCAACATATATTTGTCAGTGTTTGTGTCTATATAAATTGAAACTGCATATGTAATGAGTTAAGTGAGTGATGTAGTGAGGAATATCCGTATATGTGATTTACTATGTTATTAACAACGAATTGTAAATAGTGGGGTTAGAAATATGTACTATTTCAAATGTTGAAATAAAAAATTTATTTGAATAAAAAATTTGTTTGAATATTTAATTTTGTGTAGTAGCATTTAATTCTCCTTTTTGTTATATTATGTATATATATATATATATATATATTAAAAAAATATCTATAGCAACATTTTGGAATGTTGCTACAGACACCTAAAGATGTTGCTATAGATCTAAATAGGGGTTTGTTGTAACAATATTTGTTATGTTGTCGTAGATGGCCAAAATGTTGCCTTTGAGGTCTAAGGCAACGGTGGAAATTGCGTCACCCCAAAAATATTGCCAAAGACCTATGCCAACATTTTTTAGGCCTGTGCCAACAATTTTTTTGTGTTGCGTTAGACCGTTTATGGTGTAGTGATATCTGAATCATGTGAGGTCGTCATATGGCATAATACAGTTTACTAAAGTAGATGCCTTGCAAATCTTCAATACCAGAATCATCACTTCTTCCATTTGGATTTGCCATTTGATGTGAAGAAAGAGGAAGAGAAAAGAGTTAAATGAGATGATGAAAAACAGGAAGAAAGCTAGGAATATATGAAAGAATGGAGAAAGTACGCCGGCTGTAACTTGTCTGACTCAAATAGAAATTATTGCAACAGCCTTATCTCCTTCTTCCCCTATATAAACAACCCAATTTTTGTTCTCAAATCACTAAACTATTTACATAAATTTCGAAAATTCATCAATTACTACAAGTTCCGTCTTCGATTAATTTAGGTAAAAAAATTTGTACTTGTGTTTTTTGTATTCTTATCTTCCATATTTTTTTTTCGATTGTTTCTGAATTATGTTTTGAATTGATTTTTCCGAAATGTCTTGCTAGACGATCCCCAAACAGTTTAGGAAGAATGTTATTTATCTTGTTACCAAGTTGAGAAGGAACGTGTAGTTTTTTTAATCAATATTTTATTTTATGCATTTGTTATTCAATACTTTTATTTCTGCATTTGTATTGTGAATTCTGAACTATGAATTTTTATTTCATATGCCATATTTTGTATTTGAAAATAATTAACATAAATAAAATAATAACACAAACAAAAACAAAATAATAATGTTGCCCTTCCGTAAAAAGAATGTAGCCCCCTTTCGTGAACTTTCCCTTTTCTTGCTCCTTCAATTTGCCCATTTAATTTTCTCTTCTCGATTCAAAAAAGACGCATCCTTAGTCTTTTCCACGAATTAGACAAAGAAAACAATATTTGAGTTGAATTAATGAGCTAAACAAAACTATCATGTTACATTTCGAACTCTGGTTGTACATAATATAGCAAGATTATTGATCATTTGACCAAAGCTTCTTATACGCACACCTCAATCTATTGTTTTTTTTATATAAACTTTTACATTACAGTGTACTTGTTAAAGTTTTTGCTGATGACTCAAGAATTGCCCTAACTCCTGTGTTTGGTTTTGGTAGACCTCCCTGTGTGGGCCGTGTCGGTTCTGTATACACACACACACATACATACCGAGGGATATATGTGTGTGTATACACATGCATACACACATATACATATTTTGAATTTGAATTTTTAAGCACTTCGTACTAAAAATTAATCTAAACTCTTACATGGGTTAAATGGATAATGCATGGAATATATTCGTCGAAGACACACCATGCAACCATCTCAAAAAAATAATACTCTTCATGATTTTGTATCCTTATAATTGATTATGTTCATAGACAAAAAGAAGAAACGACCGCTTCTTTTCTAATGGATTCGTCATAAAAGATTTACTATATTTATACCGATTTCAAAGACTTTTTTAAAATTTGGCACTTACATACAAAATTTGATAATATGAACCATACTATCATGGCAAGACAGTTCGACGGAATTGAACATATAACCTCTTGCTTCCTACTCCTAACCAGCTGAGATAAGGATGTTTGTATTCAATCATATACTATAACGGTTCTTTTACTAATTTTTATTTTTGTGTAAATATATAAATAAATTTTGTTCAATATATTATTATTTTTATCATTATTATTTATTTATTTCAAACTAATAAAAAATTGTAAAATTTGTCTTTTTCTTAGCGTACGTGCTAATGGTTGATTTTCCACTGTGGTTGTACTAATTTTTATGCAAGTTTACAAACGAAGATTCAACTAAAAGCAAAATCTATCTATTAAATAATAGTAAAGTTGAAGAATTTTAAGCTCTCTCATTAATTTTATGAGTTATCAGCATTCCCTTAATTCTCTCTAATTTAAGATATTTTATATTTAAAATTCTAATATTTGTCATTTTACAATTATTTACCGATCTCTTACACTATTTTACATTCAAATATCTACTTTTGAATAATTCTAAAATTATTTAAAAATGTTTTTCGATTTTCTTCCAATATTTTACATTAAGACCGACATATTTAAATTAATTGGTCCAAACTTTATAATTAGTTAACTTATGTTCCGAAAGTTTCAACTTGCATGCTACAGACACATCAACAAATTGAAAAAAAAATCATTTAGATACAACAATATATAAATCGCATAACGCAAATTATATACATTAATGATAATAACAAATTTATTTCATAATAATTCATTCATAAATTTATAATATATTAAAATGCAGAATTCCATTAACTTCAACGTAATTTAGTCTTTTTTCTTTACAATTACTTAGAAATTCTTCCCAGTTCTCTCTTAATATGTTACGCTCAAGTCCATATATCTAATTAATTGTGTAAATCCTAAATTTAAACTATTTAAATACTTGATTAACTATCATCTATTAATATATCTAATAAATCCTAAAAACATGATAATTTGAATATATGCAATGTTCCTATACAATTAAAAATAATAAAATAATACCTTTAGTGAAATGAATAACACAAACATAAACTTAGTGTGCTGCTATTCACACCCCCATTTATACTACTGGCCACCTATACTAAAGACCACCTCTTTTTTCTGCATCTCTACTCTTTTACACCACCTAAATTATTCAATTTCTAATCGGCTACCACCTCTACCTTTAATTCTTCATCGTTCCAAAAAATATGTCTTCTTCATGAAATTTTCTCCATCGCTCTACAAGCTTGAAGATTTTCCTAAATTATCAACGCAATTTCAAGCATCCAAACAGCTGATAACGTTCGTGCTACGATGACAAGAGGGAAGAAGTCGTCTAAGTCAAGCAAGATTCGAACCTTTTTTTTTCTTCTTCTTCTGAAATCAATGTTAGGTATAGGCTTAGAAATGGGTTTGAAATCGTTGACAGTTGAAGTTTGCAAATTGGTGTGAACGGTTCTTCATAATCGAACAAATTGTTGACCGTCGGTTGCAAATGCCTGAAAGTTGATGTTGGGGTTTAGGGTTTAGGGTTTGATATTTGAGAATTTACGTTGTTTGAGAAGAGAATGGACAATACAACTGTTATTGACTGAGTGAAAAGAAATAAAGTGGTGGTAGGAAGTAGATCAAAAATAATACAATCTATTAATTTTTTAAAGGTGACCAGTAGTCTAAATGGGGGTGTGAATAGCAGCACTCTAAACTTAAATATCATATCTTTTTTAGTTGGCAAATTCTATTTAAACACATAAATGTGTTGAGTATATCCATGAAACTCTAAAAAAAGGTTAAATCCAGTGTCTTGCTGAGTTTACCCATACACAATTAAAAAAAGACAATTTTGTTCTCCCACGTAAGAACCCTACGTGGTGTTATAAAGACACCACGTAGAGCAACTACGTGGTGCCTTTAGGACACCTCGTTGAGCCCCTACGTGGTGCCTTCATGGTACCACGTAATGATCCTATGTGGTGCCCTAAAGGCACCACGTATCTTTTCTGAGAAACTTAAAAAAAAAATTGCCGAACAGATTTCCAATTCATTTATCCAAAAAAATGTTGTTGTTCATTGCATAGTCAATTTAGGGCTGTTACGGTAACGGTAAATTTACCATTACCATACCATTACCAGTCGATCGGTAACCATTTTTGATTGAAATCGGTATACCAGTTAAAACGGTATGGTAACGGTAAATTTACCATTTTTAACGGTAAATTATCGGTAACGTTTCTTCAATACCAGCGGTAACGGTAATTTACCAGTTAATTCAAAACCTAAGTATACTCATCTGATATGCTTTATAACATGCACGTAGAACCAAATAAATGATTGTATTTAGTTCAATAATCAAATGAAATAATCCCAGATACACTTATTTTCTTTTTCATTTATGTTTTTTTATAAACTAACACTACATATAGTATAATAAAGATGCACTATGTACAAAAAATATGTTAAGATATAAACTTCGTTGGACAAACGGTAATTTACCATTACCAGCGTAACGGTTACCAGATTATCGGTATACCAATCATCGGTATACCAGTCGATCGGTAACGGTAACGGTAAGCAATTCTGGCTTACCAGTAAAAACGGTACGGTAACGGTATTTGCTAAACGGTAACGGTAACCGTTACCATAACCGCCCTAGTTTAATTTATCGAGCAGTTGTTCCTTGGTTATAGCGACTAGTTTTTTTTCCTTTCTCCACCTCTTCCATTTTCGCTCTCCCTTCACATCCTTCCACTTCTCCCTCCCTCTCTTCTCTCTAGCTTTCGCCACGCCTGAGAAACAACGCTTGCGCTTCACATAAAAATTGCTTTAATCTCAAATCTGCCCTTGGTTTTGCCCTTTTTGCTCGAACTCTCTAATCTAATGATCCTCTAGGGTATTGAATATTGCGCGGTTTCAAGGATCTTTTCTGGCTTTAGATCTGACTTTCGACATTCTTTTACCTCATACGAGAGTGTAACTAGTTGACGAGGTCGGATTTGGGTCGCTCTCAGTTTTGTTATAGCTGGTAAGGTCCGTTGTTTTATGTGATTTTCATTTCTTACTGGTATGCATCTCCTTGATTTTGGGCTTGAGTTGAACGTTTGGTTGGATCTACTATTTGTCTACTTGTGTGGAGTTTGGGGAGCTTGATGTGCTTCATCGTTGGAGCAACTCCTAATTGTCGGCTTACTGGAGATAGCTATGCTAAGGGGTTCATTGGCTGTTTCAGGTGTTGCGTTTGACTCTCTCGTTTCCAATTCCTTCCTGTGTAAAGGCACCATGCTATGGTTTCCTCATTTTGGTTGGTGATGTATCCTACTGCTTTTTTTATGTCCTCCTTCAGGATGTGCATCACTATAGCTTATGCTTTTTTTTTTTCAGTACGTAATTTCGTTTTTTTTGGAATGTTGATCATGTCAATTTTGCTTGGTGTTATATGTTCGAAGTCAGATTCCATCTCTTCGGTGTTGTAGCTGTTGGGGCTGCAGTGCTTTGGTTGAGAAGTGGTTAGATGGATATTGCCAGATCCACCGAGCTAAATGTAACGATGCAGCTATTTTTTTGCTTTGTACCCTTAGCCATGTCAAGTCAATTGATGTATGGTGTTACTATGAATTTGTGGTTTACAATGTTAATCTATGTACCTTACTTTGTGATGTAGTATAGTACTTATGTTACTTCTGGTTGAACTTTGAAATGCAATAGCTACGCCTTCGGCATTCTCCTCCCTGCATGGAATTGAGCTTGTAGTCCAGGTATTTTATGCCTATCTTCTGTACTATAAACTAGAATAGTGGCAGTGGACGGTCCATTTAAAAAACCAGACTATTAAAATCGGTCGATCTTGCCAAACAAAAAGGCAAATTCATATTTCATAGCGTTAACATGTGAACGCGTAGATTAATTCATAAAAAAAACATATTAGCGCTCCATCATTCAATATGTTATAAAGCATACTTCAATCACAACTCACACTGCCGACGCATAAAATTGTTATGCAATTATTGCAATTGTAAGTATGACCCTTACAATAACAGAAAATATATGGTTGACTATAAAGATTAATTGTTTTAAAACTAAAATTAACTAATAAATAATAGATCTTCTCAATTACAAATACATAAAAATCTTTTTTTAAGTTTTTTTATACTTTTTTACATTTATCCTTTTAATTGAATTAGTTATGTTAATTATAAAATATTTAAATAACTTAAATTATTTAATATTCATTTCTTTATTTATATATCTTTACAAAAAAAGAGTGTTGAATGTACATATAAAAAGTATACAACAATAATGATAAAGTTGTTTATTTACTCATATATATAATAAGTGGAAATTAGGGAGACATCCCTATTTTCAAACTTAATTCAATGCGCTTCCTTGTGTAACTTTGCATGTAAAGTCGGTCTCTATTTCTTGTAGCAACGTGTTTTTCTGATATTTCATGCTGCTGTATATTTTTTAAAAAAAAATGTAAATATTCACGGGAGGATTCTGCACAAAAAATTTGGCTGAAATATCAGCACTTTTTGTAAATAGTTGCAGACATTTCTGCAATTATTCACATGATACATGCATATGTTGAAAGAGGGATGAATAATTGCAGCAATATCTGCAATTATTATATATATCTACAGATATATCAGCAATTGTTTTACAGTGCAGTGTAAAATTATGTTACTACATGAAAAAATTGCAGAAATGTCTACAAATTTTACAAATAGTTATACCATTTGCAGCAATTTACTGAAGATGAAATATTTTTCATTTGTATGTAATTTTTATCATTTTTCTGCAATACATGAATGTTTGAATAAGTATAGGCTTTGAGTTTGAATTTTTCACGCAAATCAACAAAAGTTGCATGAAATTCTGCAATTTTTTTATTATAACTGTTGCGGTGTCAACAATTTTTCGGATTGCTGAAATTCACCGAAACTAGCATATTTTTTATTCTTTTTTTGAATCATTTTTTTGTAGTTTTCTCTCATGAATATGATGATGATGACCATTTGTTGAATTAAATTTTGATGTTTGGCAATATTTACATTGTTTTATATTGTTTTTTTAATGATTTTCAGAAAACAGAGACCTAATTTATAAAATTTTAAAACGGAGTTTTTGTGTATTTTAAAATCTAAACTGGACCTGAGCCAAACTGTCTTCATAATAAGTATATCTCACATAACACAAATTATTTGCATATACATTATTAAAAAATTTAGTTTACTTATTTTTTGCGATTAAGACATTAACAAATAAAGATAGGTGTATTTACGGACAATTGAATGTCATTTTAGTTTGCAATTGATATATCACAATAAATTTTTCAAAGGTTGTATACAACATATTCTTTTTAATAATAGCTAAAATACAATTATCAAACCGACTTTGTCGGTTTCTCTTACTTCTACAGCCCCTTCAAAAGCTTCCGTCCGTCTGAAGCCAGACAATACCCTTTTTTTCTTCTCCAAACACGATCACATCCTTTGCAAGTGACCTATTCTTTTGCACTTGCCTCCTCTTTCGCTCAGATCATTCCCTCCTCTTTCGCGTATACCAATTTTTCCCATAGTCTTCTCGTCATCGTCCTTATTTAACTAAATCTTCTCCGAGTATCTTTCTTATATTTCTCACGGGCTCTATGAATTCCACCGTGCTCGACTATTTCAATCCAACCCTCAATCTCGCTTCTTTCTTCTCAAATTCGATCCACTAACATACTACTTCCTCCTCTAGTGAATTCAGATCATATTTTCCCTCAAACAGCTGAATAGCTACAGGAGTATTGTCATTTTTTTTCCTTCTGTGAATATTAACCACTGGTTATTTGAAATCAGGGCTCCATCTCAAAATTTGAAAAACGAAGGCAATCGATTTGTTGAGGCGAAGTTGACCGAAGTTGGTGGAGGTGATGCTACTCGAGGGTGGGTCGGAGCTTTCTAAGTTGCATACTCCAATTGAAGGTCTGTGATTATGTGAGGTTGAAATTTTTATTTGCAATTTTATAATTTTAATGATTATGAAAAAAAAATAGAATTTCTAGGCATTTCAATTTTTACCCTTTTCTAGAATTAGTTAAATTTTGTTATTCCTAAAAGTTTGATTTTTTTTTAAAAAAAATGAGAATTGCTCTTCTGTTAGTGGAGATGAATGGATCTACATAGCAATTATGTAGAAATTAATGATTGAACTATAAAATCTAAACAAATTAATGGTTCTTCGTAACGAATTCATGCTTTGCAGTTTATGTAGGGTGTATAATCTTGTTAAATGAGTAGACCATTAACAAATTTATGTTTAAATTTTGGTAAATGTATTTTTTGAATTTATTTCTTTTTAACATCACCTATAAACTTTAAGCTGCATTTTTGTCACCTTATACCCTAAGTTATGCGTGTATCAAGTGTCCCAAAGTTCAAAGATAAAATTTAGATGTTTATATGTATATATTCCTCATGGGTTTAGAGAGCAAATCAGGTAGTTTTCCCAAAAATTTAAATAGCTTTCTAAACTCAAATACATTAGACATGAATATAGCTTGTGCTGAACTGGTAAATCATTTAACAGTATCTTTTCATTTGTCTGAAGTTGAAATTTTAAGGCATATCTGATATTTAATGTATGTATTCTGATATGAATTTAACTGATTCATATGTACCTTCTCATAACTATTATCTTTTAACACATGTGCATCCATAACATTCAATGCAGTGAACCCTGCACCGCTTCATTTTCACTAGACTTCATACATTTAACTTCTCCTCGTTAAAGAATTTCCACTAGAGCAACAATATGAATTAGCATTAATAGCTGTGTTAAATTTAATTGATGGCACAAAGTGTATTCGTAGTCTGAAAAGATGAATGTATGTATTCATAATTGAAATTATGGCTATTTATGTTAAATCAATTAAATACATAAATTATTTAAGGCATAAATTTAACGGATGGCACCCATTATATTATTGCAAGTAACTTTATAGTTGATCAAATATAAACTTGAGTCAAATATTTTTCTTGTTTCTCATTTTTTTTAATCCTTTTATTAAATTCCACAACGTGTTTACATGCAGACTGTGCGTATGGACATGCTTGAATGAGTTTTTTATAATATATGTTAGGATGAAGTTCACTAAGAGGTTGTTTGTTCTCAGAAATATAGGTACACATAAAGGTTAATATTAGGATGTGAATTTGTGCAAGGGTAAACTGTTGCAACATTAGTATTATCTTTTTGGGTGTGCACGTTACAGACTAATGTGGGATGCATAATAAAGTAGGGACATACTAGAAGTCTAAAATAAGAAAGGTTAATAAAAATTTAAAATTTAAACATAGAATATTGAACATATAATTTTGGCTTTAAACATAACTGATAGATCCTTAATAATATAAATAAACATTATGTAGGTGGTAGGATCTGAAGGATTTTAGGATCTTTACGCAGTGGATAATTAAGATTTTATCAACCTTAGTTTATAATTCGAATCGAAAATTTAATCAAAAATCGTGTACCTTTCTTCAAATCGCAAAATCAACGAAGCTGCTGATTAAATCGAGTCGAACGCTTGAAGGGGCGTCCCTATCGGAAATCCACGAACGGTGATCTCGATGGTGTCTAACAAAATTGAGGAAGGTGGAGGTTGGGTACTAGCCAATTTGGGGATCTAGGATTTTTCAGAGTAACGTGGTTGTTGTAGTGATAAAAGAAAGAGGCAGCCTTCTTTTATAATATACAACGCGATATTTCAGATGGACCTATAAACCCATTCTCCATTTTAAATAAAAGAAACCGTCAAACAAATTGATTTCCTTTTATTTTAAATGGCTCTCACCTTATTCAATGTTCATATATGTGACCCTGTAGGTTATCATAACGTTGGCAATAATTTAAACAATATTTAAATTGTAAACACTCAGCGACATCTAGTATAACATCGATGTTACCCAAGTTATAATATTATCAATGGTTCGAAACAATCCTTTTTGTGACGAGTGTATCAATGTAATATAATCCTTTTAACCAGTATATCCAGAATTGAACTCAAGGCATGGAACGTATAAACCTCTTTATAATTTAATCTGTTTATCTCGATCGATGAGTAGACTATATAAAACAAACCAATATTTGAGAACGGCCATGCATTTCATAGTCTCACTCAATCAAAAGGCCCATGAATAATTCTATATATATAAGGGTTAAATTGAATCTAGACCATTCATAATTTTCCTTTGATTTGAGATGTATCCAATAATCACCTTTATCGTCAACTCTGTTAAGAGTAACTTTTGATGATATCAAAACACAACTATCTTTGAATAAAATTATAATGATTTCAGGTTTGAGGACCATTACATCACTGTCATTATGAGAATAACTTATGATACTGTTAACTATATTCCATGTAGCTTTCTCATGTTGGGTCAGCCCAATATGTTATTCTCCAATACGTATTTATGTGTTGACATTAATACCACGTATATTAATGATCAATGAAATATGATCGTCGGTCAATCAACATACTAATCTCAATGTTTTATTGTTGTTCTTTATAAACAATAAAACTTGACAAGGGACATTTAAGAATTATAATACTTAGTATGTTATATAATCTCATGTTCAAATCACTTACTTGAAATTATATAAATCCGCATTATTATTCTAAGGACTTCTATATTGTTAATATTTATATTACACAGTAAACATAATCAAAACATAATCTTCTATTCCAAATAAAATATAACATCAACAATGTTATTATTAATCACATCAAACAAATTGTCTCTAGGGCATAAACTCTAACAATCTCCCACTTGCACTAAAGCCAATCACTCATGTATCGAATACCCATGAAACTTGTGTAACTATCATTCTTCTGCTGCAACAAAGCTTTAGTCAGTGGGTCTGAACATTATTATCCATTGGGACTCTGCAGATATCTGCTCTGTCAACAATTTCACGAATGAGATGGTATCACCGAAGTATGTGTTTGGATCATTGATGTGATCTAGGTTCCTTAGTCTGAGAAATGGCCCCATTGTGTCGCAATAGAGATCTATTGGATCAACTATGGATGGAACAACAGAAATTCAGTGATGAACTTCTTAATCCAAACAACCTCCTTAGCAGCTTCAGAAGCAGCAATGTATTCAGCCTCCATGGTAGAATCTGTGTAACCTGACTGTGACTTGTAATCATCTTTATCAGTCTAGAAACTAGAGTCTGTGTAACCTTTTACCATTAATTCCTCTTCACCTCCATATATCAAGATTGAGTCTTTAGTCCTTTTCAGGTACTTAAGAATGTTCTTGACTGTTGTCCAGTGACTTTCACCTAGATCAAATTGGAATCTACTTGTCATACTTAAAGCGTAGGAGACATTTGGATGAGTACACAAGATTGCATACATAATTGATCCAATTGCCAAAGCATAAGGGATCAATTTCATGTGTTCCTTATCATCTGATGACTTATGACATTGGGACTTAGAAAGCGATCTACCATGCAACATGGATACGTATCCTTTCTTTCCCTCTTACATTCCAAATCTTTTCAGCACTTTTTCAATGTATGTACTCTGACTTAGGCTTATTAACTTTCTTGATCTATCTCTATAGATCTTAATACCTGAAATATAGGTTTCCTCGCCTAAGTCTTTCATTGAGAAATTTTCCTTCAACCATGTCTTCACCGCCTGTAATGAATTAACATTATTCCCAATAAGCAATATGTGATCCACATGTAATACTAGGAATATAATGTTACTGCCACTAATTTTTTTGTATACACAAGGTTCATCTTCGTTCTTAATAAAACCGAACTCTTTGATTATTTCATTAAAATGAAGATTCCAACTCCGAGATGCTTTCTTCAATCGATATATGGATCATTGTAGTTTACATACTTTTCTAGCATCATTTGGATTGACAAAACCTTTAGATTGTGTCATGAACACATCCTCGATAAGATTCCCATTAAGGAATGCAGTTACGACATCCATCTGCCATATTTCGTAATCATAAAAGGCTGCAATTGCAAGCATAATCCTAACGGACTTAACCATTTCCACCGGGGAGATGGTTTCATTATAGTCAACTCCTTGAACTTGTTTGAAGCCTTCCGCCACCAATCGGCCTTTATAGGTTTGTACTTTACCATCCATGTCGGTTTTCTTCTTGAAAACCCACTTACACCCGATTGGTTTTACCCCGCCAGGTGGATCAACCAAAGTATGCACTTGGTTGGTGTACATGGAATCCATTTCAAACTTCATGGCTCAAGCCATTTCTCATATTCTGGTCCATTCATACCCTCTTGGTAAGAAGTGGGCTCATCTCATCTTGATCTATGAGCATTACGTCCCCTGTTTGAGTTATTAGATATCTAAAATATCTATCGGGCTCATGACGTATTCTACCAGATCTACGAATGTTTTGTGTAATTTGAGCAGGTTCGGTTTCCACAACAGCTTGTGGTTCCTGCTCAATTTCAAGTTTAGGTTCAATAATATCTTATGGTTCCCAAATTTCTTCGAGTTCTACTTTATTCCCATAGGTACTTTTAGAGACTAGTTCTCTTTCCAGGAAAGTACCAAATCGAGCAATAAACACTTTATTCTCTGAAGGTTTATAGAAAAAAAAATATCTTTTTGTTTCCTTTGGATACCCACAAAATAACACTTATCTGATTTGGGTCCGAGCTTGTCTGAGACAAGATGCTTAACATAAGCCTCACATCCCCAAATCTTCATAAAAGAGACATTGGAACATTTCCTACTCCATATCTAATATGGTGTCTTTAGAACCGCTTTAATGGGAACTCGATTAAGTATGAATGCAGCTATTTCAAGGGCAGGACCCCACAAACTTATTGGAAGATCTGTATGACTTATCATTGATCATATCATATCTAATATGGTGCGATTTCTCCTTTCGGATACACCATTCCATTGTGGTGTTCATGGCGGAGTGAGTTGTGATACAATTCCACACATTTTTAGATAGTCATTAAACTTTTAGCTTAAATATTCTCCTCCTCGATCTATTCGAAGAGTTTTTATATTTTTACCAAGTTGGTTTTGAACTTCATTCTTGAATTCTTTGAACTTTTCAAAGGATTCTGATTTGTGTTTCATAAGTGACACATGTCCATATCTACTGAAATCATCAGTAAATGTAATGAAGTAATGAAACCCTCCTCTAGCTGATGTACTCATTGGTCCACATACATCACTATGTATAAGAACCAATACATCATTAGCCCGTTCACCGTGTCTAGTGAAAGGAGATTTGGTCATCTTGCCTAATAAACAAGATTCGCATTCTTCATATGATTCGAAATCAAATGAATTCTGAATTCCATCTTTATGGAGTTTTGATATGCATTTCTCGTTTATATGGCCTAGACGACAATGCCAAAGGTATATTGGATTTAAATCGTTATATTTAATCTTTTTGGTATTAATGTTATAAATTAGCACATCAAAATTAAGAATGTAGAGACCATTAACTGACTGTGCACTTCCATAAAATATCTCATTTAAATAAAATGAACAACATTTGTTTTTTATAATAAATGAAAATCCAAGCTTGTGTAAACAAGATACAAAAATAATATTTGTTCTAATGCAAGGCACAAAATAGCAATCTTCTAATTTTAAAACTAATCCAGTTGGTAAGGATAAGTGACAACTTTCTATGGCTAATGCGACACCATTTTCTCCATTTCTGTAACACCCCGCGAATTCTATAACTGTGAAATTCAAAAATTAAAGTATAATTAATCTGAAATCAAATTACTAAGGGAAACGGGATACGCCATTGCGTTCGTCTCGGAAAAATACGCGAAATAGAGTCCGAGTTTTCGAAAAACGGAGTCCGTATGAAGAAGATATGGCCTTCGGAAGTTTTTAAATTAAGTTTAAAATTCAAACAGAATAAAATAGCTCAGAAAATCAAATTTAAATTCCAAAATGGGGCCCAATGGGCCAGGGCGGAAAAACACCCGCCTAACGCACCCAGGTCGACTGGGCTGTCGACCTGGTCTAGCCAGGTCGACAGGGCTGTCGACAGGGCTGTCGACAGGCATGTCGACCTGGTCCAGAGCCAGGTCGAACCCAGTCCAACCTGGCTGGCCTATTTTATGTTGGTCGATTTTCTGTAGTCTGCTTTGTCATTAGGGCTAGGTGGCAGGCTCTAATTGGTCTCTCCTTAGGATGAATGGCTACGATCAATCCAAGCAACATCAATGGTCCTAATCAGTTCATAACCCCTATAAAAAGGACCCTAGACTCAACCCTAATCTATTCATTCAAAAATAAGAACAAAGCCGCCATGTTGCTGAGGAACGACTAAGAGTAGCCACCAATTGGAGAGAGGATTAGGAGACAAATTCTAAGGCATAAAGCAACTCAATCAAATCAAATCGCATCTTCAAATCCCTAAATTTGAGAATTCGCCACACCATTGTAAGTAGAGTATTATTTTGGTATGAACAAATAACTGTGTTGGTTTGTATACTTGATTGTGGTGATAAATAATTCATAATTTGTGCGTTACTATGATTCTTATCGATTTGGAATATTGTATACGTTTGGATATTCTCGAATTATGTTATTCAATTATGAAAAACTACATGCGGTAGTTTTATGCAAGTATACGTTTGGAATATTCGCAAATTATGTAATCCATATTGAAGCTACATGTATGTAGATTGATTAATTGAAATTCATGCAAGTTTGGGGTTTTGCTACTATGCCATCATAATGTGTATTTTTATACAAACATCATTTTTGTGAAGTAATTGGAATAAGTTTGGGTTATCATAGTCCATATGAAATTATGTTGAAAATTTGGCACCATGATTTATGTATTAAGACATGCTTTTGTACTAGAAAACCTATTTGCAAACTTATGAATATGACTAGGCTATGATTGATATTTGGCATAATTGAAATCCATGTTAAGCCCATATTGTTTACAAGAATCATATGATGACATATGTGGTACATAGCTAGGTTAGATTCAAAATCCCTTTTTGCAAGTTTGCATGACTAAAGTAAAAATCATGATTTCATGTTAGAAATATTTATGCCATGGTTATGTGAACAAATTTAACTATACTTTTGTATTAGTCACAAAAGTAGGCACCTTTGTAAACATGTAGTAGTCTTATGAACATGATTCGCTTATGTTTGACATTATGCCTGAATAAAAATATAGGTTTATGTTGTATAGTGAGGTTCTTAACTTAACTACAAGTTTACATGGTTTGATTCATGTCACTTATGCTTTATGACCAAAGTATATGTCACTACTATGCAAGTACACCAGTTTCTATTTTGTATTTCCAACGTCATATTGCAAGTTCATACGTTCACATTCCCCTTTGTTTGTGTATGTAATCTCGCTTTAAGCCTCCCCTTTTCGCATGGCTAAGTTGGGCTTAAAAAGGCTAAGCCCAACATATACATAATAAACGGACATGTTAAACGGGGGAAAATAACGTTGGGTTAAAATTACTAATGAATGAAAATATAAAATAGAAGGGCCCAAATTCAAGTATGGGTTGGGCCCATGATTGGTGTAACCTTTACACCATTAACTTAATAATGGGCCGCAAATATTTACATATAAGAAAATAAAGAAGAAAGACAAAATATGTAAATGTAGAACATACGATGTGTTTAACCCGAGGTTGGATTGAGTTGTGATGTAAACCTGCCCGGAACCGCCCGGCTGTCCAGTAGTCACAACAATACCTATCCAATGTGGGAGGTTAAACATGGAGCCCAATAAGGACCCGAGGTTAGACTGAGTTGTGGCGTAAGACTGCCCGGAACCAACCGGCAACAGGCAGCCACAACAATACCTGTCTAATGTGAGAGGTCAAGGCTTTAATAAGACAATTAAAGCTGAATCAGGATTGTTAGGATTAAGTGGACTAAAGACTTAATCAAAATGGAACATGCTAAACTAAACGGACTGGTGGGGGTTAGGTTAGAAAACACTTAACCAACTTAGCATGTTGGCTAGAGATAGAAAACCTAGTAACGGGGGACCCTTTTCAGCAGTAACCCTAGAAGGTGTATCAGGATACCCTGAAACTAGGCAGGGTGGGGCACGATTACTGGGCTGATTGTAAGAGGTCAAATCGACGGCGGGGGTGTAGCAGTGTAGGTTCTAACGGGGTGCGGGCGTGCACACACTCCGGCGCAGAAAAATAAGGCACTGGACACCAGTAGCATACCTGTGCATCCTAGGATTGTGTCGGGCCGCCACCATGGGACTTGATACACCCCATGGTGGGACCAGCATAGGTAACTACAACATCGGGGGCCGTAAGACACATGTAACTATGCGAGTAGGAGCCGATCATCATAGAATGGATCACTTCACCCTGATTATGGGGTGCCAGTTGGGAACTAGTTTATATGGGTTCAGAGATTAACATGGGGTACGATAGTATATTCGACCCTAGACAACTTAACCAAGTTATAGTGCTTTCCCACTTCTTGTTTATACTTATCATACCCAGTTCTTTATTCATAGACAGAATAGTACTAGACTTACTCAGGCTTTATGTCTGACTCTACTTTTCTTTCGTCTTCTTTTCTTCCGTTTCACCCCCCCCCCCCCAGGTCCACAGGGAGGGAACACTGCAGCTTGACCAGCCTTAACATCCAGCTTGAAGAAGAGAAATGTATTGCTTGGACCTTTTCGTCTGAAACTATGGCTTTGGACAAACTCTATGGGGCTTTTGCAGTTTATCTATGTTTTATTTATGCTTCTTTAAATAATGTAATCAAGACAGATTATGAAAGTGTTATGTTATGTTTTGGAAAAGATGTAAGACAATTATGGTGATGTTGTTGTAACACGTATTTGCTTTCATGAAATAAAAGTTTGTTGATTTTCCGCTGTTTACAAATATGTTTTCTTATATCTGTCTTGTATATCTGTGACTTATACTTATAAACCTCCACCAAAATTAGGGCATTCCCTTTGAGAGTGACCCTAACGGAGGTGGGGTGTTTCACTTGGTATCAGAGCATAGGTTTACCAGATAAGATAAAAAGTTTTGAAAAATTATTTTCAAAAAGGAAATTTAAAGAAGCATTTTTAAAAGAAAAATATTATTTTATTTTAAAAAGGCAAAGTCCACTCCCCAAAGCCATAAGTACTATCTCTTATCATTCGTTTTGAATCTATCCTTTTTGTTTCAGCATGTCTGAAGACCTTAACTTGCCAGAAGGGGTGCCAATACCTGGTTGGTTTAGGCGGTTCTTAGAAGCAAGAGCCACTCAGCCAGGTCCTACCGTTCCTCCTCCCCCAGCTGCCGGAAATCATCCAGCTGCAGCGGCACCTTTTCCTCCACCTCCTCCGCGGGGAAACACTTTTGCTAAGATATGTAAAGATTTTAAAGCTATGGGAGGAAAGGATTTCCATGGAACTGAGTCCTTCGTGGCAGCTAGAAATTGGCTGAAAGAAACGGAGGACCTGTTCATCATCTTTGAGGTAGAGGATAGACAAAAAGTACAATTGGCAGTATGGCTATTGAAGGGCGAGGCTTCCTACTGGTGGGAAGTCACTAATGCTGAAAGACCAGTGGAGACATGGGAGGACTTTAGGGCAAGGTTTGAGACTAAATTTCTCTCAGATGCGGAAAGAAGTTTGCAGTTGGAAAAATTCTTATTTCTTAAACAAGGGGACAAGACAGTCAGAGAGTATGTGAATCAGTTCGATGAGCTGGCTAGGTTTGGGCTTGACCTAGTCAACACCCCACACAAAAAGGCTCTCCGTTTCGTCAAAGGGTTGAATGAGCCATTACACAGTTTGGCCATGACCCATATACCCATGGGAGCCACGTATGAAAGATTGGTGCACATGGCATTGCTGAATGAAGAGGACAAGGGCAAGAAGGAGACAAAAGCAGAAAGCTCTCAAGGGAAGAAAGAGGGCTTGCAGCCTAAGAAGACAGACTTTAAGAAGGGCGGGAAAGGCAACAAAGAGAAAAGGAAGTGCAATTTCTGTGGCAAAGTGGGGCACTTAGTAAAGGACTGCCGGAAAAAGAAGGCCAAGGAGAATGGTGGGTGCTTTTCTTGCGGTGAGACAGGCCACAGGGCTAAGGACTGCCCAAAGAAACGAGGACAGGGGCAGAGGGCTGGATCCACCCCAGGGGCACAGGTTCATGTGCTGGAAGCGCCACCTCTGCAACAGCGAGGTATAAATACTTCTGTAGAAAGTGTAGTTTATCTTTATGATCACCCCGTTCGCACTTTATTTGATTCTGGCGCATCACACTCCTTTATCTCGTCTGCTTTAGTAGAATCTCTGCACCTAAAAACTAGTATGGTAGAGGACCCCTTAATTGTTTCAAACCCAATTGGGGGCCCAGCTCATTTGTCTATGATCTGTTTGGGATTGAAAATTTCTATTCTAAGTGTAGAATTTCAATGTAGTGCCTTTGTTTTGGGCTTTTCGGGTTATGGTTTGATTTTGGGTATGGATTGGCTATCCAGTAATGGGGCCATCCTTGATTGTGAGAAAAGGGTTGTTAGGCTCCTAACCCAGCTCGGTAATACTTTGGAAATTTCTTGTAATCCCTCGTATGCGGTTATGCTTAGTTATCTTGAATCGCTAGATGCCTCTGTTGAAAATTTGCAATCAGTTAAAGTGGTCCGGGAATATCCGGATGTCTTCGAAGAGGTGAAGGGCTTGCCTCCGAAGCGGGAAATAGACTTCCGCATATATCTTGTAGATAATGCAAAGCCCGTTGCATTGCCCGTTAGACACATGGCTCCACGAGAAAGAAAAGAGCTCAGTAAACAGATTAAAGTGCTTCTAGAGAAGGGGTTCATTAGGAGGAGCATTTCAGAATGGGGCGCTCCAGTGGTGTTCGCTACAAAGGCGGATGGTTCACTCCGTCTATGTGTTGACTATAGGGAGCTCAACAAGCTAACGAAAAAGAATAGGCACCCTCTCCCTAGAATTGACGATTTATTTGACCAGCTTGTAGGAGCGTCTGTTTTCTCCCAACTCGATTTAGCAACCGGTTTTCATCAGCTAAGGGTGGCTGAAGATAGCATCGATAAAACGGCGTTCAGAACCCCAGACGGCTTCTTTGAATGGCTTGTCATGCCTTTCGGCTTGACAAATGCACCTGCTTACTTCGTGGACCTGATGAGTAGGGTATTTAGAGATTTCCTCAACAAATTCGTAGTGGTCTTCGTAGATGATATCCTTATCTTCTCAAAGAGTGAAGAGGAACATGCTCAACACTTATGGGCAATCATGGAAACTTTGCGAGTCCATCAACTAAAAGCCAAATTCTCCAAATGCCACTTTTGGAGAGAAGAGGTGAGGTTCCTTGGGCACATAGTATCCAAACAAGGGTTAGCGGTGGACCCTGCTAAGGTAGTGGCGGTACAAGATTGGAAGACACCAAGGAATGCAACTGAGGTCCGAAGCTTTCTAGGACTAGCGGGTTTCTATCGAAAATTCATAAGGGATTTTGCGAAAATCTCAGCTCCGCTCACGAAATTGACTAAGAAGAATCTAGTGTTTAATTGGGACTTGGATTGCGAGTTTGCTTTCCAACGACTGAAAAGGGCTCTCACAACAGCCCCAGTTTTGACGCTGCCAGATGGGAGCAAGATGTTCACTGTTTATACGGATGCATGTGGGACAGGGCTAGGCGCCGTCTTAATGCAAGAAGGAAGGGTAGTAGCTTATGGCGGGAGGCAGTTGAAAGTGCACGAAAAGAACTACCCAACCCACGATCTTGAGTTAGCCGCCATCATCTTTGCACTCAAGTCTTGGCGACACTATCTCCTAGGTGAGAAGTTCGAACTTTACACTGACCATAAATCGTTGAAATATCTTTTCTCGCAGAAAGATCTTAACTTGAGGCAACAAAGATGGATGGAGTTTCTTGCCTCGTACGATTTCGAAATCTCCTACACTCCGGGCAAAGGCAACGTAGTGGCAGACGCGTTGAGCCGAAAGAAATTGACCCTAAGCCCGTTGTTTGTTGAAAGACAAAGCCTAGAGTTTATAGCCAGCTTCGACTTTAGGCCCTCCTCCGATTTTGTACCAGGCTTGCTAGCATCTCTCGAAGTGCGCCCAACTTTAGTGGATTCAGTAGGGACAGCACAACGCGAAGACCCTCAGCTTGTGGAAACAATTGATAGGCTTATTAGGGGTGAGACTTCAAGTCACCTCAACAGATACTCCATCGACGATAAGGGTTTGCTAAGGCGAGACGGAAGACTATGCGTCCCACAGACAAAAGATTTAATAAAGAAGGTTCTCGAGGAAGCACATCACTCCAAGATGACGATACACCCAGGCGGAGATAAAATGTACAAAGATATAAAAAGGACTTTCTTCTGGAACGGCATGAAAAAGGACGTGGCAGAATTCGTTTCTAAGTGCATGGTGTGCCAACAGGTTAAGGCGGAACAGAAAAAGCCTGGCGGACTGCTACATCCTCTGGAGGTCCCGCAGTGGAAGTGGGATAGCATCTCAATGGACTTCATCGATGGGCTGCCTAGGTCTAGGAGAGGCAACACTAGCATTTGGGTAATAGTGGATAGGCTTACTAAAAGCGCCCACTTTTTACCTGTCAAAAGTAAAAGAACTGCCTCATCCCTAGCATCACTTTACCTCAAGGAAATCGTTCGACTCCATGGAATACCATCTAGCATTGTTAGTGACCGAGACCCCATCTTCACCAGTGAGTTTTGGCGGAGTCTGCAAGAAGCAGTAGGAACGCAGTTATGCTTGAGCACAGCCTATCATCCCCAAACCGACGGCCAAACAGAGAGAGTGAACAGAGTTTTGGAAGACCTTTTAAGGCTATGCGTCCTTGACTTCGGAGGGACTTGGGAAGACCACCTTCCTTTGGTGGAATTTGCCTACAACAACAGTTATCAAGCAACCATCGGAATGGCGCCCTTCGAAGCTTTATATGGAAGACCATGCCGATCGCCCACTTGTTGGTGGGAGTCTACTGATAAGCTCATACTTGGACCAGATATGATCCGAGAGACTTCAGAGAAAGTAGACTTAATACGAAGAAGGATGAAGACGGCCCAAGACAGACAAAAGTCCTATGCCGACAAGAGAAGGACCGACCTTGAATTTGAGGTTGGAGACAGAGTTTTTCTCAAGATATCACCACTAAGGACGTTGTTCGTTTTGGAACCACAGGAAAGCTAGCACCAAGGTTCGTAGGGCCATTCCCTATCATCGAGAAAATTGGGAAAATGGCCTATAGATTAGAGCTACCCGAGAAATTGGCCGGAGTTCACAACGTTTTTCACGTTTCACATCTCCGAAAATGTCTACATGAGTCTGCTGAAGTGGTAGAGCCAAATATCCTCGAAGAGGCCGAAGTGGAACGCGAAGCAACCATAAGAAAAGTTCCAACCCGCATATTAGGAACGGAAGTGAAGAAGCTACGCAACCGTGAAGTCAAGCTCGTCAAAGTTCAGTGGAGCGACGCCGAGGGAGACGCGACTTGGGAAACTGAAGCTAGAATACGCACTGCCTACCCTTTTCTGTTCGAGGGTACATCCTTGATCTTTCATTTTCCTTAAGTTGCGCTTTTATCTATCTTTTTAGGTATATTTCCTCGACCTTATCTTGTAGGTAGGAACCCTTTGGATGGAAACATGTAATTGAAACATGTTATGGATGATGATTGCAAGTGGTTGCAAGTGATTGCTAGTGGTTGCTCGTGGTTGCATATACACACACAATCTAGGTTTTAGATCGGCTCAGTCACTTCATATTGCATATGCATATATGTTTGCATTCGTATGTGGTTGAACTTTAATGTGTTGTCATGTGGATGCTGCATTTGTATTGAATGATTGTGCACTCATGTAGAATTAAGAATAGGAAAATTTGCATACATAATGGATTCATGGCACTTACATAATTCGCATTAAGGAGGTCAACTGAATCAGTAGACCGCCTGATTTTGCATTAGATAAGTACATGTACACACACACTTTGCATATGATCATGAAGCATTAGAAGTCTTTTAAGGACAATGGATGCTCGTGTTTGTTGGATGAGTAGATGGATGATTGGATGTTAGGATATACATTCCTCCTAACTTGAAGATTTCGGGGACGAAATCCTTTTAAGTGGGGGAGAATGTAACACCCCGCGAATTCTATAACTGTGAAATTCAAAAATTAAAGTATAATTAATCTGAAATCAAATTACTAAGGGAAACGGGATACGCCATTGCGTTCGTCTCGGAAAAATACGCGAAATAGAGTCCGAGTTTTCGAAAAACGGAGTCCGTATGAAGAAGATATGGCCTTCGGAAGTTTTTAAATTAAGTTTAAAATTCAAACAGAATAAAATAGCTCAGAAAATCAAATTTAAATTCCAAAATGGGGCCCAATGGGCCAGGGCGGAAAAACACCCGCCTAACGCACCCAGGTCGACTGGGCTGTCGACCTGGTCTAGCCAGGTCGACAGGGCTGTCGACAGGGCTGTCGACAGGCATGTCGGCCTGGTCCAGAGCCAGGTCGAACCCAGTCCAACCTGGCTGGCCTATTTTATGTTGGTCGATTTTCTGTAGTCTGCTTTGTCATTAGGGCTAGGTGGCAGGCTCTAATTGGTCTCTCCTTAGGATGAATGGCTACGATCAATCCAAGCAACATCAATGGTCCTAATCAGTTCATAACCCCTATAAAAAGGACCCTAGACTCAACCCTAATCTATTCATTCAAAAATAAGAACAAAGCCGCCATGTTGCTGAGGAACGACTAAGAGTAGCCACCAATTGGAGAGAGGATTAGGAGACAAATTCTAAGGCATAAAGCAACTCAATCAAATCAAATCGCATCTTCAAATCCCTAAATTTGAGAATTCGCCACACCATTGTAAGTAGAGTATTATTTTGGTATGAACAAATAACTGTGTTGGTTTGTATACTTGATTGTGGTGATAAATAATTCATAATTTGTGCGTTACTATGATTCTTATCGATTTGGAATATTGTATACGTTTAAATATTCTCGAATTATGTTATTCAATTATGAAAAACTACATGCGGTAGTTTTATGCAAGTATACGTTTGGAATATTCACAAATTATGTAATCCATATTGAAGCTACATGTATGTAGATTGATTAATTGAAATTCATGCAAGTTTGGGGTTTTGCTACTATGCCATCATAATGTGTATTTTTATACAAACATCATTTTTGTGAAGTAATTGGAATAAGTTTGGGTTATCATAGTCCATATGAAATTATGTTGAAAATTTGGCACCATGATTTATGTATTAAGACATGCTTTTGTACTAGAAAACCTATTTGCAAACTTATGAATATGACTAGGCTATGATTGATATTTGGCATAATTGAAATCCATGTTAAGCCCATATTGTTTACAAGAATCATATGATGACATATGTGGTACATAGCTAGGTTAGATTCAAAATCCCTTTTTGCAAGTTTGCATGACTAAAGTAAAAATCATGATTTCATGTTAGAAATATTTATGCCATGGTTATGTGAACAAATTTAACTATACTTTTGTATTAGTCACAAAAGTAGGCACCTTTGTAAACATGTAGTAGTCTTATGAACATGATTCGCTTATGTTTGACATTATGCCTGAATAAAAATATAGGTTTATGTTGTATAGTGAGGTTCTTAACTTAACTACAAGTTTACATGGTTTGATTCATGTCACTTATGCTTTATGACCAAAGTATATGTCACTACTATGCAAGTACACCAGTTTCTATTTTGTATTTCCAACGTCATATTGCAAGTTCATACGTTCACATTCCCCTTTGTTTGTGTATGTAATCTCGCTTTAAGCCTCCCCTTTTCGCATGGCTAAGTTGGGCTTAAAAAGGCTAAGCCCAACATATACATAATAAACGGACATGTTAAACGGGGGAAAATAACGTTGGGTTAAAATTACTAATGAATGAAAATATAAAATAGAAGGGCCCAAATTCAAGTATGGGTTGGGCCCATGATTGGTGTAACCTTTACACCATTAACTTAATAATGGGCCGCAAATATTTACATATAAGAAAATAAAGAAGAAAGACAAAATATGTAAATGTAGAACATACGATGTGTTTAACCCGAGGTTGGATTGAGTTGTGATGTAAACCTGCCCGGAACCGCCCGGCTGTCCAGTAGTCACAACAATACCTATCCAATGTGGGAGGTTAAACATGGAGCCCAATAAGGACCCGAGGTTAGACTGAGTTGTGGCGTAAGACTGCCCGGAACCAACCGGCAACAGGCAGCCACAACAATACCTGTCTAATGTGAGAGGTCAAGGCTTTAATAAGACAATTAAAGCTGAATCAGGATTGTTAGGATTAAGTGGACTAAAGACTTAATCAAAATGGAACATGCTAAACTAAACGGACTGGTGGGGGTTAGGTTAGAAAACACTTAACCAACTTAGCATGTTGGCTAGAGATAGAAAACCTAGTAACGGGGGACCCTTTTCAGCAGTAACCCTAGAAGGTGTATCAGGATACCCTGAAACTAGGCAGGGTGGGGCACGATTACTGGGCTGATTGTAAGAGGTCAAATCGACGGCGGGGGTGTAGCAGTGTAGGTTCTAACGGGGTGCGGGCGTGCACACACTCCGGCGCAGAAAAATAAGGCACTGGACACCAGTAGCATACCTGTGCATCATAGGATTGTGTCGGGCTGCCACCATGGGACTTGATACACCCCATGGTGGGACCAGCATAGGTAACTACAACATCGGGGGCCGTAAGACACATGTAACTATGCGAGTAGGAGCCGATCATCATAGAATGGATCACTTCACCCTGATTATGGGGTGCCAGTTGGGAACTAGTTTATATGGGTTCAGAGATTAACATGGGGTACGATAGTATATTCGACCCTAGACAACTTAACCAAGTTATAGTGCTTTCCCACTTCTTGTTTATACTTATCATACCCAGTTCTTTATTCATAGACAGAATAGTACTAGACTTACTCAGGCTTTATGTCTGACTCTACTTTTCTTTCGTCTTCTTTTCTTCCGTTTCCCCCCCCCCCAGGTCCACAGGGAGGGAACACTGCAGCTTGACCAGCCTTAACATCCAGCTTGAAGAAGAGAAATGTATTGCTTGGACCTTTTCGTCTGAAACTATGGCTTTGGACAAACTCTATGGGGCTTTTGCAGTTTATCTATGTTTTATTTATGCTTCTTTAAATAATGTAATCAAGACAGATTATGAAAGTGTTATGTTATGTTTTGGAAAAGATGTAAGACAATTATGGTGATGTTGTTGTAACACGTATTTGCTTTCATGAAATAAAAGTTTGTTGATTTTCCGCTGTTTACAAATATGTGTTCTTATATCTGTCTTGTATATCTGGGACTTATACTTATAAACCTCCACCAAAATTAGGGCATTCCCTTTGAGAGTGACCCTAACGGAGGTGGGGTGTTTCAATTTCCCACTCGTAATTCCACTTCTCCTTCTACTAAGTTTCTACTCCTTTGCATATCCTGCAAATTGACACAAATATGTGATCCACATCTAGTAGCTAGTTCTAATATCCAAGATGTAAAAGTAGATAAATTGACATATATAACATTTATACCCGAATTGGGCGAAGTCAAACTTTCCTTCTTTTTTTTCAGATCTTCTAAATAAGCATAACAATTGTGTTTCCAATAGTCAGGCTTTCCGCAGTAGTGACAATCACCCTCTTTAGGAGCCCCTCCTTTAGGCTTTGATGCCTTTTTTAAATTGGTCTTATTAGCAGTATTCTTAAGCTGCTTTTTCTTGCCCTTGCCCTTGGGTTTAGCAATCTCCTTTTGTACCATCATTATGGCAGCCAGTTCTGCTTTCTTCATGTTATTTTCAGCGGTTCTCAACATGCTTAATAAATCAGTGAAGGTTTCTCAATCTCATTCATGAGATGATTCATGATGAATTGAGAATACTTACCATTTAATGATTGTAGAACAAGATCGGTTTGAGCTTCGCATGTCAATGGAAACCCTAACCTTTCGAGATACTCAATGTATTCAATCATCTTCAGCACATATGGACCAACGGGTTCCTTTTCTCTCATTTTGCAGTGATACAGTGCCTTGCGTGTGTCATACCTTTCTTGTCGAGCATTCCCTTCGAACAATTTCTTAAGGTGCCCGATCATCTCATAAGCATCCATGAACTCGTGTTGCTTCTGAATCCCTGGAGTCATCGTTGCTAGCATGAGATAGCTGACATCAAGAGCATCATCTTGGTGCTTCTTGTGGGCATTAATCTCTGCACGGGGTGCAGTACTTGGTGGTGCCTTCAGAATAGGCCCATCAAGTACATACAACTTCATTTCTTGTTTGAGGTCAATCCTCAAATTTTGGTGCTAGTCAAGGAAATTAATTTCATTCAATTTTTCGTTTTCAAGAACGGACCTTAGCGACAAATTGTTGGTGTGGCTTGCCATTTAGTATCTACATGAGATAATAAATAAAATGATAAATAATTTTATATCAAAAATTTTGACAATCAAAATAATAATAATCATTGCATTACAAATGTATAAATAAAATAAATATGCTCCTACTCAAATCAACATCAATATATTTTAATATATATATATATATCAATATATGTATATATAGGTGTTTCAAGATCCATATCTAATCATGCCATGACTTAGCTTTGGCTAAGCCCTAAAGCACAACCTTTTAGGTAGACATCTTATGTTAATTACGTCGCATATATAACTCTTGGATCGCATGATGAACATTTTGTTCATTATTATTCACTTGCTCAAATTATAGAATAATGTTTGTCTCTAAGCCATAATCTTATTATGCAGCTTAGTTAAGTCAGACCCAATAATATAATTCAATATCACTTTTGCTCCGTTGCATATAAACCAAAACAAAAGGATGCACAATGCTTTGGCATTACCTACATCCAGTGATTTTGGACATTGATGAGTGTATTATTGGAAGATGTCACCGTGACTTAATGTAAACAATAGTTTTAAAAGGGATTTAAATTTGAATTTGCAAACAATGTTATTTATACATTTTAGAATACAATATTTTATTTCAGTTCCACATAAACATAATTAAATGGATGTTAAACTTTTGGGCAATTTATATATTAAATTGCTTAAGTGGAAAAAGCTAGTTATGTGTGTACTACCATGAATTTTGAACATTTCAAAACTAATCTTAGTCCAACCTTTGTTTATAAACTATTTATAGCAGAGTATTTATAACGTGGCCCCTTCACCAACCATTAAAATAGAGCAGCCCATCACAGTACAGTACACAGGTTCCATTTTTCAGTTCAGATCAATTCAAAATCATGATATAATATGTAATAATTTACAGGTGCATACTTCATTATATATATAACAGAGATGAATTCTAAATTTTCAACTGTCATATGGAAATGATCAAACATATGATCGGCAATAACTGAGATATATATGCAACTGTATAGGAATGAGATATTAAAACTAAACTTCTTATAATTCATTACACTATAATACATACAGATTATTATAAAGCATCCATCACGTACATATATCTACATATCTCTATCAGTTTACATACATCAGGAAAAAAATGATTACATTTCAGTTCGCTAGTATCTGATATGTATGTTTTATCACCATAAGAGAACATCCATCATGCATGTATCCAGATCATAGTATATCAGTATATACTATGCAAAATTTTGGTATGTTCATTAACATCCAATCTACAAGCTTCTGGATTAACCTGTATATTATTATATATAGTCCAGATCAGTGTTGATCACAAACATGCTTATGGCAATTTTCAAGTATACATGTATTTTCATATATATATAGACACACACACAAATCAGATAATAAAACAACATAACTTATATTCTAACCCTAATTAGATGGTCATACATGTTAAAGAAACATATATGTTTATACTTAGATCTGGTGAGTGGTATAAGAAAATATAATCCCAGATACAAATATTTTAAACTATCCAGATTTAATTATTTAAGCTACCTAGATTTAGATATTTAAACTGTCTAGATTTAAATATTTTAAAATGTTTAGATTTAAATATTTTAAACTATGCAGATTTAAACATTTAAACTACCCGGATTTAGACATTTAAACTGTCCAGATTTAAATATTTTAAACTGTTCAGATTTAAATATATTTTAAACTATGCATATTTAAACATTTAAACTACCCAGATTTAGACATTTAAACTATCCACATTTAGACATTTTAAACTGATCAGATTTAAATATTTTAAACTATGCAGATTTAAACATTTAAATTACCAAGATTAAAATGCTAAATGAAGTGTCCAAACAATAAACCTTTATCTAAACAATTCAGTATCATTCATCCAGCATTAAAATCTATAGATATCATAGAAGAATGTTGCAAAGGGTTTTCATATGCAAGTAATTTGATGAGATGAACACATAATTTTTTTTAGAACATAAGGTTGTCCTACAATCATCTCTAGCGTGACTTTCATGCCACTATGAACAATGTATAGATCTTACACAATGTATATATGCACTAGTGTGTTTTAAAATGAAATATATACGAACAACAACATTCAAAATGACATTTGTATATAGATCATTTTATAAGAAATCAAACCTATGCCCAGTTTTCAGAATGTACATATGTATTGTTAAGGCAGATCATAGTTGCCAAGTTATATACACACACACATGAGTGTGTGTGTGTATATATATATATATATGCGCTTGTATCAATGAATATGTAAGATAAACTAGTTTATTTTAGCAGATTGTTTCGTATGTACATAATTAATTTTAAAATATGATTTTTGATCTCATCACAAATTCCAAACAGTGTCAATACAGAGTTTTTAAACAACCATATTTTCACAGATCTGTTACATTGTTCCAACTATCATATAGTTTTGGATTAGACCATGTCCTATGTAAATACGAGCTAGAATTTTCAGTATATACAAGAGAACTAATATCGATGTTAATTCAAATTCAGTACTAGAAACAAAACAGAATTTTGTTTATCATGAAACAATTTCATATCTAAATCATAGGTTTATTACATTCCAGATTAGATCTATATCAATGTTCACAACGTTGCTTAGATTATCACAATAATAATTTACATGGCCTAACCAATAACTGAATCGATTTAAACCTAAAGCTCTGATACCATTGAAGGATTTTAGGATCTTTACACAGCGGATAATTAAGATTTTATCAACCTTAGTTTATAATTCGAATAAAAAATTTAATCAAAAATCGTGTACCTTTGTTTAAATTGCAAAATCAACGAAGCCGGTTTTTGATTGAATTGAATTGAACGCTTGAAGGAGCGTCTCTATCGGAAATCTATTAACAGTGTTCTCGATGGTGTCTAACAAAATCAAGGAAGGTGGAGGTTTGGTACTAGCCAATTTTGGGATCTAAGGTTTTTATGAGTATCGTGGTTGTAGCAGTGATAAAAGAAAGAGGCGACCTTCTTTATAACATGCGATATTTCAGATGGACCTGTAAACCCATTCTCCATTTTAAATAAAAGAAACCATCAAACAAATTGATTTCCTTTTATTTTAAATGGCTCTCACCTTATTCAGCATTTATATGTGTGACCTTATAGGTTATCATAGTGTTGGCAACAATTTAAACAATACTTAAATTGTAAATAGTTAGCGGCATCTAGTAATACATCTATGTTACCCAAGTTATAATAATATCAATGATTCGATACAATCCTTTTTATAACCAGTGTATCAATGCAATATAATACTTTTAACCAGTATATCAAGAATTAAACTCAAGGCATGGAACGTATCACCCTCTTTATAATTTAATCCGTTTATCTCGATTGATGAGTATACTATACAAAACAAATCAATATTTGAGCGCGGACATTTCATAGTCTTACTCAATCAAGAGATCCATGGATAATTCGATATATATATATATATATATATATATATATATATATATATATATTGTAGGGTTAAATTCCATCTTGATCATTCATAATTTTCATTCGATTTGAGATGTATCAAATAATCACCTTTATCGTCAACTTTGTTAAGAGTAACTTTTGATGATATCAAAACACAAATATCTTCAAATAAAATTATAATGATTTCAGGTATGAGGACCAGTACATCACTGTCAATTTGAGAATAACTTATAATACTGCTAATTATATTCCATATAGCTTTCTCATGTTGGGTCAACTCAATACGCTATTCTCCAATACGTATTTATGTGTTGACAATAATATCATGTATATTAATGATCAATGAGATATGATCGTCAGTCAATCAACACACTAGCCTCAATGTTTTATTGTTGTCTTTATAAACAATAAAACTTGACAAGGGACATTTAAGAATTATAATACTTAATGTATTATATAATCTCATATTCAAGTCACTTACTTGAAAATATATAAATCCACATTATTATAAGGACTTCTATTATGTTAATATTTATATTATGCAGTAAATATAATCATAACAGAATATTTTATTCCAAATAAAATATAACATCAACAATGTTAATTTTATTCACATCAAACAGATTGCCTCTAGGGTATAAACTCTAACAGGATCTTGTGATAGTTAATGCCAATTCTTGTCAAAATATAAAAGCTCAATGTTAAGTGACATAAACAGGTGGTCACAATAGCAATAATGCAAAGTAAAAAATGGAAGCATCGGTTGTATTTCTTATTGTTGATATATTTGTCTCTTATCACTAAAAAAAATTCTTAAGTTTTTTTTTTTTGGGTAGAAAATCAGTAGATTTTGATGTAGTGAAAGCAACAAATAAACAGAGGAAACTACCCTGCGTGAGTATCTGAGGTTCTCCTCGCTCTTATATGATAAAGTATTTTTTGTTGCATGAGGGATACGAATCCTTGTAGGAGTTTTTTTTTTCTGCCACTTTATTGCTGCATGGTTATCTACTTACAAAATTGATTTCTTACATGTGGTAGTTGAGAATTCAAGTTATGCAGCTGTATATGTAAATAAGAAATGCATAAACACATGTTAGAAATTAGATGAGCAGTTGGGATGCAATATTGATGGAAGGATGTGGTGAATGGGCTGATGCGAGGCTAAATGGGTTGTCAAGGATGATGGTGCACCGACCAGAGTCCGAATGTAGTTGACTGAACCAGTAAACATAAGTTAGTTTGGTTCTCAATACTAATGAGTAGTATAATGATAAATCAGTTTAATTCTCAATATTGATGAGCAGTTTAAACTGAAATCATAACTTGTTTAAACGAAAATGGACTGCAATACATAACTTATTTAAATTACTACATAACTTGTTTAAATTGCTCGTCCAAAGTTAAATTTGTTTCTCAGTGAGATTCTATTTTATCTTTCTAAATGGGTATATAATATTGACGTCCTCCTTCAATATGAAGAGATATTTTAGTGATAACTCCTTGGTGAAAACGCAGTAGTACCATTTTTTAATATCATTATTTAATGGTTTATAGAAAATTATATAGCACTACCACTTGAAATGATGTTTTTTCACAGATAAGCATTACATAGATCTTAATCATTCTCCTTGCCTAAATGGTGATGACCAACCATGTGAAAGCTTTGCAGAAACAATGAATAAATACGATCAGTGATTCTCTATGTAACTCAATTCAACCGTGGAAATTTGGTAATTATCAATGCCATTTCAAGTAGTAAACTATGATTGTTACATATGCCATATAATGTTAATTTTATTTGAATTATTATTTTTTATACAGTTGTGTTTTTGTTAATCATTGTTAAATGAAGTCTCTTACATTTTATATTAAATATAATACAATACATAGATTTGAATGAATCGCCTTCGTCCGGTAATGACGAACAACCATGCGAAGACTTTGAAGATAATCTATAGAAACAACAAATAAAGACGATCAGTGACTCTCTATCTAACATAATTCAACCGTGGAAATTTGGTAATTATCAATGTTATTTTTTGCAATAAATTTTAATTGTGACATAACCCATATAATGCTTATTTTATTTAAATTTTTGAATTACTATTTTTTTGTACTACTGTGTTTCTATTAATTATCGTTAAATGAAGTCTCTTACATTTCATATGGAATATCATGCAATACATAGATTTGAATGAATCACCTTCATCCGGTAATGATGAGCAACCATTTGACGCATCCATGGATAATGTGCAACAATCATCATTGACAAATGGTATATTATCTAATGAGATTCAACAAGAAATCCACCATGATGATCAAGGTAACTTCTATAAAAAAAATGTATATTGTTTTAACATATTTACTAATATACACAACACCTATAGGTAAATTTAACTCTGTTGGTCTAAATGTATTAACTTTGTCGGAGGATGATGAACAACAAATACGAGAATTTGTGAACCCGACAGATCAACCACTAAAAGTCCATCATGATGATCACGATAACTTTTATAATAATAGATTTTTTTAATTGTATATTGTTTTTTGCACTAACTTTTTATAATACTCATTTATATACATAACAACTACAGGTAGATTTAATTCTATTGATTTGAATATCATACCTTTGTCAGAGGATGATGAACAACAAAAACGAGATTTTTTGGGTCACGTTCAACCACTTACTTCACGTGAGGTATACATTGTTCATTTGTTAGTTAAACATCACTTGTAAGTTTAAATGTGAAACTATATTAACAATGTTGTTTAAGTAGTACATATTTTTGAATATTTTACGTTGTCCACTTATTTTGCATTGGTATCCAATGTTACACATTGTATTTTATAAGTTTATTGATAAAAATGTTTGACAAATGAAAATATGGGGGATAAATTGATTAAATTTAAAGACAAACAAATGATTACCATGTCATGCATATACAAAAACATTATCGGTCCAACATAAATTACAGGTTGATATTAACAATGTCTATTTTTTATTATTAACATTCAACAATTTCAAAATATAAATTACCGGTTGTTGTTAGAGGAAATCGTGCTATTGCTCAGCAAAATCGAGGCAATGAGAACCTGATATCAAACGTCAACAAAGAAATGTTGTTGATGCTGCAAGAAGGAGACGACCGAGAGTTAATCCAAAAACTCGAAGAATTGAACAAACTCAAAATTCAATTAGTAGAAAGAGAGCTCGAGATGAAATAACCGTTGAAGAAAGATATTTTTTAAGATCTAGGGATAGAGTTCGAAAGGAGCGTGTCAATAGCGATTCAACTAAGTCTATATCAACTTTATTGGCTTCAAAGCTAGGAAATAGCAATGCACAGATATTTATGAACTCCTACCAAAATATACGTTGGAAGACCTATTACACTTGCATTCGTAGCTTTCAAGAATTAACAATTTATTTAAGTTCATGTTCCGATTGTTGCAAGGATAAACCACAACCTGGTCTTCCATGCATGTTTAGTGATCAAAATTTAATGGATCTTGGATGTGTTCCAAATGAGTTATCTCGTTTTACAAGCTTGGAGCATATACTTATTGCATGCATCCACCCAGTGATATCAGTATATCTCTTTAAAGGACAACAATATAAATATAGTGGAAATGTTATTAATTTTCCCGAAGATGTCAATGTGATTGCTTATTCATGGCCTTCTCATCCTCAAGATTTATCGATCATACTAATTATGAGTAGAAGTGTTGCACATGACAATAAAGAATTTCGAGTGCGATGTAAATATATTAGACAAGCGTTACTTTGTCTTAAACGTCATAATATATTTTATGCATATACACATTAATGATATATCACTTCAAGAACCACCTGAAGATGGTGTGCCAATAAACATTACTTACATCCAAGATACTATATCAAATGAAGCAACTCAAATTTGTGATGATTACATTCAAGGACCTCCATGGTATCAAACTAAATTCCCTTACATTAATTAATTTAATGTTGAAACCGTTGATACGCAAATCACAATTTTGGGCAATAAATAATCTTACATATTTTGTGGAGAGATTTGTTGCTAGATTTTATGAAGAGATTTGTTGATAGATTTTATGGAGAGATATTGGTTGTTATATTTGTGGGATAATTAAGGCAAGGATTATTTGGTGCTTATCCAAATAAATTTATGACATATATGAAGATAATTTGGATGCAAAATTTACTTGGATATGAAGCAATTCACTCTATAAAAAGCCTAGCTAACATCTTCATTAGGTGTGGAAAATTTGCCTTGTCTTTCTCCTCAAATTTTTCGCCATTAGATATTCTCTACCTATTTCTCAATAAGGTTATTGGTTCAAGTTGTAATTGTTTGTAACGATAGTTGAGATCGATTGTAAACAATTTTTATTGGTGAATCAATAAAGAGGGTGGTTAGGTGGAATATTGTGTGCTCATATTTCCGATATTTTTGTGATGTTGTTTATTTTTTCAATCACATTCATCTTCAAGTGATTGGGTGATAAAGATCCTATTTTTCTTGGCGTTTTGTCAAACTTCCGCTGCGCACAAAATCCCAACAGTTTGGTATCAGAGCAATTTTTGCACAATAGTTTGGTATCAGAGCTAGATCATCGCATAGCTTGGAGTGTTTGCTGGATTTAAATTTGGAGATGTCAGATATGATGACATTTTTGAAGATGACTATTTTAAATGGGAAGAATTGGGGTATGTAGAAGCTGAAGATGGAGGACATTCTATATCTCAATGATTTGCATGGTCCTATTAATGGAAATGGGGTGAAGCCCTCGAATATGGATGAGGGAAAGTGGAAGAAAATGGACAAAAGGCGATTGCGTTGATTCGTCAATATTTGGATGATTTTGTATTCCACCATGTGGCTAGTTGTGAATCTGCGAAGGCGTTGTGGGACAAATTAGTATCTTTGTATGAGTCGAGGAGTGCTACAAGTAAGGCTTTTCTGGTTCGACAGTTGGTGCAACTTTGATTGGATAAGGAGAATTCTGTTATAGAGCATTTGAACGATTTTCAAGATGTGATCAATCAATTGGCAAACATGAAGGTCAATTTTGATGATGAGTTGCAGGCTCTCTTGTTGATGAGTTCTCTTTCGGAAAGCTGGGAGACTTTGGTTGACCTCCACGGTATCAAACTGAAATCCCTTGCATTAATGAATTTGATGTTGAAATTGTTGATACGCAAATCACAATTTTGGACAACAAATAATCTTACATATTTTATGGAGATAATTGTTGCTAGATTTTATGGAAAGATTTGTTTCTAGATTTTATGGAGAGATATTGGTTGCTATATTTGTGGGATAATTAAGGCAAGGATTATTTGGTGCTTGTCCAAATAAATTTATGACATATATGAAGATAATTTGGATGCCAAATTTACTTGGGTATGAAGCAATTCACTCTATAAAAAGCCTAGCTAACATCTTCATTAGGTGTGTAAAATTTGCCTTGTCTTTCTTCTCAAATTTTTAGCCATTAGATATTCTCTACCTATTTCTCAATAAGGTTATTGGTTCAAGTTGTAATTGTTTGTAATGGTAGTTGAGATCGATTGTAAATAATTTTTATTGGTGAATCAATAAAGAGGGTGGTTGGGTGGAATATTGTGTGCTCATATTTCCGATATTTTTGTGGTGTTGTTTATTTTTTCAATCACATTCATCTTCAAGTGATTGAGTGATAAAGATCCTATTTTTCTTGGCGTTTTGTCAAACTTCCGCTTCGCACAAAATCCCAGCAGTTTGGTATCAGAGCAATTTTTGCATAATAGTTTGGTAGCAGAGCCAGATCATCGCATAGCTTGGAGCGTTTGCTGGATTGGAATTTGGAGATGTCGGAGATGATGACATTTTCGAAGATGACTATTTTAAATGGGAAGAATTGGGGTACGTAGAAGCCGAAGATGGAGGACATTCTATATCTCAATGATTTGCATGATCCCGTTGATGGAGATGGGGTGAAGCTTTCGAATATGAATGAGGGAAAGTGAAAGAAAATGGACAAAAAGGCGATTGCGTTGATTCGTCAATATTTGGATGATTCTGTATTCCACCATGTGGCTAGTTGTGAATCTGCGAAGGCGTTGTGGGACAAATTAGTATCTTTGTATGAGTCGAGGAGTGATACAAGTAAGGCTTTTCTGGTTCGAAAGTTGGTGCAACTTCGATTGGATGAGGAGAATTCTGTTGCAGAGCATTTGAACGATTTCAAGATGTGATCAATCAATTGGCAAACATGAAGGTCAATTTTGATGATGAGTTGCAGCCTCTCTTGTTGATGAGTTCTCTTTCGGAAAGCTGGGAGACTTTGGTTGACCTCCACGGTATCAAACTGAAATCCCTTGCATTAATGAATTTGATGTTGAAATTGTTGATATGCAAATCACAATTTTGGACAACAAATAATCTTACATGTTTTGTGGAGAGATTTGTTGCTAGATTTTATGGAAAGATTTGTTTCTAGATTTTATGGAGAGATATTGGTTGCTATATTTGTGGGATAATTAAGGCAAGGATTATTTGGTGCTTGTCCAAATAAATTTATGACATATATGAAGATAATTTGGATGCCAAATTTACTTGAGTATGAAGCAATTCACTCTATAAAAAGCCTAGCTAACATCTTCATTAGGTGTGGAAAATTTGTCATTATTCTTCATTGTCTTTCTCCTCAAATTTTTAGCCGTTAGATATTCTCTACCTATTTCTCAATAAGGTTATTGGTTCAAGTTGTAATTGTTTGTAACGATAGTTGAGATCGATTGTAAACAATTTTTATTGGTGAATCAATAAAGAGGGTGGTTAGGTGAAATATTGTGTGCTCATATTTCCGATATTTTTGTGGTGTTGTTTATTTTTTCAATCACATTAATCTTCAAGTGAATGGGTGATAAAGATCCTATTTTCTTGGCGTTTTGTCAAACTTCCGCTGCGCACAAAACCCCAACATTTGAGACATCGAGTGCAGTCACATCTGTAGTGCAACCAAACCATCAAGATTTTATTTTATCTTTTCTAGAAACTGGTCAAGATAACCATACAATTGTCCAACTTCCACTTGCTTCAAGTGTGGTAGATGAGTTCAATACTCCTGGATATATTGCAATGACATTTCCAACATTATTTCCATCAGGAAATGCGGACATAAGACAAGTGCGACCACGAAGAATAAAACCACTCGAGTACTTTCAACATTACATAACCAAAGATTTGCAAAAATTCTAGATTTTGATATTTCCCTTATAATTCACGAGCGTCACGGCATGCGCTTCGCACGTGGTAACGGCACGCGCTTTGCGCGTGGTTGTGGCATGCGCTTCGTGCGTGGTCGTGACACGCGCTTTGCTCGTGATAATGGCACGCGCTTCGCGCGTGATATTGTGTATTTTAAACATGCAAGGAAAAATGATTTGTACTGATGTTGCATGATTAATAAATTACCACTCCAAAAAAATAAAATAGTATACAATATAAATAAATTCAAACGTGATATCAATCATTAATAAATGCAAATGTAAATAAAAAAGTCTAACCATAAAGCATATATTATGATAATACTAAAAAAACATGATTAGATAATACAATTGAATAATGGATATTTTTTTATTTTATAAATTAAATAATTGTATGCAGTTTACCAACTTAGACGTGAAACTTGCATCTCAACCGTACTCATCTACTAACAGGATCTTTTGATTGTTGCGCAGTTGCTTGGTGCTGCGGATCGCATGAGCGTTTACAGTATTATATAGGTTTGGTGCAAACTATTGAAAACCAAATACTGATGCAAACCAAGCAGATAAATCCAAAAAGACACAACTGAATTTTGATGCAAACCAAAGTAGATAAATGCATAGAATAATTTATACTACCTGTTTTGAAATCAGAAGCTTTCCCACTGCAATCAAAAGCTGGAGATCCTGAGAGTAGTAAACAGTTTAAATGACTGTAGAGGGAAAGGGAAGAATGAAGAGGGTAATTGATTTTGCGAGTTGGAAAGAAAGATACGGTGTCATATTTATTACTAAGAAAGTGTACATATTAGCAAGATAAGATAGTGCATTTTAGGAATGCGATAAAATATGTGCACTATTAATTATCGAATTAAAGTACAAAAATCTAAATTAGATTATTTTATACATGATGATTTTAATGCTATATACACTACCAATTATATTTGGATGACATAGGGCATATAAAGTAATTATACAATCAAATTGTAACACCCCACCTCCGCTAGGGTCACTCACAAAGGGAATGCACTAGTTTTGGAGGAGCGTTATCGAGGTAAACAAACACGGAAATATTACAAGACGGAACATAGATAAAACAGCGGAAGAATCAAAAGATAAATTTCATTACTTTCAAAAAGAGTCAAAACCTTTTACATCCAAAGTACCAAATAGCCAAGGTCATTATTTTCCATTACAAAAAATTCTGTCTTGCATAAAGAAGCATATACTTAAAACAACAAAAGTAGCTTAATTCCCCAAAGGTAGCAGAAATGCAGCCATAGCATAGCTCAAGATCAAACCGTACATGAGCTGAACCGAAAGCAAGCGATATCCAAGCTAAGCGCTAGAGTTTCCTCCCTGAGGACCTGGGGAGGGGGGGACGAAAGAAAACGGGTCAGTCATAAAGACTGGTAAGTCCTAGTGACTTTCAGCATAAAACAGGTAAAGGTAACATGACATGTATAAACTGAAAGTAAACATAAGAATGCTGTCAAGATGGACAAGATAGACTAAGATGGCATGATAATTCAAGTATAAATCAAGTATAACATCGCATGTTCAAGGTTCGCTGCACCAACTGTACTAGTATCCCAAACCCATGTCATATATTAACCATGAAATGATCCCTTGGCCCAATATCATGAAATGACCCATTACTAGGTCCAACGGAACGATCCACTAATCGATCGGCTCCCTACAAGTTCTAGCTTGTCGTGTGTCTGTGTCGTACGGCCCTATCACGAATGTAGTTACCTGTGCTAGGTCCACCATAGGGTGTATCAAGCCCTAGGGTGCCAACGACCGACACGAATCAAGCATGCACAGTGTAAACCTACTTATGCCCAATGCCTGCTTTTTCAACTCCGGACTATGTGCACGACCATAGTCCGCCTGAACCTACACTGGCGCACCAACTAAGCCGTCGTTCTGGTCGCTTACAATCAGCCCAGTAATCGTGCCCCACCCTGCCTAGTTCTAGGGTACCATGATACATCCAGTGGGTTACTGCTGAAATGGACCGCTTAACTAGGGTTTCCGTCCAATAGGTTAAGTGTTGTCATTTAAATTCGTGACTGAACCCTTATCAGTCTAGCATGTCAAGTTGGTTAAGTGTTGTCATTCAAGTTCGTGACTTAACCCGCCTACGTGTCATGTCAAATTGGCTAAGTATTGTCGTTCAAGTTCATGACTTAGCCCTACGAATCATGTGTCAAGTTGGTTAAGTGTTGTCTTTCATGTTCATGACTTAACCCTATCATGTGGCATTAATTCATTAATGCACCCAACCTCTCACATCAGACCTGTTGTTGTGGTCACTGGATATACCGGGCGGTTCCGGGCAGATTTACACCACAACTCAGTCTGACTTCGGGTTTCAAGCGCGATATGACCAACTACCCACATTGGATCCTATTGTTTGCAGTCACTGGATGTGCCGGGCGGTTCCGGGCAGAATTACACTGCAAACTCAACCTAACCTCGAGTTGGCCATTTTCAAGTTCATTCTAGTGTCATGTCCATGTTCAAATTTTCATGTCAAGTTCGTGCCAAGTTTCATGGCAAGTTTCATGTCAAGTTTCATGTTAAGTTTCATGATTCATGTTCATAACCAATTCATGTTTTGCCTAATCTACCCAAATCGTATTCCCATTGCACGTAAACGTGAATCGATCTAGATTACAAGTAAATCCAAATTCAAAATAAAAGGGAATAACATCAAAATTTTGATAGGCAAAAGAACGAGCACAAGGTGATAAATCTAGCATGATATAGCTTGCGATAATTGGTTATAACATCACTGGCATATAGAATAATAGTCCTAAAACATTAGGATTACAGATCTAGCATAATAAGGTGATAGTCATGATAAAGGTGATAATCCAAACTTGTGAAAGGTAGATTGATTCAACATCACAGGCATGATAATACTATGGACATGAAGGAGCTTGATTTACAACATGAATAGGTCCAAACTGATTTCATAGAAATATTCCCAAATGTCAAAATCCAAGATGGAAACTAGAATAGATGTGAATCGATTATCATACTTAAGTCCAATTTCACTTTATCTCATGTCCAAATTACAATTAACAAGTTTAAATCTCAAAGTAACTAGAACTTACAGATCGTGGACTAAGAAATTGAGATCTAGAAATTTAATCTAGAAACTTGTCGTCAAATTGTTGAATCGTTGAATCTCGATTTGATTGTAGCAGAAAGTCCCCAATATGCAATTCCTAGCCGTAGTCTTCAAGAAATAGTCTTCGTTTTTTATTTTAATATTTAATTAGAAGAAGAAGAAGAAGTCATGTCCATCAAGAATTTGTGCAGCATAAGGTTAGAGAAGAATGGTGTAAAGAGCATGGGGCTAGGAGGCTGTTTATATAGGATTAGGTGGACGAATCTAGACTGAAAACGAGACTAGAAACATCAGGATGAACCCAGGCTCAAAACTGGGTTCTGGCACCAGGTCGACCATAGGGTCGACCTGGTCCCTGGGAGGTCGACCATAGTGTCGACCCCCAGGTCGACCTGGTCCTGGGCAGGAAAGTTCCCACCCAGCATGCACTGGGGTTTGAATTCGAATTTCGAGCTGTTTTTGATTCTGAAAATTCCTGAAACTTCGGAGGGTCATATCTCCGTCATACGGACTCCGTTTCTCGAAAACTCGGACTCGTTTCCAAGCAGAATTTCGAGACGAACGCAATGGCGCAACCCGTTTCCCTTGATTCTGGTTTTAAAAATTAATTCTGCCTTGATTTATGGTTTTAACATGTTATACAAATACGGGTTGTTACACAAATGCAATTAGAGTAAAAAAAAGAGGAATGCAGCGTTTTACAAATTAAATCTGCAATATATTTTTAATCTGTATATTGGAAATGTAGTTATATGTTCACAACTCAATTTTGGATGTGAGAATGCATTTACATGTAAATATAGTATGAAATATTCATAGTTGGTAGAATTGATATACATAAATCTCACCATAATTCTACCATAATATTGGAATTCTGTAATAACCTACAACTCAATTTAATTTGATTAAATATATGCACAACTCAATATTTGAATTGCATATTTGGATTATGGTACCAAATATGGTAGAATTTGTATTACCAAATATGTATCATAATACAGTCTTATATTGTAATAATACTATATTTGGTAGAATTTGTATTACTGATTTAATTCTACCAATTATGAAACAATCCATTTATTCTATATTTGAATTGGTATTTCATATTATTTTTGAATTTCAAATATAATATCAAAGGTTCACAACTCAATTATGTCTACCATATGAGAATCCATTAGTTTTTTATCTTATACAAATGAAATAGAAGACAAAGTAGTAAAAGATCCGTCAGTTTAGCTTATTGTAGTTTTGTAATTTATTAACCATAAATTTTGGAACATATCATATAAGTTTGTATCCATTTTTCAAAAAATCATAGAAATTGACAGTGGCAAAATATTAAGACACATTAGGATTAGAAATTTACCTTAAATAATCACTCTCTTTTGAACAGTTTAGAAAAGGGAATAGGATGATGTAAGACTGCTTATTAGTTTTGAAACTTAATTTTGGCAAGCTATGTTCACACTTTTTGTATAGCCAATTGTAGTATGAAAACAAAAACTGTATTTTTCTAGAAAATATGCTTTTTTGGTTTAACAACGAACATACAACTTGCTTTTTTTTGTGAGCAGTACATAAAATCTATAAGAAATTGTAATAAAAAATCCGTCGTTGCAAATTATACATAAATCTAACCTGATATAGATGTGAAGTAGTAACGCAATGAGATTGCGAGAAGAACAGTAGAAAATGTCGAGACGAAAAAGTGATGAAAATGAGTGAACAAACTTTGTGTGGTATTTATGGGATAAATGGATTTTTCCAGAATGTGTATATCTAGGGGTAAGTAACTTGAAATTTTTATATGCTAAAATTGTGGAATAGTTGAACAGGTCTAGATGTAACAGGCCTCTCGGGTATTTATAAAATAATTATTAATAAATGTAGATTTTCTTCCAGTTGACTTTTTCTTCAGCATTAGTTTTGGCAGATTTTAAAATATTGCGGATATGCCATGGTGTAAGATAGAAATGCTAGTTTTTAGGATCAAACTTTTTTAAAATAGTGCTAATTGTCCTAAACTTAGCACCTAAATGTTGTAAAATAAAACTGTCATTGATATACTACGAAATCTGCTTCCTAACCATATAAGAAATTGCCATATATCCACGTCAATATTAATATATATATATATATAGAAAATAAATTGAATCAGTAGATCGATATGCCAAATATAAATGATCTTAGTTCTGAGTTTAAACACAAATATATGTTTACATATATAATAGCATTGAAACCAATGAAAATGCCTAAACTAAAATAAATAGCAACTATATCACAGAAAAATTGTCCTAAACTTAGCACCTAAATATTGTAAAATAAATCTATCATTGATATAAAGCCAAATTTGTTTTCTAAACAAATAAGAAATTGCCATATATCCACGTCAATATTAATTTCTATATGTGGAAAATAAATTGAATTAGTAGATCTATATGCCAAATATAAATGATCTTAGTTTTAAGCAGACTTTTTTGGAATGTAAAATTTTAATTACATAATAAAAAGCTGAATGAATGCATTAGAACAAATGAAATGCATAAACTAAAATAAATAGCAATTAAAATGAGAAGCGATATTAAAGGGCAATTTGAATTTGTTGAAAAGGTTTATTAGATCGTAATTTAAGTGACATTAAATGCCTAATTTATTGGGGATATCAGAGAAAATAACAATTTTGTATATTTAAAAGATCCTAAGTAAGGGCATTTTGAGAAGTTTACGGTCGGACAAAAAATATATGCTCCCAAGAGAATTATTAATAAAGAGGAAAATAAATTGAATTAGTAGATCTATATGCCAAATATAAATGATCTCAGTTTTAAGCAGATTTTTTTGGAATGTAAAATTTTAATTACATAATAAAAAGCTGAATGAATGCATTAGAACAAATGAAATGCATAAACTAAAATAAATAACAACTAAAATGAGAAGCGATATTAAAAAGGCAATTTGAATTTGTTGAAAAGGTTTATTAGATCGTAATTTAAGTGACATTAAATGCCTAATTTATTGGGGATATTAGAGAAAATAATAATTTTGTATATTTAAAAGATCCTAAGTAAGGGCATTTTGGGAAGTTTACGGTCGGACCAAAAATATGTGCTCCCAAGAGAATTATTAATAAAGATTAAGTAAGTGGCATGCTTTAGATATTGGTAATATATACATAAGAAATAATCATGCAGATGGTAACTTATCAATTCAAGGTATATGTGAAATGCTAAACTTAGGAGATCGACAATTAGCACAACGTATTTCTTATTATGATAAAAGCATACGTGGAAGTCGTCCTTATTGGTTTGCAAGATTTAAAGAACTTACAGCTATGGTGAAACAACTAGGGGCACCAACTATATTTTTTACATTAAGTTCAACTGATATGCAATGACCAGAACTTTATAAACTTCTTGACCAATCAAATGAATTCCAAAATTTTGATCTCAATGAGCAGAGGAAAAGGAGAGCCGAACTTCTAAATGATAACTCGCTTATTGCTTCATGGTTTTTTCAAACTAGAGTTGCTATGTTTGTAAAAGATTTTCTAACTCCTGAGTTCTCTGTTAAATATTATTGGTATTGTTTTGAGTGGCAAAATCATGGAAATGGGCACGTTCATGGATTTTTATGGTTACAAGATGCTCCAGACTTATCAATTGTAGGAGAAAACTCATGTGAAAATAATAAAGTTATTGAATACTTTGATCACCTTGTTTCCACCATAAATCCAAATATAAATGAGCCTTGTTATAGGCAAATGCATCCATGTGCACGCTTTGTTCCACCTGATGCAAATTTGGAGAACGACGATGATGATTATCCCAACATGATTAATTGGGTTATGCGTCATTCTAAATGTGGAAGTTATTGTTTGAGGTTACATTAGAAAACTAAACTAATGGCTTGTCATTTTAAGTATCTGTTCGATGTACTTCCACAGTCAAAAATCGTAGAAGAACCTTCGAATAGTAAAAACAATTCGATTTCTTCCAAAAGTAATTATCCTTTGATATGTTATCACAACAGTAATGTTCTACAAACATGGTGTGCTAATATTGATTGGTCTCTAGTGCTGTCTGTACAAGCCATGGTTAATTATATTGAAAAATATGCATCAAAGTCAGAACCAGTATCAATGTCTTTCACAAAAATATTACACGTGATAGTTGATGTAATAACCCAGAAAATCTGGGCCAGTTTAAAAAATTTTGTTTTGGCAATTTTAATGAATTTTGAATATTTAAAATGAATTATTTTAAATAATATCGACGAGAAATTTATTTTGAATATAATTCGAACGTATATATTATACGCGTCGTCGTTAGAATATAAATATTTATTTTAAATTATAAATAGAATTGAAAATGGCGCGGTAGTTTGATAATTCGATTTCAAACTTCAATTGAATGTATCGGGTGCAAAACAATCCGGATTTTAGTGAAACCAAAAACATTAGGATCTAATTGATAATATCTTTCCAACGAATCCGAAAAATCGAGATTTCATAGCGGGAATCAAAAGTTATGTCCAATTGAAAATTCTGAATAGTCGCTATGGAATTCAGGCCCTTAAAATTAGACATTTTGCAAACGACCTCGGATTTCGACGAAACCACTTTTGTTGGGTCCGTGATGTCAAATTATTGCTAGGTTTCAAATTTCATAATTTTTCGAATCAATATGTGAGCGTGGCAAAGGAAAACGCGTTTGACCAGTTTTAGTTGATTTTAATCGACTGGAAAATGGCCATTTTTCTAACGGTCTCGGAATTCGATGAAACTAGTTTTCTTAGGACCGTATCGTCAATATGAAGCTAGAAAATATTTTTCTGCAATTTTTAGAGTTAGTATGTGACCCCGGTAATTTGAAATGTACGTTTAAAATTCAATATAGCGATTTAAAGGTAAATTCAACGGAAACTGATCGAAACAGTCGAATCAGCTTGCGATACATATTCCATTGTGTTCGGAATGGGGGTAAAACGCTATGGACGACAGGCGGTGGGCCTCGTTTTGAGGTCGAAAATAAAAGTTGCTTTTTGTGGAAAATTAAATATAAAAAAAACCTTTCTCTTCCCCCATATACTCTGGCCCCCCCATTCGATTTTGCAAATTCAGAAGAAAAAAGAAAGAAAACAAATGCGAAAACCCGCCGCCACCCTCGGAGGACCACCGCCGCCATCTCCAGCTCCCCACGACCGCCGACCTCCTCTCGAAACCCCCCCTCCTCGAAGTCGATCGACGAGAAGACCCCCCCCCCCTCGTTTCAGAAATCGCGACGAAGACCCCCCCCCCCGATGTCGACCGCAACGCCCTAAACCCCCCCAGCTGTCGAAGCTCGCCTGAACCGCCTCCCTTGGTATAGCCGCACCTTGCTCCTCCGACGAGCCGCACCCACGCCCCCCTTCCGCCTGCAGTCTCCGGCGTGAGCACACCCTCCCCCTTTAGGCGACGCTGATAAATCCCCCTTTTTCCAAATCAAGGTAAAATTTGTTTACATTATTTCATTTATTTCAGTTCTTTATATTATTTATTTTATTTAAAACTGAGAATTTAAAATGATGATTTTGCTAAGAAAAGTTCATGTTTTTAAATAATAAAAAGACGTGGTTTTTAAAATATAAAATTTGATTTTCTTTGATTTGTACCACCAAGGAAAAAAATATGATTTTTATATTTTTAAAGTATTAAAAATATGATTTTTATATTTTTAAAGTATTAGAAATAAAATCTTTACTATATAGATGATGTAAAAATATGATTTTTGTTTATGTAGAGAAGTAAAAATATAATTTTTACATGATAGGGATATTAGAAATATCATCTTTATATGTGTAGAAAAATAAAAATGTGATTTTTATAATGATATTTTTGAAAAGGCGAAATCTTTATTTTTGAAAAGGCGAAATCTTTATTTTTGAAAAGGCGAAATCTTTATTTTTGAAAAGACGATATTTTTAAAAGTGAAAAGACGATATTTTTAAAAGTGAAAAGACGATATTTTTAAAAGTGAAAGACGATATTTTTAAAAGTGAAAAGACGATATTTTTAAAAGTGAAAAGACGATATTTTTAAAATAGAAAAGATTAGATTTTAAAAATAGAAAAGGCGAGATTTTTATATATTGAATAACAAAATAAAAATTCGATCTTTATATATTGAATAGCGGGGTAAAAATTCGATTTTTACATATGTAGTGGCTACAACAACGAAGATGACAAAAATGCGATAACGATGAAGATTTCTATCAAAGAAGAGTCAAGATGATTGGATAGCTATTGGTGAGAATTTCTCACCTTTCAATTTCATTTTCTAGTTATATATATATACTAGGATGCAGACAGTGCTTAGTAGCACCCGACACAATCGTCCACAGACCATTGACTTGTTTGTTTGATTGCAAAAATTAGTTAGATGATTTGATTGAAATTTGAGTTGTTTGGTGAAATGGAATGGATTGATTGATGTGTGAATGGCGTGGGCCTTCACTAGACCGGGGATAAGGCTAGGCCTTGTCCCGTTTCTAGTATCGTGCCGTTATGCCGCCGAAATTTTCTAAAATATGTTAGAAAAATAAAAATATCATTTTTATTGTGTAAATGAATTGAATAGAAATTCATATGTTAAAATAAAATATTTTATCGTTAAAAATATAATTTTTAACGTGAAGTGAATAAAATAAAATATTCATTTACAAACCGGACGGTTTGTTTATGAACACCTATTTGAAGGACGTTGATTGGGTCGATAAATTTTACACATCGCCCAACTGCACAACTAAAATCTGTGTTTGATTGTTTGAAACCCCACACGGGTGTTGGGATGAAATTTGAAGTTCACTCATCCTGATTGATTAAATATGTCGATCGATTGATTGACAGACTGTTGTAAGCGTTAGATATCTATATTTGATGCTTATACAGTGTAGTGCACTTTGGTTGATGGTTGATTATTTTTCAATGCTATTATATACGTGTGATGTGTGAAAATCCATATAATTAAAATTATATGGTGATTGATTGGGCCTCATTCCAATTTAGAAAATAAAGAATATTATAAAATAAAGGTTCATGTGTTGACTGTACTCATCCGTTGAGATTAGTCATGTGTTGAACGAAATAATTTATCAAAAATAGTCACACGTGGACAGTACTCATTCGTTGAGATTAGTCGTGTGTTGACAAAAATAAATATTCATTTGTTGAATAGAATGAAGGAATATATGAAGCCGTGTTGATTAGATTGACACCATTTTGACGTGAACGATATTTATATCGATTTTATTCATTTTGAAATGAATTGAATATATAACGAATTGAATTCGAATTGAATATATAATGAATGAATTGAATTGAAAACGATTTCGAAATGAATTGAATTGAAAACGATTTCGAAATGAATTGAATATAAAACGATTTCGAAATGAATTGAATTGAAAACGATTTCGAAATGAATTGAATTGAAAACGATTTCGAAATGAATTGAATTGAAAACGATTTCGAAATGAATTGAATTGAAAACGATTTCGAAATGAATTGAATATAAAACGATTTCGAAATGAATTGCATATAAAACGATTTCGAATTGAATTTGAATTCGAATTGAATATATAACGAATTGAATTCGAATTGAATATATAATGAATTAGAAAACCAATATGAATTTGATTCGAATAGAAAACCAATTTGAATTGAATCGAATAGAAAATGAGTTGAATCGAATATATAACCAATTTGAATTGGATCGAATAGAAAACGAATTTGACTTGAATCGAATTGAAAACGAATTCGAATTGAATTGAAAACGAATTGAAATGAATTCAAATTGAATTGTAATTTGAATTGAATAAACATGAATTTTAAAACGAATTTATAAGGAGAAATTCAATTTTGATTTGAATTTGAAAGGAAGGTTGAAATTGTTTTTGAAACGAATTCAAAACTATCTATATAATTCGTTTTAAATAGTAATCGATGAAATATATATTATATATATAATATAATGGCCTGAATAGAACGCGCCGCGCCGCGGCAGTTCGTGAATTTCGACCATTTATTTCAAACGGACATTACGGGAGATCCGACCGTCGGATTCTCCTAAAACCGGAACCGTTGGGTTCGTATCGAAAAGGGCTTTCTAACGAATATTTGAAATTCAAAATCTAACGGTTGGATTTGGAGATACGTCCAAATCAAATTTGAAAAAGGTCGTTGTAAGTGCAGTTCGATGGCCGTTGATGGAAATCGACTGTACGGGCCTTGATAAAATTATTAAAAATATAAATAATTTGTGTAAAATCAGAAGAAATGATTTGTGAAAATTTGGGATGAAAAACTCCATATTTGAAAAGATAAAAATAGATTTTTATCGAAATGAACTAGTTTTGAACTAAATTTAAAACCCAATTATTTTTAAATAAATGAATTAGATTTAAAAAGGGGTTTTAAATAAATCGGAATTTCTAATATATTTGATTGGATTTAAAATGGGTTTATCGTGAATGGTGTTTTAAATAACACTTGTTCTTTAACCCGATAATAAATAGAATGTGATTTGGGTTTGTCGTGAATTGTGTTTTAAATAACACCTAGTTCTTTAACCCAGTAAAAGGAGTTTTAACGAATCTGCAATTAAGTTGAAATGTGAATCTATAATCTAAATTATCAAATTTAGAAATGAGCGAGAATGGAGTATCACCAGTTTTGCTCCAGAACGATAGTCAAATCTTTAATTAGATTTGAACGTGAAATGGTAATTAATTTTACCGATAACACCGTGGTGTTAGATATGGAGTATTACCAGTTTTGCTTCATGGGATGAATAGGTTGGGATTGGGAAATAAAATAAATAATTACTTCGGTGTGGTTCGCTAATCTCGACTAATTTAGAAAACCATAATTTGGTTTGAAACGACATCCAAAGGAAGATTACAGGATAAATTTTAAAGAATTTATCTTGGATAAAATTAATGGGAACTTTCCCCTAAGAATATGAATTGGAATGAGGCGTATGTTGAGTTTGTGTAACATTTGTTTTTAATATACGCGGGTTGTTCGGAAAGGCCGGGTTTACACCCATTCTGAATAACCGATTCGACGATATGTCGAAGATGAAGACGATGGTTGAAGACCGGAAGTCTTCACATCGTTTGGATAATTACTGACGATCCTGATTGGGCAGTACACCCAAGAGGATGGAAATAGTTGGTGGTCGTCCAGACGTACTTGGAGATGGATGGATATGCGAGGAAAGTGCCTCCGGTTTCGTTCAGACCCAGAACGAACTTGTAAATGGATTGTGTGTCTGACATTGGATTTCATTCTGTGTTGATTGATCTCTATTAAATATACATCTGTTTGGCGGCGGAGAATTTATTCTTTTGCTTAACGCCCTTCTCTGAGACGTACGAGCTTAGAGGTTATATATCGATAGATATCAATCGCATGGCATGAATTGCCTGTGTGGCACGTTGAGCTGCATAGATCAAGGCTTCTGTTGAAAAGCAAAGTCTTGTGGTTGATGATCAAAGCACGGCCTACGTGGCAGCTTTGTGTATAACGTGAATTCGCGAGCCTCACACCCCGGTATGAGTTAAAAACGGGATACGGACTGCAGGGAGAGCACGACGTTTCTTTCTAGCTTTGGTGGTGTCAGTGACTTACCAGCCCTGACATTTATATACTTTTCACCTATGTGGTTGTTGGAATGCGAGGCGCCTCGATTATAGGTCTGTAAGGACCGGGAAACGTGTGTTCAGGAATTGCCAATCCTCTAACGTAAGTGAGGACCGGCCCTGAAGCATCCAAGGGTTGCCCAGAGTGCGTAGCCCTGAGGCATTTGCTAGAGTGTCTCGAACGCGGAGAGGAGCTTGCCCCTTGCCTCGACTCATGACGGAAATCCAATTTCCAATACGTGTATTGCGGTTTTAATTGTAGAACTAGTATGGCGACATGATATATGGTACCCATGCCGTCTATGATTTATATTTATGATTGAATTTTTTTTTGACACTATACACTTGTTATAGTATCAAATGATTTGTTTTAAACGTACCAAGCATGTTTGGCTATTATAAGGGAAAACCCTATCCTCCGGCTTGCGTTGCATTGTGTGATGGGACCTGGATCTTATAATAGCTTCATTTTTCGAAAAAGCATTGCGCTGTTTATTCTATGCACTGGTATTCTTGGGAGGAAACCCGTTCCGTGTTATACGGCGTGGTCCCTTGAATTACTCTCTTTTAAAGTCAGGCTTTAAATAACTGTTTTAGTTCTCGCACCAGTCACATGACTGACCTGGAGTTTATTGTTTTAACCTAAACTCTGGGTGCCCCTATTTTCGACACGGGCAGCTAGTAGTTTTGATTTTGCAGATTTATATTCACAGGATCCTGGTTTACAGCTGGAATGATATCCGGAAGGCTCTGTATCCGTATATCACCTTCAGTTGTGCTTTGTATTATTTTTCCGCTGCTATGTAATTTATTGTAATCTCTGATATTTATCGAATGTAATTTATTCAATTATACTCTGTATATTCTTGTATCTGATGGAATTGTTGTAATAGCAATGAAATGTTCTTCCGTCTGCGTTCATTTGTGTGTTGTTCTCAAAGTATCCGCTCTTTCCTTCACGGGGAAGTTACGGGTTCTTATAGTAGTATCAGAGCTTTGGTTTACAGAGCTCTAGAACAAGACACATTAGAACCATACGAAAGAATCCATCAGATATTGGATTAGTAATATCCAATTAGAATGACTCGTTAGAGATAGGATCAGTAGTAACGTAGAACGAGTGTGAAGAGTATATTTTTCAAATGAAAGCAATTTAGTTTTAAAATTTAAACCATTTTATACGTATTTGATATTTATTTATTTTGAATATGGACAATCGAGTATATAAAGATTTTGCATATACGCGTCATGAACGTATATTCGAAGTTTTAATATACTGGATAGATATAGAATCATGCTCTAGTCGCCCGGAGATGATTCTGATGATTGATATATCATCATCAGAATTTATGTTCGTGTTTCGAAGGTGTGATATCTGTATATTTCCATTAGGCTGGTGTGAGAACCAAAACTAATATAGTTAGAACACTTTGTTGTGAATTGGCATCAAAAACATGATTTTCAGTATATATATCAAAATTATGAATTTGAAACGTTAATTCACTAATTGATTGATGTCTGTGTTGTTTGTGTAGTTGTTTGATAATTTTGAACCATTTAGCCTAATTGTGCCAAATATTGAATTGTACTGAAAATCGGTCGCATTTGCTTGCATACATGTGTATCTTTTGAACAGGTCATAGCAAGGAGGCTAGAGCCGAAGAATAAAATTTGTTTGCCCGACAAATAGGTACATGTTTACTATATAATTTACTGTTTTGTTTGGGTGATGATGATTTTATGAGCCTATTGGCTAGCCGCTTGGCTTTTTCTTTTTCTTTTTGAGATCAGAAGGCCTATATGGCAATTTCGGGATTTTCCCGTAGCTCCCGGTGCAGGGGAGGTTATGGCGAAATTTTTCAAAAATTAAGGGTGTTAGCCAAATTTTTGAAGAATTCGAAAATTCTCAGAAACTGAAAAGTTGGAGAATGCAAGCCAGATCGAACGTAGAGTTGATTAATCAAACCACTTTCGACTTTGTTCCTTTTCGGGGACGAAAAGTTTTAAGTGGGGGAGATTGTAATAACCCGGAAAATCTGGGCCAATTTAAAAATTTTTTGTTTTGGCAATTTTAATGAATTTTGAATATTTAAAATGAATTATTTTGAATAATATCGACGAGAAATTTATTTTGAATATAATTCGAACGTATATATTATACGCGTCGTCGTTAGAATATAAATATTTATTTTAAATTATAAATAGAATTGAAAATGGCGCGGTAGTTCGATAATTCGATTTCAAACTTCAATTGAATGTACCGGGTGCAAAACAATCCGGATTTTAGTGAAACCAAAAACATTAGGATCTAATTGATAATATCTTTCCAACGAATCCGAAAAATCGAGATTTCATAGCGGGAATCAAAAGTTATGTCCAATTGAAAATTCTGAATAGTCGCTATGGAATTCAGGCCCTTAAAAATAGACATTTTGCAAACGACCTCGGATTTCGACGAAACCACTTTTGTTGGGTCTGTGATGTCAAATTATTGCTAGGTTTCAAATTTCATAATTTTTCGAATCAATATGTGAGCGTGGCAAAGGAAAACGCGTTTGACCAGTTTCAGTTGATTTTAATCGACTGGAAAATGGTCATTTTTCTAACGGTCTCGGAATTCGACGAAACTAGTTTTGTTACGACCGTATCGTCAATATGAAGCTAGAAAATATTTTTCTGCAATTTTTAGAGTTAGTATGTGACCCCGGTAATTTGAAATGTACGTTTAAAATTCAATATAGCGATTTAAAGGTAAATTCAACGGAAACTGATCGAAACAGTCGAATCAGCTTGCGATACATATCCCATTGTGTTCGGAGTGGGGGTAAAACGTTATGGACGACAGGCGGTGGGCCTCGTTTTGAGGTCGAAAATAAAAGTTGCTTTTTGTGGAAAATTAAAAAATAAATAAAAATAAACCCTTTCTCTTCCCCCTTATACTCTGGCCCCCCCCATTCGATTTTGCAAATTCAGAAGAAAAAAAAAAGAAAACAAATGCGAAAACCCGCCGCCACCCTCGGAGGACCACCGCCGCCATCTCCAGCTCCCCACGACCGCCGACCTCCTCTCGAAACCCCCCCCCCTCCTCGAAGTCGATCGACGAGAAGACCCCCCCCCCTCGTTTCAGAAATCGCGACGAAGACCCCCCCCCCCCTGATGTCGACCGCAACGCCCTAAACCCCCCCCCCAGCTGTCGAAGCTCGCCTGAACCGCCTCCCTTGGTATAGCCGCACCTTGCTCCTCCGACGAGCCGCACCCACGACCCCCTTCCGCCTGCAGTCTCCGGCGTGAGCACACCCTCCCCCTTTAGGCGACGCTGATAAATCCCCCTTTTTCCAAATCAAGGTAAAATTTGTTTACATTATTTCATTTATTTCAGTTCTTTATATTATTTATTTTATTTAAAACTGAGAATTTAAAATGATGATTTTGCTAAGAAAAGTTCATGTTTTTAAATAATAAAAAGACGTGGTTTTTAAAATATAAAATTTGATTTTCTTTGATTTGTACCACCAAGGAAAAAAATATGATTTTTATATTTTTGAAGTATTAAAAATATGATTTTTATATTTTTAAAGTATTAAAAATATAATCTTTACTATGTATATGATGTAAAAATATGATTTTTGTTTATGTAGAGAAGTAAAAATATAATTTTTACATGATAGGGATATTAGAAATATCATCTTTATATGTGTAGAAAAATAAAAATGTGATTTTTATAATGTTATTTTTGAAAAGGCGAAATCTTTATTTTTGAAAAGGCGAAATCTTTATTTTTGAAAAGGCGAAATCTTTATTTTTGAAAAGACGATATTTTTAAAAGTGAAAAGGCGATATTTTTAAAAGTGAAAAGACGATATTTTTAAAAGTGAAAAGACGGTATTTTTAAAAGTGAAAAGACGATATTTTTAAAAGTGAAAAGACGATATTTTTAAAAGTGAAAAGACGATATTTTTAAAAGTGAAAAGACGATATTTTTAAAATAGAAAAGATTAGATTTTAAAAATAGAAAAGGCGAGATTTTTATATATTGAATAACAAAATAAAAATTCGATCTTTATATATTGAATAGCGGGGTAAAAATTCGATTTTTACATATGTAGTGGTTACAGCAACGAAGATGACAAAAATGCGATAACGATGAAGATTTCTATCAAAGAAGAGTCAAGATGATTGGATAGCTATTGGTGAGAATTTCTCACCTTTCAATTTCATTTTCTAGTTATATATATATACTAGGATGCAGACGGTGCTTAGTAGCACCCGACACAATCGTCCACAGACCATGGACTTGTTTGTTTGATTGCAAAAATTAGTTAGATGATTTGATTGAAATTTGAGTTGTTTGGTGAAATGGAATGGATTGATTGATGTGTGAATGGCGTGGGCCTTCACTAGACCGGAGATAAGGCTAGGCCTTGTCCCGTTTCTAGTATCGTGCCGTTATGCCGCCGAAATTTTCTAAAATATGTTAGAAAAATAAAAATATCATTTTTATTGTGTAAATGAATTGAATAGAAATTCATATGTTAAAATAAAATATTTTATCGTTAAAAATATAATTTTTAACGTGAAGTGAATAAAATAAAATATTCATTTACAAACCGGACGGTTTGTTTATGAACACCTATTTGAAGGACGTTGATTGGGTCGATAAATTTTACACATCGCCCAACTGCACAACTAAAATATGTGTTTGATTGTTTGAAACCCCACACGGGTGTTGGGATAAAATTTGAAGTTCACTCATCCTGATTGATTAAATATGTCGATCGATTGATTGACAGACTGTTGTAAGCGTTAGATATCTATATTTGATGCTTATACAGTGTAGTGCACTTTGGTTGATGGTTGATTATTTTTCAATGCTATTATATACGTGTGATGTGTGAAAATCCATATAATTAACATTATATGGTGATTGATTGAGCCTCATTCCAATTCAGAAAATAAAGAATATTATAAAATAAAGGTTCATGTGTTGATTGTACTCATCCGTTGAGATTAGTCATGTGTTGAACGAAATAATTTATCAAAAATAGTCACACGTGGACAGTACTCATTCGTTGAGATTAGTCGTGTGTTGACAAAAATAAATATTCATTTGTTGAATAGAATGAAGGAATATATGAAGCCGTGTTGATTAGATTGACGCCATTTTGACGTGAACGATATTTATATCGATTTTATTCATTTTGAAATGAATTGAATATATAACGAATTGAATTCGAATTGAATATATAATGAATGAATTGAATTGAAAACGATTTCGAAATGAATTGAATTGAAAATGATTTCGAAATGAATTGAATATAAAACGATTTCAAAATGAATTGAATTGAAAACGATTTCGAAATGAATTGAATTGAAAACGATTTCGAAATGAATTGAATTGAAAACGATTTCGAAATGAATTGAATTGAAAACGATTTCGAAATGAATTGAATATAAAACGATTTCGAAATGAATTGCATATAAAACGATTTCGAATTGAATGGAATAGAAAACTAATTTGAATTCGAATTGAATATATAGCGAATTGAATTCGAATTGAATATATAATGAATTAGAAAACCAATATGAATTTGATTCGAATAGAAAACCAATTTGAATTGAATCGAATAGAAAATGAGTTGAATCGAATATATAACCAATTTGAATTGGATCGAATAGAAAACGAATTTGACTTGAATCGAATTGAAAACGAATTCGAATTGAATTGAAAACGAATTGAAATGAATTCAAATTGAATTGAAATTTGAATTGAATAAACATGAATTTTAAAACGAATTTATAAGGAGAAATTCAATTTTGATTTGAATTTGAAAGGAAGGTTGAAATTGTTTTTGAAACGAATTCAAAACTATCTATATAATTCGTTTTAAATAGTAATCGATGAAATATATATTATATATATAATATAATGGCCTGAATAGAACGCACCGCGCAGCGGCAGTTCGTGAATTTCGACCATTTATTTCAAACGGATATTACGGGAGATCCGACCGTCGGATTCTCCTAAAACCGGAACCGTTGGGTTCGTATCGAAAAGGGCTTTCTAACGAATATTTGAAATTCAAAATCTAACGGTTGGATTTGGAGATACGTCCAAATCAAATTTGAAAAAGGTCGCTGTAAGTGCAGTTCGATGGCCGTTGATGGAAATCGACTGTACGGGCCTTGATAAAATTATTAAAAATATAAATAATTTGTGTAAAATCAGAAGAAATGATTTGGGAAAATTTGGGATGAAAAACTCCATATTTGAAAAGATAAAAATAGATTTTTATCGAAATGAACTAGTTTTGAACTAAATTTAAAACCCAATTATTTTTAAATAATTGAATTAGATTTAAAAGGGGGTTTTAAATAAATCGGAATTTCTAATATATTTGATTGGATTTAAAATGGGTTTATCGTGAACGGTGTTTTAAATAACACTAGTTCTTTAACCCGATAATAAATAGAATGTGATTTGGGTTTGTCGTGAACTGTGTTTTAAATAACACCTAGTTCTTTAACCCAGTAAAAGGAGTTTTAACGAATCTGCAATTAAGTTGAAATGTGAATCTATAATCTAAATTATCAAATTTAGAAATGAGCGAGAATGAAGTATCACCAGTTTTGCTCCAGAACGATAGTCAAATCTTTAATTAGATTTGAACGTGAAATGGTAATTAATTTTACCGATAACACCGTGGTGTTAGATATGGAGTATTACCAGTTTTGCTTCATGGGATGAATAGGTTGGGATTGGGAAATAAAATAAATAATTACTTCGGTGTGGTTCGCTAATCTCGACTAATTTAGAAAACCATAATTTGGTTTGAAACGACATCCAAAGGAAGATTAAAGGATAAATTTTAAAGAATTTATCTTGGATAAAATTAATGGGAACTTTCCCCTAAGAATATGAATTGGAATGAGGCGTATGTTGAGTTTGTGTAACATTTGTTTTTAATATACGCGAGTTGTTCAGAAAGGCCGGGTTTACACCCATTCTGAATAACCGATTCGACGATATGTCGAAAATGAAGACGGTGGTTGAAGACCGGAAGTCTTCACATCGTTTGGATAATTACTAACGATCCTGATTGGGCAGTACACCCAAGAGGATGGAAATAGTTGGTGGTCGTCCAGACATACTTGGAGATGGATGGATATGCGAGGAAAGTGCCTCCGGTTTCGTTCAGACCCAGAACGAACTTGTAAATGGATTGTGTGTCTGACATTGGATTTCATTCTGTGTTGATTGATCTCTATTAAATATACATATGTTTGGCGGTGGAGAATTTATTCTTTTGCTTAACGCCTTTCTCTGAGACGTACGAGCTTAGAGGTTATATATCGATAGATATCAATCGCATGGCATGAATTGCCTGTGTGGCACGCTGAGCTGCATAGATCAAGGCTTCTGTTGAAAAGCAAAGTCTTGTGGTTGATGATCAAAGCACGGCCTACGTGGCAGCTTTGTGTATAACGTGAATTCGCGAGCCTCACACCCCGGTATGAGTTAAAAACGGGATACAGACTGCAGGGAGAGCACGGCGTTTCTTTCTAGCTTTGGTGGTGTCAGTGACTTACCAGCCCTGACATTTATATACTTTTCACCTATGTGGTTGTTGGAATGCGAGGCGCCTCGATTATAGGTCTGTAAGGACCGGGAAACGTGTGTTCAGGAATTGCCAATCCTCTAACGTAAGTGAGGACCGGCCCTGAAGCATCCAAGGGTTGCCCAGAGTGCGTAGCCCTAAGGCATTTGCTAGAGTGTCTCGAACGCGGAGAGGAGCTTGCCCCTTGCCTCGACTCATGACGGAAATCCAATTTCCAATACGTGTATTGCGGTTTTAATTGTAGAACTAGTATGGCGACATGATATATGGTACCCATGCCGTCTATGATTTATATTTATGATTGAAATTGTTTTGACACTATACACTTATTATAGTATCAAATGATTTGTTTTAAACGTACCAAGCATGTTTGGCTATTATAAGGGAAAACCCTATCCTCCGGCTTGCGTTGCATTGTGTGATGGGACCTGGGTCTTATAATAGCTTCATTTTTCGAAAAAGCATTGCGTTGTTTATTCTATGCAATGGTATTCTTCGGAGGAAACCCGTTCCGTGTTATACGGCGTGGTCCCTTGAATTACTCTCTTTTAAAGTCAAGCTTTAAATAACTGTTTTAGTTCTCACATCAGTCACATGACTGACCTGGAGTTTATTGTTTTAACCTAAACTCTGGGTGCCCCTATTTTCGACACGGACAGCTAGTAGTTTTGGTTTTGCAGATTTATATTCACAGGATCCTGGTTTACAGCTGGAATGATATCCGGAAGGCTCTGTATCCGTATATCACCTTCAGTTGTGCTTTGTATTATTTTTTCGCTGCTATGTAATTTATTGTAATCTCTGATATTTATCGAATGTAATTTATTCAATTATACTCTGTATATTCTTGTATCTGATGGAATTGTTGTAATAGCAATGAAATGTTCTTCCGTCTGCGTTCATTTGTGTGTTGTTCTCAAAGTATCCGCTCTTTCCTTCACGGGGAAGTTACGGGTTCTTACAGTTGATGTCAAACTTCTAAATCTACAATTAAGAAGCTTCTTCTGAAAAATGTATCCGAAAGAGATATTTCAGCAGACGAAGTATGCCACATGTTAATGTCTTACCCTCTTGTCGTTCACCTAGAACCATGGTACAACTAACCGTGAATGAGAAAAACATATTATCCACTACCATACGACGTATGAAATCCATTTCATCCATGAATGAAGTTGAGTCCAATCCAAATTTTAACATAAGATATATGGAGCGGCCTAGCATATATGAGGATCTTTATCTATTTGATATGGCCAAAAAACATATTTACTACAATGGCAAATGGCATAAATATCGAGTGGAGGCAGTTGTACGTATATTCCAGAATTTAATAGCATTATTCTAGCAAATAGTGAAAAGTGGAAGTAGTTTTGTGAACAACAGGTAGAATTTCTAATTTTTGTTTTGTTTTTGAAATTGGGTACTTCATATACAAGTTTAAGTAGTATATAACAAACTACAAACATATGAGTTAAATTCTGCAATGTGAGATTTGAACCCATAACATCTCACACCACGTCGAAGTGTTTTAATCACTTGGACAACGATATTTATCGTTTTTGTTTTATTTTAACAATTTATTGATTACATTTATATTTCATTTCCATCTATTGCATACAATATGTAATCTAGTTTTATATTTCTTTGGATAATATAGGTATTACTACATTATCGTTATCGAAGTGTGCAAGAAGCTAAAGGAGGCTTTAACACTTGGTTTGAAAAATATATCGATACTGGCTTGGCACAAGACCAACCGCTACCAAATGCAACTGAAGATGAGTTTGAGGATGATGTTGGTATAGACCATGATGTCGAACAAAATGAAAGAGAAGAGTGGATGTTGGCAGCTTCAACGAGACCTCTATTTGTTTCTGGAGATGAAATAGAATTGGGTTTACGAGATTATGATACTTCACGTAATTGGATGGAAGCATTGGCTCGTTATCCTAATATAGACATAGAACATAAATTTATTCATAATAATTTGCATCCTTGTATTAACAATTTGAATGTTGATGATGAAACCGTATAATTAACGTTAAGTAATTCGGTTTCTTTTTCTTTAGATGATTTATCCGAAAAACAGAGGATGACGCATGATATATATAACATACTACAAGAGGGAAAAACAACCAAAATGATCATATGTGGAGGAGCAAGCACTGGAAAATCAACTCTTATCAAAGCTATTGTTCAAACAATTGTTTCTCATTTTGTATCCAAGAAAGCCATTCGTATTGTGGCTTCAACCGTTGTGGCCGCCTTTAACATCAGTGGTAGTACTATCCACCATGAGTTTTCGATCGTCATTGAAAGAAAAGCAACTTATAAGCAAGTTTCAAGCAAACAATGTCGTCTTATACAAGATCTTAAAGACACAAAGTTAAACATAATTGATGAATATAGTATGCTTGGTAGAACAATGATGTCAAACATTGATTTACGACATCGTTATATATTTTCAACAAATGATTTTTTTGATGGTGTTTCGGTTGTTTTGGTCGGTGATATGAGGCAATTACCTCCTGTATGTGATAGTTTCTTATACCTAAAGAATGGAAACCATTTATAACAGTGGGGAGGAATCGCTTATGCAAGCTTCGATAAGTGTGTAAGATTATCACGCATATTTCGTCAAGCAGGAAATGAACAAGTACATTTACGAGAAGCTTTGAAAAGATTAAGTAGAGGTATGTCTATTCTAGATGATCGGATATTATTCAAAACCAGAGATTGGTCGAAATTGTCAAATGAAACTAAGATGAATTTTAAATGTGCTATGCACCTTTTTCCAACAAGAATGACAGCTGAAGAACATAATCAAGATCGATTAATTCAACTTGAGAATCCCATTGCACGCATTCCTTCTTTCAATAATTGCGAAACAACATCTAATGCTTCGTATGATGATGCAAAAGGTTTAGAAAAATGTATTTATCTTTTCGTGGGTGCTCGAGGGATGTTGCGATCAAATTCTGCCATTCAAAATGGACTGGATAATGGGGAAATGGGTATTATTGTGGATATTGTATACTCATTGTTATCAAACTCTTTCAATGACTTGCCATTAGCAGTAATGGTAAATTTTGATAATTATCACGGTCCTCGATTTCGTCATGGTACAAATATTATCCCGATTCCACCACAAACAATAAACTGGAAAACATCTTCGGGTACTTTATGTACTAGAACTCAGTTACCTTCAATTCTTACTTGGTCAATAACAATACATAAAAGTCAAAGGCTAACATTTGATCGAGCAATTATCAATATTGACGATAGGGAAAACCTTAGATTAACATTTGTCACATTATCAAGAACCAGAAAATCAGAGGATCTTGCTTTCAGTCCCATGTTTTCTTTTGAAAGGCTTACACAAATAGGGAAATGTAAATGTCTCCTTTCAAGATTAACAGAGGAAGAATGACTGAATGCAGTGTCTATTGGATAAGTGGTAAATAAATAAAACTATTTTTTAAAAAAGAAAGTTGTTACATTTTTGACTTAAAATTTACTACGAATGAACTAAAACTACCATGAATATGAACAATTATCCTTTTTTTTTCTTTTTAATAATTTTGTTAACTTTTGATACATTTACAAAATTCATGCGTTATTTTTTTAACTTTTAGGATGCTATGAAACTCCATATGTATCTGTTATGGATGGATTTTAAAAGAGAATGCAACTTTTCATGGATAATTATGTTTTTATTGAGATATCAAAATTCTGAAATATTTGAATCACTACATCAGTCTTTTTTAACATCATTCATGAATATTTATTTGTGTATTAAATTTTTGCGCTTGCATGATTGGTTAAAATAATTATTTTTGTTTTTTAATATAATATATGTAATTTTTCTTTTATGTACAGTCGTTCCTATGTAGTTTCAAATTATTAAAAGGTCACAACAAAATAATTTTTTTATCGTATAGCATTACAAAGTCGGTTTTTCCACCGTTATGCGGTAATACTAGTTATTATTAAGGGGAATGTTAAAAGGACTTCACTTTTGGTTAAGGGGAGGACAATTTTAAGGGGACTCCACTTTAAAAAAAAGTGTTAAGGGAGGATTTGTTTTTTTTTTTTTTAGAAAATTTTTGGACTAAACTACCCCTTGTCACAACATACAATTCACTATCGTTCTTTTTATATTTCACGCTGATTTGCATAAGCACGAATACAATTTATTATCATTTCCAAGGCACAAAAACATCTGCCTCTCAATTAATGTTCCAATTATACATATTCGATCAGATTTGTTAATGAAAGTATTTTAAATTGAACCATCGAATTCCAAAATGATATTCATTAACTTACCTGATCTGATATCTTTTGATCACCCACATAACTTTCTTATGTCTCCATTATGTTAACTATATCCCATTTTTATTTCATTAAATTGTGCTCATTATTTAAGGTTTAGCTTTTAAAATTTACAATAAATAAGATTATGGGGTTAGCTTTGGAATTTTTAATTAAATGTTTAAGGAAGGGCTAATTTTTTTGATTCTCCCCTTAACAATTGAACAATAATTTAAATTTTGTCCACCCCTTAACCAAACGTGAAGTCCCTTTAACAATCCCCATTATTAATAATATTATCGTATGCAATGCACTGGGTCGCCTACTAACATATTAGTGTAACAAAATAGGTGTAAATCATGGGCATGACATGGGGTTCGAGAGTTGCACTTTGTTTTCTTATACAGTACAGAACAAACAGATCCCACGGCAGAAACAGACGCAACAAACATTCGCTCACTTCATCCGCGATAACATTTTCCGCGCTGCCTCGCATCCAATCCCACATCCAGTCTTCTCATTACTTATAAATCTGCTAATGATTGCCTCAGACTCTTTTTTTAGCCTGCATTAATTTCATACTGTTCGCGATTTCATCGTTGATTATGGATCAAGTGAGAGGATCCGCCTCTCCCGACAACCAAAGGGTACTTTTTACTAAACGTTTTCACGGATTGATGGGTCCAATTTCGTACTCTCCTGATGTTATGTTTTATATGTCTTAGGGTGAAATCGATTGTTTTGAAATCATTATAACTCTGTATGTTGGTATGTTACTTGATGCTTTCTTGCTACTTTAATTTTCTCATTTAACCTACTGTGTTAGTTGCTAGTCCTGTAATTGAATATGAACCTAAAATTAGCTGAATTAACGAGCTTGAGGACGCTGAAATTTGTTTTATGTCCAACTAGAAATAGTAGGGTGAAATATGGTTATTAGATTTATACTGTTATATGTTGGTTTGCTGCGGGGGACCGAAATGAAAGAACCTGTTTCAAACCTGTGTTTTAATTACATTCCTCTCTCGACTTAAGCCAAACCAGGAGTCAGTTTAATTGGGTGAAACTTTAAAGCCACTTAGAGTCAGCTTACCTAACAGTTGAGTCAGTAGAGTTATGTGGCTTTCTGAAGTCTGAACCCACATTACTTTGCCAGGTCTAAGATTTGAAGGGTTATTTCACGTAGTCGATAAGAAGAAGCAAAAGAGAATTTAGTTGCTTTCTTGAAGATGCTTATTTATGTATGACATGTTTGGGTGCATTCAAATTTAATATTGTTTCGTATTGTTTGTTCCTATTGTTCAAATGTAATGTTATTCACACAATTATTCATATGTGAAGATTTTTACCCCTTCGTAGTAGCCCGTACCATCGTTGAGAGGCCACTCAAGTGGCGGATCCAAGAGTGATCTCAGCTGTGGTATAGCCTTTCAAATTCAAGTTTACACACACAGATACATAGACACACCCACATGCACAGAAACGCACGTACACACAAGCGCACACATGTGCATACACATATTAGAGGAGTGTGAAGCATTGGAAGGTTAGAGGAGTATGAAGTATAGGAAAACGAAGAGAAATATTGTTTAGAGTGTGATTCAAAATTTAGTTGTACTTATGTTCAAAATGAGAAAATAATTCTCAAGGTAGTTAAGGCGCAAAATGCGCCAAGTTGTGCCTTGAGCCTTTTTGTCTACCTTTTATACAATTTTATACCTTCTTAAGTGCAGTATAAACTAACACTAAAATCATGTTTGTAAACTTTTTTTTTTTTTTTTTTTTGGTTGCAAATAAGAAAGCAATGTTATTAGATAATGATAAGCTCAATCAAAAAGATATCAAATTCAAATTTACACCATTGAAAACATAGAGTAGATGCTTCAAAGTTAAAAAAAAGAAAAGAAGGTAGAGTAGATCAAAGTTAAATTACCATTGAATAAGCTTCAAATTAAATTAAAATCGATTAAAACTTATATTAGAATAAAATTAAAGGTAATTGCATTTAAATTCAAATTGAGATTAACTAAAATTAGAATAAAAAATAAATTGTCTAAATATTAAACTAAAGTCAATTAAGCTTTAAATTAAATTTTATATTAATTACTTTTAATCACCAACTTAAATCTAATTTAATAGTTTTAAATTAACATAACTTATATTTATGTTAAACTTAACTTTTAAACACTAATTACCTTCTACTTGATGCTCACTATTGTAATATATGATCTCCTATGTTTGTACATTATTAGCACTATGCGTTACGTACTTTGCTTGCATGCATGCATGCAAGCTCTTGTCTATTTCAGCCAGCGGTCAGGCTTGTTGACCGTTACTTTATCTTATCTTAATATTAATTATGAACCGACTGTGTAGATCTGCTCTACACAACCGTCTTGCTTAAAAAAAAACACTAATTACTTTTTGAATACAAACTTAAATTTTACTTGGTCAGTTGGTTGCATACATAAGAAAAAATAGCATCTGGGCCGATGGTTCGACGAGTACCATGTTAAGCTTCGGCATTCCCTGCATACCAGTACCCATACACGCTTCGCTGTGCTTAGACGGTGTCAACAGTCGAAGCCTCCAATGCCGCGTCCCGATTGAACATCCTAACATCGCCTCCAATTAGGCATATAATCTGGTATTGGTGAACATATCTTGTAACAAAAGAAATCTTCATTGTTATGTGATACCAATATCATATATATACCACGATTTTTCCAATTATCTTGCTGTGTGGGACTATCTTTCATTCAACCACGCATCCACTCCATTTACAATGCGAACCATACCTAACCATCTCCACACTGGTGAGCATTACTTAAGTCATCTTGGAGTTACATCGTGTCGTCTTCGCAGTTGGGTAGGTTGCTACTTTAACTTCTCATAAACAACGATTTAAGCTGCTTACTATCAAATCAAATTCATAACTGTCTCAATATAACATTTTCCTTCCTTTTTCTTTTTGTTGTCTGAATATTCAGTTAAGTCCATTTTAATTAGGGCTGTCAATTTCCTACACGACCCGTGACCCGATCCGAAACCCGCACGGAAATTAGCAAGTTAACCCGATCCGTTTAGTTAGCAGGTCATTTTCGGGTCAATCCGAATTTGACCTGTTTATAAACGGGTGGGTTTAGGGTTGACCCGCTAACCCGATTTTGACCCGCCAAACCCGATTATATGTTGTATCTCTTCCATATTGTAAGTCTTTTAATAGTGTTAATCTTTTATGTATGCAGTATTCAGTACGCTTGTATGTGTAAGCTGTTATATTTTAATAATTTATTCTTGTATATTGTTAGTTATATATTTCTTATAACAACTGCATCTCTTCCATACTAGTAGTCTTTAATTTTTGAAGTATGGGAATATATACTTATGTATAGAAAATGATTTTTGGATATGGTGATTTCATGCTTTATATATGCGTTGTCTGTTGGTGACTTTGCAACTTGTTGCATGTTGGTGATTATATAACAGTGTGTATGTTGGTGATTTGGCTCTTTTGTTGCTTATATTAGTAGACAGTATCTATCAATGGGTCAAATGGGTAAACCCGACCCAACACGACCCGATACGACCCATTTAGTTAAACGGGTTGGGTTGGGTCAACCCGTTTATAAACGGGTCGGGTTAGGGTTGGGAAAATATGACCCGTTTAATAAACGGGTTGACCCGACCCGTTTATAAATCAACCCGAACCCGACTTGACCCGACCCGAACCCGACCCGACACGACCCATTGACAGCCCTAATTTTAATGCTCCTTTTCGCCATGCATAAACTGAACCAACAATTGGGATAAGCACGAAAATGAAAGCTTCTATAAATACAGACACACCCAATACATCAGAATTCATCATCCATAAATAAAGAAAGATCGTTTCAACGTCAAAAACAACAAAAACGAGAGCAAACATGTAATAGCGGATTCAGAATTATAACCAAGCGTCTCCCATGGGTTCTATACCTGATTCATAACTAGAGTGCTTCTCCGGTCCTTCATTAATTGGGGCTAAAACTCCAGAAATTACAAATGCGAAAATAGGAATAACACCCGATATTATTAGAAATGCCCAGAAAATATCATATTCGTGAAGCAGAAACATAAATGAACTCCTATTAATGTGGAATAGATTGAATTATTTGATTTGAATTTAAATTGTAAATTCATCCAGAACTTCTTAAAGGAAAAGTGGATTTTTTTGATCAAATAAAACCATGTAGTTTAAAGTTTGTTTGCCATGGTGCATGCCTTATTTAGAGATTCATACCATTTTTTTATTCTATTTAGATATGGTATCGATATAGGATGTTCCCACCCAAAGAAAACTTTCTTACTTTATCTCGGTTTCTCTTTTTAAAAAGTAATTCAATTAAATACAAAAAAATAGTATAATTAGAATACTAATAAATAAGACTAATTATAGCGTAAGAAATCGTATTAGTATAACTATATTTTTCTAGTTCATTTTATATTATAAAAATACAAATATAAAATGCATTAATTTAATTCTTAATCCATTTCCACTTTTTTTCAATCAAAACAAAAAAAGTGGAATGTGTTAGGGCTATATGGACTCGAACCGTAGACCTTCTCGGTAAAATAGATCAAACTAATTATTATCGAAATGATGCGAACTGTTTCAAAGACTTAACATGCATTTTCTTGCATTGGGCTCTTTCATCAACTAATTGATATAAAGATCAGTTAGTCCACCATATTTTTTCTTTTTTAAGGAAGATAATAAGATGACTCCATGTGTTTTGTCATTCATGATTTGTATTCTAATCTAGGAATAATACTGAAGTGTTTCAAAGAGGGGTTACCTTGACTTAGGTCTGCCTATGGCCTAGATTAACCTAAGTTATTGGAATCTTTATCGCTCCGCTACAAGAGTCAAATGTGAGACTTCATACAACTTAAAGTTCATAGGAAAAAAGAGGTTCTTTTGAGTCCCTTATACTCATTATGCCTAACATTGAATGGGCTGATATTTACCTTATCAATTAGCAAATCAATGGCATGTTCTATTTCATTTGGCACCTGAATTCACATTCGAATCGAACCAAATCAAATATTTGTCAAGCTATTGTTCTCTTGTTCCTTCGAATCTATGGAGTAAGACATCAATTTCTCAATAAGATCAATTATGTTCATTGCATAAAAGTATTGGCGCACGTGTAAACGAGGTGCTCTACCTAACTGAGCTATAGCCCTTGTCATAGACATCTTAACATATAGATAATTTCTTGTTAAGATTAGATCCCACATGAGAGTTCTTTAATCCGCTTATTGTTAATGGATTGGTATTGCGTAGAAAAAATATTCTACCTATAATCCCCGAGGCGATGGGTCCTTTTTTTGTGATGATGAATAACCTACTTAACTCAGTGGTTAGAGTATTGCTTTCATACGGTGGAAGTTATTGGTTCAAATCCAACAGTAGGTAGAATTTATTAGGTACCATCAACTCTGGTATCTAATAAGTTTTTCTAGCCATCTTTTTGTTGTTGTTGTATCATCTATAATTGATTATATTCAATTGACAGAATCAAAATATGGTATCTAATAAAGAACGTCTATAGAACTTCTTTTTCTTATTTTTATGTGTTTTATTTTTTATTTTTTACCGGTAGGAAATAACATTAACAGCCTCTACTCGTGTCCGAGCTCGTTTGAGAGCTAGATTCGCCTCAATTGCTTGTCTCTTTCCCTGAGCTCCACTCAAGTTAGCTTCAGCTATTTCAAGAGTTTGTTGTGCCTCTTGCGGATCAATGTCAGTACTCATCTCCGCATCGTTTCCTAAAATGATGATCTCATTATTACTTATTCTAGCGAAACCCCTCATTAAGGCTACCGTTAACCATTAGTCGTTGAGACGTATTCTCAAAAGACCTATATCTACCACTGTGTCAATAGGGGCATGGTTTGGTAATACACCAATTTGTCCACTATTAGTAGATAAAATGATTTCTTTCATTTCTGAATCCAAAATAATTCGATTAGGGGTCAGTACACAAAGACTTAAGGTCATTTCTTTAGTTTTCTCTCCCCTTCTAAGTTCATAGCTTTCGCGGTAGCTTAGTCGATGTTACCTATTAAATAAAAGGCTTGCTCGGGAAAACTATCTAATTCCCCAGAAAGGATCAATCGAAACCCCCTAATTGTTTCGATATATCCATCTTGACGAGCATCCCACTAAAGCTCCTTTGGAGCCATGTTTCGGTTATGCTGCATTATACTAGTCCCCCTAAACCTGAAGCTCTGATACTGTATTGAGATTTGGTCGAAGTTTTCAGTGTTGACGTCCATATTGAACATCCTAATACCGCCTCCAATCGGGCATATAATATAGTATTGGCAAACACATCTTGTAACGAATTGGATTCCCATTGTTACGTATCACACCTAAAAATTTCTACTTGGCGAGCATCATTCAAGCTACCTTGGACTTACATTGAGTCATCTTCGTAGTCGGGTCAAGTTGCTACTTCGAGTTCTCATAAGCAGTGGTATCGAGCAGCTTATTACAGTATCTTCGTCTTGACGAACATCTCATGCTCAAGCCTCTTTGGGGCCACTTCAATCATGCTACTTTATATTGGTCCCTTAGAACTTGGAGCTCAGATACCATGTTGAGTTCCAACATTTCCCTGTGTACCGATACCCATATGGCTTCACCATGTTTAGGCCACATCAACGGTCAAAGTCTGAAATGTCAGCGCCTTGATTGAACTTCCTACCATCGCCTTCACTCTGGCATATAATATGGTATTAGCAAACATACCTTGTAACATAAGCAATCTCCATTATTATGTGCCACCAATACCATGAATATACCATGATTTCTTCAATTATCTTGCGATGTGGGACTATTTTTCATTCAATCCATGCACCAACTTCATTTACAATGCGAGTCACACACCTAACACTATGACGTGATAGAGGTGCTAGGCATAATTTTGCAGTGGTGGCGGCTCGGAGCGGAGGTTGCGGCAATGGCAGCTTGGAGCTACAATCAAAGTTGACGTAGATTAAATTTCGATTTGATTTAGGGTTGAGAACGAGGTCGAAATTAATTGGGATAGAAGTACCCATCTTCAACCCAGGAACCAAGCCCTAGTCGAGACATGCTTTTTAGATGCCTTAGCTATCCACCACCTTAGCAAAAGGCACACTTTTTAGGTGTTTTAAATAGCTCGAGCGCCTTAGCATCCAAAAAGGTTCAATTGATGTGATTGAGCCTTTCTGTGACTTAGGCACACCAAGACACATTTGTGCCTTAATAACACTAATAGTTATGGCAGGAGAATTCTACTTGCATGTGTTAGCAATTGCTTTGTTGTCATATAGGTACTTATTTGTATATAAATATACTAATAATAGCAATATAATTACTTATTTTATTAACTAATTTAATACATTCATTTACTTAGTCATCGCGTGGCCAAGCGATAATGTTTGTTGCTTATCTGGATTATTGGCATGTGCTAGTTGTTAACTTGTGCTTCACACATGGTGATTTTAATATAAATCATAGAACATTCATAAACTTGAATGCAAAAATATGTTTTGCATACATACTATTTATTTGTAGTGTGAAATTTATACAAATTTATTTCATTTTTATGAAGTTTTAATTGTATGGAGCCACACACATGAATAGAGTGCAGATAATGACAGAAAAGGATGAGCTACGTAAGTTAATCAGAAAAAATAACGTGTTGCATCCAAATCGAGCAAGGGATATTATACTGAGTATATAATGCTTTAATGATTGTCTATAAACCAAGGCATAGGTATGAAGAAACAAATGCAATATGGTAGCAACAATAAATGCAGTTAGATTCATATATTGATTCGGAAACCTACCCAAAGAGGTATAGGCAAAGAAAACTTCAAAATTTTATTTTATCATAGTATAACGACTTAAGTTATTTAGATTCATGTGTTTGGATTCCGGGCCGTTTTTGTTGTAATGGACCTACTTGTAGTTTTAGTTTTCTTTGCAACTCTTTTGATTTTTTTTCCCCAATAAAATCTTGACGAGGAACCCTATTTGCCTAGGCAAAAGATAAAAATAGAAGTAAAAATAAAAATAAAAATAAAAGAAATAAAGCATAAGCGAAAAGATGCAAGAAAATATGCAACGACCTGCAAACCATGTCGGTTTCATTGAGTATTAAAGTAGTTATTGTGTGCTTTCTTGTTCAAGTCGCACAGTTAACAATCCATTTGAATCAGGGACTGAGATCCGAGAATGTTGTGCATAACAATGTCCAGTTAAGCCACTCTTAAGGCTGTTTGATTGTCCTACATTTATTATTTATAAACTAACAATGCATCAAGATATGAAATGTATATAGTTGGTTGAATACAAAGAAGAAGCATCAGGGGCATATTCTAGACTGTAATGTAGTATAATAGGTACAGTATAAATTCTAGATTGCTTCATTGGACTTTACTGAGACTGAACAGAATTATCCTTGCAACCAATAAAAAGTAGGAGGAACTGCGATAAAAATCAGGGAGGAAGTGATTAAAACGTAAGTTCGGTGAAATTCCATACAAAAAAGAAAGAAAATTGGACTCAAATAACTAAGGGAACAATGAGTAGAACAATTCAAAAGAGAAGGACTAATGATCAAGAAAATTAGATAAATGATGCTGAAGGGGAAAAAAAAAAAAAAGCGTTGATACTCACATGTGAGATTTCATGTGTGCCAATGCCAAAATCAGAAATTTAACATCCATGAGCTCAAGAGTTGACATTGGCATCTCCACTTCACTTTCAGTAGGCGATAAATTAATTACCTCATCGGGCAATTTGGGAAAATAAGCTCGCAAAAACTCAGACGGTTGAAAGTTGATTGCAGCTGTATTCAGTGACATTTGATTATGGTTTTATATTCAACAGTGGAGATCTGAAACAGAGAGGACAGAGTTCGATATAACTCATTTGTTTTAGAGTCTTCATAAAAAATGATGCTAATTTACTTGCTAGGTCAATTGGCTTTTCGTTCCATAAAGTTTGGATCATTATCTGCCACCAAGGAAAAACCTTCAAATAGTTTTATTTTTTTATTAAAAAAATGGAACGGAAGTTTAGCTGATTGAGCTCTGTGTTTGTGTGTGTATATATATACACGCACGCGTGCACACACACACATAAATACATGCATATGTATGAGATGAGTTCAGTGACACCGATTTTTCAGCACCCCTCCAGCCCCCTGATTTACACCACAAGCTCCGAATTAAATCACAACATTTTCTCTCTTTACCGACTAGTGCTATTATTTATTCAAAACTTATGGTGGAAATCAAGGGGCGAATGAGGTGTTGCACTATTTGGAGTGCCATTGAGCTCTCCTCTTATACATATGTACATACATACATGTTAGTTGCATAGTAGTTAAGGCGCGCGCCTAGGCGCGCCTAAGGCGCAGGCGCAGGTCCTGCGCCTTCCTGGTGGCTGAGGCGCCTCCTCTAACGGAGGCGCACAAAAGGCGCGCCTTTGGAGCCTTTTTCTGAGGCTCCGGGGCGCAGAAAGGCGCGCCTCAAATTGATTTAGGGTTTTCAACCAGGTCGACATCGAAAAAACGGAAAAAAAGTGTCGCTGCTTTAGGGTTTCGCTTTAGGGTTTCGCTTTAGGGTTTGCAAATTCGAACTCGACATTGAATTTGAGCAAGGTCGACATCCAATATGCAGCAGATTTTTTTGGTTTTGCAGCATTTTTTTATTTTTAAAATATATGCAGCAGATATATATATATATATATATATATATATATATATATATATATATATGTGTGTGTGTGTGTGTGCGCAGCAGTTTTTTTTTTTTGCAACAGTTTTTTTTATTTTGCAGCAGTTTTTTATGTTTTAAAAATATATATATGCTGCAGGATTTTTTTTTTTTTTTTAATATATGCAGTGCGCCTTTTTTTAAAAGTCCCACAAAAAAGCCCAAGGCTCAAAAAAGCCCAAGGCTCAAACCGTGCGCCTTTTTGCGCCTTAGCGCCTTAACTACTATGGTTAGTTGCAACAAAAATGCAGTCTTTTTCTAGAATACTTTTATGTGAATGATAGCCCAACCTTCAATCAAAAATTGGACTGTCTCGTAATTTTATGTTGTGCTAGTGTGTCATCAATACAGCCATCCAAGCGACTCTCACTGGTTGGAGTGCTCTTATTGATTTAAATTTGTGGCGATTTGAATTTTAGAAGTTTCAGTTGATTTGAATTTTAATTCTCCATGAGTGAAAATGTATAGATATTAAATGCTATAATTTCTTGATTTGTTCAGGTCAATTTCATGGTACAGTACAAAAAGTTGTTTCTATTAGCATATCAAAGCTATGGTGTTGTTTATGGCGATTTAAGTACTTCTCCACTGTATGCGTATAGAAGTACACTTTCTGGACGGATGCATGCTCATCAAAATGAGCAGACAATCTTTGGTGCCTTTTCCTTAATTTTTTGGACATTAACTCTGATACCCTTGCTGAAATATGTTTTTATCGTATCACTTGCTGATGATAACGGCGAAGGTCAGTGCTGTGATATTAATTTCCTGTTTATGTTCAACACATTTTTCTTTATGTATTTATGTTTGATACGCAGGGGGAACATTTGCTTTGTATTCTCTCTTATGCAGACATGCCAAATTGAGTTTGCTTCCAAATCAACAAGCAGCTGATGAGGAGTTATCAACATTTTACAAGAACGGAAGCACTAGTCTCCTTTCAGCTCCATTTAAAAGGTTTTTTGAGAAGCATAGGCGGCTTAGAACTGCTTTGCTTGTTGTGGTTTTATTCGGAGCTTGTATGGTGATTGGTGATGGAGTTTTAACGCCAGCTATTTCCGGTTATGCCATGATTTAAAGAAGTGTATTATTTTGTCACTGTAGTTTTTACTACTTATCATATTGCAAACTAAAGTGTCCTTTGTTTTTCTTATTGATTGCAGTTCTATCATCGATATCTGGTTTGCAAGTTCGTACGTCTAAATTGAGTAACGGTGAGATGCCAACATTGAAGTCATTTTTAACCATATAAAATATCTCAGAAACGATTCATTTACCCAAACAAATTATTTCTGTCTCCCGCAAAAGTTAAAATTATGCTATTTTTGAATACCTCTCGTCATGACATTTTATTTCTGTAAAACACACAAGCACATTGAAATCATAACTGTTTCATCAACTGCCATTATCCTTTTTACCAGGTTTAAGCTAAAACTAGCTATTTACATCTGAAACAAATTTTGTAATAAATGTGAACTTATAGAACTCGAAACTATGGTTGTGTCTCCCCCTTTTCCATTGTCGCCATTAGTTCTGTTACAGTTATGGGTGGAGATTTAATTTGTTCCCAAGACAGGATGTTGGAAGTCAAAATTAGAATTTGTATTTCATTCCATCCTAGTCTTTTTTATTCGTCATAAGTGTTGTTTGAATGTAATCGTTTTGATTCAACTTTAGTCCTGATGTAATTTATAACAGCATTGGATAGAAAGGTCTCATTTTGCTTAACATGCGATTTGTTTGAGAGAAACTTGAAAATAAAAATTTCTGAGGATGTACTAGGATTACCATAATTCCAGAATGGTAAGCACTAAGATAACATATTTTCAAATCGAGATAAATACTCCCTTATGTATAATTACCATGGTGCTTTGTATAAAAGTGTTGAATGGTGAAGGAAAAGTTCTCTTTTTTGATAACGGGGGAGATATGTGTTTTCATAATATGAGATAGTGCCTACCTAGTATTATAAGCATTAAATGCACACATCTTTTGATCAATTTAATAAACTTTTAAGGTTTTTTTTTTTTTTTTTTTTTATTTTTTATTTTTTTTAAGGTAATACCGTGCATTACAAATACTAGTACATGTAATTAGGGAAGTCTGGACAAACCCGTTGTCAATTAGGGGCCAATTTGGAAGGAGTCATCAAATGCACAGAATTTGAAAATCTGATACTTTGGTTTGTCACAATAACAAACATCGCAAACAATCATCTCCATATCATGTATATTGTAGATATCATCTTTACCCTGTGAACAACATGGGCGAAATACTGGTTTGCTTAATTTTATATATATATATATATATATATATATATATATATATTGATGACGCTTCTAGATTATTCTTGGATTCAAAAATCTGCGTGTCTTTGTTTTCTCTCTTACAGGAGCTGTGGTACTCATCTCATGTATTGTATTGGTTGGACTCTTTGCTTTGCAGCATCGTGGTACACAGAAAGTGGCATTTATATTTGCACCAGTAATTATTGTCTGGTTACTTTGCATCGGATCGATTGGTTTATACAACATTATCATATGGAATCCGAAGATCTTTCATGCTTTATCACCACATTATGTTGTTAATTTTTTCTTGGTGACGAGGTATGATGGCTGGCTTTCTTTAGGAGGAATTTTGTTATGTATTACTGGTAATAAAACAATTGGTGTACATTTTGATTTTTTTTTAATGTTTTCCTAGTATTTCAACTCAAATCTCTACCTTTATGATTATAGGTGTAGAAGCTATGTTTGCAGATATTGGCCACTTCAGTAGCTCATCGGTTAACGTATGTCTTCAACATTTGTATCAGTTATTACGGTAACGCGTGTAGTCCTATAGATTGAACTTTTATCACTGCTTTTTTTAACAATTGATTGGTATTCGGAAAACGGCTCAAATGGAAATTGGTTGAAACCGTCTTGTTAATTTTCAACGAACAGCTTTATCACATCCTTGTTTGTTTATTTGGTACATCTTAAAGCTACACGCTCTATTGAAGAATATCTTAATGGAGATCCAGTCACAGGCTCTCTACAATATGAGGTTTAAAGGGGTTAGCTTGAAACTGGACAATCTTACAACAAAATTTTCAAGAAGTTGCATCCAGGGTTCAAACTTAAAAATTCTTTAGGACCAGTAGAAACACATTGGTTCACCTTATGGTGACATCAATCTATACATTTCGTTTTCATTATTTAATGTCAAGCATGTACCATTACCGAATGAAATAATTTCTCTTGCTCCAACATTTCGGGTAAATTATTTGTTTTATCTAGTGACTGGAGAAATACTTGTTCTTTGTATAGTTTAAGAAATATCCTAAGGGCTGGGTTTAGCAGCATACTTAACCAATTAATGTCTTATCCTCTAGTTGAATGTTTATGAGTATAAGAGCTGCTTCTTGAAATATACGTAATATGGAAGGGATGTTTATTCTTGGTAGCTCTTTCAAATCCCTTGCAACTGGGGGAGCCTTATGCCTTAGGCTCCACTTCTAAGTGATGTCACTTGGTAAATGACATATATTACAGAAAATGCAAATACTGAACAGTAAATAAATCACGCCTTAATATTTCCTGCGGACTACTGCATATAAAATTTCCATGCTTTTAATATGTATCCCAGGACCAGCTGTGACCTTTATATTGATTTCTTTTCATGATCATCATAGTGTTTGGTCAAACTACCATAGTTTAATTAAAGTTTTTTTTTCCAGCTCCATACACAGATCATATGATTTTTCTAACCACCATGCATGTCTCACAATACATATTTTTTGTTGTTATTTCTTTATTTTTTGGTTAAGAATAGTAATTCTTGTTTCTTGCTTTAATTGCAGTTCTGATTGTGGTACACTTATTTCTTCCCAGCTTATAATTTCTACCCTTATTTTTTTGTAGGTTGCATTTGTTTGCTTGGTCTACCCTTGTTTAGTGCTACAGTATATGGGACAGGCGGCATATCTATCTAAAAACATTGGTGATATTCCAGTTAGCTTCTATGCATCTATTCCAAGTAAAATCCCTCAAATTAGACACTTTGTAAATAAAGAGATAAACGATGCCATTTCTTCATGCCTTTTTTTTTTTTTTTTGCAGAACCTGTTTTTTGGCCTGTTTTTGTTCTAGCCACGCTTGCTGCAATAGTTGCTAGTCAAGCTGTCATCTCAGCGACATTTTCGATTGTCATGCAGTGCCAATCCTTGGGTTGCTTTCCTCGTGTTAAAGTTGTTCATACATCACGGTGGATCTATGGTCAAATTTATATACCTGAAATAAACTGGATTCTGATGGTTCTTTGTTTGGCTATCACAATTGGTTTCCGAGATATAAATGTTATTGGAAATGCTTATGGTATGTTTGTTTCATGGTAGTACCACTAATTAAATTCAACTATGTGGAAAATTGACAACATGTACCAAAAATATAACCAGATACGGTATATATTACATTGTCCTTCCTTTTAACCGTATCCATTTTGACACAATATGATATGGGTGATAATCACACTAATATAGATATTCATATATTCTGCCTTAAGTACAACTTTAATTGTAAGGTATGAGGTATCAAACCATATGTTTTTTTTATACATTCTTTGTCCAAGGTTTATATATTAATTATATCATTTGATAAACATGAGCATACTTCTTGTTGTTCAGGTATCGCTTCCATAACAGTAATGTTTGTGACCACATGGCTAATGGCACTCGTCATCATACTTGTATGGCACAAAACTTCTGTTTTTGCATTTTCATTCCTTCTTTTCTTTGGATTTATTGAGGCAATTTTTTTATCTTCCTCAATCATGAAAGTTCCTCATGGAGGATGGGCCTCTCTCGTTCTATCGTTTATCATCATGTCAGTCATGTATGTTTGGCATTACGGTACACGAAAAAAGTACCTATTTGATCTACAAAACAAAGTTTCAATGAAATGGATCCTTACACTTGGTCCTAGTCTTGGTATTGTTCGTGTACCTGGAATTGGATTAATATACACAGAATTAGTGACAGGAGTTCCTGCTATTTTCTCACACTTTGTCACGAATCTCCCTGCTTTCCACCAAGTTCTTGTATTTGTGTGCGTAAAGGCAGTACCTGTTCCTTACGTACATTCCGATGAGAGATATTTAATAGGTCGTATTGGTCCACGACAATACAAAATGTATAGATGTATAGTTAGATATGGATACAAAGATGTTCGGAAATCTGAAGATGATTTGGAGAACCACCTTGTAATGAGCATAGCTGAATTCATTCAAATGGAAGCAGAAGAAACTTCTTTAGGTAGCCATGACACATCTCTTGAAGGAAGAATGGCAGTTATTAGGACCTCAGATAGACCGAGTTCAATTTTGGTAATTAGTGATGCTGAAGAGAATGGGACTAATGAGTCAATTTTTATCAAGAGTAGCAAGTCAGAAACTCTTCAAAGTTTACAGTCATTGTATGAAGAAGAATCACCTAACATGAGCAGCAGGCATAGAGTTCGATTCAAGCTACCACCCCAGTTTGCACGCATGAATCCTCAAGCTAGGGATGAATTGGTAGCATTAATAGAAGCTAAGGAAGCTGGAGTGGCTTATATTATGGGTCATTCATATATTAAAGCTAGGAAGAGTTCCTCCTTTCTGAAGAAATTTGCTATCAACGTGGCTTATTCTTTTCTGAGAAAGAATTGCAGGGGACCTGGAGTTGCTTTAAATATACCTCACATTAGCCTGATTGAAGTGGGCATGATATATTATGTGTAGTTGCACCAGGGCTGCCTGCTTCATGGTAAGTTTTTTGTTCGCTAACAGCTAGCTTCCTGATTTGCATACGCGTTACTGTAATTGCATTTGTTATTTTCCCACTAAAAATAACATAGTATACACATATCATAGGTTTAGTTAATTTTGTGAGAGCATTGTGTCAATGAGAAAGGCTTTGCTTTTGGACCACATTATGAACCATGAAAAATATAGCAACGATTGTATGTATCAGATGAATGCTTGTAACTTCAGTAGTTTTTTTCTGAATTTAGTTGCTTAAAGGGCTTAATTAAAGTATATGCATCATTGCACAGAGTAATTTACTTGATTTTATGGCACAATTAGGAACATCATCTGAGGTAGTAATCAGCAATCATTTGTTTGGCATGCTTAATCCAATCGGGATGTCATTGCCATAGCGTATTCTGTTGAAATAGGGAGAGTAATATGAAAACAATAGTTTAGGGCATGTTTGGTTTTATTTTTAGTTTTGCGTTTTCGGTGTTTATTACAAAATATGGGAAATCGGAAGATATGATCTGCAATTCTTAGCCATTACGAAGAAGAAACGATGGCGGAGAGAGTTGATTGTTCTCTGTGTTTTTGTTATATCTCAAAACAAGGAAAACATATATCTCAAAACAAGGAAAACAAATATTATGTTTTCCATGTTTTCCAAAAAAAAAAGGAAAAAAAAAAAAAAAGAAGAAGAAGAAGAAAAGAAAAACGAGTTACCTCCTTCATTGTCCATCAATCGTCGTAATCACCAAGAATTTTATATTTCTTCCCCGCTCTCATGTTATATTATAGTGCACTTTGAAAACACAAAATGATACCAAACGAACCCTTAGCTTTTCTATTTTATTATTATTTTGTATAGGTAGTGAAATTTGTACTTAAACGAAGTGAGATGTTCATCTGGAACAAGTTATGTGGCAATAGATTTTACACCAGACATGTTTATTTGAGCAAGAATATCAGCGATGTAGTGCCACTGAGTAAGCAACAGACCGAATAGAGTGGTGAGAACCTCAATGCTGATGAAAATAAGATAAGCTTCCAAAATATTTAATTGAAATCTTGGTCCTATGAGGCTAATGTAGAACTAAATAGATTATTGTTTGCACAAGAGTTTGGTACCTGTAATAATTATAATAATGTCATTCGTATAAACAATCTATATATAATGTATCTAAGCGAAGAATGGGGATCCATTAGATTTACCAATCTATCAATGTCATCTAAGTGAAGATGGGGATCCCTGCGTAATTAGGTATGGGAAGAGATAAGATGTAAAGAAAAACATTTAAAAATAGTTTTCTTCAAAACAAATTTTTTCTATTCCTCTAAAATATTACAAAGAAAAAACTTGAAAATTGAGAAGAAATCTCAATATTAAATACCATAATACAACAATTCTTCTTCACACATATTACGATGATACTTATACAAGGCTATATATAGAGGTCTAAAGTAATCACATTAGATTAACTCATCAAAGATATGCATACTTCTACGATTGAAACTTCAACACACCCTGAAAAGGACAAATTTGTTCCTGATAGTTCGAGCCTAATTGCTGTGGAAAAGCCGTTCCAGTCGATGGTATGTATTTTTTAGTCAACTGGAAAATCAGGGCTCTTCTTCGGTCTAAAACAACGCAAACTTTACTCGATTTGTAGGTCTACTAATCGACCATAAAAAGCTCCAGTCGATTGGTAGATTCTACCAAATGAATCCAGTCTATAGTCGGTGCTACAGACTACAGCCTGTTTTCTCTTCCCTTTATTGCTTCGTCTTGTCTCTGTTGCTTTTGTGTTGCTCCAAGCTACTTCTTCCTGCTTCGTTTTGGAAATATTGTATCACAAATCTCAATAATATCCACTTTGATATTATATTTCGTAAAGGTATCAAAACTTCATCTACGACCTCAAAGCTCCAAGTAATCTGTAATATTATCGTAGAAACAAATGTCTTTACTCTCCATCCTAAAAATAAACTTAAACAACCTTCATTCCATGCCACTTAATTATGATGCCCACCAATCAAGCATGCATATCTTCGATAAATCAAAATAGGTCAGAGCTGTTTGTAATAATACAATGCTGTCCATTGCTAGCTCCACATTGATTTGGACAAATTTACTTTTCTAACTTCAATTTTAGAGCTTCCTTCATTCTTTATCATTTTTCCCGAGCAGTTTGTACATTTTATTGCTTTCCCATTTTGCATCTAAAATCTCTTACCCTTCAAACCCTTTGCGACTCTACCTCAAGTTGAAATTTTGCAATATTTTCTTGCAACCGTCCTATTGAAACCCTTTTTTTAAATATATTTTTTGGAGTATGTCCGACTCCTGTAAGCTTCACATCCCTTCCATCATGCATTTTCAGTCTAACTGAACATATGCCTTTTACATGTATGTCTTCATCATTAGCAAATTTCACTTTGCCTTCTTGCTTATAGTTGATGAATGCTTCCTTTTGATTGCATAGGGAAACATGCACTCGAATCAAACACTTGGTTCATTTTCTTTTCTTCTGTCAATGCAGAGCAGCTATTGTTAATGTCAAATTTTGTTTTGTTATCCGTTGCCTGCCTTAAGCTTGTCTTTCCTCTAATGCTTTCACCCTCTTTTATCCTTTTTTGTTTATTGCAAAATCTCAGCTGTTTTTTTTTTACAGTAATAACAAATAAAAGCTTTTTTCACATCTGATCTGTTTGACCGTTTTTTCATATTTAGAGGGTTACCCCTTCTTGCAAGACGAATCTCTTCAATCAGATTTCAATTTTCACTTTCTTCATTAACAATCTCTTCCATTAAGTCCATCAGATATCTGTATCTTCTTAATAAGAAGGTTACTATTAACTACCGATCATATTGAAAACACTTCATTCATCAACATCAATACTTGTACTTCATCATCAAATTTGTAATTCATGACTGTCAGTTGATTCACAATTGCTTGAAAATTATTAAGGTGTCCTCCAATTGATGTACATTCCTTAAGTTTCAGATTTACCAATCTTCTTATAGAAGAATATTGTTCGTTGCAGAGTTTTTTGTGTGGTTTCATTTTTTTTTTTCTTCAAATGAATAAG